>CM034155.1:344908428-345588105 GCA_019776745.2 Taxus chinensis | reverse complement strand
TCAAGATTTTCTCATAAAAAATTTAGGTGGAGGTAGGTGAGGTGATCATTTGATCATATGGTTCTTCTTTGAATGGGGCCACTTGTGTGGTTTGAAAGTTAATTAAGATATTGATTTTTATTTTGTTTTAATTTTAAAGAAACTCTTTCCTTCTTAATTTAGACTACCTCTTTATTAGAAAATTAAATAATTAACTTGGTGTAAATGAAAGGCTTATTTTGACTTGGACTATAATTATTAAATTATTACATAACCTTAGAAACCTTTGTATTAAATTAATACAGGATTAATTGTATGAAATATTTTAAACTCAATCATAGATTAAAATCATCCATTTATTTAATAATATTATTTAAGCTATTTTGTGACGACCTTTTGAAACCTAAGGTTAACCTTACCATCATTTTCGTCCCCTTTAAGGAAAAAAATATTTTATAATTTTTCTATTTTAACCTTGTTTGGGTTTGGGGTTTTGTGTGCAAAAATTTGTCGTTGTTACACCTCTCTCTAACATTTATTTTCTTCATTGGGAATGTACTTTTTCACTCTTTCACATTATTCACTTACGTGACTTAATTTTTTATTTTAAAAGTCCCATTTCAAAAATAAGAAAAGGGCTTAACCTCATTCATAGGAAATGTGAAAATTCAAGAGTGATGGTGAGATGAACCATCACATGGGGGAGAGGAAGAAATATTTTCTCAATCTAAAAATCTAAATGGATTCTCCATTCCAATGGGTTTGGAAAATATTGATTGTTGTAAGATGTTAAATTTCACTTCTGCAACAATTAAATAAAAGTTGGAATTGTTCTACTTCCTTCTCTATGTTATTTCATTTCTTATACTTTCAAACTTTACAAGCATTGTGATATTTTACAACTAAGAAGTAACTTTGTGTCCTTGAGTAATTGATCTATAGAACTTTTTATCTCTAATTTTTTAGTCTTACTATGTATTGCATGGTTAAAAATGATTGTGGATCTTCTATGGTTATTGTTGATGAGAATATTATAGTTCTTACTCACAACAATACCTATCGCTCCCTATTTTTCATACTCCCCTTTACCTCTGTCTAAGATAATTCCTCCCTTGTACATTTTATTTAAGTGTTTTTCCATAGGTTTATTAGAGTATTTATGTGTGATCCCCATCCTAATGGCAACCCAAAAAATTTATTTATTTTACATTAAATAATGGTAGCATTCTGATACCCAAGAAATATGGACTTATCCCTATGACCATTGGTAAAAATTAACAATCTACACTACAAAAAATTATTTGACCAACAATTTTTGGTGAATCGGCTAGGTAATATTTTCCCTTGTGCACCCTTTAAAGATCTCTTAAAATGACTATATATATATATATATATCCTAAAACCCATAATAATCAAAAATTGAAAAGATCAAAAATACTATCTGAATATGCTATGGTCTATTGAATCACATTAAAACATATTCATGTTTCTAGTTACATTACTATCTAACATTTTCAGAAAACTCACAAACAAAAATATAAACTTGAAATGATCATGCAAGTCAAATTGTTGATCCCACATTCAAAGAACTAAAACAAGTTGATTTCATACTTCTTATTATCTAGGTAGGAAGACAATCTTCTATTAATCCACTTAAAGATCCCATTAGAGAATTAATTGTAAAACCACTTGACATCCTTCCTCCAAAATAATAATAAGAAGAAGAAATTGGTCACCTGTGTCATGGGGATAGAACACTGGTCCACTATCGTTGTCTCATCGACTTTATGAATTACAACAAATATAAAGAAAAAGCATTTCGAATTTCAATGGATATGGAGAGAAACATCCAGATGATCATATTACAACTTTTATCACATCCTGTAGAATTATTTGAGTGCAGCATGTATATGTTTTCATTTGACTATTTGTTGAGTCATTTCAAGATGCCAGTTTGGAAGTATTTTAATACTTTCCATCATGTTTACTTAGTGGGTGTTATGATATGAAAAACATGTTTGAATTAATATTTAAGACTGTGGTAGATGAACATTCCCTCCTTTCTCAATTGGATTAAATGAAGAATGCACCACAAGATCCCATGAGATAAGTTTTAGTAAAATTGAATTTGAGTACTTAAAATATAACCCCAAGTAATTTGATTCACGTGTCTTGTTTATCAAAGGAAGTAGTGAAATTATGTGTTCCAAACATTCCACATGAAATAATTACTTCATATTCCTCATACTAGTCCTTCTCAAAACATTATTACTACCACATCCTCTACTTATGGGAATGTAGAACCTTTCTATCTATACTTTCTAGTCAATGGGTATAAACTAAATAATTACATTGTTGACTCCAATGTCTCTGATAATGTCATTCCCAAAAAAATTACTGAATATCTTGGTCTCTCCGTCACTCCCATTACTATCCATTTTCACTCCATGAAAAAAAAATAAGTACCTCTCATTAGCCAAGTGAGGGATGATCAAGTGTCACTTGCAGATTTTCTTGACAAGAAGATCATGACAATAATACTGGTGTCAAACATAGCTGTCTCATACAGTAGGATGTTGAGCCAAATTTTTTTCAAGATATTTCCAAAGATACATATATGCATTGGTCATATGCCAACATTAATGTCAATGAAAAAATGAAAAATATCCTTCTTATAAGAAAAATTAAATACATGGTTCAAAAACCAAATCAATCAAGGGTGGACCTCATGGTTCAAGATTCAAGGTATAAAGACCTTTGTTTATCTTTAGAAGAAGATGTTGAGCTTATTGTATTAATGGAGGAGTACCTAGGTTTGAAAAAGCCAATTGGAAAGTATTATGATAATTCGATGGATCTTGAATTGGACAGTATGTGTTTCCCATTGAGCATAAATTTAAATTTTCTTCGTGTTTGTTATGAAGGTCCTAGAAATATTTTCTTTCAATGAAGAAATGTTGAGGTGATGAGAAACATAAGATATGAAGATAAATAAATATCTAATTAGTTCTTCACATATGAGTCCCAAATTTCCAATCATCCTCCCGAGGTCCAACATGATAGCTTGTTTGGTGAATGCCAAGATTATTGTGAATTCGAAAACATATTTCTCCCATAGGGAGAAGATCAATGCATTCTCCTTGAAGAAATAATAGATGGAAATGTGCTTGACTAACTAAAATTTTATTCCATTCAAGATTCATACATTCTCAATGAGGAATATATGAATAAGAATATGTATTAAACTTTTAAAATTGTCTCTACTCAGGGAAAGGATATTTTCATCATTAAAATGGATTATTAAGCCGAAAATATTCAAGAAGGGGGTAATGGTGGTTTGCATATTTAATACCTGAAATTTTGCTCATTTTATTTTCAAGATGACGAAGCTTTGTGAAAACAACACCATAGTAAGAATAGATTCAAGAACGAGATGGTGTGTGTGAAATAATACTATTTGGAGAAACGGGTAATAATCGAACACCAAGAGGCTTGTGATAGTGTTAAAACTCTTGAAAAATATACTAAGACTAACTTATGGAAAAAATGGTCATGAAGATGATAACAAGTAAATTTCAAATGGCCGTCAATGACTCTAAGCCTCGATGTGAAAATGGAAAAATTTGTATGATTAGGACTCATTTTAGTAACAAAAATAGAAAATAAATAATTGGAATGAATTTACAAATGGATGAGAAGATGAAAACCAAATGTAAGAGAAATAAAGGCATTGAGCTTTCCAAGCAGACCATCATAAGAATAATCATACAAAACATCTCATTAAATTGAGAAATTGGTCATATTTTAATGAGCCAGTTAATGGATTTGCATTACAAAGGTTTTTTGTGATATCTGTACATGGGTAATAACTTAGTAAATAATTAGCACTATAGTGAAAGTGGGTTGTCCTGCACATATACTAGAGGTTATTTAGTAATGTTGTATTGTGGTTTATTATTTTGTTGTGGTTTTCATTTCTACTTTGTGTTTCCATTCCCGTTGTCTGTTTTCTTTTCTTATCATGTGTTTGTTACATTTTTTTCTTAGTTGTTTTTTTATCTTTGCTACTTATTCAATAGGTGATTCTATGGCACAAAAGATAAGGAACCATAATTTTACTCAATGAGTTACCTAAAGTTATTCATTACCCCTTAAGTATTAATTTACATAAGATATAACCATCTATTGTCACCCAAAATGTCTATCATGTTAAATTGTAAATTTTTTCCACGACCAGTAATCTTACTAGTTTAAAACCTAACTCTTAGTCATTTTCAAAACCTTCCTCTTGCTAGGCTATCATATCAGGAAAACCCTCAATGTTTGTTTCATCCTCATTATGGATAAGTGGAATTATCCAATAATGGATCTATTAGTACCCAGTTTTATGAATTCTATTGTTAAAACTTACAATTCATACCCTCGACATGTTCACTATTTTGGAAATGGATAAGTTGGGATAACAGTAATACATACACCTTGAATGATGATAAAGGACATTATTGTTTTTTTCCCTGTGATAAATGTATGATGGTCTTGGAACCATCACGCTAGTTATAGAACCACTGCACTTCACAAGTAGTTGTTGTGTAACCACCATAGCATTCCCACAACTGTTACTCTACAAAATTTGATGGTTCTACCCCAATGATATCCAAAATGTTGAAAATCAACAGTTGTATATTTTTGGGCTTCTCATTATGATTCTTTTCACCTTTCCTTTTTCCTATGGATGATTAACTATAAATACAAGTGTGCTTAGTCATTTTAAGTAAGTAATTTGTAGTTGATTGAAGTGTGAGAAAAGAGAGAAAATTAGAATTGTTATTGTTTTATTTATAGACAAATAAGTTCTTTCTTGTTAAGGATTATAAGAAAGAAATGCAAGTAGAAGGATATTGAATCATTCTTGAATTTCAACTATTGGTAGTGAATTTATATTTTTTTGAATAACTTCATAGTTAAAGGGAAGCAATAGTTTACGCAGTTCATGTTTTTTCCACATTGGGTTTATTCAAGATAAAATTCTTATCTCCTTGAGTTTCATCTCTCAATTTTAGTATTGTATGAATGATTATTTCATAGCATACTAGATAGTAATAACTTTGGTAGTTAATTAATTATCAATAAGATAGGATATGTTTATTTTATAAAAGAGGTAATTTATAGATCATATTGGTATTAGAGTAGTTAAGATCAATTCTTTCTATGTGGTTTAATTTGTGTTGACATTTTTGGTTAGATTCCCCTCACTAGAAAGGGTAGTGAAATTTTTTAAGGTATCCTCATTCATTTTTAAGAAGAGATATTTATGTAATAACATCATTGAAGGAACATCCAACTAAAATATTCAAGCTTCTTGGAGTGATTCTGAGTTATGAGAGAGCCTTAGGAGTTCCTCTGGTTCATGTGAAACATTGCAAGCAAGTGGTGAAGGTGGAAAAATCAAATTTTTCCTCTTGTTTTTTTTTCCCTCCAAAAGGGATATTTGAAAATTCAAATTAATGTATTGTGTGTATGGTCTTGTAATGGTGATTCAAGTGTTAGGAGGTGTGATATATTATAGGTGTTTTGGTAGTATGAAGGACATGTGTTGAGTCCTCTTATGGGTGTGCATCATTAAGGTGCTTATAATAATGTGTAAGGTCAGTTACAAGTATCATGTTGTGGGAAGTTGAAAAGTCACTAAGTGAGGTAATCCCTAGATGTCAGTTAGAATTAGGATAGTTACATGCATGGATGGGAATTTTATTTTTAGGAGAGAGTTACGGAATGGAATCTCACTCTGTGTGGAAGGAGGAAAAAAATGTATGGAATGAAGGAAAACAAGTTAGTATAATGATAAATAATGCATTTTTGTTTGAGAGCATCTAGTTCATTAGAAATATTTCTGAGTTAGAAATCAAGGATGTTAGTTTCTTCTATTGTGCTAAGTGGATCCATGTGATGAATCTCACTAAATATTTGCATGTTAGTATCAAGTTTATCATGCCATTTCAATGCTTTATTTTGCTGGATATGACTAAGAATGCACTTTTCATGCCTTCATCAATGTGTTCATTAGTCACTCCACATAGATAAGGATAGGAGATTTTTGCTTACATGGGTGAAGACATAAAATATTTCAGATACTCTATTTTATCATACATGGAGTCATAAAACTATGAGTGTGAGGTTACTAGGTGATGGCTGACTGTGAATGAGGAAAGTGACAACTTAAAATTGCAACACCATTTGGGGACATGTCATAGATACATGATATCACGGAGGACTCATCCATAATATGTAATCTAGCTTAGAGTTCTAAGATTTCTAATGAGGGTTTTGTTATCTGTTTTACCAGATATTTGTAAGCTTTCCACTTCATGATACAAGCATCCACATCCTTTATAAAGAACTACTGGTGATCCTAATCCTTGAATCACCTCTAAAAATTCATGGTGCCAAGATTTGGAGTCTCAAATAGAATATCTGGAATATTTGTAACAAGAAGACCCTTCATGGGTTCGATGTAAAGGTTAATAAGTGAATGAGCTTAGGTCAGTGATTTGATGTCCTTACTAAGGTAATTTTTCTTTGAAACTTGTAATATATATTGGCAAGGATGAATTCTTGTATATTTTGAAATAATTCTATATTTTGGAAGGTTAGTTTAAGAGATATTCTTAATAGTTTGCGGTTGAAGAGTTCTAACCCAGTCAAAGGCTATGCTAACAAGGAAAGTTTTCAAAGGAAGTATGTCAAACAATAGGATTTAGGTAGTGAAATTTTGTACTCATCTATAATCCCTTAATGGGTATCTATAACCTTATTTATTATGCATTGAAACTTCACAAAAACAAAGGTAATCATTACAATGTGCTTAGATTTACCTAGTGAGGGTTTATAAGTCAAATTGAAAAAGGAGAACTACAAGGATTTTTATGTGGAGTAGATAAATAAGATTTTAGGGGCCGATGTCAGTCGCCTTGACCGTCATCAATCATCTTGACTGGTGTCGGTCACCTGAACCTTGACCGAAAATGGAAAAATTTGATCGACGTCATACAACCTTTGACCGTCATCGGTCTTTGTCATGGCATCACAACCTCAAAAACCATCCACCATTCTCAAAAATTAACAAAAAATAACTTAAATACATACTCCCACCCACTAAAATCTGTCCTAGCTTCATTACAAACCCTATTTAAGCTACATTTTACATTTTCACCCCTCATTTCATTCATTTTTAACCACAATTTCACGAATAAAAATTACACCCAAAATTTTATAAAAAAACTGATTTCGACAAACTAGTTTCAACCAAATGTAGGATTCATATTATCTCCTATCTCTACTTGGCACTACCTCCATGGTGGCACGTCTGGTCGCTGCATCAATGGTCCACCCACTACCTCTGCCACCTTCGCCATGCCAAAATCAACTTCTCACATCACAACCAATCGAATCAATCAACTCGATCTCATGGACCTGCTAATCTAATTCCATTCACCTGCTACGTGGCTCTCTAACACATCTCAACACCTCGTACTGTCATTTTCCACTCTTACACTTCTCATCTATCATTTTCTAAAAGTAGAAAGATTAAAATGAAACCTTAAAAAGTGAATTTTTTCATTTTTAGCCCCAACTCGACATGCTCGTTGTCAGTCATGTCATGCCCTAGCACAATGACATCGGTTACACTATGTCAATCACTGAAAATAACCATTTGACCTACCCTATTCCCATTTTTCCTCAATACAATGTTACTCGAATAGATTTTATCCTTACCAACACCTATTAAAACTCACCCAAAAGCGTACATTAACTAAATATTTCCTTAATTGCATTTAGAGACATGTTATTTACCTATACCGCAGCCCTACCTATACCCTCCCCTGAACCTCCTTTTGTGACATTTGAATTTTTGTCCTCGCTATACCTTGCAATACTGTTACCCATTTTGTTTATCCAAAAGACCTTATCTTTCCTAATGATGTGATGTTTATCCTAACCATACCTTTGGTTCCCTAGAAAAAAACCTATTACCTATTCCTAGCCCTGACCACGTTGTGCTTCATGACCATATCCTATACCTTGGATACCCGAATCACTTCAACCTCGTTTGGATAAATCTATCGACCTTTTGAAAACATAGCATTTGCAAGCTCTTCCGCTTGGTACAGTATTGCAATCTATACATGTGCATGCATTTGATTTCCATTACCCATTACCCGATCCGACCTCTACCCATTACCCACAATGACCATACCCTTACCTACCGTCCCTCACTTTCCTCAATAACCTATATATCAAAACACTCACTGAACCCATTTAACACCTCATCAGGTTGTTCTTTAAGGGGGATCACCATCAAATCTACTTGGGGTAACCTAACCTGTGCTTATACCTGGGACACTGACTCCCTATTTCTGTCAGCATCGCTTACTAATACAAGCTACACAAGAAAAAGGGGAAAATGTAGGCACCAAATTTTTGTCACACTCACCTTGGTCCCCTTCAATAAATTAACACAATATATTTAAACACATCATGACCCCTTCATGCCATACTAATATTCATCCTCACATTATGAATTAATTTAATTAAGTTAATATCATCCTCACACCTCCACCTCATCATTACACCTCACCCTCGACCCATTCCAAGGGAATTTAATTCATAATGACCGAGTCATCACTCTCAGCACTAAGTCATCACTCCTAGTGTTGAGTCACCACTTGACCTAACTAAATGATACTTATTCTTAAAACCTAATTGGATTTATTCAATGACCTTCCTACCTTTTCTAACAAGAACTCCACTTTGATAAGTGGACTCAATCAAAATCATGCAAAAAAAAATAAAGATCTTCCTATTTTTGGTAAACCTAGACTTTCTTGCCTTAATAAATGCCGGTTATCCCTCGATCGACGTCGGTCACCTAACCGCCATCAATTACCTTATAGACACTTTCAAAACTCTTTACATGGGTTGGTCATTTAGTTATTGGATTTTGATTTCATTCAAAATTTAATCTTCAAGCCCTCATGCATTTAGACGATGAACACACACAACTACAGTGAAAGAAAAGAAGATGGATGTCCTTGCAAAGCATCAGAATACTCATGGAAGCACATAGGCCATATTTTCACAGTACACGACTCAAACACTTCTTCTCTGATCAACTATCCCAACTCCTAAGATCTGCAAGAAATCAAGTAAGTACTGTGATTTTAATCCTTTTTTCTTATTCCTTTATATATCTCTTGCTTCTTTGATTAGTTTATTTCCTTTGTTTCCTGTACATAACCTTCCTCACACCAACCCACTATTCAACAATCCTAGGATTTTTCACATTCTAAACCTCCTTCTTAGTATCCTTGAGTCTTCTCATCCATAGTACCACTCAAACCATACTACCCTCACTCTTTGTGCAATCACAGAGAGCCAAAAAACCTCTTTTTAATAATTTACTACATTTTTCCCCTACTAAAATCGATTCCCTGATCGACTTCGGTTTAGTCCCCCTACCGGCATCGATCACTAGAACAATATTGGTCTCTTTGTCATTTCACAGTCTCAGACCAACAAGCTTCCCACTCGCCCAAAATTAACCTAGACTTTAAGAAATCAACCCCAAACCCTTACCATACCTTTGACAAATCTCTTTGACCTAAAAAAACCTCGATTCTAACTAGATTTAGGGTTATTTTAATTTATAGCGTAAAATCTAATGTATTGTATGTATGAGAAGCCTAAATCATTACATTGCAATAGGAATTATTTATTTCAGTTTCTTATTCACATTGAATTATATTAAATAGAGGATTGACAACCATTCGAGGAAGCTTCGTGCTTCCTAGAACTAGCCTTGCTAGGTAGTCCTCTAACTCTGTCTATTTAATACTCTTTTGGTTGTCTTTATTTGTATCTACATGTAGTCCTTCCCAAATGAAAATGAGTTCTCTATGATCATCTTGGATAAAGCCAATACTACACACATTCAACCTTTGACCTACATATCACAGGTACTCCTCCTTAATTGTTACCTTATCTGTTTTATCACATAACTTATTCAATGAAACAACGCCACCATGCACAAGAAATTCATAAAGCAAAACCAAAAAACCTATATTTGTTGGCCATTTGAGGAATTTGATTATTGAAACAATTTTAACTGCTTTTGTATGGTGCATTTAGGTTTCAAATTGCAAACCTATTGGGTTTTCCACTATTTTTTAGTTTTATCAAGACGTGTGAATAATGTGAGAAACATCCACATATAGCTTTCAATGTGTATTATTTCGTTAGTAACCATCTGAGTAGTGGAACACGTGCAAGCCTCACCAAATATCATGTTACACAATGGAGGTATTATTATTATTTATCTATAAATACATGTTCTTATTAACACATTATCGATGCTTACGAATTGATGAGAGTGTGCATTGACACACAAACGTCTAGGAGCCATTGATTCAATACAATTTTCAAAAACAATATTAGGTTGCATGGAGCTTTGATGTAGTATCAACCATTTTTCACCCCCACACGATATTTTTGAGTTTTTTTCTACTTTCTATTTTTGTTACACCTATACCTTTCCATCCTCTAACCCCTTCATATTCACCCCTCTTCCTCTCCAAATTTTTCTCTCCTTCCAATATGAATCCTTCAAAATATTCTCTTTGGTGTTCCTATCGTACGATCACCATTCATATCCCCAACAAGGAGACCCTAGTATATATTACAAAAATAAAATGGTTTTTTCCATCCATGATAGCTTTACATATATAAGAAACCATTGTGGTTCAAAAAAAAATTGTGAGCTAAGACTCAAACATTAATTAAGAGATCTATCTAGAGATTTTTTAGGGAAAAAAGTTTCGTCACTCATCCTAAACATCACATAGGTTTTGCAAGTTGAATTGGTCAACCAAATAATGACAAAGCACCACAAGAAGGTAGTAAATAGCATATTGGCTAGTTGAACATTCATCCTTATAAACATGTGTGTTTGATAGGATCTTATGAATTTAATTACCAATATAAGGTATGTACCTACAATAAGGAGTCACCAAAGGAAATTTTTAGTATTTTAACATGAGCACAATAGAGGAAAAAACAATCAATTGTAAACAATCATTGGGTATGGAAGTTTGATTTTTTTAAAATGGACTCTTTATCTTCATTGTTAAGCTTTAATACCACTTTCATCATATCAAATGGCAACCATGTACAAGAAGCTTTACAAAAAATTTCACCACCGAATCTAATTCCATTTTGAAAAATTTGAAGCCCTTTAATGCAAGTAACCATAGAAAAAAAGATGTTATTAAAATTTACAATGGGATATAACCAAAAAGAAACGAAATGTAAAAACAAGTTATAGGAAAGAAACCATTCTAAACTCAAAATGACATTGGTTTAAGAAGCTCCTATGCCTTCCAAATTCATTTAACAAAAAAATGTATCTAATTCAAATGAACAAGTGATAGGAGGGGACTCTAAAATGACGAAATCGCTCCATGTTTTTATGCCAATTAGGGTCACTTGAGTGATACAATGACAGAAAAAAGCCTTCAAAGATTTAGATTTTTCAAGTTTTCATATTATCTGTTAGACACTCTGAGCATGCCCTTGAAGTTTTTTATCCAAGAACCGTAGCTTTCATAGTTATTTAAGGCATACATAAATGTCCCTTCCATCATATTTTTGAAAATACATCTCATTCAAAATTGGGTACAATTAATTTGGTACAAATTATGAAATTAAATTAATCAAAACCATAGAAAAATGTCAATCTTAAATATTATATGAATTAATTAGATCTAAATAATTTAAAGTTTGTTGTTATAGTACTCCAGACAACTATTAAATTGTCTTGTTCAATACCTCTTATTGCCAAAGATATTTCTCATAGAATAATGTACCTTCTTCTTCTCATTGTTAGTTTTGAATATAATAATTTCATATGACACAAATATATGACAATTTTGTTGTAATCTAAGAAGGTATGGAATGGGATAACATCCATACTAAAAATATCTCTATTTTAATTGATAATGAAAAATATCATGATACATTTGCATGTAATTTAATCATACACTTATGTAATATTTTAATTTTGGCCCTAAATTTGTTGGATATTCATTTGTTGTTTTTTCATGATATAGCTTGTATCACCATAAATGGAGGTGAATCCAACATATTTTATTTTTTAGATCAATTAAACAAGGTTGGTCAATAGATCTCTCTATTTATTTTCTTGTTGAAGGTATGATTTACCTTCTTGCCAAGTTCTCTTCTACGTTCTTGGTTAAAACTATTTCTGTAAAACACCATAAACATGTTCTACTTGATAAAATCTGTTTTAAAAAACGCTAAAAAATAGAGCTAATATGAACTTCTTAAGAACTTCCATGGTAGAAGAAAATGAACTTTTAAAATCACCACTATTAAACCATGTTAAAGAACCATGGAGAATAATTATGATAGTTTAGAATAAGGTATGGATATCCATTAAAATATAGTAGCAAACATATCTTTTGAATGTTATAAATTTTTTGATGTCCGCCTATATAGGTATATAAAATTTCTAGTCATTTGAAAAAACTACGAAGTACTTGACATAATGACTTGGGGGAGATGACTTGGGTGAGATGCAGTCTCATGGAATGCATTTCTTAAAACCAAATATTTTATAATTGCAGACTCGTGAAACCAAATTTCATTTGATGAAGTCAGACGTACGGCGGAGAACTTCAACAGCGCTTTTGCCCTCCACATTCAAATAATTGAAGCCGTGGTCTTCATCGTCGAACAAAAGCAGTTCAACTTCCTTTCCGCAATTTTTAAGAAACTCGCAGTACTGCAATTGTTTGTCTCCCGTTGTTTCGAGCCGTGGAATCACAAAAAGCATGGGCGGAAGGGGAAGTTTAGAAACTGAATCAGCGGTCCCTTCTCCTACGGGATTACAGAAAGGATGATCCCTGTTGCTTCCCAAGGGCAGTGCCAGTCTCCACAAGGCGTCCGAATCCTCCACCTTAAGCACGGAGAGACTTCCCTCCTGAGACGGCATCCGATCTTCACCCCCGAAAAAGGGGTACAACAAAATCAGCCCCTTGATATTTATTTCCATTCCATTTTCGGCCTCTCCAGATGCCTTAGCAGCCCACATGCCCAGATGATGTGCAATGTTCCCCCCTGCGCTGTCGCCCATCACAAATATCTTGGAAAAGTCGGCGTGAGATTGTAACCACGGATCTGCAACTGCGCTGTGTTTTTTCATCGCCTCCAGCCACTTGAACGCTGCTATGGAATCGTGGTAGGCAGCAGGAAGACGATGCTCAGGTGCTAACCTATACTTGACAGATATGATAATCACGCCTAGTTTGGCTGCCCGCAGGTTGCACATGCTGTGGACAATAGGAGATGCAGGGCTCGATATGATAAATCCACTACCGTGAAAGTATAACAACACAGGCACCCTGGACATAGTCTTCTTTAGGGGTGGCAGGTAGAGGCGTGCCCACAGCTCAGCTTCCTCGTCAAACACAACGTCTTTGTATAACACACCATCTATCCCAGAAATGGCTTTTGGGAAGGATTCTTCGTATTCCCGTACAATTGATCCATCGCTGTAAACTTTGATAACACCAGGAATCTCCTCCACTACCAGAGGCTGACACTCACAATTATTCGACATTTTTGCTCGGCTTTACAAATTTGGGAAACACTAGCAATAAGATGCTTATCGTAAATGCGTGGCTCGCGGACATCAAATAAGGTGATGGTGTTAGTCTTCGGTTGGCATGGTGGTACTCTGGTAGAGGTGTCAGTCTCAAATTCCTATTCAAACACGTCATCTTTGTACAAACACAATATCTTCCACGTAAGTGGCTGAAGCAAAAGTTGTTTCAAGTTGAGTTGTGCACGCACCAAAATATTAAGATTTGTTTTTATTATAGGTTGTTGAAAACATTACCAATAGTTATTCACTTTTTGTTTAATGACAGTGCCAATGACAATGTGGCACATAGAGTGCTCGGTCATTGGTCCTTTGTTCAAATGCTTTGTATTCTTTTACTTTATTGTAAACCAATTTAAAAACTACCTTTCCCTCCAAATAAATACGTGAAACGAAAACACTAATGTGACACTATCATACGCTAGAGTGATATATTATTTTGGGTTGATGAGACCCCTACATATATTTACATGCCCTTAAAGTTAGGGTGCATGGCTATAGGGTCATCTCCCCTAATATTCACATTTATTTCTTTTCTAATTTATTTTCAACTTGTAATAAGATAACACATGGCTAGATATACATGTTCTCTTGTCAACAGATGGGACCATATTTCCTATCTAATTTTATACTCTCGCCTCACACAACAAAATGTCTTCCACACCAATGGCTGAAGAAAAAGATGTTTTAACCTGTAATTATCAAAATTATTTATTTTCTAATTTCTTTTCAACCTGTAATAACATAACACATCGCCAAATATACATGTGTTCTTGTCAACAGATAGTACCATATTTCCAATCTAATTTTATACTCTCACCTCACACAACAGAAGATATTCCACACAAATGGCTGAAGCAAAAGATGTTTCAAATTGTAATAATCACAATTATTTATTTTATAATTTCTTTTTAACCTGTAATTATAAGATAGCACATGGCGAGATATACGTGTTCTCTTGTCAACAAATGGCACCATATTTCCTATCTAATTTTATACTCTCACCTCAGACAACATTGAGGTTGTTTCACCAAATACAGCCAACAAGTGTCCAGTATGATCAATTCTCCTTTGCTAGCATATTGATAACCTGTGCCAAAAATAAGGCTTTGAAACATAGCACAAACATCCCTTGAAGCATTATGAAGAAAGAAAATTTTCCACATGTTTAAATTGCTAGTGTCGTAAGAAACATGTCTACAAAGTATGAAATCATGCAAATTGTTCGAAAAAATGCAATCAATAGATGTAAACCCATGTTCCACAACCTCTTTGTACATCCCCTCAACCTCTATTTAAATGGGAGTTTTAGAACATGGTAGTCTCCTCCTCTTGAAGACCCAACATATGATATTATTTTGAAATGCAAGCAAGTGTATAAATATGACAGAAATGAAGTGCTTTTCTAACGCATCTTCTATTTTAGTGGCATCCGAAGCCATCTTTTTAAATGCCAAAAAAATGATATACAAAAAATCATTGGAAAATATTTCTGATTACAGCCAAAACTGGTTTGAGAAAATGTTTAAAAGAAAAATAAAAGTGAAGATTTAAAATCTTTAATCATTATCAACCCTGATATTTTTTTTGAGTAGCAGCTCCACACATCCTTTTGCATGTTTTCCTCTATATCCAAATCACATTAGACATGAAAATTGAGTACTCTAATAGTTTTCATTAAAGGGAAAATATAACCCATATTAACATTAATGTTTGAATTTTCCTAATGTTTGTTTTTGTCTTTATGTATTTGGTGTCGAAGGGCTATATCTCAACCTTCATTGTCAATATTCACTATCAACATTACTATTCCTATACATGGCCTTGCTCATCTCTTCAATTAAACTCTTCCTCACTTAATTAGATATTAATCTTATATAGAATAAACAATGAAACTTCTTGAGTTTAACAAACATAAAACATGCAACCTTGCTTCACAAAAAGTTCTATTAGAATCCAAATGATGCCTTTGGTATTCTTTCAAATATTAATGCATCTAAGTTTTTATTACTAGTGGATTTTCACGAATGAGATCTCAATCCAAATTTTTTGGCTAAGAAAAAAAAATTCATCTAATAAAATATATATTTCAGGAATCCATAGGTTATTCAAACTGAGAAAAGGGCAGGTTGGATCACCCGAGTAATGGAGTACGATTTAGAGATCAAGGTCACTAAATTGGTATATGGAAAGGGATTATGTGAACAATTGGCCTCAAGCCAACATGTTGAAATAGGTGATGAAAAAGACACTACTTTGGTGCTATAGGATAGTCAGGAACAACCAGATGATAATGTGACTATTCCTTTTTGGACTAAAAACATGATACCTTTCCTAGAAATAGGTCTATACCCTCCAGAAATGAGAAAATAAAAGACGAGATATTTCAGACTTCAAGCCATCCCATACATGCTTATTGATAGTGTTTATTTTAAGTAGGACATCAATGGAGTTGTATTAAGGTGCATTAGAATAGGTAAAATTGAAAAGATTTTACATGAGTTTCATGATGGAGATGTCCTAGGTCATTTCACTCCATGGGTGAAAACTATGAAAATAATTAAGGTGGGCTATTATTGGTCCGCAATGTTCAGTGACTACTACACTTAAATCAAAAAGTGTAAAAAATGTGCATTCTTCATAGGAAAAGAGAGGCTATCAGTCCTCCCATTGCATCTAATTTTAGTTGAATAACCATTCATACAATGGGGATTGGACTTCATCGGGGTCATCAATCCAAATTCAAGAAAATGCACAAAGTGTATTCTCACGATAACACATTACTTCACCAAGTGGACTGAAGCAGTAACACTCAAGGAGGAAAATAAGTCTAGCATACTAGTCTTCTATGAGGGGATAATGACAATGTTTAGAGTAACAAACACTATCATATCAAACAATGCTCTAGCATTCCTTAGCAAAAGAATCAAAGAATGAGCTGTCATCAATGGAATTTTGTTGATCACCTCTTCTAATTATTACCCCTATGGTAATGGACACGAAAATTCTACAAACAAGAACTTGATAAAGATCATTAGGAGAACTCTAGATGAAAATCAGACGACATTACACACCAAGCTCAAGTTAGTTTTATGGAAAGACATGATCACACCGAAAAATGTCAACAAGAAGCTCTCCCTATATGTTGGTCTATGGAAAAAGAAGCAACACTACCCATATCACTTGATTTGTTGGAATTGGAGATCATGAAGCAGCTAGAATTGTTATTGCTTGTGAAAGGAACGATAACTAGATCGTACCAAGCCAAGAACACAGATGCTAATCAAATAGCACAATCAATAAGATGAAATTAATTCACCAGAATAACTTTACATAAAACTTTTGTAAACAAATGAGAAACAATATCATATATTATTATGGAACTCAATGTAATACATTGAGAATGAGCCTTGCTTAAATAGACAAGGAATAACAATATAAGAACTAGTCAAGGTCGTAGATCAAGCCATAAATCAAGGAAATAGCTAATCATCAAAGAACTAGTCAAGACCATAGATTTAGAAGAGAACTAGACATCAAGGATCTAATCAATACCATAGATCAAGGAGAGAACTATACCTAACAACTAGATAATATCTCCTAATATCTAAATAAGATAAAATAAATATCCACACACATAAGTGGGTGAAGATAAATACAATAAAGGTAAATAAAGTACCTAGGCGAACCTGAGCTAAGGTAAATACCTACTCTAACACACCCCTTCAAGTGAAGCTAGGGGCCAAAGTAGATGTGGCATGTCCACAGTATGAGTCCCGAAAACTAGGCCTGATGAAGTACTCATGTACAATAACTGGGAAAAAAGGGACACCACAAGGTACCCAAAACTAGTAACAATAGAGTAAAGAGAGTAAAGACCTGCTTGAAGGCATCCTAAGAAGCTCAGCTCAAAAAACTCATACAATGCTGAAGAAGTTTAGTGTGCACTGTTGTCTGAATCCACTACTCGATCAAAAAACTCAAAAACAATTGACACTCGGTTTCACCAGAATAGCTCCATATAAGGAGACTGTCAACGGAGTGATGTCGAAAGTGTAAAAAAACACCAAAAATAATTTGATCAATTGCTGCAAATAACACAGATGTTATTCTATCAATTGAATGATCTATTTCCTTCAACAAATTTTACAATATCCTCTTGAAGTCCAAATACTTCAGAGAAAAACATATCATTTTCAGAAGCCATGAAAGGTACAAACTGCAACTCCCAAAAATTTAGGACGTTGGGCTCAACTGAAATTGCATCCACAATTGATTACAACACTCCTCCATATCTGACACTTTTTAATTATAGTGAAAGTATCAAAATAAACAAATCCAATGGAAATATCATGAAAAAACAAGCACTTTTGCAAATAATGACACTCAAAACTGAGTTACCGATAAAAATATATCAAAATTTTTAATATTTTACTCTGTTATTTATTTTAGTTGCCACTAAAACAAAATAAATTGTTGTTTCCTTCACCACACAATTAAAATTAAAGGGGGCTGAAGTTAAGCACCTACCTTTGTTTTCTGAAAATAGCAACCTGTGGATTTTCCAAAAATAGTAAAAACGTGCACATCATCCATGGACCCCTGCCAAAAAAGGAAAGATCCCAAAACCTTCTTGTGCACAAACCAAGACAGCTACACCACAACAGAAAAATGCCCTGTGTAGATCTTGAAAAATCCAAAAGACCCAAAAGAGAATCTTGCGAACTATTTTCTTTATGGCTCGAATCCCAAGGTAGATCGGTGTGCTTCCCTGCAACAATACAAAAAACCCAGAAAAATGACTGCCTCTATAAAAGGTTAAGCTTACAGTCAATCTTAGGGTTTTCCCAACTTCCGGATCCAATGGAAGCCTCCATTTTCAATAAAAATGCATGTAGAAACAAAATATCACCAAATCCCAAATATATGAATATACAATGAATTTATTTGCAAAACAAAACTTACATACGGATGCCAACATCAATCTCCTGCTCTGATACAATGAAAGGAACGATAACCAAATCGTACGAAGAAAATAACACAAATTCTAATCAAACATCATGATCAATAAGATGAAAGTAATTCACCAGAATAACTTTACATAAAACCTTTGCCAAAAAATGAGAAACAATATCATATATTATTATGGAACTCAATGCAATACATTGAGAATGGGCCTTGCTTAAATAGGTAAGGAATAACAATCTAATAACTAGTCAAGTTCGTAGATCAAGCCATAAATCAAGGAAATAACTAGTCATCAAAGAACTAGTCAAGACCATAGATTTAGGAGTGAACTAGACATCAAGGATATAATCAATACCATAGATCAAGGAAAGAACTATACCTAACAACTAGATAATATCTCCTAATATCCAAATAAGATAAAAGAAATATCCACACATATAAGTGAGTGAGGATAAATACAATAAAGGTAAATAAAGTACCTAGGTGAACATGAGCTAAGGTAAATACCTACACTAACAGTTTGAGCCTATGGAGGATAGGTATGTGGAGTTGATGGAATTGGAAGAAATAAAAGAACATGACGTAGTGTAAGCCATCGAGAAGGATCATGCCTTAGTGAATAGGTCATTTGCAAGAGATTCAAAGCAAGGACCTTTATAGAATGGGACTTAGTCCTGAAACGAGATACAAATTGGGAAAAGCCAGGTACGCATTTCAAGTTTGATGCCATTTGGAGTGGCACCTACATGGTCACAAGATAGGTTTAAATTTTCATAAGTAGTTTTAGCATATGTTTTATTTCTCTTAGTTATATCATTGTGCAAGTCAGTGGGCCTCCTAGAATAAATGTTGAAAATAAGTAGTTCATACTTGTGGGGAACAATTGCAGATTTCAAGAGAAAATAAATGCAGAACAACTAAAATTAGGATTAAGGACATATTTTTCTAACTTTCATTCTTTGAGTCACTTAGGATCAATCACATGTGAAATTCTTAGTGTCCCCGCAACATCATAAATTATTTTTTAACAACATGTCACAAGTGGAAATTTCAGAAGAGAGAGAGAGATAAAAATTTAATAGAGTTCCATGATGTCTTAGCTCCAAGAAAGTGTTATTTCAAACTTTGCAACATACAATGCATGCCAAGCATCATTATATTTTGTGTCCTTCATACTTGCAAGATTAGTGTTGCAGAGAAGAATAGTTGAAAAATCTAGGTTAAGACAATTTTCCACTCTCACAAAATTTTAACTTCAATATTTTCTTATGAAAATTAAGAGTGCAAGCAGAAGGATAGTGGGTCATTAGGTGGATTTTGGAGCAAGTTTTAGGGTCTAGATCAGTTACAGGCAATCTCTTGTGACTCTATGCCCAATAGACATATCAAGGCTATTTGTACATGAACATCTAGCAAGTAGATGTGCCTATGAGTCACCAAACTATTATCCAATTTTACTTCTCGAGCCAAATTGGAAAACAAGGACCTAACATCACCTATGCACCTAGTCGGACCCCATGGATGACACTGAGCTAGTGGCAGTTTTTGGCGTCTCAAGAACACATTCTAAAGAGAAAATCATAATGAGGATTTATTTCCTCTTCTAGGTTCTGACCCTTAAGATCCACTTGAAAGGTGATGAAATGCGAGCCCTGTGGCCTCACATACGGGCTCAAAATGAGAAAAATGGGAAAAATCATGGATAGCCTCAAGACCCTTTACATTCTTTCTACATCGAACCTCCAACACAATTGTTTTAATAACCAAATGGACAGTTCCGGGGTTAAAATTTTGCATTTGGGCCTCAAAGGGACATCGAGATAAAAGAGAGTTCATCGAGTTTCTTAGCGAGTAGCTCGCCGAGATGGAATCATGCATTGAGGTTTTGAGCTAAACGAGGGCTCGCAACATAGCTCAGCGAACTACTCAGTGATCTGTCTTGGATGCACAACTCATAACTGGCAAGCGATGTATTTTTGGAAGGCTCAGGTTTGACCAAGAAATTCTAGGAGGTGGAAGTCATCTCACCTTGGAAATAGTTGGGGTTGCGATAGAAGAACTCGGTAATTGGTATAGCTTGGGGTGTAATGGTAAGGTGAACAGGGAGATAGCTCAGCCCATAATCTCAAGTAAATACACTTACAAGTGGGCCATGGATGTAGAGGCCAAGGGTTTTAATGACTTCGCTTTGAGCTCGTCACTGGGATTTGAGAAGTTAGGGGGTTAATGAAAATGGCTCGTGCGAGCTCATGTGGGCTCAACATTGTAGAACGTGGTGGCATCAATAAATAGGTGGCTGAGTTGAATGAAGTCTGTCATGAGGGCCGATTAAATTTGAATAATAGGATGGAGATCTTGGTTCATGAGCTATGGGTTTTTTATGTGGCACGACGCATAAACATCAAAGGAAGACTTGGTAGAGCCTAGCTTGCAATAGGGGTTTCGGGTTTGGTAATGAAGTCAGCTCATTGCATGGAGGGGTTACTCGTGGCAAACTAAGTTGGATAAACATAGAGAAAATATTGGGATTCGAGCTACGTGGTGATGTGAATATCCTAGAAGTTTGAATATTTTAGAATTTGGGGGTGTCACACTGTAGGAGTTGGAAATAATGACTTTTTGAGTTTGGAGGGTGTAGGATTTCAAAGCAGCATCGTAAAGAGTTCTGAAATGCTGTGAACCAAGAGGCCGAAACAAGTCGAGGTTCATAACAAGAGATAAACATGGTGAGATCTGGATTCGGGGGTGTCTGACTTCTGAGATTGGGATGAGTCAGTTTTAGGCGTCGGGGTTTGTAAATTCCGAAGAATGGTCAAGGAGAACTCCGAAAGTAAAAGTCCTGAAGGCACAAAATAATACAACTGTTTCCCAAACGAATTGAAATGAGCCATCTAGATGGCACATAAGAGATCAAGCTACGTAGGGCGATGTGCTGAGAACATCATGCAATAGGTGGGAAGATAGAACATCAAGCTCGGTGGTATGGTGAAAAAGATTTGCAGTAAGTAGCCAGATTGGTGTGTGGTGTAATGGGCTTGATGGGTAAGGTGGAGACTTAAATCATAGCCCATTTTAAAATTTGCATAACCTAAATCGTAGCCCATTTTAAAATTTGCATGACTTATGTAATTTTAAACTAAAGTTGATGAAATTTTCTTCATCAAAAAGTGATTTTGGAGGAAAATCTACTAGATACCTTAGTTTTCAGAAACAAAATAGGTAGGTGGAGATAAAACCTAGTCAAGTAATGTGTGCAAGAATGATGATAACTTATTCCACACACCACCATTTTTACCACATCTATAGTCATTGGAAATATAATTTCGAGATCTACTACATGGAACCATTGAAATTTTGATTTCAGAGGCTTTGGACCTTTGAAAATGGCTAACAATGAGCTCTAGTTGGAAGCAATTAATGAGGTAGGTTAGAGAAAAGTAATGATGGATTTGCAAAGGCTAGATACTAGACCCATGTGTAATCAGAGCCAGTTATTTCTTGCACAAAGCAATGTAATTATTTAGGGATGGATTTTTCATATCTTTAAGAACTCATTGTAGGATAAATAATGATTTTTTTATGGGTTTTGGAGGAAATTTCAGGTTTTCATCTCTCTCTCTCTCTCCTCCCCTCAAAATTCTTCTATACTTTGTAAGGAGGTGATCACTTCAAAATTTTGGACACCTTGTATATGCCCCTCCCTTATTTCTCATTTGTAAGAGATTTGTGGTGTTAAAAACCTCCCTACTGGAATATTGTAATGCAAAATATGTTCCTTTGGCCCTAAATGCAATGTATTGTATCATCTTGTTGAAGAAATAAAAATCAAATATGTGGATGTTCTTAAACCCTCTTTTTTTTATTGCATCTGCTTTGATCTTTCATTACATACAAGTTATTGTGCACTGTCATTATTTTCATTGCCAATTTTTTGTACTGTTTTGTTTATTGTGAATGTTGTATAACACTCCTTTGTGCACGCTTTCCCTTAGAGAAGGTTTAAATTTTCTTGCATTATGTCTATCTTTGTCCCCTTGGAAAACATTAGAGTATTGTTATATATTTCCACCCTCTTTACTTCTAAGTAGTTGGCACTAGGTTAGGAAAGGAATCTGGCCTTCTTTGGAGAGATGTCCCGATCGCAAAGTCCCACACATTGGGATAGCTCCATTTTTTACAAATACAGTGATTTCCTCAACCATTCACTTGTAAGCATTCAGGGGTGCTGTGATTTTTCCATAACAAATCTATCTTCTATGGTTTCTTCCTCTACTACCAATACTTTTAGTATAGCTCTAAATTTATCTTCTTTATCACTAATGTATCTAGTATTAGCTTCTCTCTTTTCAGTTAATTCAACATGTTATATTCTTTCCTTTAGCTCTCTTATCTATTTCATTAACATAGCGTGAGTAAGTTTTCTTATTCTTCTTCCGCTTACTCTCATAACCATCTCTTGAACACTTACCTCCTTTATTTTACTGATTCAATTCCTTGGATACTCGACTGTCCTAACTCTTCCATTACTCTTTTGATCCTTTTGACTAAGATCTCAATTCTTTTACAAATATGATACTAAGTTTGATTGTTTTTCTCATCTCTTCAATTAAAATATTCCTCATATAATCAAATATTACTCTTATAGAGAATAAAAAGTTATATTAAATGAGATTTAAAAACTTAAAAAATGCAACCTTTCTTCACACAAAGGTATACTAGAATCCAAATGACATCTTTGGTATTATTTCCAATAAAAATGCATTTGAGATTGTATTATTGATGGTATTTCACAAATGAGATCTCAATCCAATCCATTTAGCTAAGAAAATCAAATTCATATAATAATAGAGATATATCAAACATTCATACATGATTCAAACATCTAAACTCATGAATGTCATGAGACATGTAAATTTTTTTTATAGAATATCTCTCCTTACTTTTTAAAGGCATGTCGAAATTCAATCTAGTAGGTCTTCATTTTGATAAAATTTGATCTAAATATACTAATTCTAATGTTCAGAGGGTCCTCTTATAATTTTAGCATACCCTTTACCCTCTTTTAAAATCCTACAAATCCTCATTGGTCATCTTATTTCTGTTTTATCCCAGTACACTTATTTTTGGTCTGCACAACTTGTCTTTGAGGGTTCAATAACAATATCCGACCTACGAAAATTAAAACCTCTAAAACTTATTGATTAATCAAAGGAACTATGTGTACATAATTTCTTTAAAACATAAGCTTTGTAAGCTCTTTAGAAATTAACGTATGAGTATAATAGTTTAAACCCTAGAAGAGGTTTTATAAGAACTCCATAGGAGGATAACTAACTTACCTCTTTGGGTAGACCTTTTCATGATCTAACATATATTGCATGATCCTTGTGGGGGTTTTTCACAAGTTTCTGTAATGATGGTCTAGGTATGAGAGCACTCTTATTTCTCATAACAATAATATTTTCACTTAAAATTATAGAGCATTGAATTTTATGACCATTTGCATCATGTTTTCTAATAGAGAAATATTTGCAATATTTAAATATTATTAAATTTTTTATTTTACTTGTTATAATTATTGATTATCAATATAGAGCATAATAATACATTATTGTTATAATTTGGTTTATTTTTTACATTTAAACGACAAGTGATAAACGTAGATCATGTTATAAACTCTTCATAGGATGGGATTCTAGAGGGTAAAATAATTAGTTTTATTAGTTCATCTCAATAACATACTATGCATTTTTGGCTATATTATTAATTTATTATTTACAAACTTGTAACATTCCTGAATTTTCTTGTAATATATATATATATATATATATATATATATATATATATATATATATTGTTTAAATAATCATTTATGAAATATTTATTTTTCAAAATATTGTGTATTTATTTTGTTATTATCCATTATAACATGATTTGTCCATTGATTTTGGATTAAATCCAAATCTTTCGTGAGTTAGGTGTATATAATTACATGCTTATATATCAAAGATTGTGGGGTTTTTATTTTACAAAATTTGCATGAGCCACTATCCAATCCTCATCCTTTATTTTTTTTATGTCTTAGAATGTGTACCTTGGGTTGATTACTAGTTAACAACGTTTACATCATCATACATAGTGTCTGAGTAGAATTACTAACATTATACCTATTACTAGAAAAGGTGAATATTCATGACTAGGGGGTGGGGGTGGGTGGGGGCGGGGGAATCTTGTGATTACTATTTATCTAAACCACATTCTTATTACCTTATGATTTTTTACAACCTTTTATCTTGAGGGATTCCTACCATATTGGGGGAATTCCTACATGGAGGCCATCTATAATGTATTATTTTCTCATAATAACATCTCTCTACAATAGTTTAAACTGTGAACTAGATTCCTTTATTACTTATGACACATTCTCTACCAGAATATATCTAATGATCACATTTCCTGCATTTACACACAAACTCATCTATCATCATTCTTTCTTAATTTAGTAATTTTACTAGTTCATTAGTATTCACACTAGGAATTGTTTTTGTCTATCCTTTAATATTTACAAATGACACAAATATTACATTATTTATTTCCCACATTACACTACTTTTCTAAGAAGAGAATTTTCATGGAAGGAAATGTTGATTTATTACACAAAACATATGTTCATATGATTAATTAATCACATTATATCGATTTGTTACACTTATAATACTTTCAAACATTGAATAATTTGACTTCTCCATGCACTATATTATATCATTCCTTGAATTATATATGAAATTGAACTATTCAACTATACTTAATGATTGAGTTATATACTTCGAATTTTATGTGAAATTTCTTGACTTGACTATTGAATGTATCATTATTTATTTTCTTAACTTTTGCATGAAATTGATAACATTAAATTCTACATTCACTTGTGTGATTCCTAGGCAATTTTAATTTTCTTTCTTTCTATAGATACTTATTTGAGTTGAATTTCATTTTTTTTCTAATTTATCCATGCAAGTTTCTTTTTTTGTGTGTGTGTTTTATCTTTCTTTTATTTTTTGTATATTATTTTATATATGCACTTTTGTTATCTATATTGTGTTTTGGTGGTGAAAATAAATGCTTGAAGTATTTTTTCTTAATACATATATGTTTATAAATTATTATCATTTTTTTGTATTATGATTATTTCACTTTAGATGCATATTACTACACATAATTCCTACGATACATGACTTATTACATCCTTATAATGGAATAAACAAAATATTTAATATTATTTGAAATATATTTTATAGATCTCTTTACTTATGAAGTTCAAGAGCGAGAGCATTTTTAGAAATCCATATGAAAGGGAATGGGATCTTGTGTTGTGTATGAAATACTTTACAAGGATTCCTATGTGGGGAGTTTTGGAGAGGGATGATGGTGTGGTTGGTGTGGATGCGGAACCTAATTCATGTGAAGAAAGTTCACTGGAGGTAAGAAGGAGGATGTGTTTCTCTTATCTCCATCATGGAAGGAGGAGGGGCATTCTCTAGTTGTCCCATACATCACGGTGGAAAAAGTAGAAGAGATATATTGCTATGTTCGTCAAAGTAATTTTTTTGTAACACACCCTAACATTGAATCACTTAGACTATGGGAAAAAAAATGAGACCTTTAGGTAAACTTGAATTAGTGCCTATTGTAAATGATTATTTCCTATACCATTTTTTGTTGGAATAGGATGTCTTCAGGATTTTATTGGGGGGACACTAGGTTTTTTGAAAAATAGTTATATATTTTTCAAGATGGGGACTTGGTCCTGTAAGTTTGACTCAGTCCCTTATTCCTTACATGTTTGGGTTAGGATGTCATCCCTACCTCAAATTATGGCACTTAGATGTTTTGTTGGATATAGTTAAAGATTAGGGGTTTTAAACCTATTGATCCCACTACCATGGTTAGATATAGAATTATTTTTGCAAGATTTTTCATTAGTACTAAGCCTTGAAATCATCTTGTTCCATACATTAGAAACACCTCCATAACATGGGGTATGATTCAAGACTTGATCTATGGATTTTTTTAGTGTTTTTTTTTTATAAATGTAGAATGGTGGACTATAAAGGGGCCACAACCTACACCTTCAAAACCCCTATAAATAATATTGAGAACCTAGTCAAATAAGGTTAGAAGAATTTTTTTTTGAAGGATTCTCGTAGGATCTAACATATTGAGTTTCATTAACCCCAAGAAAAAATTCATGATGTGGAGAGAAATATCTATCCAAAATTAACCAACAACATTACCTCTGTTGTAACATTTTATAACAACAAGTCTTCTTCTTTAGAGTAATTTTTTACTTAGGGGAATCTTGTAAGTATAATATATGATGAAGAGAATGATAAAAAAAAATTGAGACTATAGAATAAAAGGAAGAAGGGATACCTTTAGAAGTTGGAGATGAAATTTTGGGAAAATAAATAGTAGATGAAGCTAAACCAGAAGAAGAGAATCAGATTGAAAATGAACAGGAAAAAGATCAAGAAGTGCAAATATTATTACAAGAGAATCAAGATGTTGAAGACATAATAATTAAAATCCTCTATAAATATCAGTATAATGTGGAGGAAGAAGTGGATTATATTAATGAAACTTGTTTATGGAGTAAGCAGGAGTGGTATGGTGATCAAAAGTTGAATTTGGAGTTAGGAAACAATAATCAACAAAGGAGAAGTAAGGAGGTCTATGTATGGATCAGACTAAGGGGAAGAAATATGCATAACTTTCAGTATATATGGATAAGGGGTATCCACCTAGATTTGTAAAGTCCACTTGGGTAGAGAGAGTATTTGGGGAAAAAACAAAGGCGTTCTTTGATATCCATGTCTAACCTATATTTTACAAAAAAATTATTTCCTTGCCAATCCTTGACTCTGTGGCATAACATACATGGTCCAAGATGGAAAACATAATTAGAGATAAGATTCCTAGTGGACGTCTAAATATCGATGAGTTTTGAAAATTGGTAGAAAGGAGATCTGGAAACCAAAAGAGGATATGGAAATAGAGTATTATATCAACTCACTCTTTATGGTGACCATTTGTCATAAAGAGGCAGTGATTAAGATTTTAGCAAGAGGGCCATGATTCATGGGTAAAGCCTTAGTACTAATGCATAGCTGGAAACCTAGATTTGACCCTATGGATTCCAACTGGGGAAGTTCCCTTTCTGGGTTTGACTACTAGGTATTGCTTTGGAATATTGGGAACTTTAAATCATCAAAGGAATAAAAAAATCAGTTGGAGATTTGATTGCTGTCAATTTGATCACCCCTTTAAAGATAAAATTTCTTTAAGAACGTTTTTGCATCAATGTTCAGATGGATAAATAAATTCTGAGATGCATCACTTTTTAATGTAAATGGGGAGAGCATCAACAAAAATTAGACTACGAGCCAAGTCAGTTAATGTGTTGTTATTGTTTTGAAGTAGGACATGGTCCTAAATCTTGTCCAAAATCTAAAGAATATATAAACGTCAAGGTTTATCAAGTCAAGGATGGTACCACTTCAAATATGGATTTGAACAAAAGCCAAATGGATAAATGGTAAAAATTTAAAATCATTTTATCTCCTTCCAAACCTGAAGAGAAAGTTAAGATTAGATTGAAAAATGATAACAAAAATGAAACAATCATTTTGGTTAACAATATGGAGTAGTTGCTTAAGGAGGGAGGTTTATTTTTCTGAAAATATTATTTCATGATCATAAGGTATTCACCCCTAGTATAAGAGTTTAGTGTAACCCAAAAAAGGGGGAGGGGTCTACTAAGAATCTTGTGTCTCCTAAAGTTAAGTCCTTTGTAAATGATACATTTGGAAGTTCACGGTTTTTTGCACAAAATCCAGAATCATATTTTGTTGACGTCAGTAATATGTATGAAGAAATTTGTGTTGATGAAATAGAATGGTGGATACTGAGAAAATCCCAGCCATCACACCTCTTTCCCAGCCCAAAAAAGTTATAAAGAAAACCACTCCCAAATAAGTTTTAGAAGGAAATAAATCTACTTCTGGTCGACCTACTTTGAGAGAGAAGAGGAATACATCTTCTAACAAGGAAGTCTCAGAGGGGAGTGAGAGATCGTTAATGGTGATTTTTTCAAATATATACCTTCTAAATGATTATTTTATCTTGTAACATTAGGTGGATACATATACCTTGCAAGCATATGATTTTAAGATACCTCTTTAAAGAAAATAAACCTAATATTTATATGATCCAAGAAACTAAGATGCATTTTAAAAAATGAAATGAAATTAAGAAACAATTTTGGGAAATTTTTTTTTGTAATGGTGTTAATTATGTTAGCGCCTCTAGGGGATTATCCTTTTCTTTGAATGGTCAATTTATTGAAGGAGAGGTTCTTCTAGACATTAAATACCATATGAATATTTTCATCACCTATTTTACTATGAAAAGGAAATGGATCTTATCCAATTTTTATGCTCTAACCTCTGGGAATGGTAGGAAAGAGCTGTAGAAGGAAATTGAAAAATCCAATAACCAGATCTAGTGCAAGAAGATCGAGCACAAAATAAATTAATGGGATAAATAAATTAATGCATCACTTAGAAGAAACAGAGAAATATAATTAATTTATGATATCTCCACCATCTGAGAGATTCATTAAATAGGGAGAATAGATAGTTTGACATTCCTAAATAATAGGAATGTCAAGATAATTAGGAGATAACTAATTACACACAACGACTTGAGAGAATCTCAACAAGATTCAAGAGTTAGAACTAATAAGGTACGTAATACAATGATAGAGAATAAGGAAGGAAGGACTATAGAAGACCCCGCCCCCCCAAGGACAACTTCGTTCACCCCAAGCTTGTTTCACAACTCCAAATAGTGAGGGGAAGCTAAGGGTTTAGTGAATATATCTGTGAGCTGATCATCGATACGAACAAACTCCATCTGAATGACCTGATCCTGAATCAACTATTGAATGAAGTGCATGTGGATATCTATGTGTTTCGTGCGCTGATGCTCAACAGGATTACGTGTAATGTGAATAGCACTTTGGTTATCACACCAAAGAATGGAAGGAGACTCCTGTGAAAAACCAAACTCACTAAGAATCTAACGAATGAAGAGAACCTCCTACACTGCTATCACAGCACCTCGATACTCGGCCTCAGTGGATGATAATGCAATGGTATTCTAATTTTTACAAGACCAGGCAACTGGACCAGAACCAAGATGAAAAATTAGCCAGATGTGGATTTTCGAGTATCGCGACATCCACCCCAGTCAGAATATGTAAAGCCCTCAATATTGGGAACAGTCTGAGGTGTGTAATGAATACCAAAAATATAAGTCCCCTAAATATATCTCAAGATACGCTTGGCTACTTACCAGTGACTCTCATGAGGCTCATGTGATAAACGAGAGACAAGGTTAACAAAAAAGGTGATATCGGGACGAGTATGAGTGAGATACATAAGGTTCCCAACCAATTTTCTATACAAAGTGGGGTTAAATAGTTTAGATTTACATGCAACAGTCAATTCAGTACCTGAATGGTAAGGTGTGGGAGATGGCTTGCAATCAGCCATATGAAATCTCTGAAGTAGATCTGTAGCATACTTCTTCTAACAAATAGAGATGCCCTCAGCAAACTGGCGAACCTGTAGGCTAAGAAAGTAGTGCAATAATCCCATATATGTCATATCAAATTCTACTTTTAATTTCTGTTTAATGTCCTATGTTAGAGAATTTAAACTTCTAGTAATGAGGAGATCATCAACATATAATATCAATAAAAGCAAGTCATCATCAATGTTTAAGAAATAAACTGTATGATCGGTCTTACAATGATGAAATCCAATAGACAACAATAAATCATCCATCTTATCATACCAAGTCCAAGGGGCTTGTTTGAGATCATAGAGTGAACACCAAAGTATACAAACCAGTGAAGAGTCATGTACGAACCCCTGAGGTTTCTCTATATAAATCTTCTCATGGAGATCACCATGAAAAAATGCACTCTTCACATCCATCTGATGTACAGACCATCGATGAGATGTAGCAAGAGTGAGAACAAGGTGAAAAAAATCCATCTTTGTGATAGGAGAAAAAGTGTTAGAGTAATCTACTCCTTCAACTTGAGAATAGCCCTTAGCGAAAAGACCTGCCTTCTATTTTTCAACTGATCCATCAGCTACATATTTGGTCTTATAGACCCATTTACATCGTACAAGCTTTATTCCCTTCGGAAGAGAAACCAAATCCCAAGTAATATTCTTCATAAGCGAAGAATATTCATCCTGCATTGTCGAATCCCATTCTAGGTTTCCGGATGCCTGTGAAAAAAGAACAGGATCATTAGAAATAGCTTGGCTCATAAGATCAATACCATAATAGGGTTGATGATCAACAACACCAGAATTCTCAGCTCTAGTATGTCATAGATCTCACGAATCACCCACCAAATCAATTGCTATAGCCAATGTAGATCTTATCCATTTCGGATCAGGAGAAACAGGAGCAGGAGCAACAGGATAAAAATCAGGGGGCCCATCAAAATAATCATCAGTGATAGGAGCAGGAGGTAATAATGGAGATGGAAGAACTACTGTATGATCTAAAGGATCCTCGGTCTCATCAACTCGAACATCCCACCAAAAGACAATATATTTGGTAGCATGATCAAATAGGTGATATGCCTTCACATGCTCACAATGACAAACAAAAATGAGTTCTTTGCTTTTCTTCTCCATGGTGTTCCGAGTGTCGTCAAGAACAAAGGCCCAAGCCTTACAACCAAAGACCCAAAATTTTGATACGTCAATTTTTTCACCTGACCATGCATCCTCAGGAGTAACCCCATGCACTGCTTTATATGACATTCTATTTTGAATATGATTTGTACAGTTGACTACTTCCACACAGAACTAGGATGCCATGTTCTGGGACTGAATCATGCAATTTTCCATTTCCTTGAGTGCTTGGTTCTTTCATTCAGTAAATCCATTTTTCTGATGGGTGTGAGGAATAGTATACTGGTGCACAATTCCATGATTAGTACAAAAATAGTAAATGCATTACTCTCATATTCCCCCCCATTATCCGTGTGGAGTATTTTAATACAATATCCAGATTGTTTCTCTACAATAGCCTTAAAAACTTTGAAATGTTCTAGGAAATCACTTTTGTATTTTAGAAAGTACACCCAAGTTTTCCTGGTGAAATCATATATGAATGTGAGTACACACTTAGCAATAGAAAATGATCTATGAGGAAAATAAGTAAGATCACTATGTACCAATTCAAGACAAGCCTGAGCTCTTTTTGCTTGTCCTTTGGGAAAATGATCCAAATGTTGCTTACCCAACATACATCCAGGGTAGAAACCATCTTGTGATTTTACCTTCGAAAGTCCTGTGACCATATTCTGTGAAAAGAGTTGTTGCAGATACCTGTAATTGAGGTGACCAAACCTCTTGTGCCACAGTTTGCTCAAAGAATCAACATGATCAATAAGTGAAGATCCTACAGAGTTATCAAAGCTCTCAAATACATATAAAAATGAACATGAATCCACAGTTCCTGTAGCTACAATATCATCATGATCATGAAGTTCCCTGATGAAAACCTTATCTGGTGAGAATTCAATAGTTCTACCATCACCAGAGTTACAAATTTGATATATGGAAAGAAAATTGTTAGACATGTGGGGAACATAAAGAAAATTATTTAGATTACCATTTGGCATTTTTACAGTACCATAACCCAATACATCTACAAAAGCAAAATTTCCCACCGAAATATTTGATGTGCTGCAAGCAGAAACAGAAGTCAACAAATCCCTGCAATGTGTAATATGATGAGAATCCCCTGAGTCAAGAATACACCTATCTTGCAAAGGAGAAGAAGCTCTAGTAGAAAGAGCCTTTCCCTTGCTAGCTTGGAAACAGATGAAGGTGATGGAACAATGATCTTGTGTTGTTTTAAAGCCTTTTCTAATGCTTCCAACTTCAAAAAACATCTGGATTCAGGATGATTTTTCCCCTGCAAAAGGAACAAGGATAAAACACCCTCTTTTGAAATGGTCTCTTATTTTTACCATTATTATGTGGTTTATAAGTGTCAACAGAGGAATTAGAAACCATATTGTGAGAGGGTACATGCTTATCATAGCTTTGTTTGAGTTTTTTTTACCAATTTTTCATAGGAGAACTAGCCACAAGAGCATGATTTGATGTAAGCATAACATCTATATAGATTAATTTTGCTTGTTCTCGTGAGAGACGTTCACAAAATTGTTTAAATGAAGGCATTTTAAACTGAGTGTCTAGTGCATCCATACTAGAAAAGAAGGTTGATGTAAATACAAAAAATGGACCCTTTAGTTTAGTTAGGATTGTGTATATGCATTCATCATCCTTTTTATTTATACCACCTGCTTTCAACTGACTATAAATCTCTTTAAATTTTGACAAAAATTCTTCTATGGAATGAAAATCTGAAGGCGATAAATATTTTAATTCATGATCCAGTTGAATTAATTTGAACTTGTTTATCTTGCCAAACAAAGATTCAATTTTTTCCCATACCTCTTTCGAAGCTGTGGCCACAGAAATATGAAACTGGAGGTTATCTGCTAAATTCAACATGATCAATCTGAGAGCTTCATATTGCTTGCGTGCATATAGGTACTTGTCCTTCTCTGTGGTGAAAGCGGGAACTGTATCATCGAACACACGCCATAATCCACGAGACTATAAGAGCTGCTGCATCTTTGGTTTCTAGGCATGGTAATTCGTCAATTTTAGAGGCTCAAACAACCATAGAACCCCGGTATGGCCAGAAGAGGTGGATTATAAAAAATCTCTCGACATTTTAAGCAATTTCACAATACTTATAACTCCCAAATAAACAATGTCCTCCAATGATATTTTTTTCAACAAAAATATTTAAAACAATTAGTATAAATCAACCACAGCTACTTCAACACAAATTGGAATCAAGACAAGAGTAGATTCTACCTCTGTTATACCAATACGATGACCACTTTCATGATCACCATAAGAAGTTCTGAAATATCCAAGCCATGAAGTCTTTATGCACAAATAACCACTACATGCTCCTATGATTTTATCCCCATTTTCATCTATAATGGCATGCTCAACACCAAATAAGGGAAGAGTTGACCATACATGATAGGGAGTTGTAGGTAAGATATTTTCAGAGAATGCATTTGATGTAGTGATGCATTTTACTATTGTTGCTTATGGCAGAGATTATACGTAGCCACCCATGCAAATTCAATGAAACACTAGATGAGACGCCAAGATGCCAAAGAAAACCCACTCCAAAAAAATAATTTGAATTCGGAATTCACTCTACTTCCAGTTTAATTTGGCGAAGAGAACCTAGGATGTGCCAAAAAATGCCAAAGACATTTGGAGAGGAGAAAACTACAGAAAAAAATAATTAAAAATGAAGAAGGTCGCTGATACTCGTAGCAGGTCCACGTAGCAAGGTGGAATATTATCCCAGCGCACACAGGTGGAGTGAAAGCACCAACCATAGAGCACATCAGAAAGGTGAATGATTGGAGCAAGACATCAACCCTGCCAAACCATACACATGCGCACGCAACACCAAAAGAACCCAACACATAAATTAAAGGAGGTAGAGAGGAACAAAGAAAATGTGTCTGTGAGGGAAAGGAATAGTTAGCAAGGTTGGAGGAGAAAATGGTGAGTAGGGAGGCAAAACGAATCCAACAGTAAACCGTGATCAACAAAAAATTTGCAGCAGAAAGGGAAAAAACGACTCAGTATCACCCGAACTCAAAACAAATTAGTGTGGAGGAATAAACCAACAAAGACTTAGCTCTCCTGCAATAATACAAGCTTTGATACCATGAAAAATCTAATAACTAGATCTAGTGTAGGAAGATAGAGCACAAAATAAATTAATGGGATAAATAAATTAATGTAGCACTTAGAAGAAAAAGAGAAATATAATTAATCTCTGATATCTCCACCATCCGGGAGAATCATTAAATAGGGAGAATATATAGTTTGACATTCCTAAATAATAGGAATGTCAAGGTAATTATTGTATATATATCCCCCCTTGGGAGGATATAGACAAGCAGAAGAATATGAAGATAGATGCACCTTGGTGCACAGAAATGGCGCATGACACGGAGTGTCGACACAGAGAAAGTTGCGCCTTGGCGCACAGAAATGGCGCATGACACGGAGTGTCGACACAGGAATAGTTGCGCCTTGGCGCACAGAAATGGCGCATGACACGGAGTGTCGACAAAAATAAAGTTGTGCCTTGGTGCATATAAGAGGATGTCGACACGCACATGAATGCACCAAGGCGCACCTTCAGGAGGCGCAACATTTTGAGTGCTGGCAAGAAGCAGACCCTGGCGCAGATATTCAGATGGCCATAACTTTTGACTGGGAGCTTGGATTCATGCAAGGTTGGACTTTCTGGAAAGCTTATGAGGTCCTCTGTCCAACTAAAACTGGATATCTTTAATTGGGTGAGAAAAAATTCTTAAAAATTAAAAATATAGCTAGCCACTTTTGGGCGTCGCTAGGGTTCTCACCTACCACCATAATGAGATGAATTAAATACAACCTGTGGTGGTTGGGGTAGATTTGGAATTTCTCTCTCTTCCCTCTCTCATTATTCCTATAAATTGTAAGGAGGGGCTTCTTTCTAGAGGTTGGACATTCTTGTTTTGCCCCTTCCTTCTTCTCTTTGGCAGGTGAATCTGTGGAGTTCAAACCTCCTATCTAAAACTGTATGTAACCTTGTCTCTTGGAATTTTGTGGTGTATTGTATCAATCTTTGGAGAAAATAATGCATGTATGTGGATGATTATCAACCCTCTCTATGTTTATTTGCATCTTCCTGATCTTTCACTGCAAATCTGTTATCTGTGCATGATCTTGCATCGCATTTTAATAGTTTGTGTTTATTGGCAAGACAGTTGTTCTTCATTCCTCGGTGCATCACCTTTGTTAGTTTAGGTTTATTTTTATGCATCTCCTTACCCTCTCTCCTTGGAAAATTAGATTAGGTTTTGATTAGACCCTCTGCATTTTTATGTGTGCATCTGAACAGAGGAATAGGAACCGGCCTTCATCCGGAGATCTTTTCCGATTTCGCAAGGTCCCACACTTGGGAAAAGCTCCATGTTATGCAATCACACTGAGAGTCTCAGCCCATCGAGTTGCAGAAATTCAGGGGTGCTGCGATTCGACATCAATAGTAATTAGGAGATAACAAATTCCACACAAGGAGTGGAGAGAATCTCAACAAGCTCCGAGAGTTAGAACTAATTAAAAAAAATATAACAATTTTCTATAATGAGCTTATTCGGTGTAATTAAATTATTTACACCAATAGAAATGACCATCTTGAAAAGTATTTTTAAAGATCATGATTGGGTAATAGGATGGTAATTAAATACTCCCATTATAACCTCTGACAAAAAGGGAGGTATTATAACTTTGTCTTAAAGTAAGGAATACCTGGTACATCTTAATGGTCTTTTTGATTTATACTTATGTGGTCCTAAGTTTACTTTTTCAAATAGAAGAATGGGTAAGGACTTAATATAAATAAAATTAGGTAGATTCATTTTCAAATACCAATGGGTCTAATCTCAATTGTATTCCTTTTCTTCTCTAGCTCACACTAGACCGGGCCACAATCCTATACTTCTTAAATTTGATGATGCTCAAAAAGTCAAATATGGACCTTGTAGATTTGAAAATATGTTTACCACCCACCTTGATTTCAGTATAAAAATAGAATAATGATAGAATATTAAAACTAGAGGGAAGAGCATGTACCAAGTAGCTGGAAAATTGAAGAATGTCAAAAAGTATATCAAAAGGTGGATTAAATAAGTTTTGGGAATATATTATTGCAGAAGAGTAAAGTGGTTGAAGTTATGAGATATCTTGAAGAGATTATGGAATATGGGGAGTGGGGCATAGAAAAAAAAGAACAGGAAAAAATATTACTTATTTAATTTCATAATGTGTTAGCCAATGAGGAAATCTACTAGAAACACAAATATATAATAAATTGGCTTAGGGAAGGGGCCATGAATAGCAAGTTCTTCCATGTTTCGACCTCCATCAGAGATAATAAGGATAGAATCTAAGAAATGATCAAACCAAATGGATTCCTTAGCACTAAGGAAGAGGATATTTTTGAAACCAATATCTACTTCCAAAGTTTTTTTTTCTAAATTCCATAAGGAAAATGGTCTAATTCTATACAATAATTTACACCTTTTTGACTGAGTCATTAATCATGAGGATAATAGGTATTTTATGGAGATTCCTAGAAAATAATAAGTTAGAGCTATTGTTATTCTAATGTAAGGAGATAAATCCACAAGGCTGGATGGATTTCAAACATTTTTCTTCCAACTATATTTGAATATTATTAAAAAATAGTTGGTGAGGGCTACTCAAGAATTTTCAGAACCGGTTTGTTTCTTAAATAGGTTAATAATAATTTTTTATCCCTTATCCATAAATTTTTTGGTGCTAAATATCTCTAGGATTTTAGGACCAATAGCCTTTGAAACACTTTATATAAGATTATTTCTAAAATACTTGTTGATTAAATAAAAATCTAATATAGGTACTAGTTACTATAAGCTAGGAACTATTGTAAATAAAGTAAATAATTTTTTTAAATATATGTAAACATGACCCAAGTAACTATGAAAAAGAAAACTGATAACCTTAATGTGAAAAAGTGAAGAGGAAATAACTCAATTGAATATAATATGCTCGTAAGACTGTGTTGCAAAGGTGACTAGGGAATCTAATAGTAGAAACGACTCCTCAAAATCCCTACAAAGGATGGACCTACGTTGATTCTGGTGACTTGGGCACCTAGGGAAGGAATTGGGAAACTACGGGTACTTTGGTGTATAGAATGGATACCCTGGTTTGTGTAAAATATTCAGAACTGATCTTCACATGTTCAACATGTGGTGTGAAACCCTTGTTGTGTGTCACATCAAATTTTATATATCATGCTAGGTGTCACTTCTAATCAATGATGAAAGGAAGACCTATAAAACCATAAACAAGCTATCACAATGGTCTCTCATCTACCAAAATGGTGGTCTTACTAACTGAGCATTGTACTACATTCCAGACCCAAATGTAGTTATGTGTGTATGGGTGTGAAACATGCACTAGGTTTCTCTTGTGCCAATTGCACTTTGTGATGTAGCGAGTTAACTATGTGTATAAAATATAATGGATGGTGCATGGAATAGAATAGAATCCTCCCCCTATGATGTTTATGATTCACATTTCCTAGGATTATACCTTGTGATGGAGCTATGTGGATGCAAATGATCTCCAATACAATAGATTGAAACAACTAGAGGTGGATGATATTAGTGACTAGTGCTTGGTCCCTCATTATGGGATAATAGATTAAGATTTATAGGGTTTTCATGATCTAATTTTATAATTAACCCCAAAATGGTCGACTACCAAAGAGGTAGACCTCAAATAGATAGAAAGAGCCCAAAAAGTGAATGGAAAGTTCAATAAGGATTGGGGCACCCATGACAGGACCAGGGCATCCATTAGCACCCTAGTACTAGCCTAGACACCCTAGTTAAGGATAAAATAATGAGAAAGTGATGAAACATATTGTGTATATGTGTGTTGGATGTCGGGAATGAAGAAATAAAATAATTCATGATGGGTAATATGGGGGTTAATTAGTAATTTCTTCACTAAAAACCCTCTACATAGTAAGTATGAGACCGAGACTAAATAATTTCTAATTTGCATGATATTTTTGTCTACATTTTCCCCCACTTTATGTTGGTGAGTGGAAAGCTGGATAACATAAATTAGATAGAGACGTGTTCCTGATGTCGATGTAGAGTGACAAAGAAGGCATGTTAAAGGACTGGACAAGTCATGGTATGATAAAAAGATGATGGAGCGTGGATGATTAAAATTAAAAATGAGAAAAAAGTGATGAAAGTAAACCTAGGGTAGTAACATATGTGTAACTGGTCATGTATGTAGTGTATCGACATGGATAGTATGCGAAGTGTGCTATCATGAAGTGTTGTTGACGTTGTTGTTCTTGTTTTTGTTTTTATTGTTGCCCCCATTTGACTCCTTGTTTCTCATACGGCCGGACCTATAAGGATAAAACAATCAAGTAGTCAAACATGTGTGTATGTATGGGTAAAAATTTAATGTAAAAGACACATGTATATGTATGTAAAAAAAACATAATTGTAAAATATGCAAATGAAAAGTGTAATTAGAATATATGCACCCTATCTAGGTCGAGAGAAAGGGTGTAAAAGGACATCTTGTACTTCCATATTTTATTGGGTGATCCAACACCATAGGCCGAAGAAGTATAGGGAGGAATCGTTCTATGTCCTAAAATCTTTAATTGCTTCCTTAAATGTGTGTGAAGAGAACTTTTTGTCTTCCTAGTTTTTTGGATTATCCAACATTGAGCAAAGAAGAAATATAGGGACGAATTCCATTATATTCTCCAACTAGTAATTTCTTCCCTAATGGTAATGACTACTATTTCCTTTAAATTTCATTGTGTATGGAGTTCATAGACTAGTCTAAACTCACTCGCTATATGTAAACCCATAATTTCAATGGAATAAATTGTAATGAATGGAACTAGTGTAAACATGTTATGTAGACTGTAAAACCTCAAATCATGCCCCCCCTCTTTGGGGGTGCACACAAAATTGCTGATAGGAGAATGCGACACCAAAAGAGTACCAAGTGCATGAACTTTTTTCCCTTAATGGGGAAGGGAATGTACTTGGTAGAAAGTAATGCATGCCCAAACAAGGATTTCTTGCCAAAGACAAGTGTTATTATGAACAAGAATGCATGTAAAAATACAATGTGTGATATACGCAAACAATGTAAAATCTATCAAGAAAAGTAGTGTAAACATGTAAGAACAAAATTAAACCACAAAATGTGGGTCACAAACATAAGACACCACTAACGATTTCTCAAGACACACAATTTCATCATGTCTAAATAAAACAAACAAGTTTGCGCACCAAACATAGGTCAAGGCCCACAGAAAAAATCAAATAATGATAGACAATGTAACAAATAAGTATTGAAGAAAATATTCTTGAATAACAAATGTTTCCCATGAATCACCCATTAGCTTTTTTTGAAGATAAAAATTATTTTAAAATCCTCTACGAATAACTAATGAAAAGTGCTAAGTACAAAATGAATTGATAATAATTATATGATATTGTAGTCATTTTTACCCCCATCACAAAGGAAATAAATCCCATTCACGCTGGCCTAACACCCAACGGGTGCTAGGTGCTCAACCGAGGTACGTGCGGGTGCCAAGTCTCTCTTTTATGTGAGTTTAATGGGAAACATCATCTATGATTTGAGTGTAAGAGATTTTGAAAGGAAATAAGATGTATAAACATCATAGAGCTTAGAACGGATTCTAGATCCTTGCAGTAATTTCAGACATAAAGTACTTTAACAGTTTAAAGAACTTACACCAATACAGAAAGGAAATCATACAAGCATTCATGCTAGTTCATAAACATAAATTAGTGAGAAATATGAAAAAGGATGTATGTAGCATAACTATTAATGCTCATATTCATATCAACTGGTAACCTTATTACATTCATTAGGCCATTATAGAATGTCACAGAAAGGAATACCATAGTCATGCATTATAATTGGAATCATATAACTAGGGCCAAAAAATAAAATTTATAATTCCCAAACCTTGATACATCATTTCCTACCCTTATTTTCCCAAACTAGCAGATTCCTCATAGTATTTCTGCAGAGCTCCACCCTTTCTCTATGTGTCATGTTTACTTCAGCAGGAACTTGTATATATAGCCTCTTTGATCTACCAAATCATTCTCCTGTGGCCTCAGATTCGTCGCCAAGTGTCTGAATGTTGTCCTCCAAGAACGCATGCTCCTCTAGGCCAGAGTTCACCACTCTTTGCCATGATTTCCTTATAGAAGCCTCTACCACAAGGCATATTCCTTCATGGGCCAACCTATCACTAGGCTGGCACCTTATCCAGTCCGCATGTGCAGTCGAGTCACATTTTGCTTGTATCATGCCAAAAATGCCTATTATGGATAAGTCCTCGAACCTTGACTTTTTCCGCACAGGCATGATGGGTTTCCTTAAACCCTTCCTTAAACCCTTTCCTATTTTCCTTCTTCCTCCATGACTTTCTTCAACTAGGCCTTGCATGTCTACGTGCCTTTTTGCACTTAGCCAATATTTCACGGGCCCAACATCACCCCACAGTATGCCTATTCTTCACCCGCAGGAACACTTCTTAAATGAATAAGGAATCATATTAGGCTTATGCCTTGGAAAAAGAATAAGGGGATGAGGAATTTGGAATTGAAGAAAGGATGGGATAGTGCTGACATCACTTTAATAAAATAGGAAAATATTTTGGTAAGTCGGCTACAAATTTTTCTAGACATCGACTTCATTCTGCACTCTTTGGAAAAGATCACCCACTAAGGCGCTCACCTATTCAAAACCTAGCCCATCGTCCTGTACGCTCATGGTGTCAACAATATTTTCTAACTCCTTTCCAATATCCTCCAGCACATCCATCCTTCTTATAATTTGTGGGTATAGTTCCTTTAACCATTTTTTGATTGAACCACTTAAGGTTTCAATGGCATCAAAATTTTTTTCGACCTCGGCTAGGATCGTTTCCTGTTCCGCTCTGTTTCAATTGTTTTTCTCCTTGAACTCTTTAAGTTCTTCTTCATCATTGGTGACCAAAATTCTCACCACTTTTTCCCTGTCTGCACATTTTTCGTACGTGGCCTCAACATTCAGAGAGGCAATATTTACATCCAAAAGGACCTTGTTGTTTTATTATATGAGAGCCACGACTTTTAATTTTTCCTCCTTTTCTAAGTGTGTGGACACCTCTTATGTAGACTCCAAAGATATCGGATGCCTCTCCATGGTGAGGGCCATTGTTAATTCCTCCAACAATTCTAGGGCTGATACATACTTCCGCACAGTAGGTGCTAGGTCCGGATGCTTCAACACTATGTCATATGTAATTGACTCCACCTTTTTGTAAAATTCACACACTCTAGCCTTCTCATCTCTTAACTCTTGCTAAAACTGGGCGTTGATCAGATTCACTTGGCTTAGCTTCTTTTTCCTTGAAGAGAGCTCTTCAAATTTCTTATTTAGTTCATCCTCTAGATATTTGATTTTATCATTCCACCTAAATAGTCTAGCTTCGACCTCAATGAATTCCTTGTTGAGAGCGTTGCATAGTTTTTCATCTGAGAGTTGCTAAGCATTTACCAATGGGTTGTCTCCTTCTGATTCTGGAAATGTTATAATTACCCCATTGCTTACTTAAAATTTTTTTCATCAAGATGGGACTCAAATTCCCATGAGAGCATCTTCCTTGTTTGTGAGTATGCATCCTCCTTATCAATAGATGACATCACCAGAAGCTCCTCTGCTGGAAATATTCTTTGGAACCGTGCATGCAACACTATATTGGTTTCATTAATATAACCCATCCCTAGTATCTCCTCCTCCACATGACTTCCTCCCGTGCACCTGCCCTTAGGAATAATTACAATCAAAGTAGGGCCTCCAGTGTTGTCATGGTCCTTTTCTGTGCTCTCTTCCTTATTCTCATTTAACACCAGCTCAGCACTACGTTCCAAATCCTCTTCCACCAAGGTCTCAATGATATTTGCTACTTCTCCTTCTGCTGCCTTGGTTATTTGTTCTTGCATAAGGCTTGGAGTCCTCTACTTCTGCGCATCAACCTTCTAACTTCTTCCTATGTCCTAGGTGCATTCCCTCTCCTGACTACCCTTGCACTACACGAAACAAAGCCCCTATTCTTCTTCTCTTCCTTCTTCTTCTGAGTCACACGCATCGAAGACGAGTGGTAATTGATCTTTTCCAGGATCATATTCTTCACTGCCATCTTCCTCATCATCATCATCTTTTTACCCTATGTACCTCTCTAAACTCTCAGTTTATTCTGAGGAAGTCTCTTCTTCTACCCTCTTCGTCTTCCTAACCAGGGATTATAGTGTAGGTGACTCTGTCTTTTATTCCTCTGATGATTCCTTGTTTCATGAATTTTCTAGATCTAGATACTTCTCTTTGATTAAGGACTTCTTGCATGAGTACATACTGGTTCTAGCACTTGTCCCAAGGGAACCTATTACCTATGTATCCACTACACCTGGTATTTTCTTCTTTGATTCTTTTTCCTCCCGCATGGGCGCGGGTCTCTTCCTCCTAGCTGGGTCCTCAGGTGTGGATATCTCATTCTCCACGTATGTTCCCTTCTCAACTTTAGGTCTTATATAGAGGTATACGCGTTCCATGGATCCTCCTGCAATGGGAAAAGTCATGGGTATATCAATTTGAACCTCATACGACATGTACCTCTCCACGTATGTGCGCTTGTTAGGGTCGACCAACCCTTTGTGCATTTGATTGTGGTCCTAGTCCTAATTTCCAATGTCCAACCTCAACTTCTTGGATTCTCTGAACCTATTCACTCCTTCTTAGAAGTGTTGAGCTGTGAAGGAAAAGGGGAGCTTACACCATGGGCTCCATGTCTCATCTGTAAGTTTGAATCTGCCCAGGAAGAAATGTTGGTACATAGCAAATGAAACCTCTCCCTTGGTGGCCACTGACAGTTATTCACGGCTCCTCTATTTCACCCCAAATTCATTCCTTAGGCACGTATACCATGTCTCCTAGCGTACCTTGTGCACGGCCATCAAACTATCACAAGAATACTTTTCAAATCTCTTTTGACGGTGAAGGGTCCTCATCAACATACTCCCACACGAATTTTTATCAAGCATCTGAAACTCCAATCTCTGAAAACACTAAGGTTTGCAAGACATTACCAACAAGGATTTTTTCACCTTCCTTTGTGCTGCTGACAATCTCATCCATGATGAATGCAGACAAGTTGTAAATGGTGCCCTCCAAAATTTTCCTGTACACATGCAACCATGCCTTATCAACTTGGGTCCATCTCACCTGGCCATTTATCTTTGTTACAAGGTGTGTGACAATCTTCATCACCAAGTCCTTAATCTCTGTAATATCAAAGTACCTTAACCCCTTTTTGTATGCATAGGCAACAACAGTCTCCTTAATTTCCTCTTCGTCACTTAAGTCGTCCTCCAAACTATCTCCTTCACAGATGAGGCCTGTGAAATGTGAATTGAGGTGAGTGGAAATGCGCATCTTGTGCCCTGCGAAGTGGAAGTAGTCTTCATGCATGTGTGACATCAGCCACTGGTAAAGGCATTCAGGCTTCCCGAAGTAGGGAAAATAAAAAAGTTCCAATAAACCTAACTTCTCCAACTTGAATTTTATGTCATCGTCATAGATGGGAAAACCCTCTGGTGTCATTTTATTTGTTGGGATCACTAAATCCAATGCCATATCCTTCTCATTTGTGCTAAAATGATGATTGTAATCATTTAAAGACATGTTTCTCAAATGGGACTCCCACTCCTTCCTGAGCAATAGTCCATCTAGGTACTACATTTTTGCATACCACTCTTCGTTTATATACGCGACAGTTTCCTGGGTGCCATTTTCTAGGTTCTCTTATCACTTCAATCACTTCCTATTACTCTATTCTTCCACTCCCTCCAACCTTAGATCTCAAAATTGTTAAGGAAACCCCTTAAACCCATTACCTAGTTCTTCAAACCCTAACTGGGATAATTCCTTTACAAAAAATGCCTTCCTACTATTTCTCTTATACTGATGAAATACCTTCTCTCTGGTCTGCGAATTCAAACTAGTGACTCACGTTCACAATTTTCAATTTTTTCTTCACATGAATCAGTTTTGAAAGCCCTAGTTTGTAAATATGCACAAGAACTTCTTTCTCCTTATACGCAAAGTTAATAATGAAATGTCAGAACCTTTATTTATAGTTTTTCCCACTTTTAAGCATTAAATGCTACTTCACCTAGCATCGTACTTTTAACATTTAAATCATATTTTTCAAACAAATCCTGACTTCTGCATCCTAACTTATGCGCCTAACCTTGCGTGGATAATTTCTAATCTTCTGGCATGCAACCAATCCATATTTACAAGAGAATCTTGCGTCACCTACGTCGAAGGCACTTCTTCTGTTATGATTTTTTCTCTCGCCTACCTTATGTTGTTTATGCACTTCTTTCTTTTCTATACATGGGATCTGAAAGTAGCCTTATCTTGACACCAACCATCCTTTTCAACCTTTTCTTTCATGTACCTCTTTCAATAGGGCCATTCAACTAGGATTTCCAGCCAAATCCTCCTTGGTACTTTATTCATGTTTTCCTTCACATCACTCCACCCAACACTTAAACGATGTGTGGCCCTATGTGCATTCAAAAACCCTAAAAAAGTAACAAAGTTACCAACCCCCAAGGTGAAAAACAAAACAACAACGTGAAAGGGAAACACAAGAAGGGAAATGCATAAAGGAAATTCTAAATTATCTGGAAAAACTACCCTATATAAAAAACACCAAGAAGCCTTATTTAAAGTAGGGCTTCATCCTACTCCCATTGAAGTGTCTAGGAAATTTCGTTACATCCAACACTTATAACTGGCACATGCCTAAATCAAGGATGTACGATATTGTGTAGGGACCCAACACATGGAATTTTAACTTCCTAGGATGGCGCAAAAACTTAGAATCACACAGTAAGACCATTTTCCCATCGTCAAATTTCTTGTTCCTAATGTGGCGATCATTCCAAGCTTTTTGATTTGATTTTTATGTTGTTTAGCTCCACCTGACAAGTGATCGTCTTTCATCCAGCTTCATCAATTCCTCAATTCTCTCTTCCAGCGCTTTCTCATCAGCCAACCCTCCTGTCGACACTATTCACAGAGAAGGTTTCATGATCTCAACCAGAACAATAGCTTATGTGCCAAACACCAATTAAAATGGTATGTCTTTGTTCAACCTTTTGTAATTTGTCCTATAAGCCCACAATATGGCTGATACCTTGTCATCCCAATATTTTCTTCTGACATCATAAATTTTTGTCAGGGTATGAATCAATATTTTCTTAAACAATTTTGTGATTCCATTTTCTTGTGGGTGATAAGGTGTAGTCTTGTGATGAGCCACCATAAACTCTGTTAAGAGGATCGTCATGGTATTTTTCAAGAAATGCGTACCCCTATCGTTGGTTAAAATTAAAGGGTATTCATACCTTGTGATATTGTTTTCCCACAAAATTTTTACTGTTGTAGTTAATGTGGAGTCCTTAGTTGGGGCTGCCTTTTCCCACCTTTTCAAATAGTCCATGAAAGTGATTATGTAGCATGATCTAGTCCTACGCGCTGCTCGTGTAATAGGGTCCACAAAGTCTATTGCCCATTTCTCAAAATTTTTAGCACTAGAGATAGGGAACAAAGGAATTTAATCTCTTCTTCCAGGATTTTGAACACGCTGATAGTGATCATACACTTTACAATAGTCCTTGCAATCCTTATACAAATTTTCCCACCACAAGATTACCATTAATATTTTATGTACGATGGCATCGCCTATATAAATTCCACCTGCACTTCCTTTATGTGATTCCTCTATGATGGCGAGGCACCCATGCTCTAGTACACACCTGTGCAAAACTTCATCACATCTAAATTTATATAAGTCCCCATTGATCAACATGAAGGGCATTATCTGTATGGCTAGTTACTTCCTCTCCAATGTCTTCAACCACACCTTTTAGAAATACTGCAATCTCCTCCAAATCCAAGAGTGTGCACCGCAACCTAAATAATTGTGCTCTGGCATTGTCTCTTTAATGCTCTGTGCATCCTTCCCTGAATCAATCCTTGACAAATGATTAGGTCCACATTTACTCTTTCCTGACTTCACAACTACTGTGAAATCAAATTCTTGAAATAAAAGCACCCACCAACATATGTGCTATTATAGAATGGGCTTGTTCACCAAGTACTTTAATGCCATGTGGTCGGTGTAAAATACAAATTGAGTTTCCAGAAGATACTGTCTAAACTTGTGAAGAATGTAGATCATTGGTAATGCTTCACGCTCGGTCGTAGTATAATTTTTCTCTACTGGTGTCAACTTCGTACTTGCAAATCATAGGGGATGATTAACAATTACCTCACTAGGTTGTGCAAGCAATGCCCCAATGGCCATTCTGGAGGCATCTACATGAACATGGAAGGGCTTATCCCAAGAGGGAAAATGTAATATGGGCGTGGTGTTAAGCCTATCCATTAATGTATCAAACACCTTCTGCTGCGCCTTTCGCCAATGGAAGGAAATTTTATGTCTGAGAAATTCTTCTAAAGGTGTGGTGATCTTGACATACTCCTTTATGAACTTCTGATAGTAGCCCATGTGTCAAAGAAAACCATGCACTGCACTCTGGCTAGTAGGCTCGCCCAATCCCACAATCACTGTAACCTTAACAGGATCTACTAACAAGCCCTCCTTACATTTGATATGCCCCAATAACATTCCAAAGGGGCTAGAAAAGAAACACTTTTTAATGTTGAGGAATATCCTCAACTACCAACACCTCTTAAACATCAGCCTCAAATTATCACAATGGCCTTTTACTAGCCCATATATCGTCCAATCATTCAGATAGAACTGAAGGAATTTGTGGATGAAGTCCTGAAACACCTGTACCACTATGCATGACAAAACAACAAGTGCATTCTTCAACCCAAAGGGCATGAATGTGTATTGAAAACTTCACCATTCAGTGGAAAAAATTGTCTTTTCCTACTCTTCCTTTGCAATCTGGAGGACCTGGTGGTACCCCGAAAATCCATCAGTAAAGGTATAGATTTTGCGCCCAACGACTCCCTCAAAAATTTCTTCAGTGAAGGGGGTTGGAAAAGGATCAATGACACAAATTGCATTCAACACCCTATAATCCATGCAGATCTTAATATGCCAATCCTTCTTGATGTTGATTACCAGCATACTTATCCATTCTTATTCTTCCACAACTTCAATCATCCTAGATGCTATCATTTTGTATATCTCTTCCTTTACCTTATTGTGCAAATTGGGATTCATGTGGTAGGGTCTCTTCCTGACCGTGTGTGCACCATCCTTCACCTTTATTATCATTTCCCCAAGGAATGGTGGATGGCTTTGAGCTCATGGTACCTGCATGGAAATAAATCCTCAAACTCACGCAAAAGATCAATGATCTTAGAGACTTCCTTCTCTTACCAGTAATCTAGAACGATAGAATTCTTAGGTTATTCTCCTGATCTTTTGTTAACCTTTTTAGTTTTTAAAGGTTCATGGTAGGCGCACGCTTGAGTATTAGCACTGTCCACTACCTCACGCATCCCTATAGAATGGCTAACATCCAAAATTTCTACTTCCTCTCCATCAATCACATAAACAATCTTTCCTTTCTCCTTTTTCACACACGCACATGTAAGCTAATCCTCCTCTATTTCCTATTCTTCAAAATGCTCCCCCAGACCTAGTTAACCAAGAAAGTCCAACAACCTATCTTTTGCCATGGTGTTATCCCCCATGGTAAGGCACTTGAAAACCTATAATGCCTTATCAAATGATGGCTTGGTACTTTTATATTTGAATTATTGAACTAGGTCAGCCACTAGTTCTTGCCAATTCCCTTTTTGGCGGTGTGTCTCAGAATGTATATACCATGTATGCGCTGAACCCTATAGTGTAGAATATAGTTTGTGCACCCAGAGGGATGGTGGTACAGATTTTGCCCCTTCTCTCCAGGTTCCTTCACAAGCTTTGACGTGGAAAGAGGGGTGCTCCTTACCATGCTAGTCCTTGATGGAGGTGGGCACATTGCTTCTAGAGAAATGAACAAAGAAGGCAATTATCTCTTCACTCCATTCCAATAGATTATCCCGATGTGTTGCCCACCAATGTGCAACAGTTCCTAGTAGGGAGTAACTTAACATCCCTCCTATTTCATTTTCCTCCTTCTACTAAGCTTCCATTCTCTGTAAAAAGGCCTCAGGGGAGGACCCTCCTAAGTACTTAGGTAGCTCTTTTCCTCCTAGGTGCCTAACTATGCATGCATTTGTCACATTTTTCATCGATCCTCTTAAATGTAATCTGATCGATTCGTAGGGCCCATGCACCCAATTATCACATGATAGACTAGTTGTGTCACTTACCAACTGAGTATCTTCAAACTGGATAACTCCATCAGTAGGATGGATTATCTCTAGATCCCTGATTGAGTGCACATATATTCTATCTAGGACCTATTCTCCCAAGGGTTCAATATAGGGTGTTAAATTCCTATCAGTGAGGGGTATGATGATTCATTTCTCCTCATTTTTAAATCTGATGTACCCTTTCTTGAACCTAAAATACACATTGTTCTTGTAACACCATGGGTTCCCAAGTAATGCTTGGAAATTGTCTCCCTCAGTGAGTGCTAAGACTTCAAAGTCCTCAGTAAACATATCTCCGTGAATGATGATAGCCGCATCTTTTAAGACACTGATGGGCATTGCCTTTGTTTTGTTTTCCATATACAAAAAATTCAAATATGGCTTTAAAACATGCCTTCTCATCTGATTCCATGCATCCAATGTGAGAAAATTGACCTCCACACTTGTTTCAATGAGGATATTACTCAACAATCATCCATCCACTACCACCTTTAACATGATTTCCCTGTCATAGTCAAGGCTATGAGGGGGAAGGTTTGCATGCAAGACCTACCTCTCGTGCTCTTCTCTGACGTGTGGTTCCTTTTCCCTCAACCATGATCATAGCAAGGGAATAACATTCTATTGCCTTAGGATTTTACATACTTCCCTGACCTCATCTAGGTCATCTCTTGGTGCCTCGACCTTCCTCTTTTGTTCCTCCCTCCTAAAATGCTCCTTTAGACACTATATTTATCCTTGTAAACTCTGAATGACATCCATGGTATCTTGATATACCTCCTTTTGATGAGAAGGATCTAGGTACTTTTCATGCACCACTTAAATTCTCTTCAAACCAGAGTCGTTTGCCTTGGTATTTCCTTTGCGTGAGTGGCCTCTGCTCTTGTGGTTACTAAAATAGGTTCCAAGCCTGCATCATGTGTTACCCATGGCATCCATTGTGTGTCCATATTCTTAATGCTTACCATTGCATCTCCCTTTTCCTTCCATTACTATTGATTCATGTGATCAAACAACTCAAGGCACTCCTCATACTTGTATTTCTTCCCACACCATGAGAACTGCAATAGGTTTGGGAAATATCATGTATAATTCTCTGTGGATCCAAAATTAAAACAGGTTCCACATGGAAATTCACTTCTTCCTCCATAGTTACAACAACCATGGAATCCTCCATGAAATCCCCTTTCGTGCACACCTCCATCTACGCGCTCCTCGTAATGGTGATCATCTCTTTTAGAACTGTTGGCAATGCTAGTCTGGTGCACCCCATGATCAATGGCCTCATGGATCTGATAAATAAGCCTACAATCCTTAGTATCATTGGTTTTAGAGGTACAACTCTTACAATAGCAAGACATATTATTCTAGATCGCACGATGTAACAAGGGGCATCTACTTTCATCATGGTCCCCATGAAAAATATCACAGTCTACTATCATGGTACGTACTATCCTCTGGGGGAAACTATCCTTGAGATGCCCCTCTACCTCACAATCTGTACACCATAAACCACTACAAGTCTCATGGGCTGAGTTCACAAAAACGTTTCCAGCTGCTTAGTCATAGCAACAATCTGATCCTCCATAAACAAGCTAATACCAGTGTCAACACTACCAAAAGCCTTGACGCGTAGAGTATCTTCTAGCACGCCACATGGGTCTATGAAAAATTTATGAGATAAGGAATTTTCTAAAAGGTGTGATAAACCCTCCAACAAACCACTGAGTATGTTTTCAAGGGTGAATGTCATATGAAAATTTAGACAAGAGAGTTTTAAAGCGCGCATCATACTCCCGCACAGTCTCTGCCATTCCATATTGAATATCCTTCAGGGCACTGATACTCTAAGTAGTATAATCCATCACTATTTGATGAGGTTCATATTTTCTATAGCAGCTATGTGTGTGCCCCTCTAACATAGTTATACACTGACTAGCCTTCTGCTCTGAGATTGTGATCCCCTTTGCATGCCATACCATCTCACACTTGTGAACATGTTTTGTAGCATCTTCAATACCTCTGTAATATGCAAAATTTAAAGACATATCAAAGAATACATGAGGGGGTGGTTGGGGCCCTTTTCCTCTTGAGCCAAAGCCTTAGTTACCTCCAGTGTTTCCTCTACCCCCGGATCCACCAGGTCCTGTGCCTCCTGAGCCACCAGATCCATCAAAACCACTAGGTCCATCAGGTCCTGTTCCTCCTAACCCACTAGATCCACCAGAACCACCAAGTCATGTAGTAGTCATGCCAAGTGTCCCAAAAGTTCCATTGAACTATGCACCAACAACCTATGATAATTCCCCACTATAACTAATGTACTGTGAACACGAATCTGACACTCTGATAATATTTCACCTGGAACTCCTCATGCTATGATTTTTTTAGTAATGCATAGCTTTTGGTTTTGTGATAGTAATCTGGAAACACAACAAAAAACATAACACAAGAATACCACAGACTATGACAAAAAAAGAATGATGAAAAATCTGAAATACAATTGTAAATATATTATTAACATGGAATTATTATAATCTCACCCATGAATTACTCCAAGTGTTACCAACTCCACTTGATTCCAACAATGGTTATGGGAGAAAATTTACAATTACTCCTCTTGATGACTTTCTTAATTCACAAGGAATCCTTTATTCATAAAATAATTATTAAAACTTTTCTCTATGATAAATGAGAGGGGATGGCCTCTCTATTTATAGGAATTTAGGATTATCCACACTATCTCTAAGATAGGATAGGAAATATCTTCTGGCCAATCATATTCCATGCCTAAACTCTTTCCTTTATATGTAAGCTTATCTTCTAAGATAAGATAAACCTTATCGTCTCACATGTGTTCCACCTTTTTAGACTTTTCTAAAAATAAAATACAAAATATTTATGACATCACTCCTTGTCCTTATTACAAATATAATATTTATAATTCCTAATCATGTAGACCCTACTTCTTTACTTACCCCAACTTTGACATTTTAACATTACCGGGTAACTTATGACAAATATTTACTTTTTACCACAACATTCCTTTTGTACTTTGGCTGTTACGGTACTCTAATTTATTGGAAGAACCATACTAATGGTTTTGTTATCTTCTATCATATGCCACTACTAATCATACTTAACAACATCCTATTCCTAAAACATACATAGTAAATTAGAAATTATAGAGGAAAATTTTAATGTCGACATTTTCCCCCTTCCTGGCTTCTACTCCATCCTCGGAGTAGACTATTCTAGTGCTTAGAAAATATTTAACTTGTCATGGTTGACCCATGTCGTAATGGGAGTACCATCCAATTCCTCTAGTCGATATGTACCATTTTCATGCACAGCTGCTATTTTGTAGGGCCCCATCTATTTGGGAAGAAATTTTCACTGTCTTCTTTTTTTGTATCTGGAATCATATACTAAAACCAAGTCATTCACAAGAAATGAAGACTAACGGATCTTTTGATCAAAATATTCCTTCTGCTTCATTTTCTTCTTATAGCTTGTATCCTTTGTTATTTCCCTCATTTCCTATAGCAAATGAATATGCACCAACCTTTCATTTACTGAATAATTTTTATCCATCCTTTCATTTTTCCTAACTCTCACAATGGGAATATCAAACTCAATGGTAAGAACTAGATCAATGCCATAAGCCAATTGAAATGGGGAGTATCATGTTGCTGACTTTGATATTGCCCTATATGCCCACAATGCTGCATGAATTATTTTATCCCACTTATGTACCTGCAAGGCTGCATATTTTGCTAGAATTTGACACAACACAAAATTTTCCCATTCCACCTGTCCATTTGTGATTGGCTTGTGTGTTTTTTCCTTCCTGTGCTTAATAGAAAACTTGTTGACTAGGGCTTCTACCACCTCATTAATGAAGTGGATTCCTTGATCTGTTACCATTTCTAATGGAAAACCAAATCTGGTGACAATGAGTTCATATATGAACCTTGCCACTTCATCCATGGAAGTTGTTTTCAATGGCCTAGCATCAACCCACTTGGTTAAATAATCTATGGCAACTACAATATACTTATTTTGGTGTGGGGTAGTCGGAAGTGGACCTACAATATCTAATCCCCACTTTTCAAAGGGACCAAGTGGAAGAATAGGACATAATGGAGTTGACAAAGTCTTACGGTTACCATGTGTTTGACAAATATCACATGTCTTACAATAATTATAAAAATATCTAAAAAGAGTGGGCCAGTGATAACCTGCATCCAAGATCCTTCTTGCTATAAGTTGTCCAGAGAAGTGTCCTCCACATGTACCATTGTGGAATTCTTCTATCAAATTATTCCCTTGATCACGTCCAAATACCCTCTTGTACTGTCCATTAGGTCCTATTCGAAATAATACTCCATGTAGAATAAAATATGGATGACTGGCTTGAGTAATCTTCCTCTTACTCTTTACATTGGCACCATCATGAAACTTGAATTCATTCAGATAATTCCAAATATCTATGTATTCACTAGGGATCGTATCAAGGGATAAAATTGTTGCATCTGGGAAATCATCATCATCACAAGATGAACCTAAACCATCATAGGCTCAAGAAAGTTCATCTGCATTGACATGCTTCTTTTCTGGCCTATCTATAATATCAAATTCAAATTTTTGTAGAAAAATTATCCATCTTGTTATCCTCCCTGATGGGTTAGGCTTATTTACAATATATTTTAGATCCTGATGATCTATTACAACTATAAATTTCTACCGTAGCAAGTAATTTCTAAACTTCATTACAACCAAAATGATAGCTAGAGCCTCTTTTTCAGTTACAGTATAATTTACCTCAACACTGCTCATTTTTCTGCTCCCAAAGTAAACTAGATGATCATTCCCATTTTCATCCTTTTGGTTCAGAGTAATTCCTAGTGCTACTTCTGAAGTAACATTATACACAATGAATGTCTTACTCCAATCTGGATTCTTTAAAATAGGTGAAGACACTAGAGCTTCCTTCAGTTGTTCAAAAGCTTCATGTGCCTTCTTTGTTGGTTCATAAGTAACATCCTTCTTCAAGAACTAGGTTAGTGGCTATGCAATCTTTGAGAAATTCTTGATGAACCTTCTATAGTAACCCACATGGCAGAAAAATGATCTCAACTTACTTCTATTCATAGGAAATGGTAACTCTTTGATTTTTTAAACTTTATCAGGATCAATATCAATACCATCTTTGGATACAAAATTTCCTAACAAAATTCCTTTAGAACATCCAAATATGCACTTTGTAGGGTTTAGCGAGGCTTGTGCTTCATCTAACCTTTGAAATGTTGTCTCCATCTAGTGTAGGTGGTCCATCTTGCTCCCATAGATGTAAAAAACATCCAGAAATATTTTGATGATGTTTCCAATGTAGGGTTCAAACACCCTATTCATCAAGCGCTGGAATGTTGCCAGATCATTACATAAGCCAAAAGGCATAACTCTATAAGCAAACGTTCCCCAAGGAGTGGTGAACGTGGTCTTCAGCAGATCTTTCTCTACTATACAATTTTTGTTATATTCACTATATCCATCATCAAAACTATAGCACTCCTGACCAACTACTTCATCCAAGATCTAATCTAAGAATGGAAGAGGGTAATGATCTTTCTTTGTTACCTTGTTGAGCTTCCTATATTCAACACAAATGTGTAGTTTCCCACTATTTTTTATTGAGATCACAATGGGAGAAACCCATTCTGAATTCTCCACAACAAATATGAATCCTGCATCAAGAAACTTATCTATTTCTTCTTTTACAGTCTTGGAAAAATTAGGATTCATTCTATATGGCATTTGCTTTATAGGCTTAACACCATCTACCAACTCAATAGAATGTTCTACCCAAATTACTTGATGGAGTTCCTTGTAATCAAAAGTGAATAGGTGTATGTACCTTCGAAAGAGTTGGAGGTAGGATTCCTTCTCACTCTCCATCACAGCATCACCAATCTTTATTTGTTGGAGATGATCATCAATTTCTTCTTCAGATAATTTTATGGGTTCATGAGTCAGTGTGACTGGAAGGATATCCATGACCGAAACATGAACCTCACTTTCTTCATTTTTTGTGTCCACTTCACTGGTACTAGAGTAATAAGAGGATTTCCAATCATCAGTTTCATCACTTGAATCCACAGGTTCTGCCTTATGATGTCGAGGGATCACATTTATCTTCACCCTCTCTCTGCCACATCTAAGTGTCATGAATCCTTCATTCCACTAGTTTCTTGCATGAACTTTCCTTAGCCATGGCCTTCCTAACAACATTGGGTACGCAATAGTACCATTTTTCATCACCTAAAAGTCTAGCACACATACAACACCCATAAAATATATTGCCACATTTGAAAAAACACCTACTAGTTTAGTTTTTCCCTTATTTAATGACCTTAACATAAGTGTTGAGGGGCGATAAATTTTTAAACCCAACATATTCATTACAAATTTGGTCATTACATTAACTGCAGCACCTCCATCAACTAAGACATCATGAATTGAAATACCATTACATAGTACCTCAGCTTATGGAGTGTAGGGATCCACCTCTACCTCCAAAACAGGTACCTCAACTTCCTTACTTCATTGAACATTGATTCCACTTCTCAGCTCTCGCCTCTTCTCAGAAGACATAGCCAAAAGTTGACCATATGTAATATTTGCAGGCCTTTTGGATATATCTTCTAAGATGGAGTATGGTCCTTGTCCCTATGAAATTAGAAAATCCTACACACCCAACTTCCTTCTCCTATGTTTCCTACTAGTTTCTCCTTTCATCTTCTTAGGATCATTTCCATCTTGGTTATATTTTTCTTTATTTCTTTTTTTTATAAACACATTTGCTTCATTATTTATGCTCCTGTCTATTACATCAAAAGAATTCACAGGTGCTTTTCCTTTATTATTATCTCTTGTACTAGATGTAGAAGCTCTATCTAGATAATTATACTTATACTGACCCTTTTTATGACAACCATAACATACAACTTGAGTTATATTTCTTTTTGGACCTCTATCTCCTCCCTGAGAACTAAATTCCTTTCCTTGAAGAAGATTAATGGTTAACAGACCCATCTTCTTGAGTAGATCTTCATACTCAGTAGATATACTAGGGAAAAGATTTTTTCTCATCGAGAGTGGTTGTGGATTCTGGACAAAAGGTGTTGGTGTAGGATCTACCTTAGCAACACTTTCTTTGGGCTCTTCTTCCATGCTTTCTTATTACCTACTTGCAATATCCTTTGCTTGTTCACTGGTAGCTGGGCAGTCATACTTCACTCCTTGTCTGATCTCTGGCTTCATCACATGAATGAAGTGCTTATAGAGGAGATTATCCATGCCATTCATCAACCCATCCGCTAATCCTTCCTTCAAGATCTAAGCATCGAGCTTCCTCCTTAGCTCTAGAAAACGAGCATGATAATCCCTTATCTTCTCCTTCTCTCCTTCGGATAGCTTTGTGATATCGATTATGAGATCTTCATATTTTTGTTATTCACTAAATTCTTCAAGAAAAATTTCAGTCAATAAATCTCATGAGTTTTTCATATTATCACCTAGTGTTTCAAACCACCTAAGGGATGAACCATCCAAAAAGGTAGGAAAAATTCAGTCCATTGTTCACATCTTATGAGGCCATTACAAATGCAAGATCATTTAAAATATTGAATGAAAGAGGAAGCATCTTCATTAGATTGGGCTAAAAAAATAGGAATCTTCCCCATTTTTAAATGTAACCACAGTGAAATACCAACTCACAAGTACAATCACCAAGACTTATGTGCACAAATAATTAGACTCACTATAATAGAAAGTGACTTTACACCTTTCTACAGTAAAATATGAATGACCACAATAATCTTACATTTACTATGGTAAAACTTGACTTACTACTGTAAATACTGCCTTTACTGTGGTAAACACTATTTACGGTAAAAATGAAGTTACTAGGGTAAACACTATTCATAGTAAAAAATGAAGTTACTAATGTAAATACTATTCATGTTAAAAATTAAAGTTATTGTGGTAAATACTATCCATGGTAAAAAGTGACTTTACCATGGTAACTACTAGGCACAATAAAAACAAGGTTACCCTCCTATTGATTTATGACTAAGTGGGAATATCTCTCTAGAAAATCCACCATTAAGGAATGGTCCCGAAAATAGAACCAAAATGTGAACACAAATTTGGCACTCTAATAATATTTCACCGGGAACTCCTCGTGATATGATTATTTTAGTAATGCACAACTTTTGGTTTGGTGGTAGTAATCTGGAAACACAACAACAAACATAACACAAGAATACCACAAACTATGACAAAAAAAAGAATGATGAAAAATCTGAAATACAACTGTAAAATATATTATTAACATGCAATTATTAAAATATCACCCATGAATTACTCCAAGTGTTACCAACTCCATTTGATTCAAAAAATGGTTATGGAAGAAACTTCACAATTACTCCTCTTGATGACTTCCTTAACACACCTTCACAAAGAATCCTTTATTCATAATATAATTGTTACAACTTTTCTCTATGATAAATGAGAGTGGATGGCCTCTCTATTTATAGGAATTCAGGCTTATCCACCCTATCTCTAAGATAGGATAGGAAATATCTTCCGGCCAATCATATTCCATGCCTAAACTATTTCCTTTACATGTAGGCTTATCTTCTAAGATAAGATAAACCTTATCATCTCACATGGGTTCCACATTTTTAGAATTTTCTACAAATAAAATACACAAAATATTTATGACATCACTCCTTTTCCTTATTACAAATATAATATTTCTAATTTCTAATCATGTAGACCCTACTTCTCTACTTACCCCAACTTTGACATTTTAACATTATCGGGCCACTTACGACAAATATTTACTTTTTACCACAACATTCATTTTGTACTTTGACTGTTACCATACTCTACTTTATTGGCAACACCTTACTGATGGTGCCATTATCTTCTATCATATGCCACTACTAATCATACTTAACAACATCCTATTCCTAATACATACATAGTAAATTAGAAATTATGGAGGAAAATTTTAATGTCGATAGTACCTCGTGTCACTCCCAAACATGAGACTAAAGGCTTGTGTACTTGATCCTTTTCAAAAGACTCCTTTGAATACTGGAATATACATAGCCATAGAAGTGGGAACTGAAAAATTGAATATCATGGGCGTAGATCTGTCACTTCCACTGATACCAACTAGATCAACGATATTCCTTGCTTGATCTGGAAAACCAAGCTCCAGGGTTTGGTCACTGGGTGGGTTCAGATACATTCCAACGACTCTTCTCTGTGTGTGTGATGAACTCTCATCACAAGCCAAAGGGTTCTCTCTTACGTGCTTTCCAAGATGGGTTAGCACAAAATTCTCAGGTTCCACATCCTCTAATTAAACATCAACTCCTTCCCATAACAACTGCCTCCATTAATCGAGTCGTCTCTCCTCCCTTTCTTTCTCCATCGTAATATCTGCCACCTTCCTCCACCCTAGCTTCCTCGCCCAACACTAAGAATGGTTTAGACGGCCATTGGAAATTCCTCTAAACTCAAAGTAACAATCAATATCTTCATTGTTAGAGGGATAACATGTAGAAATGATCCTCTGGGCTCCCATAGAAATTCAAACTCAGCAACTTCTAGGATAAAATATGTATAAATAGCGTACTCCAGAGTGTAGCTAGTTAACACACCCTTCCACCAATGATCCACAACACGATTCCACATCAGATATGCATCCCACAACCTCTGGTATTCTTCTTAGGTTGATGCATGCAATCTATAATACAATCTTTATATAGACGCATATGTTAAGAGCCATTCATACAGCTCTACTGGGAAGCAACACAAAAATGTTTCATATAAATCATGGGAGAGGTTCTCTTGTACCCACCTACTTGCATCAAAATTAGGTTCAGTTGATGAGGGTCGTGGATCCTCAGCATTAATAATGTAAATCTAGGGTTGGTGGTTGATGGCTGTATACATTAAGAGAAGAAAATCTTGGAAAGCATCTCCTTTAGACACAAACCAAACTTGCATAAAATAAATCACACTTGAAGAAATTGAAAGCCACACTTGCAAAAATAAAGGCACACTTGCAAAAATAAAGTTTGCATAAAATAAATCACACTTGCATGAAGGAAATCAAAATTGTAGGAATTTAAACACACTTGCATAAATTGAAATTAATTGAATTGTAAATAAACATAATTAAATGAAACACCTGTAGGTTCACAACAGACTGAATTTTCACAATACAACAAAATGAAATACACATAAATGAATAATCATTAACATAAATACACAGATCCATCTTCCTTGAAATGAGTGGCTTTCTCATTTCTTGGAAGATAATTTAAATCATACTTCCGATTTTGAAACTACAAAATATTTGAGAGGAAAGAACAAATCTTTATTTCTTGGGAGAAATAAAATTACATATCTTTGTGTGGAAGGTTGCATTTATAATTCATGCATCCATCCAACTCCTTATTTTAAGAAATGCAATCTGATCTTATCTTTATTCCAATCATAGCAACTAAGATCTCCATCTTCACAAAATATGGAGAGAGATATATTATTGGACTCAAAGTCTCATCTTACTTATTTTGGGAAGATTTTCTCACCAATCTTCTCCTTTATTTTTGGTAACAAGAATCATAATGATTTTTTTCCTCTACATTATTGGAAGGAGGTTTTTCCTCAAAATATGATTTTGACCAAATACCTTTCCCATATTTTCAATTTGACTTTTCTATTTTTGATTGTGGAACTTTTGATGCTTATCTGATATGTTTTTTCCTCGGATTGTAGTTCACTAAAAGTTAGATTTATCTTGATTGGTAAAACTTGTAGAATATGAATGAATTTTTTGTTAAACACATTTATATGAACAAAAATCTCTCATATTTTCCATTTGTGTTTTATGTTTCTGTTTATGAAACTTTTAGTGCTCGTCTGATACACATTTCCTCATATTGTAGCTCACTAAAATTTAGATCTCTATTCATTGGTAAAACCTAAAATAAATCTAAATGAGGTTTTTGTTAAACACAGTACTATAAATAAAAACCTCTCTCATAGTTTCCATTTTACTTTTTTTTTTCTGTTTATGGAACTTTTAGTGCTCTTCTAATATACTTTTCCTCAGACTGCAACTCACTAAAAAATAGATCTCTCTTCATTTGTACAACCTGTAGAACATATGAATGAGGTTTTTGTTAATAAAATTTTCATGAACAAAAACCTCTCTCAGAGTTTCTATTTTACTTTTTCTTCTGTTTATGGAACTTTTAGTGCTCGTTTGATACACTTTTCCTCAGACAGAAACTCACTAAACGTTAGATCTCTCTTCATTGGTAAAATCTGTAGCAAATATGAATGACGTTTTTGTTAAAAAAATTCATATGAACAAAAACCTCTATTATATTTCCCATTGGAATCTCTGAGTTTTCAAAATCCCTAAAAAACTATCATTCTGTTGATGCAAGTTCCAAAACTAAAGTTGTCATTCCTTTTATGCAAGTTCCGGAACTAAATATGATTTTTCCACAAATTGGAAGTTCTAGAACTAACTATAATTCAATTGATACAAGTTCTAGAACTAAATTTGTGAGTTCCAGAGCTAAACCTGCAAGTCCCGGAACTAACTCTGTGAGTTCCATAGCTAACTTAAAACAACTATAACTTTTACATGTGACCTCAGATTGAGATGATTCTTGTTTTGAAATTTCATAATTTTTCAAGAGGAATCTAAATATGAAATAATATTTGATTTTAAAGGTATTATTCATGATCAATTCCAATTTTCCCAATACTAGAATTATCTTTTGTTTATGGCCTGCATACACAATACTTTGAATCTTTTCCCAAATAATCAATAGGATTAGTCAACTAGATAGATAAAAAAATATTTCTAAAGAATAAACAAGATATATATCCTATATTTTATCTTAAACAAACTATAAGTTCCTAGATTGCATTTAAATCCACTTTCAAAGGTAACTTGGAAGGACAAAATAATTGTAATTTATGGCTAATTTATGACATCATCATTATCCCACACTTAATATTATGCATTTCCTCATGCATTACATTATTAAATCCTCTTCTTAGATTCTTCTCAATATTGAGGACATGTTCTTGTTGATCTCCTTCTGTTGCTTTTGATTTCTTTATTTTACAACAAGTTCTTGTGTTGATCTCCTTCTGTTGCTTTTAATATTCTTTCGTTTACAACAAATTCTTGTGTGGATCTCCTTATGTTGATTTTGATTTCTTTATTTTAAAATAGGTTCTTGTGTGGATCTCCTTCTGATTCTTTTGATTTCTTTCTCTTACAACATGTTCTTGTGTGAATCTCCTTATGTTGCTTTTGATATTATTTTCTTCTAAAATAGGTTGTTGTGTGGATCTCCTTCTACTGATTTTGATTTATTTATTTTACAACAAGTTCTTGTGTGGATCTTCTTTTTCTTCTTTTGATATTCTTTTCTTTTACAACAAGTTCTTGTGTGGATCTTCTTTTGTTTCTTTTGATCTCTTTTATTTTACAACAGGTTCTTGTGTGGATCTCCTTCTATTGTGTCTCATATTTAAAATCAAAATGCATAGCTCATGCTTCTCCTTTTCTCCCACACCTAAGCTCATGCATGTTGTTTATTTATGACTGCCCATAAATTAGACTCCAAAAGTTTGATTGCAAAGAGGTGCACATATTTTTCATATAAGTAGGGGAGATATGAATTTTATCTTGGCTTATAATTATTTAAAAGTGAATCTAGTTTTAATAAAAAACTTAGAAGAAAGTTTAAAAAGAAAATACTAGAAAAAAATAACTTGATCATACATCTAGTAGTATTTCTCATCCTATTATTAACATGGTCAAATAGTGCCGAGAAGAAACCCACCGAGTAACTGTTGATTTCCTTTGAAGAAGAGCCACATAATTTTTTTCTTTGATTTACCAACAAGAAGGTTTTCTAATCAAACTCTTTTTTTTTCCTTTGACTGGCTAGCAAGTTGGTTTTCCAATCAAAGCTTTTTGATTTTTTTTTTGTGAGATGATAGCATGTGAAGGATTAGAGAAAAATTTGATCCATCATCATATTATACTTATTAGAGTACAACTTGTGTAAAATAAGAAGCAATGTCTGAGATCTCATAACAACATTTTTACATACTTAGTAACTCCGAGAAGATTCCAAAAATTGTGAAGACAATTTCTAGGTCTTCAAAGCCAAACTTGAATTGTGCATTATCATAATCACCATAGTAATCTTCAAAGCCTAGACTAGTGATCTCAAGAGAGGGAGAGTTTTTAAAAGAGAGAGTGGTGGTATCCATGGGCCCCTCCAAAATATGGATTCTCCTTCTAGTTGATATTGTTTGTGTTCCAAAATCTACATACTGGTATCAAAATCAACTCTGGAAATTATTATAGATATAGTCATCATATGTTAGTAGGAAAAATATTTTTTCCTTGATATTCACAATAATTTCTTCTTAATGTTATACAATCATATACAAGAATGAAAAAATTGGAAGACATGACAATATTTTTTTCTAATGGATATGGTTCAGGGATTGAATTCTATTAAGGGATGAAAACTAATTTGGATGAGCGGATTTATTTTTAGTGAATTTTTATTTTGGCTCTAATGAAATCCTTGAATATTGATGGAGTTAACTATAAATGCTACCACTTCATTATTACAAACTAGATAAGACAGTTTTTACTAAGGTTATGTGTAATAAGATCACTCAATTGTTAGTTGATACAAGGGGAAATGGTGGTGGTTATCAAGAATGGCATATGATATTTTATCAGTTGGATCTACTTCCACATTCAATATCATATTCTACCATTTTTAGATCTGAATTTTTTGCTCATACTATTATACTTTATTGATTAAACATCATAATCATTTTTATTCTACACAAAGTTAGTTTGTGGGGAGATATTTACTATCTAATATTCCTAATTGCATAAATGAAATTTTAATATACTTACAGGAAATAAAAGTCTAAATAAACTAATTACCAAATACATCCTATCGTAGAATTTGCTAAAAGGTATTCTATTGTCACTAGAATATTATGTAAGAGAACTGTGAATCTTCCAATAACACCGTGTTCCTGGCAATGGTGCTAAAATGATGAAGGTCGTCAATCCTCACCATTAATAATGTCAATATAGGGCTGGTGTCTGATGGTTGTATGCATTAAGAGAAGAAGATCTTGGAAAGCAACTCCTTTAAACACAAACGAAACTTACATAAAATAAATCACACTTGCAGAAATAAAGTTTGCATAAGATAAATCAAACTTGCATGAAGGAAATCAAACTTGCAGGAATTAAAACACACTTGCATAAATTTAAACACACTTGCATAAATTGAAATTACAGGAATTGAAAATAAACATAATTAAACAAAACACCTACAGATTCACAACAAACTAAATTTTCACAATACAAAAATAAAAACAATACAACAAATGAATAAACATAAATATAAATACACCATCTTCCTTGAAATGAGTGGCCAACTCATTTCTTGGAAGAGGATTTAACATATACTTTCGATTTTAAAACTACAAAATATTTGAGAGGAAAGAATAGATCTTTATTTCTTGGGAGAAAGAAAATTACATATCTCTGTGTGGAAGGTTGCATTTATAATTCATGCATCCAACAAACTACTTATTTTAAGAAATACAATATGATATTATCTTTATTACAATCCTAACAACTAAGATCTCTGTCTCCACAAAATATGGAGAGAGATATATTGGAGTCAAAGTCTCATCTTTCTTATTTTAGGAATATTTTCTCCCAAATCTTCTCCTGGGATTTTGGTAACAAGAATCATAATTATTTTATTCCCCTACATTATTGGAAGGAGATATTTCCTAAAAATATGATTTTGACCAAATACCTTTCCTAAATTTCTATTTGACTTTGTTGTTTTTTATTGTGGAACTTTTGACACTTGTCTAATATGCTTTTTCCTCATACTGAAGTTCACTAAAAGTTAGATTTATCTTGATTGGTAAAACCTGTAGAAAATATGAATGAATTTTTGTTAAACACATTGCTATGAAAAAAAACCTCTCTCAGATTTTCCATTTGAATTTTATGTTTCCATTTATGGAACTTGTAGTGCTCGTCTAATACTCGTTTCCTCAGACTACATCTCACTAAAAGTTATATTTATCTTCATTGGTAAAACCTAAAACAATTATGAATTAATTTTTTATTAAACACATTTCTATGAACAAAAACCTTTCTTAGAGTCTCCATTTTACTTTTTTGTTTGTGTTTATGGAAATTTTAGTGTTCGTCTGATACACCTTTCCTCAGAATGCAACTCACTAAATTTTAGATCTCTCTTCATTGGTAAAACCTATAGAAAATTTGAATGATATTTTTGTTAAAAAAATTTCCATGAACAAAAACCTCTCTCAGAGTTTCCATTTTAATTTCCTTTTTATTTTTAAGGAACTTTTAGTGCTCGTCTGATACACTTTTCCTCGAACTACAACTCACTAAAAGTTAAATCTTTCTTCATTGGTAAAACATGTAGAAAATATGAATGAAGTTTTTGTTAACTACATTGCTATGAATAAAAACCTCTCTCATATTTCCCATTGGAATCTCTGAGTTTTCACAATCCCTCAAAAAATGACATTCCGTTGATGCAAGTTCTAGAACTAAATTTGTCCTTTCTTTTATACAAGTTTCAAAACTAAATATGATTTTTCCATGAATTGAAAGTTTCGGAACTAACTGTCATTCAATCGATAAACTTTCTGGAACTAAATTTACGAGTTCAGGAACTAAACCTGCGAGTTCTGGAACTAAACTTGCAAGTTCCGGAACTAACTCTGTGAGTTCTGGAACTAAATCTGTGAGTTCAGGAACTAACCCTATGAGTTCCGCAACTAACTTAAAACAACTATAAATTTTACATGCGACCTTGGATTGAGATGATTTTTTTTTTAACTTGAATAATGTTTTTGGAGGAATCTAAATATGAAATCGTATTTGATTTTAAATGCAATATTCATGATAAATTCCACTTTTCCCAATACTATCATTATCTTTCCTTTATGGCCTACATACACAAGAATTTGTATATTTTCCCAAATAATCAATAGTATTAGTAAAAAAGATAGATAAAAAATATTTTTAAAGAACGAAAAATATATATATCCTATATTCTATCTTAAGCAAACTATATGTTCCTATATTACATTTAAATCCACTTTCAAAGGTAACTTGGAAGGACAAAATAATGGTAATTTATGGCCAATTTATGGCCTTATCACCGGTTCTGAATCTGTGAGTAAATTCATCCTTCGTGCTCTTGAACCATGATTCAACAATTTCCATGGTTAAACATTCTGTCATTACTCATTATGTAGATCTTGATGTATGTTATTTCACACTACAAATTTGAAAATAAGTCCCGGCAACGGGACAAAGATGTAGTCATTTTTACCCCCATCACAAAGGAAAGAAATACCATGCGCACTGGCCTATCACCTAGCGGGCATTGGACCTTCACCTGAGGCACGTGTAGGTGCAAAGTCTCTCTTTTATGTTAGTTTAATGGGAAACATCATCTATGATCTGAGTGTAAGATATTTTGAAAGTAAATAAGACATACAAGCACCATAGAGCTCAGAACGGATTCTAGATCCTTGTAGTTATTCTAGACATAAATTACTTTAATAGATAAAATAACTTACACCAATATAGAAAGGAAATCATACAAGAATGCATACTAGTTCATCAACATAAATGAGAGAGAACTGTGAAGAAGGATGTATGTATCATAACCATTAATTCTCATATTCATATCAACTGGTAACCTTATTACATTTATTAGGCCATTACAGAATGTCAAAGAAAGGTAGACCATAGTCATGCATTATAGCTGGACTCATATAGCTATGCCCACAAAAGAAAATTTCTAATTCTCAACCCTTGATACATCCTTTCCTACCCTTACTTGCCCAAACTAGCAGAGTCCTTGCAATATTTCTATAGAGCTCCGCCATTTCTCTGTATGTCCTATTTACTTCAGCAAGCACTTGTATATATATCCTCTTTCATCTTCCAACTCATTCTCCTGTAGGCTTAGATCCGTCACCGAATGTCTGAATGTGGTCCTCCAAGAGTGCATGCTCCTCTAGGCCTGAGCTCATCACTCTTTGCCATGATGTCCTCCTAGAAGCCTCTACCACAAGGTATATTCCTTCCTGGGCCAACCTATTGCCAATCTGGCACCTTATCCACTCCGCATGCGCAGTCGGGTAACGTTTTCCTCATATCCTGCCAAAAATGCCCAATATGGCTAAGTTCTTGAACCTTGGCTTTGTCCAGGCATACGCCACAGCTTTCCTTAAACCCTTTCTTAAACCCTTTCCTACGTGCCTTATTCTTATGTGCGTTTCTTCAACTAGGCCTTGTGCACCAACGTGCCCTTTTGCACTTAGCCAATATTTTAGGGGCCCGATAGATATTAATGTGGATGCCCCAAAGGACCAGTATAGGAAGCGTAGAAGACAAATATGCATGCTATGTGAAAAATATTTTTTTCTATGACCACAACTAGACAAAGGTGTGAACGCACATGTGTGTATTACATAGATAAATGGTATACAATAGATCTAGCTAGCATATGTAATAAAGATACCATGAACAAGTATAAGTAAGAAAGAGTAAAAGCAACCAAAATATGCAGTATTTTAGAGGATGGATGGAATGCAATCCAAGATGTTAAGATAGGAGAAATGTGCCCCCCCGAGTGAATGGATGTGGATGCAATGAGGTTAATTTTTTCCCCCTCTAAATTCAATAATGACAAATAAAAGAGAGCGCATCATCGGGAAATTATCAAAGTATTTTTTGTCTAATGCATTATGATGAATGTGTATGTGTATTGAAGAGATGGGACCTAGAAAATATGATATATGTGTGAACCCTATAGCTGAAGCATATATCACGGCAAAATTAATGTTGGAGTGATGATTTATCCTAAACATATATCACTATTAGATGAATGGTATAGGAAGAGAGATGTAACCTTAGGTGTATACAACTACTGGATGATAGGGGGTTGATGATTTAGCCTAAAATATATGTCACTAACCTAGAACTATTGCATGATGATAGGTCAAATGATGAATGCTTGATGAGTGTAATGTCTATTTGATTTGTAAACCCTCATATGTCAAGTATTCATTGAGGAACAAATGTGCATCATAGGATAATTATTGCAGTGCATAGTTGACAATGTAATGATGAAAAATAACAATGCAATGAGTAGAATGTGTAATGTACAATGTATAAGATGTAATGTACAATGTAGAATAAAATTAATATGTATGAAGAGTAGTATGGAATGATATATGAAAATATGTATAATGAGTACTAGTATGATGTATGATGTATGATGCGTGATATGTGAATAGATGCGCTATTTAAATTCTATAGTGTAGTGTGTGGGGTTCATGTGTAGTAGTCCCTCAACATTCAAGTGTGAACCGAAACCCAAAAGTGTGTCATCAAGAAATGATGACACTAAAACATGTGATGAGTATGCATATGTGAGGATATTGATGTATGAAAATATAAATTATGAGTGGTAAATTAATGCTAACATGCAGGGGGCATATAAAATATATTCCCCCCAAGTGTGTAAGTGATGTAAGTCTAGTCAAAATAAAGTAAGTGGATCAATGTAATGAGTGGTTGAATTACCAAAAGTGATGGGGCATGAAAAAGAACTATGACAATCAGATGATTCATGATCATAGTAAGTGTCATCCAAATCGCAATCATCAACATATCTAGGGTATATAATAAATGCTCGAATTACAAGTTTAACTTTAAGCAGTGATTGTTGTGTATGACGTGGTGACAATTACCTAAAATTGTAATATAGGTACTATAGTTAATCTAAGCTATGAAAAACTATAACTAAAGTAAATAAACATTATAAATCAATGAAAATATGATATATACAACTATGAAAAAGGAAATTCTAATCCTAATGTGTAAGAGAGAAAAAGAAATAACTCATTTGAATAAAAGATGCTCACAAGACTGTGTCACAAAGGTGACTAAAGAATCTAGATGTAGGAACGACTATGGAGGATCCATCAAAAGGAGGCATGTGGGTTGATTCTCTGGACTCAGGTGCCTAGAGATGGATTGTGGTGCATACGGGAACTTTCATTTGCAGAATGGTCATCATCATCTGTATAAAATCTCCAAAACTCATCTTCAGAGGTTCATTAGGTTGTGTGAAACCATCACTTTCTGTCACATAAAATCATTTATGCTATGCTAGGTGTTACTACTAATTCAAGATGAAAGGAAGACATGCAAAACCCTAAACAAGCATCAATCCAAAAAAAATAAAAATTCATATGGTAGGTTCCGACTAACATCAACTACTGAAATGGTGGTATTACTAATTGATCATTTTAGTACATTTTAAACCCAATTATTTTTATGTGTGTGTGTGAAACATTCCCTAGGATTTTCTTATGTCAGTCACACTTTGTGATGTAACAAACAAACTATGTATAGAAAAATGTAATATATGTTGCATAGAATATAATAGAATCGCCCCCCTATGTTATGTGTCATGCATATGTTTAATCCTTTTGCCTTATGATGGATCTATGTGGATGAAAATGATCTTCAATGAATAAATGGATGAAACTTTAGGTGGATGATATTAGTGACTACTGCTTAGTCCTTCATTATGGTCTCATAGCTTTATATATATAGGTTTCTCTTGATCTAATTTCGTAATTAACCTTGAAATGGTCGACCACCAAAAATATAAATACCTTATATAGCTATAAAGATCCAGAAAAGTGTTTGGAGAGTTCATGAGGGATTGGTGCACCTATGGTGGGACCATGGCGCGAATGGGCATCCTAGTACTAGCCTAGGCACCCAGGTAAAGGCTAAAATAATGCAAAAGTGAAAAATAAATAGGAAATATGTGTGCTGGAGGTAGGGAATGAAGAAATAAAATAAATAAATATGTCCAAAAAATGAGGGTTAATTACTAATTTCTTCACTTGAAAAACCTATAAATAGTAGTATGAGAATGGGACTAAATAATATCTAAAGTGCACAATTTTGTTTCTACACTTGCCTTTAGTTTGAGGGATGTCCTTCAAAAATTTATCTCTCCTAACTAAGGATCCTTTATTTGGGGAATAATTTTTTTACATAGTATTATAATTATTCACGAATTTGTCTATTTAGTGCAGAAATCAAACTGGGATGCTATGTTGGTGAAACTTGATATGCAAAAATCCTATGAAATAATTTCTTGGAAATTCTTAATCCTTGTTTATATTAAGTTGGGTTTTTCTCCCATTCTCATTAAAACGATACATGAATTCACATATAATCATATTTTTTAAGAACGTATAAATGGTAAACCATAGGATTTATTCAAGATTGGAAGAGTATTGAGATTGCAGAATCCTCTTTATCCTCTATCTACATCATTTTTGATGAAGGTCTAAGTAGAATGTGTCAAAAAGATCAAAGTCAAATAGTTTTTGAAGACATCAAGGTGGTTAATGAGGTTGATAATATTTGTTTCCAATAATTCCTGGATGGTAATTCTATCTTGGTACAAGTGGGTGTTAATGAAGAAATAATTGTCCAATAAATTATTAAAAATTATGAGGAAGTCTTTAAACAACTCTTAAGTTTCCACAAAAGCTATTGCTTCTTTATAAATGTCAGTCAACAATAGAAAATAATACTTTCTAACATTTTGGGATGGAGGATAGAAAACCTGCTAGATAACCACTAGGGGATTCCGTTGTGTTAGAGAAAACTTGTTCATGATACATGAAAACCCTTAATTGAGAGGTTTCACTAAAAATAAAATCATGAAAAGGTTCCCTTATTACCTAGGAAGGAAAATCCCAATTTCTGTAGATTTCTTTGCAGGAAGTGGCAATATATATAATTTCAATTTTCAAAATCTTGACCAATGTCAGAATGGATATAGAAATAATCTGGAAAAAATTCCTATGGTCAGGAACTGAGGAGAAAATAGGAATTCCTCTTATTGAATGGGATAAACTTACTAAACCTAAAAACTATGGTGGCCTTAGACTAAAGGATATTTTGATTATGAATGAATCCATTATATTTAAGGATGGATGGAGACTTTATAAGAAGTAAGGAATCTAGGTGGTTTTCTGAAAGGATCCTTAGGTGGTTTGCAGAATGTAATATTTTTTTCCTAATCATGGTTTTCTGAAAGGATCCATGTTCTCGAATAATATCTCACAAGAAAAATTTGTTTTACTCAAAGGTATGTTATGGAATATTGGGGATGGTAGTAGTATAAAATTATAGGATGACCCATGGGTTGAAAAGGAACCTTTGGAGAAAGGAAGAACCTTGGGCACATCTCAAACAACACTATTACTAAGAAAGGGGGGAGATGCTTAAATATTATTGGGTTATTGATCAACAAGGCCCAAAGTGGGTTATAATTTTACCTCGTTCTAATAATAATGGACCAATAAGGAACTTTCAAGACCTAAATAAGAAATTAGTAAATATTCATATACCTAATAGATTCCTCCATGACGAGGTTATATAGAGAAAAAATTATTCTAGGGACTATGAAGTAAAATCTAGATATGCCACAACCTTTGAGGATAATGAAGAATATAGAGATTGGTATAAAATATGGAACAACAATCGCATTCCCAAGATAATTATTTTTTTCTGGGAAATAATTCAGAAAAAAAATCCTTACTATGTATAACCTGAAGAAGAGAGGCCGAATGATTATGATCAATAGATATATCTTGCATAAAGAAGAGGACGAAATCATAAAGAATATTTTCTTGGAATTAAATTATTCCTTCTATATGTTTTGTGTTATGTTATATATTTTCAAGATTCAACTCCCTCTACATGGTGACTTAGATTGCTTGGTAGCCCAATGGTCATTTCCCTTTAGATCTTCCTTAACCAACGGAGCTTGGATATGTTCCTTATCACATATTCTATGGGAATTATTGAAATATATAAACAACATGATTTTCAACACTAAAATTTCTCACTCAAATGATTTTGTGAAAAAAAATCAAATCTTCAAAGAGAATTTTATGGTACATAAACATAACTTGTCGGAAACATTCACCAAGGACGAACAAGATATCCTGAAAACCTTCAATATTAGTCCTTTCAAATAAGGAACCAATACAAATAAGGGAGATAATATAAGGATCATAAAATGGAAACCAACACTAGTTGATTGGATCAAGATTAATTTCGATTGATCATCTGAAATGAAAGATAACAATGTGGTAGGAGGTGGTATTATTAGAGATCAAAATAATTCTTATCTTAAATCTTATAGAGGTACCCTCGGTTGTCGTTCCAATAATTATGTGGAGGATATGGGTGTGTTACGGGAATTTAAAATAAAAATCATGATACATGTTAAGAAATTGATCATAGAAGGATATTATGTAATTATCATTAAACCTTTGTTAAGGAAAATTAGAGTCACTTGGAATATAAAAAAAAATTATAGAGGAGGCTAGGATTTTCCTTGATTTTTTTAATGAGGCAAAGATATTCCACATCTATAGGGAAGGAAATATGTGTGCTGAGAACCTTGAAAATCTAGGATATCACATGAAAGAGAGGACAAAAGTAGGAACGTTACCACATGCACTGAATCCATATTACAAATATTACTAATCATTATAATCAAAACAAATGGAGTAACGTTTCTTTATGTAGTAACAACATTCCAAAACTATTAGAGGATTGATAATAAAATATCAATATAAAAATATTGATTTAGAAGGAATGAAATATCTCTATGGCTCTTGAATACTTACAAGAACTTGTACTATGAGCTAACTCAACCTCCCCCTATTATTACAAGAAAAATTACAACCTCTTACAAGTTATACCCCTAATGAAGGGCACTATAACACTGTCTCAACCTCCATTTGGAGCGAAAGTGTAGACACCAATTTTTGGTGTCATTCCATTACTTCATCCTTCCTATGATCTCCTTCAATAAGATTTCCCATTCAAATTCCTCTTCCCACCTAATTTGAATAAATCCCATTTTCCACCAAAAATAAATATTGAATAAATCAATCTTAATTGGTTAATTGATTCCATTTAAATCTCTAATCCTCATTACATGTTAATATGCTCCATGTAAATCCACTATCGAATTAAATATTACAAAATAAACCTCATGCACTACACCATCGAATTAAATACTACAAGATAACCCATAGAAACTCCAATATAGAATTAAAAATTGCAAACTAATCCATATGAGATCTATTATTGAATTAAATATTGAAAAATAGTCCACATGAAATCCATTATTGAATTTAATATTACAAAAATAATTGAAATCATCGCCCCCCACTCACCTAATCATGGTAAAATTTTCAAATCATGATTACCGTATAACCCCTAAATCAACCTCATCTTGAGGCTATAAATAAGATCCTTTCCCCCGCTTTCAGATAAGTTAGAAGTGATAGAAAACTCTCACATTATACCTACACTCATATGGTGGCATGTAGGCTTGATAGGTATTTTCATTGATGAAAAACCACATTACTAAAAATTTGGATGTTGTAGGATTATGTTATTATTTTTTAAGTTCTAACATGATGGTTGAAATATCTAGTAGCTATTACAACAAGATTCAATGGTGCATGTTTGCTCTTGCAAGCCTGTACAGGTGCCTACGAGGTGTAACTTGACAATATGAGCTTCTTGGATTTTTGAGAAGCATGTTGAAATGTTGGTTTTGAGGGTGATTAAGCACTCATAGAATTTTTATGGTACAAATATAGTTATATCCCTATGTTACTTGTGCTCATTAGGAGCATGTATGTTAGCTAGGTGGTGTGACAAAAAGTATTAGGGATATTTGAGCTAATTGGTACATGATCTCATGTGTATAATGTTATATGAGGTGTTTTTGGTCCATTTTTAGAAGTTCCTTTTTCAGTTCTAGCATTGTTTCAGTATTTCCTAGTTGTTTTAGTGATAATCTAGCATGTAAGCATAGATAAGTCTTATTGACTTGAGTGATTGGGCCATGGAATTCACATTATGATTATTGGAAATCTTAGAGACATGTTTCATGACACTCTTAGCATAAATTCAGGTTCTTGTGATGATATTTTTGAAGGCTATGGTTGTTTTGGGGAAATAGGGTCAAGAACAAGTGCATTTCAAGCTCGAAATGCAACTTCAGATGCTTGGTGTGGACAATATGATTTGCATGGGACCTTGATATTTTACGGGAAGATCCCACAGTGAATAAATAAGGTTTAAAAATAATAATGAGGTCATTTTATTGTCATGTTTTTATGAATGAATGTTACGAAGGTAAGAAGGTCGAAAACCCTAGTTAAACCCTAACAATGAGCAGTTTTAAAAGGTTAAGTATTATGAGTATATTTTCATTGCTTCATGAAATTTTATTATTGGATGTTGTATAGGAATTTTATATATTTCTATAGATGCAAGTTTTAGGTCATGACATGATATGTGGGCCCCACCTAAAAATAACAATTTCTTGGAAGGAATGTTTTTAGGACAAGATGGTCCAAAGGAGTAGCATGAAAACTTTAAGTTTCATGATGTATGGAATATTTTATTGATTTAGATGGAGTTTTAAATATAAATTTACTACAAGCTCATTAGGTTTTGAGGTCCAAACATATTGACTGGTCAAAGGGCAGTTTTAGGATCTGTAAAAGTAGTCTTTAATGTTATAGTTATATCTTGAGTTATAGTATTATTACTCACATGATTCAAGTTGTGATGGAAATATAATTCATAGGTATGTATAGTGGTATATGTTTTTTTTGATGATGATGTCATAAAACAAGGGTTTCATGGAAATATTTGAGAAAGAAGGTTTTTTGAAGTTTAGGACCAGACTTGTTCTTATGCAAGTATGACACTTGTTGAAGGATGAGATGGATTTGGTGATGCTTGCTATCACATGGAAATTTAATGATGATGAATTTTTCATCAAAATAATTATATTTTAAGTCTTGAATTTTTATAGAAATGGTTTTATGAGTCAACCTTTGGAGATGGATTTTTTGGTAGGTTTATTTGGTGAAGGAAAATCTTGATGTGGTTTGAAGTGGGTGATGTTTCATGGTTTATAAAATAATTAGAAGTATTATAAAGTTTATCTGATTTATGTTTAGTGGTTATGTGGCATGGTTTCATTTAGTATGAGTTATTTGGTGATCATATGAAGTTTCTAGGGTGCTGAAGGGTGCAGGAAACAATTGTTTTGAAAAATACAAATAACATTGTGCCCATTAAATGAAATAATCTGATTGGTTCACAAAATTCGTGACCATTTTTTATGTGTAGATGATGTATTTGTCATGTTTTATGATTATGGGAGTTTCAATAAGAATACTTTTTGAATGAGGATAATTTTGGCATCTCAATGCATGTGTTTTTGTGATTTTTTTATTATGAAATGAAGGGTTTTTGCTAGGCCAAGATAAGTAGGTCACTTTTAGCTGTTGTGAAAAATATATGGGATTTTTTTAATGATTCATGGGTCGAAAATATCATGAGGGAATGACATCCTTTGAGTTATAATCAAGGAAACGCTATAAAAAAGATGTTTTTGGATACAATTGTGGTAGATTTTAAAAACCCCTTTTATATTCTTTTAAAGAACCATTTTTCTGAAAATAAAAAACATTTGAGCCTAGCCCAAAACACCTAAAATCTCATTCAAGGAAATTTTCTAGTTGAGTTTTCATGAGGAGAATTTGAGCAAGTGAAAGTTGAAGGTTTTTCTTTGAGAGCGAGTTGGAGGAGGAGGGAAGATTTTGTTGCTTGACTTTGGATGCTATATTCATAGCATGTTGTTTATATTTTATGGTTTATGAGGTGATTTAAAATCAGATATTGAGTTGAATAAATTATTATAGTTCCATAAATTTATTTGTATTCCTAATACATAGTTGATTTTCTCAAGAGCTATTGGTTGTATCTTATTGATCATTGTTGAAGACAATACATATTGAAATCTAATTTTAATATCAAATTAAAGCATCTTGATATGATTTTGATCATCAATTAAAGTTTTTTATAGTATATATTGTGATCCTTGCATTTTTTTACGTATACTTCATTGAAAAATATCTACTTTGACGTGTTGTATATGAGTTGTGTGTGGTTAGGGTTTGAAGAACAAGTGTGAAAGGTTTTATTGGGGACTAATTCACCCCCTTCCCTCTCATTCCTTGTCATCTCCAACAAATTGTATCAGATCAGGCCCTTGAAAGTATCCTAATAAGCTAGAGGAATATCTTAGAGGACAACTATGGGGGATCCTTTTTAGCCCATGAGAGGATGTGAAATTTTTCTAGAAAAATTGGTAAAATTTTAGAGGAAGGACTTGAGCTTTCAAGGACTCGATTTGAAGAATCTCAATCTGAATTCAAGAAAAAGAGAGAATAATGTCTCAAGATTGAGGCTAATAAAGAAGAAATGGAAAGGAGTTATCTACCATGATAAACAAGATATCAGCTTTCCAAGAGAGCTCATAAAATCTAAGTTAGATGCTAGGAAAGAAAAAGATCTATTATGATAGGAAAATCATAGGCTTCAATGAGGATTCATCTACAAATAATGATGAAGAATAAAGTCAATGATAAAACAAAAGTAAACATCTAATCAAGGGAGAAAGTTAAAGCCCTCAACTTCCTATAAGATCACTTTTCAGGAAACCAAGTGCATATAGGTATGGTGTTTTTCATTGTAATTGTTATAAATGTCGTGATTATGGAAATAGGGATATTTTTTGTAGTCCTAAGGTTGGAAAAAAGGATTATGGCAAAGAGAAGGAACATTGTGAATGAAATAAGTAAGAATAATCTCAAGATAAGAAAAACGTTTTTTAGGGAAAAGGTATGACACTAAATGATATATTTGTGATAAAAAAGGTCATCTTGCAAAGTATTCCAATAATGAACAATCAAACAAAAGAAGGTATGCAAGTAAATTAAATGGGTATTGATATGGTTGTAATGGATGTGGACATAGGGATTTTGAATGAAAAAGGAAACAAATGGAATGCTTTAGGTGCCACAAGATAGGACACATTACAAGGTTTTATAATGTGGGCCATTTAAAGAAGGAAAATCAAAGACCTAAGCCAAAAGCTCAAGTATACAAAAATAAGGCCGAGACTAGTCAAAGTGATAAAGAAGAATCCAAGTATGTGGCTGAGAAAAAATATGGATATTCTATAAGAAATTTGGAATCATAAAAGGAGGACTCAGCCAAGGTTAAAGAAGAGGGTTTGAGACCTACTTAGGTCTCTCTTCAAGATCTCCATGATAGAATATGCCTCTACTAGGCTTCTTAGATGTGTATAAGCGAAAATGAAGCATTAAAGTGAGAGGGAGTTATGCTTCTTCTACATGAGTCTCTTCCATGTGAAAAAGTCATGTAATTCAATCTCTCTAACTGTGTTGTCATGTTTCTATTTGGTAGTTCTTATGAAAAAATTCAGCTTCTTAGCTCTATGGTCATTGAATGTACAAGTCTAAATCCCTTAAGGTCTGTGTTCAATTCAATTTAATATGGTATGTGGTTGGTTAATTCATATTGTTAATGGTATTGAATGTTTCATAAAAAGGAGTTTCTCAGTACTCTCATAATTAGAGATAAATTTTGTGCAAGGTGTGTGTTTCAAAGTCGTGAAAGAGAAAGTTCTTTGTATTCTCAAGGCTCATTGTAAAATGATTGTCTCTTATCTCTATTAAATCTTCATTTTTTAGGTGAAATCTATTTTCTGTCACACTGAGTCTCAATGAAAAGGCTTGAAGTGGTTTCAAATTATTCCATCATCTTTGTAAGACATGTGTGTGAGTATAATGTTGGGAAATTGGTCTTAAGTATGTCATTATCCTGTGGAGAAGTCTATCAATAAGTTAAAGCATATCATCAAGGTTGCCTCAAATGTGTCAAAGCAAGTATCACTCTAATCTACTCATGCACTATTAGTACATTGAGTATGTGAGCTTCCATGGTCCGATGTCATTCAAAAATACAAGGTACATAAAAGCTAGTAAAGAGGAGTGAATATTATTCTAAAAGTATTGAAAAAAGATCTGTACAAATGGATAAAGGGATCAAGTGATGCCTTGATCAGTATATTGCTTCTAATGGTGGTCTTTGGAGATAAAATTTTAGACATATCATCTACACAAAATGATATAAATTTTTCAAATGGTTTTAGGTCATGAGAGTATCTACATCATTAGGATTATGTGATAGTGTTCAGGCTAGCAGTATTGATGTCAATAAGGCCTAGTTGTGAATTTATATTCTTGCAAACTGGGTATAATCCTTTGCGTGTGTATCCAAGGTTTATGGAAGTAAATGTCTTCTGAAATATGTATTAAAATCATGTTTAATGTCTTAATGAAGGTATTATCTATATCAAGAAGGTGTACAAAACTATAAGAGTCATTGTATTCGCATTATGATCCTGAAGATATACTAATTTATTTTATATCAAAGGAGGCTAAATATTTGTGTCTATCAAGGTTGTAAGTTTGTATGTCTTTATAATAATTCATGTGAAGTATCCTTTGTGTGACTGAAAAATATAAGCATGACTCATTTACTAGTTCACACTATAGATACTAAGTGCAATGAATCGTTGGTATGTATTGTCCTATATATTGAAGAAGTTGAGTTGTAAGTGAGGTTATATTGAGCTGAAGGTTCTAAAATTATGTTTTTGAGGAGCTTCAGTGAATATATCACCAGGTATACTATATCTAAGAGGATCTAAACTTCTATGAGTTGAGGAATTTGAGCTTGAGACCTGGAACAAAGATTTCATGAATTAAAAATGTTGTATTCCCCTTACCAAGGGCTGTGGATGATATGTAAGACTGTAAATTGATTGATATGAGTGAACCCATAAGCATATAAAGAAGCCTTAGGATAAATTAGGAAGGTATTGAGAATGCAAAAGACATACTACATATTTGTAGTTGAGTTTTCAAAGCAATTATGGGAGATAAAAAGTGATTCTCAAGAAATGAAGAGTTATTTTAGTCTTGATGGTGGATCTACAGGTCAAGGAAATCTTGTTTTTAGACTAGGATGAGTACAAATTTGAGTTTGAAGTTGTAAAGGAACTTCAAGGTGAAAAATCAGTGTACATGAGTAATGGAGGCAAAAATGCATGACTACAGGTAAGGGATATTCATAGAGGAAGAGTATGTGACCGAGAATGGTTACAAGTAAACAAATTTCTCAATTTTATTAAAGGATATGATATTGGTGCTACAAGTGAACACGTACAAATGACAATATGTAGTTTATGTATGAAATTTGATGAATCCTTTAGGTGTCTAAATGCATGATTAGAGCTACTCAGGAAAAGTGTAGGATAAAATAAGCATGAATTTAAAGGATATTGGTATCATAAGGCTGAGAAGGTTGAGAATGTTAGAATTTCAAATTGATCTATAAACTCTTCCTTAAGGGTTTGAAGTTAGAAACGCTATTGCTACCTCAAATTACCTTAAATACTAATCATGGAATTTTAACCAAGCATGAAGGTTTTGTTATCTTCCTAAGAAGAAGAAGAGATCATGTTATAAATGTAAGGAATATTCTAAACAAACGATCATGCTTTTAGTGGGATAAAAGTTGCTAAGTACAACAAAAAAGAAAATCTACAGCTCTCCATTAGAAGCTTAATAGATTGAGAAAGATCTTGAAGTATATTTCATCATAACACGAGAAAATACATTCAATTCATGAAATGTCTAGGCACCATTGGGAATGTAAGTCTGAGAATAAGACATAGGAAGTTATAGATATTCCTTATACCTCTGTAATAATGTATGAGTTACCATCAATGGCATGTGATGATACGAGACAACCTTCATGGGTAATAATATAATGTGGAGAGTTGTTGAGATATATTTTTTATGACTATGAAGATAAATGACATAGCATCAATGTGATCGGATCTTATGGGCCATGAATCCTAAAAATGTCAAATAAAAATACCATGATGTAGAGTGGACTATGTGAGAACCCACAAGTTAGTAGAAATTTTAATCTACAGTGTGGCTTAGAGGCATAAACAGTCAATAGAGATGTTGTTGCTTCCTGTAGACGTCCTCAATGAATTGAGTTTATGTCATAGTTGCTAGAGGTAGAGTATCCATTGAAAACATAGTGCTATAGATCAAAAAACATCCTCATACAAGATTGAGCTCATTACCCAAGGTGTGTATGAGCTATCCATGTCAGGAGGAGAAAGTGAGATCCATCCTAAGGGGATATGGAAGTATTTTTTCATCTAGAATACTATCTAAGTGATATTCCAAGTGTTTGAATGTTGAGTACAATATGCCATCTACATATAACATTTGTAAACATAACATAAGGTTTAGGACTGAGAAAAAACATCTCAGATAATTTCTAGACATCAGACCAAGGTAAGTAGCCTCAACTCATGTGTTTTCCATTAGAAGAATAGTGTATCTTATTAAGGGGAGTGTTTTTTTACTATATAAGGTATGAACAACATATTGCAACATGTCTAAGTTAGCTCTAAAAACATTGAGAAGACTATTTTCGGCTCTTATCTTGAATATGCTATGAGGAGAAAGAAAATGGTCTGATATGCTAAATTTATGCCTTAAAATGATAATATAAGGTAAATAAATATGATACAATTCTTTGAGTGGTATGGGACTGACATGGTTTGCATGATTGAAAGGAGGTATGCTTTAGATCTTAGCTCCTACTGTTTTTCGAAGAAGGAAAAAAATAGGGGTAAAGAAGAAAATTTTCTTGTTTGCTTAACTAAGAGATGAAGCTTTGTGTTTTAAGCCCCTTTCAAGGTAAATATTATGTCTTCATCTTGTATTGATGATGTTTAGATGTATAAAGTGCTCTTTCTAAGCGGATTTTATTGTTTGTATGCTTGAAATGAGGACTATAATAAGAAGTTTTTCAAGAAAATGAAGAAAATGGGCTGGTTTGAGAACTTTGGTGGATGTTTCCAACCACATAATGAAGGTATGAAGTTGATGCAGGTGAATGAGGTAACATATATGTTATCCTTTTTCATTAATGTAAAAGGTACTAGAAGTTTAAGATGCTTTTCATCAATGAAAAAGGGGAATATTGTTGGTATGTATGTCTCATAGCTATTGTCATTGAGGAAAAACAACATTAATGAAAAATTTCATGTTTTAGGATGATTCTATGATGTTTTAATTTGTAACATGATGGTTCATATATCTAGTAGCTATTATAGTGAGATTGAGTGTTGTATACTTGCTCTTGTAAGCCTATACAAGTGCCTAGGAGGTCTAACATAACAATGTGAGATTCTTGGATGTTGCAGAAGCATGTTGACATGTTGGATAATAGGTTTTGAGGGTGATTGAGTAATCACAATAGTTTTATGGTACAGATATAAGTATATCTCTATGTTATCGGTGTTCAGTAGGAGTAGGTATGGGAGCTAGGAGGTGTGACAGAATGTAATATGGATTTTTGAGATCATGGATGCATGATACTAGGTTTATCATGTCATATGAGGTATTTTTGGGCAATTTTCATAAGTTTATTTTTTAGTTCTTGCATTGTTTCAGTTGGTCCGAGTTGTTATAGTGATAATCAAGCATGCAAGTACAGGTAAAGTGACTAGAGATATTGGGTCATGGAATTCACATTATGATGATTGGATATGTTAGAGACATGTGTCATGACACTCTCAGAAAAAATTGAGGTTCCCATGATGATTTTTTTGTAGGTTATGGTTTTTATGGTGAAATAGGGTCAACAGTAAGTGCATTTCTAGCTCAAAATACAACTTTAGAAGATCATTGTGGATAGTATGATTTGCATGGGACTTTGATATTTTTGGGTTATATCCCAAGGTGAATGAATAAGGTTTCATAAGAATAATGAGGTCATTTTATTGTCATTTTTTTATGAATGAATATTAACAAGGTAAGAAGGTTGAAAACCTTATTTAAACCCTTGCTAGGAGCAATTATAAACATGTGAAGTATTATGAGTTTTTTTTTCATTGATTCATCAAATGTGATTATTTCATGGTGTAGAGGACTCTGATATATTTCTAGAAGTGTAATATTTAGGTCATGGTGATATGTGGGCCCCACCTAAAAATAACAATTTCTGGGAAGGAAGGTTTCTAGGACAAGATGGTCCAAAGGAGTAGCATAAAAAATTGAAGATTCATGATGTATGAAAATTTTTATTTATTTCCAAGAATTTTTTAGATGAAGTTCATGAAATATCATTAGTTTTGAGGTCCAAACATGTTGACTAGTCAAAGGGCATTTTTGGAATCTCAAAAAGTAGTATTCAATGTTATGGCCATATCTTAAGTTACAGGATGATTCCTCAGATGATTCTAGTTGTGTTGGAAATATAATTCAGAGTTATTTATATATGTATATGGTTTAATTGATGATGAGGTCATAAATCAAGGTTTTTAGGTACTTATTTAAGCAATACGTATTTTTAAATTTTAGGACAAGATTTATTTTTGTGCAAGTTTGACACTTCTTGAAGCATGATATGGATTGGGAGTTAGAATTTTTGGTAGGTTGATTTGGTGAAGGAAAAGCTTATTGTGGTTTGAAGTTAGGGGTGTTTAATGAGTTATAACATTCTTAGAAGTGTTATACATGATTTGAGCTTTAATTTTAGTGGTTGCATGACATGTTTTCATTTATTATGAGTTATTTGGTGATAAAATGAAGTTTCTAGGGTGCTTAAGGGTGAATGAAATAAGCATTTTGAGAAATACAAAGGATACTAGGCCCATTAAATGAAATAATGTGATTGATTCAAAAACATTGTGACCATGATTGATGTGTAAATGATGTATTTATCATGTTTTATTATTATGGGAGTTTTAATAGGCATATTTTTGGAATGAGGAGAATTTCAACATCCCAATGCATGTGTTTTAGTGATTTTTGTTTTCATCAAATGAAGGTATTTTGGTAGGCTAGCTTACTTGGCTCACTTGTAGATGTTGTGAAAAAGCTATGGGATGTTTTTAATGATGGATGGGTTGAAAATATCATGAGGGACCAACCTGCTTTGAGTTCTAATCATGGAAAGGCTATAAAAATGAGTTTTTGGGTATAATTGTGGTAGCTTCAGAAAACCCATTTTATATTCTTCTAAAGAACCCTTTTTCTACAAATAAAACCCTTTTACGACTATCCCAGAACAACTATAATCTCATTATAGGAAATTTTCTAGTTGATTTTTCATGAGGATAATTTGAGCAAGTGAAAGTTGAAGGTTTTTATTTCAGAGCAAGTTGGAGAAGGAGGGTAGATTTTGGTGCTTGTGCTTGGATGTTATTTTAATAGAATGTTGTTGTTATTTGTAGGTCTCTGAGGTGATTTCAGATCAGATATTGATTTTAAGACATTCTTGTAGTTCCATATCTTTATTTTTATTCACGAGAGATAGTTTATTGTCTCAAGAGATATTGGTTGTATCTTGTTGATCATTATTTAAGACACTACATATTCAAATCTGATTTAAATATAAAATTAAATCATTTTGATCTTATTTTGAGCATCAATATAAGTTTGGTTGAATACATTTTGTGATCCTTTCATTGTGTTAAGTTTAATTCGTTGAAAAATATCTACTTTGATGTGTTGTACATCAGTTGTGTGTGGTTAGGGATTGAAGCACAAGTGTGAAAGGTTTTATTGGGGAATGATTCACCCCACCCTCTCAGCCCTTGTCACCTCCAGCATCATATCACCACAATGCCTTTTTGATTTAACGTGTGCCACCATAATACCATCTTAATGCTCTTTTTCTCTAGTGATTCCCTAGCTACACAATTCTCTTACAATCTCTCCTTCCCTCCATATTGACAATCTTTTATGGAGCTTCTGTCATTTTTCTTCCTTGAATTTGTTTGATCGGGTCACAATCAACCATATGGTCTTTTTTTGGATCATTTCGTAACCACATGGGGTTTTTTTTTATTCATGTTATCAGTTATCATTTCGATTACAATCTCAATTATCATATCAATTCGTGTTTCCATTTATCATATCAATGCCTTGGATTTCTTTTAGTAGTATATCATCATCCAACATTGATTAAATTTTTTTATTAATATGTGGGCTACCATCCTTTCTAGGAAGCTTTCATTTCTCATAACTGACTTTGTTGGCAATCCCACTATATATAATGCAAACATTCTTTGTATTTTAGTTCTCTTTTCTATGCACCAGGAGATCGAAAAACCATCCCATATATGAGGTTTCGTTATTTCTTATTTATCTTTCACTAATCTGGAGAGGAAGTAGGAATTATCATCAAACATTTTGGCATGCCCTGTGGGACCCTCCCATGATTTAGTATTATTAGTTTCACAACTTGTTCTTTTTTCCATTATTTTACTACTAGTGTTTTCTGTTATATTATCATTTTTTCTATCATATGGTATTATTTTGTTAACATTTACATTGTTTGAAGTATTGTTGCTATGTGTTGTATTAGGGTGTTTGTGTAGGTTCTGATAGTGGTATATATACTGCTTACTTTGTTGTAGATTCCTAGCGTTCCAGTTGTTCGGTGTTAATTACCCTAGTCTATCATTGTATTATACTTGTTTATAGGGGTTTGACATTATTCCTGAGGTTTTGTTATTCTCATTATTTTAGGGTTTATAACATTTTCGTTTTTCATTTTTAAAAAAAAATTATTAGTGTCATTTATAGTTAAAGTAAAATTTTATTCTTAATATTATTAATAGAAAACAAAAAAAATAACTTTTCCCTAAACCCTTAACTTTATCATTAAAATAAAAAAACAATAAAATAAAAAAAATCATGATAAAAACCTTTGTATTATCCAACTTAGCCACCCCTCCCATCTCCTCGGCCATTCAACTACCTCTCCCCCTTTCTAGCCACTCGTCCACCCCTATCCCCATCCCCACTTCTGCCTCACATAGAGCCCCTCTTCGTTCCCAACTCCCACCTTGTTCCTACCCCATTTTCCTTGATCCCAACTCTCAACCCATCCACAACCCAGTCCCCAACTCATCCCCTTTCCCGACTCCCATAAACCCCACGTGGATCCCCACCCATGTGGATACAACCCACATCAATACCTCAACAACCCATGTTGATACAACCCACATTAATCGTCGGCCCTGCCTCATGCCCTCATCCCCATGGAAACTCCCAACATATCCCCTCACACATTCCTCCCCCCCTCACGCCCCACCCAAAATTTCTAAGGTTGAAAAAATAGACCCCTTATCATATCTCCCCGAGATCTAATCCTAATCCCCAAGGTCTCGTCCTAATAACTGAGATCCCACCCCAGACCCCTCTACGCACCCTCCTGAGCCATAAGCCTACATAACATACCACATAACTAACTAATTTTGTTAAGGTTTTATATATAGAATTTTTTATAAGTCTTTGCACTTTACAAATTTCCATTAAAAGCCAATACTTTAATTTATATCCTTATTCTCCTTTGCTCGATACATATCTCTATTTAGTTTAGTGTGATTTGTTTTCACTCTTTTTTTAATTCATGTTACTTAGTTTATCTATTCCATGTATTACTTGGTAGAATTCTATCCCTACATCACACTAAAACCACTACAAACCACACGATAACACAAAACATATACCAAACTATTTAGTTTTTCACTTCACTTTAGGGTTAATTTATAGTACCTGCCATCGATAAGATACTATTATTTTTGCTATCTGCTATTGATGTTGCTAATTTGGAATTTAGTGGCCTCTACCGGTATGATATGTGCCAAGGTCTAAAGTCCAAGTATTATTTGTGGCATATATTCGTCTTAAACTATGGATATGTTTTTTATGGTTATTATTTGATTGGAGGGAACTATTGCTCTCATTTATGGATATGTTGGTAATTTTTTTGATTGGTCACTACTCTGGTCATTGTTGTTGTCATATGAAGTTCCCACTTGGATTGCTCCATGCAGCCATGTGTAGATGGCAGTTGTCAAGGGTGTCAGGGTTTTGTTTTCATGTGTACTGGTATACTACAGAGGCCAAAAAATTTTGAGATTTAATTTTTCCTTTGTTTTGAATCTATGTACACAGAGAATACTTAGGAGGGTAAGCCTTTGTTTAGGTCTTTATTTGGAATTCATGGTCTGACAGAGATGCTATATTAATATTTGAGAATAACCTTTGGTTCTATTTATTTTGTCAACACGTAAGCTGAGAGTAGGCTGTGGCAGATGTGGAAGGTGTGGTATGCTAATGCAAGATTCTCTCCCCGCTTTCATTTGATTTTGTGTTACCATTTATTCTCATTTATATATGGTGTAGATTTTTTTTAGTATCCCTAGTTAATTTTGTAATTTTCTTCCCCATCTTATAACTAGGCTATAACAAAAATAAAAAAAACTAAAAGCAATGTGAACATGGTAGTGAAATATTTATTTACACTTGTAAATTATATCTCCATCAAAATGTACAACAAAAATTAAATGGAGGATAACAATTGAATAAGGTTACAATATGAATTTTCTGTTAGATTTTGGCTTGACTTATAGACTATATAAAAGTAGAGCAATCAAATGTTCTTATAGTATCATGTGATCTTTAGGGATAACTAGAATTTATCCAATAACTGTAGTTCTACTACGATTGACATTATTCTCTCCATAAATAGGCATATATTTAGAAATATCCTTAATTCACATTATGAAATGCACACAATTAAAATGGCAATAATAGATTTTTTGAAAAGTAACATGAGGATTAACATGTGTTTATTTTTTTCCTCTCTATCCTCATTTACTAATGTTGTGATAGTGAAGGATAAAGCATAGTTTAATATCTCCCAACGGGTAATAATTTTTTCCCTACTTTTGGTATTACATAGTTGTTTTCCCTCACCTTGTTTGGATTAATTATATTTTTCCTGTCTACCTATAGGGGGCATGGGAGGAAGGTGGGAAAAATTTAGTAATATAGGCTACAACCATTAGATATTTGTTTTCCCTCCTCTTGGTTAATTTGTTGGTGCAGTCCTATTTTTAGATAAAGATAGTAAAATCGTTTAACATGGATAAGGATGTACATCAAAACTACATTGTTCTTGATAGGATCATATCCATTTAAAAAGTAGCTCAAATCATCAATTAAAAATAGTATCCATTTAAAAATTATCTTCAAATGTCATTTAAAACAATATCTATTAAAATAGTGATGTGGATCATCAATTAAAAATAATGTCTAAGACATTAACTTAATGATTGCTAAAACAATGTTCTTTCTTGTGAGTGTCAATTGCTACAGGCCTACAAGACTACAACTATTAAATATTTGATTTTATTCCTTTTGGTAGATTTTTTAAAGCATCTATAAACTTTTTTAAAAATCTTGTAAGTGTCCATTGCTATAACCATTAAATATTTGTTTTTTCATCATCTCGGTTGATTTTATGGAGCATGCATACATTCATCATTAGAAGGAGGAAGAAATGCAAATAAATTTTCCATAGGAAAGGATGCACATCTGAATCCCTGTGTCCTTGAAAAGAGCATATCCAAGAGTTCTGTTTATCAATCCCCTATTAATATTGACAAAATTCATTCAAAAAATTAGATCAGATCATCACATAGAAATAGTGTCGTAAAAGAAATATATAAAATGTTCATCATCAAGAAATACCACATGATCTTAATTAAAAATAGTGTCAACAACATGACTTATATTCTGATCCAAAAACCACCTAACCCAAGAAACCTTAAAAAAGGCAATACAAAATGATTACTTGAATTTATTAGTACTTGCCTCATATATGACCAGTTTCCATATAGTTTTCTTTTCCTTTTCAACCTAATTTGTGTCGAGGTATTTTATGCCATTTGTTGGGTGTGTATTTTTTCCATTGGTCGTTGCGCTACTACTGTTGTGCCCACCTACCTTCTTCGATGCAGTAGCCTTGTGTACATGGTGGTGTTCAAAGAAATAAGGGTTTTTTTTTTCTGTGTTGGGTTTGTTGTTGGATCCTGTGATTTTCAAGATACGAATACGCTGAGGCAGGGTTTTCTCATTATTTCCTTTTTCTTTCATGTTTTCTTGTGTTCAATTGTTGCTAAGTTTTAGCTATTTTGTGTTCATGGAAATATTAAGCCATTGATTTGGGCATGTTCGCTTTGTTTCTTAATGTGGGAGGAGTAAATTTTTCTCTTTATTAGAACTTTCTTTGTTATTTTTGTTGTTCTACTTTTGTGGGGTCATGGGTTTGGATTTGTGGAGTTCAAAAATGGATTTCTGAAAAACTCGCCTGTGTGGATTCTATTTACTTGCATATTTTTCTTATTTTGATTTGGCCTCGTGGCTCTTTCATTGAATTTACACCTATCTCGGTTGCTTGCTAAAGTGGATCTGAAAGAGTTAAACTACAAACATTGTTTTATAATTTAGAATGACATTGGATAAACAAAGATAGGAGTCATAGCGATATGTCACTGTAGTAGTTATCTTGTAAATTATGTTATGGAAATCACATAGATAACAATCATAACCTACATATGTCTTTCAAGGTATGAAACCAAAACACTAGCCATGTGTTAATTCTAAAGAAATGAAGGGTGCTAACACATCAATCAGTTGACTTGCACTCCAACAGCTACTTCTAGATCGGTAAACATTTTGGTGTGGTTAATACATAGACCACCAAAACATGATAGTTTAATTCTTGTGTGACTTTCAAGTGCATGTTTCTATAGTTTGTTTGTAGAGTATTACTGTTTGGAAAGTTTCCTGCAATCAAAATGATGCAATCTTGTTTTGTGATTGATGGACATGACCTACTCTAAGACTTTGAAAAAAAGATAATAAGAATGCATCACATTAAGCCATAATAAATTATAATACTAGCAACAAATTAAATCTTTTTATGTAGAAAAGATACAATTATAGGAATAGTAAACAAGAAATACTTGTGTGATAAAGTAGGTAGACACAAAAATATCCTTTGCTTGCAATCTGACTGGTCTAAAGAAAAAACTACATAAAAAGGAGACATGTAGCTTACTATTTTATGTTTACAATCAATCAAAATTAGGGTCACAGTCCCTAGTAGAAATTAGTTAAAAAATATTGCCAAGCCAGAGCTTTAAAGATGCTCCATATGAAAAAAAATGCATAAAAAAGTGTTCGAGATACATTCATGAACTATGTTTTCCTTTGATAGTCTTAAGTTTTGACCTTAGTTTGATTTATAAACCCTTATCAATGGATTATCAATTTCTATAGACCTTATCTCTCCTTATTAGTTTCATTAATTATTATTCAATCTATTTTATCCAGAACTCTTTGAAAAAATGGATTTTCACATCTTCATAACTATGCTTGTTTGAGTTCTTTGGTTTAAAGTCATTTAAAAAATGAAACATTAATAATACCAACACTGTAACTTTAAAACATGCATTTAGAATACTTGAGCCATGCATACACCTATCTACAAGATTTTCAATCTTTGATGGTCCCTTGTGATAGTTTTCTTCATCTTCAAACACGAATCTAGAAGAAATCCTCATAAACTCTTCTTACCTCTTCAAGAAGGAACTAGCTTAGGTTATCCATAAGCTTTTCTAGCTTCATAGTAGTCTTCACCTATTAATATGGCTTATTGTAATCCTTCAATAATCTGTACATTTCATTGCCAAGAATTAAGAACAAAGTGTTCTCATAAAATGCATAAAAAGGAAATGTATCTTATACAAAATCTTGTCGACCCAGAGTCTAATGAACTTGTTTTTATGCTGCTCTATATAGATAATCTTCTTCAAGTTGTTCAGTTCTCATTTTGAAACTACTGCTCTTAAAAATTGTTTTATGCATCTTCTTAGTGGTATGCTTACTCCAGAAAAGTCAATTATAACAATTGGTAAGTTGTCTTCAACACTAACAAAAAATGTTAGCCAAGGTTTTATATACACATTCCTAAATATTTATGAAATATTAGTGATCATATTTTCATACAGGATATGCAATTTGACATTATTCGAAAGCTCTGAAATGACACTTACCTCGATACTCTAATTTTTGTTTTACAAAAAATTCACAGATATTGTCAAATTCAATTTTTTTAATTAAATTTATTTTAAAATTTGGACAACATTATATTCGACAGACAAAACTATAATATAAAATTATGGCTTCCAATTTCTGAATTATAGATAGATATATCTGTTTGCCTACATTTTATAGTTATTTCTATAAAATATAACTGAGCAAAAACCACCAGTACATTGGATGTGCTGAATTCCAATGATTTCCAAACTTAATAGGAAGTCTCGGGAATTTTAAAAAATTAGGCCAATTTAATGAACTAGAAATAAAAAAATATTCATAAACACTTTCTCTATAACAATTCCCTCACTTTTCTCCTTTGTTTCTTTACCCCTATGTTATGTGGACTTCTTGTAGTCAGGATTGAAGATTATCCCATTTGATCTTTTTTGGTGAAATTTGTATCATGATTTATCTGTTCGAAATTTTAAATTAAATTGATCTTTGAAATTGAGGACGAAAAGATAATAACATCTTTAATGAGTCCTGATTTTTATGAAACAGATAGAGAGTGAGCCAAAATAAAGGAATTTACTTACCAGGAGGTAGTCAATTAGTTAATAATGTGCTCTTTGCAGATCATTCAGGATTGACCCATAAAATAACTCCACAATATATACAATCCTCTATGTGGACTCCATATTATCAGGAGGCATTAAATTAGTTAATGTACACTTGACAGATCATTCGGCCTTGACCCAAAAATTAAATCAGTTACTCACCAATCTGTTCAGTGTACCCATACTCTATTTGCACAACTGTAATGATGGCTCTACGCCAGTAATAAGTGAAAATTGGTGAAATATTTCCTGATTGGCCAATATGAGCCATCACTTTGGATGAAGAAAAGGTGGAAACTTATATAGCTAATTGAAATCATTAGGCACTTAGGTATCCCATTCAATTTTCTCTCTCTATTGCCAACTAATGGCAATAGATTTCATCTCTCTATTGTCATGGTAGTTTATGTTCATCTCTTAATTTCCAACCAATGGAAATGGGTAACAAAACTAATTTGGAAAAAATAATCCTACTTGGAATTATCATGATCTCATGTTACCTAGGAAAAATGGGATTGTAGATGTAATCCATTGTAGAAGGTAACAGTTAATGAGAAAAAAAGGAGAGGTGAAAAGGCTTCCTTGTGTAGCTTGGGAGCTTTGAATTCTTGCAAAGAAAAAGGGAGGTTTGAAAATTATCGATATAAGAAATCAAGTGAAATTCTTTCAAGAAAACAAATGGTAAAAGTATTGGAAGGAGATGCTTAATGAAAATTTTACCCCGTGTTAAATTACAACCAACCAAAGAAATGAGGAATTTAGGGTTCATTCAAGATATGTGATGTAATTAATGCAAAAGAATTTACTCTCCCTAGGTTGGCACCGCTTACAACAATTCAGGGTTTTTGACAATCTCTAACAAATCATTTTCACTAGAAAAATGTGCAACCAAATGCATTACGGCCTATTCTAATTATTTTCTATGTATGTATAATTTATCATCTTATATTTATCTATGTTAACAGAATACATGAGCAACAAAGGCTTCAGAAACATAAGCATAAAATTAAGACACCAACAAAAATAGTAGGATAATAACTAATTCAAATTCTATTGAAGTGTAAGTGCATTCATTTTCAATATTTTTGATTTCCTTCTTGACTTTCACGATGTGCCACACTACAATAACATTGTGTACAAGCTCCTTATAGAGTAACATGAGCAGAGTATGCAAATGTAGACAACAATTAGAGAAATATTGTTGACTGGTTTAAAAAAAAAATCACCAGACATTTTGAAATAGCCCTAACAATTACAAATTGTAAAAGAACTCTGAATGGAAATATCAGAATGACCCTTTATAAATTGTATATTTACATATCGATTCGTGCTTCAATAGTCTAAGTTACAGTAAAAATGAAATACTTGTGTGATAGAATAGATAGACACCGAGAAATATCCTTTGCCTATAATTTGAGTGGTCCATGACAAAAGATGCATAAAAAGGATACGTAGCTTACCATTTTATATTTATAGTGAATCCAAATTTAATTCATTGTACATAGTTGAAACTAGTTGCAAACTCTTACTGGGCCAGTGGTTAAAATATCTTACTTTCTGCTTAGCATACATCACTGAAACAATTTTAAATATAAAAATGAACCTGAATGGCAATAGAAAAATGAACTGTTAGAAATTTTTCATTTACAAATTAATATGTCTTTCAGTAGTTTGAAGTCTAAGTATAACTATGCAATTGATTCCAGAAAATATTTACAATGTAACGCCCTACATTTTTTCACTCCAAATCAAATTTCTAGTTTGTTAACTGTATTTTTGGAAAGGTAAAAAACAAGTCATTTGTATCATCAAATAATATTGTTTATGTACTTCAATTAGTAATATGGAAATCAAAGCATTTTTGTACTTCCATTCATGCATTGCTTTCTACAACCGGTTGACCTTTTATTGTTGCATTTTTTTCCTAGCACATGAATGTCATTTTTTTTTTATCGCTACTGCTTTAAATTCATCTGTGCAAATTTCAGCCCCATATATGTTTATAAAAAGTATGCATCTTCAGCCAAAAGTTAATGAATCCACGAGAATATACCTGATTCTATTTTTCCAATGAAGGAATTAGTAAAGACCAATGAGATCAACTTGAAAACATTAAGATTTTATTCTATGTCTAAAACATTCAATTCATTGACAAGTAGTCTCAAGAATTTGCAGAGAAGAAATAATAATAGTATCTTTGTTTAGACTTTCTTTGTAGTTGTTAGATCATATATACTATGAATTTTATATAACGTTCGAGATATTGAAATAGTTTATAACAAACACCTTGAGAGAAACTGACATCTAACCTTGAGGCATTCAATTAGTTAATGTACACTTGACAGATCATTCAGCCTTGACCCAACTATTAAATTAGTTACTCACCAATCTATTCAGTGTAGCCATACTCTATTTGGACAACTGTAATGATGGTTCTATGCCAATAATAAGTGAAAATGGTGGTGAAATATTTCCTGATTGGCCAATATGAGCCATCACTTTGGATGAAGAAAAAAGTGGAAACTTATATAGCTAACTGAAATCATTAGGCACTTAGGTATCCCATTCAATTTTTACTCTCTATTGCCAACTAATGGCAATAGATTTCATCTGTCTACTGTCATGGCAGTTGATGTTCATCTCTTAATTGCCAACCAATGGCAATGGGTAACAAAACTAATTTGGAAAAATTAATCCTACTTGGAATTATCATGATCTCATGTTACCTAGGAAAAATGGGATTGTAGATGTAATCCATTGTAGAAGGTAACATTTAATGAGAAAAAAAGGAGAGGTTAAAAGGATTCCTTGTGTATCTTTGGAGCTTTGCATTCTTGCAAAGAAAAAGGGAGGTCTGAAAATTATGGATATAAGAAATCAAGTGCAATTCTTGCAAGAAAACAAATGGTAAAAGTATTGGAAGGAGATGCTTAATGAAAATTTTACCCCATGCTATATTACAACCAACCAAAGAAATGAGGAATTCAGGTTTCATTCAAGATATGTGATGTAATTAATGCAAAAGAATTTACTCTCCCTAGGTTGGCACCGCTTATAACAATTCAGGGGTTTTTACAATCTCTAACAAATCATTTTCACTAGAAAAATGTGCAACCAAACGCATTAGGGCCTATTTTTAATTCTTTTCTATGTATGGCTAATTTATCATCTTATATTTCTCTATGTTAGCAGAATACATCAGCAACAAAGGCTTCATAAACATAAGCATAAAACTAAGACACCAACAAAAAAAGGAGGATAATCACTAATTCAAATTCTATTGCAGTGTAAGTGCATTCATTTTCAATATTTTTGATTTCCTTCTTGACTTTCATGATGTGCCACACTAAAATAGCATTGTGTACAATCTCCTTATAGAGTAACATGAGTAGAGTATGCAAATGTAGACAATAATTAGAGAAATATTGTTGACTGGTTTAAAAAAAATGTCACCAAACATTTTGAAATAGCCCTAACAATTACAAATTGTAAAATAAATCTGAATGGAAATATCAGAATGACCCTTTAGAAATTATATATTTACAGATCGATTCATGCTTCAATAGTCTAAGTTACAGTAAAAATGACATACTTGTGTTATAGAATAGATAGACACCGAGAAATATCCTTTGCCTATAATTTGAGTGGTCCATGACAAAAGATGCATAAAAAGGAGACGTAGCTTACCATTTTATATTTATAGTGAATCCAAATTTAATTCATTGTACATAGTTGAAACTAGTTGCAAACTCTTGCTGGGCCAGTGGTTAAAATATCTTACTTTCTGCTTAGCATACATTATTGATACAATTTTAAATTTAAAAATGAACCTGAATGGCAATAGCAGAATGAAGTGTTAGAAATTTTTCATTTACAAATTAATATGTCTTTCAATAGTTTGAAGTCCAAGTATAACTATGTAATTGATTCCAGAAAATATTTACAATGTAATGCCCTACATTTTTTCACTCCAAATCAAAGTTCCAGTTTGTTAACTGTATTTTTGGAAAGGTAAAAAAAATTCATTTGTATCATCAAATAATATTGTTTATGTACTTCAATTAGTAATATGGAAATCAAAGCATTTTTGTACTTCCATTCATGCATTGCTTTCTACAACCGGTTGATCTTTTATTGTTGCATTTTTTTCCTAGCACATGAATGTCATTTTTTTTTATCGCTACTGCTTTAAATTCATCTGTGCAAATTTCAGCCCCATATATGTTTATAAAAATTATGCATCTTCAGCCAAAATTTAATGAATCCACGAGAATATACCTGATTCTATTTTTCCAATGAAGGAATTAGTAAAGACCAATGAGATCAACTTGAAAACATTAAGATTTTATTCTATGTCTAAAACATTCAATTCATTGACAAGTAGTCTCAAGAATTTGCACAGAAGAAATAATAATAGTATCTTTGTTTAGAATTTCTTTGTAGTTGTTAGATCATATATACTATGAATTTTATATAACGTTCTAGATATTGAAATAGTTTATAACAAACACCTTGAGAGAAACTGACATCTAACTCAATTGGATTAATATATATATAATTTTCTATTCATGGTTTAAAAATTACATGTAACTATTGATGCACGAATTGCTTAATTTAATATTTCTATTTACTATGTCATATTCAGGTACAATTATCAGAACATTTACAATTACTATTAGCTTTACATTGGCAATTACATGATAATAATAATGTCATTTAAAAGGTTAGTAGTTTCACAATTTACTATATGCCTATATATGGTTTTACCCATCGGTTTTGTTGTCCACTAAAAATTCCCCTGCTTTTAAGAAGTTGAAAATTTAAAATTTTGAGTTTAAGTGTCTTTTCTGTTGTACTGATAATTTAAAAAGTCAAGAAATTGGGAAAATCTATGTTTTTGGGTCATTTTGTGTGTTTTTCAAGCCTCTCGAACATTTTTGTCCCATGTGTCCCAAGTTAAATTGGGCCCTCTGTTCCCCGATCGGTCGGTTTACCCGAAGTTTGTTCTTTTCAGGTCCGTCAAAACTTTTTGTCCCAAATGTCCCAATTTTTCCCGGACCAGTTGTTCCATTTTCACCCGATTCGGTCGAGTCGCGTATCCCACGTAATTTCATCCCGCATGTCCCAAAATCATTTGTGCATCTTTTCCCCGCATCGCCCAAATTGGTCAAACCGCGTACTTCACGCTTTCACGTCCCTTGTGTCCAAAATGAACCAAGTGCCATTCGTGCTAATTTTTCCCGCTCTACCCGAATATCTTGCTTATTAAATTTGGTAGGTATATATTTAATGCACATTCATTTCCTTTCTCTCTCCTAAACGGCTATATAATGAAACTTCCCCTATGCGTTTTTTCACACTGCTTTCATGCTATCTATTGCTCAAACTGTTGCAATCAAAATTCCTGTGCACGTATCCACTCCCCCTGTAATTCCATCCCAATTCTAGCTTGCAGCTCCGCTCTCCGAGTTACTATCAACAGGAAGATCAAATTCCAGGGGCAGGAACAAATTTCACCACTCGAGTCTACTGTTCCCGATATCGGGGACAGTGAAGTTTGCCACCTTGACTTTGGAGATTCTTGGACAAAGATGACAGACGTGAACCCTTCACCGATGGCACAAATGATTCATGACAGTGGTCTGGCTTTCGCTATTGGTTTCCCTATCTCGGTGCAATGCGTAGACACAGTGCTCTCATGCGGGGCTCATTTCAACCCTGATTCGAGAAAATTAACAAACGTGTATGGAGAGCTCATCGTCAAACTTGACGCTGCTGCCATTAGCACTGCACTAAGGATTCCAAAAATGGAAAATGCTATAGTTGTCTCCCAGAATCAAGCACAGGCTCTTTTCAATCAAGACAGCGATAACTATAAGGTGTAGGTGGCGAAGTCCTGGCTTAAAAACCCTAAGAAGGGGGCATCTCGTTTGTCCAAGACTCTTTTCCGTGTAGATTTCAATGAAGAATTGTCATATTTCATAATCCTATTGGCTCGGGTCATGGGTTTACCCTCTACAAATGAGTTCCATTTTTGGATGTGCCCGCTTATCAATATGGTATGCGAGGGAACTCAGAATATCAACTGGGCCAAGATCATCAGTATGAACCTAGCCGAGAAGCTGTCTAATGTATAACAAACAAATAAATTCTATATGACTTCATACCTGATGTATACCCTAGCAGCATCGAGGCAATGGTTTGGCTTTTCATAAGTCGATGCTCACAAGGATGACCCCATGTATGCCTACTTCCTGCAGTTCACCCTAGAGACCAGCAATCGCAATTTCTGAATGGTGAATGATGCTTTCAGCATGTACATGGTTATACTTCTTGAGGGTGACATGGCAAGAATATTTTCTAATGAAGCCATGAGTCCGATATCGCACTACGGTGCTTATTTTATCCAATTAAGAAATTTTTCCTATATCAGACTTGCTGGCTATGAGAGGACTCCTCTTAGGCTTCCTATGTTCTGAAGTGACGAGATGGCCTTGATAGAAGTATGCAGGCAATTGGAAAAATTGCATAGAATCTGCAGAGACAAGAAAATTACTGGTTTTCACTTCCCCATCTCTTTGGGAAACTACACCTACAAAAAAACCCTGGATAAACAAAATATAGAAAGGGCTCTAGCTCCCATTACTGTCCATTTCTTCAGGCCCAGAAATTGCTTCGACTTAAAAAATTTTATTGAGTAGAATATCAAGATAACCTATGATCATAGGGTAGACACGGAAGACTATTGGGCTGACTGTGCTGATGATTTTGAAGCCAGAAGGAGGCATTACGGCAGGTTTTCTCTACAATTAATCCAAGAACTCGGCTTATACCAAGTTCCTGAAGGGCTCAAGGATGATAACTATGAACTATACTCGTATGAGTATGACAATGTGGTCAAGAACACTCCCTTAGAGGACTTGGATTGGTTTAAAAAGGAGAAAGATGATTTGGTTGAAATCCTTGCTCTAGTCTTAGTGAGGGCCAAGATCTGGTTTGATAGGAAAGTCCATGAGCTTAGGAGGCACTCTGGGGAATCCTCCTCCAAGGATGCTTTAACACAAAGTATGGAAGCATCAACTCCTAGATCAAAATCACCTGTACAAACCCCTCCTGCCTCGTCAGCTCAAGGACCTGCAGTCTCTACTCTTTCCTCATCCACCCAGGTGTATCAGAAAATATTCAAAGAAGTTAAGAAAGAGCCTGTGGAAGAGGATCCCCTGAGAAAGCATGCAGAATTGCCTTTGGGACCAGAGAACATTATTGTTCTCAGTGAAATTGAAGAAAGTGAAGGGTCATCTCCTGCAAATGCCCCTGAGGCCTCAATGGATAAGGACAAAGAAGTCTAGAGCACTGAACTTCCAAGTACTGTTGATTTCTCTACACCAGTTGTCTCAAGCACCCCACTCATGTCTCAACTCGAGACGACAGCAGTAAAAACCTTGGGTACCATGAGCTCTCTGTCTCTTGGTCCTCTTGCCCCACCTGCTTCTTCCTCCTCCTCTTTTGCATGGGTGTAACCTCTTGTCGACAATAGGAAGAGAAAGTCTTCCTTTCGGAGCTCAAGACAAAATTTTTATGTTGTGGTAGCCTTGTTAGGCACTACTCCTCCTTCTCGTGCCAAAAAAGCCAAAATTACCTCCAGAATAGTGTCTGATGCTTAGGGCCAGCAATTCCTGGAGATAGCCAAGCCTATGGTAGATAAACCAGAGCAAGATTTGCAGGCATCTAACCTGGAACTCTCAAGAATTCCCATGGGAGAGTTTACCCCTGAGGGTGAGATCCATAACCTTCAGGAAACAGCCACCAGAGTCATTGGGAGGGTAGAGAAAGGGCAGCAAACCATAGAACAGTTGGAATAACAAGCCTAGATTATTACAGGTTTCATCAAATCTATTTTGTCTAAGGACAAAGTTTTGGACCCTACCCCATTGACTACTCTGCCACCACCTGTAATTTTGAGCCAAGATGAAGTATAGAGTATCAAAGATATGCACAAGTATTCCGTCTATGGCAGAGCTATGGAGGCCATGGTGGATGATATGCTTGTTGCAGGATTGAACTTCATTGATGAAGCTTTCAAACTCCATGGGAAGGTGAACAACTTGCAACAAAAGCTCTCCTCTACTATTACGAGCATTGATAAAGAACTTAAACTTTGGAGTAGTTGCATAATAGACCTCCGCCTCATGGGACAAACAGATGAAAATATTTTGATGGCAAGAAAAGTCTTCGAGGATACAAAGGATAATTTGTCAAAGTCTTGGGTCTACAGCGTTGATTGGAAGATAAAGGTTCTAGAGGAGGCTTTGGGAGGTTTGAGGAATAGCTGGTAGAAGGGTGTAGCCTTGAAAACACTAGTTGTATCTACTTTCAAAGATATACATTGCCATCTTCAGGATGAGACTTCTGGTGTGCCTCTCTCCCTACAAGAAATCAAAGCTCAATTCAGATCTTTTGTCAAGGGTGATCTATTCAAGGAAAGCTCCATTTCTAAAGAAAAAATGAAGGAGATCTACTCTCTTCAATCTACCATTGAAGAAGCAAATAAAGACTATCATACTCATGTTGAGTTTGATAAGGAAATGGAGAAGTGCCTCGGATTTTGGACTCAGTCTACCGCCAACACGTTAGTACCACATGGCAGAGACATAGCCGAGGTGTTGAAGAGATTTAGACAGCGGATCTTAAAGTCAGTGGGTCCCTCCCAGCTATAAACACCTGTCTTCTTCTCCTAATTCTTCTCTTATATTCCACTTCTTTCTCTCGGATTTGTTGTAATCAGTTGGGGTATCGATTTTTAACCCTTTAACTAATATTTAGTTAAAATAAGTAGTTACCGAGAGTAACTGATTTGTAAACTATATAATTGCCTCTCCTCACCATTTCGAAGGGGAAAGAACTTGGCTTATTTCTGAAAGTGTAAATAAATCAAAAAGAAATCAATACAGAAGGACTTTTTGTTCTTTGTCTATCCAGTTTCATTTTTTTTCAAGCTATTCATTTACTTTTATTAGATTATTTGTCTGTATTATGCTGAGAAGCTTTGTATTCTCACAGATGTTATTTACAGAACTTTGTGTCTTTTCAAATTTCATCTTCTTAATATGATACAAATGATCTTGTTCTAATTCGCTGTACCCTCGCATGCATAAGGAATTACTCTGTCATCTATAACTCTGAATGGTGCCTTTCTTCTCGTTCTCACATTCTTATTCCTCGTTCCTTTTGTAATTGATGATCCTTAAACAAAACACTTTCATAATATCCAAGTTCCATAAGAAAACCATACTTTTTATATGTGGAAATAGGTTCATTTCTTAATAAGGGAACCTCTTCCATTAAATAGGAGGGACTTCTTGTCCCCTGACTGTTGCTCTTCTTGAAGTCCTATTTGACGGCCAACAGTTTTTGGCGACTCCAATGGGGAATCATATTCCAGTTTATTGATCATCTTTTGATCTGGTGACTCCGCATTTTATTCGAGGGAGAAGGGCCCTTGGTATTGAAGATTCTTAGTTTCAGCTTTTGGAACAGCAGGGTTTTCCTTTCCCTTCAACAAGAAGAAATAGAAGGAATCGATCAATAAGCACTCCACCTGTCCAAGATAGAATCCCTAGGGGTGGTATTCCTTCAGAGCCAGTCAGTCCTAATCTTCGAGCTTTGATTCTTGCTAGTGTTGCAGTTCCTCTTAAAGCCATTTTTCCAAGAATGGCGGTACCATTGCCTTGGGGTCATCATGTTGGGCCTCTTACCCTTCCTTAGCCTTTGCATGAGTTACCCATAGGTAACTGGAAGAACTTACCTAAATTCAAAGGTGATGGAAAAGTAAATCTTGATGAACACATCGCAGCCTTCATAGTTACATGTAGAGTTCTGGGAGTTAAACATGAAGACGTCTCCGTAAGGCTTTTTGTTGAGAATTTACAAGATAATGCTGCTGATTGGTTCTATCACCTTCCAGCCGGTGCTATCACTAGCTGGGACACAATGAGAACTAGGTTTTAAAATCATTTCAAACCAGCGGAAGACGTGCATGCCTTTCTAGCCCAAATTTTTCAAATAAAGAAGGATTCACAAGAGCCCATGAGAGAATTTGTGGCTCGGTTCAACAAGTTGATTAACAAAATTCCGCCAAATAGTCGACCTGTAGAACAAATTAAAAAATGTTTCTTCCTAAATGCTCAATTTCCTGAAGTTAGTTATGCACTAAGAAGGGCTAATCTCACAACATTGGCCGAGGATCAAACTCTTGCTGTTAGTGTTGAAGATGATTTAATCATGTCAGCGAAGTTGAGGAGAGACCCTTCTAAATCTAATTCTACTTCTTCCTCCTCTTCCACTCCTGGACCTAATACTGATCCATTGGTACAAAAACTTACAAATGATCTCATTGCCATTAAGAAACAATTGGCTCAACATGCTCCCTATGCAGACGTTCCAAGAAGGAATTTTCAGCCTAGAAATCGTTTGCCTGCTTCTCAAACAAGGCTAGCGCTTGAAGGACCTCCTATTAAAGTTCCTGTCAATGCAACCTGTGAAGTTGAGGAACCAGAGTATGAGGAGGTTAATGAAGATTTCGAGGAATTTGTTGAAGAGGTTGATGATGAAGCAGATGAACTTTAAGGATCTCGAGTTAATTTCTTCACCACTGAAGGCATTGATGAGGGGGATGATTATGATGAAGTAGTAGCAGACATGAATAGTGAATCATACGCTGTCATGACTCGAGAGCAAACAAATCAGAGGGATAAAGTGATGCAGCCCACCAAGAAATCTAAGGAGCAACCAACAACTATCCCCATAATTGTAAAAGAGGATCTCCGATCCCCATTTCATCTACACCAAAGGTGAGTCCTATCAATTCTGCTACTAAAGTTACTTCTTTTTCCCCTAAAATTAATAAACCTAGGATCTCAAGTGATGATAGCCCGTCCAATTCTAGGTCCTTTGATATTATTGATCACCTAAAAAAGACTAAGGTTCAAATCTCAGATGCTGAATATTATCAAACCCATCCTAAGGCTTTTGCTAAAATGATTCACTTTGTCAATTCCCATTCTAAAACAACCTCTAAAGGCCTTTTACCCACTCCTTCTGCACCACAGCCTAGTCTGGAAGCTGCTGTCACCTCACCTAATGACAAAATCAAACCATTTTATGTGACACTTCTTATAGCTGGCCATAGGCTCAGTAATTGTGTCATAGATTCAGGAGCCTCAGACAATGTGATGCATGCTAAAGTAGCTCATGCCTTAGGCTTGACCCTCACTCGCACTTATGGATCTTGTTATTCTATGGAAAGTAAGGAAGTGCCCCTTGTTGGGAGAATTAAAGATGCACAAGTGGCTTTTGTTGCTTTACCTAAGAAGAAAGTTTTGGCTACTATCTTAGTAGCAGATATTTTTCCCTCATACGGGATGTTGCTAAGCAGAAACTTCTGTAAGGATGTGGGTGGAGAAATTCAAATGGATTTGTCACATGCCCTCATACCTGTTAATGGGAAAATGAAGAAGTTGCTTCCTGAGAAGCAGTCTGAGTATATTGTACAAAAAACCGATGATCCCAAAGCACAAATACTCTATGAGGATATGGGGCATGGAAACTACATGATTATGTCTCCTAAAGAAATCCAACCTCCCAAAGTCTCACCTAAAGATCCTAATGGTGTTTGGATATTAGAGTTTGATGGAACTTGTTCCTCAACTGGTTCTGGGGCTGGTGTCATATTGGTGTCGCCTGAAGGAAGCCTTCATCCTTTCTCATTCAAGTTGCAATTTGAAAATACCAATAATACAGTAGAGTATGAGGCTCTCATTCTTGGACTCCAGGTGTCAAAAGAACAGGGTGTGAAGAATCTTCTAGCTCATGGGGATGCGGAACTAATTGTCAAACAAGTTAGAAACCTCTTTCCAGTAAAAAATGGAAGGTTGAAACATTACAGGAAATCAGGTTTTGGATTCCATTGAATTTCTTGATTGCTTTCTCCATTAAGAAATTACCTAGGGAGAATAATACTAGCTGATTCAACTAGCAGTCTCAAGGTCCACTCTCATATACTCATCTTGACTTTCTCAAGATAAGTTTTAACCATTGGATGATCCATCGACCTAGTTACCGATACTACAAGTAACTGGCAATTTTCAATAATGATCAACACTTGCTTTCTTTCTTAGAACTCAAGGATAGACTTTGTGGCTCGGTTCAACAAGTTGATTAACAAAAATTCCGCCAAATAGATCGACCTGTAGAACAAATTAAAAAATGTTTCTTCCTAAATGCTCAATTTCCTGAAGTTAGTTATGCACTAAGAAGGGCTAATCTCACAACATTGGCCGAGGATCAAACTCTTGCTGTTAGTGTTGAAGATGATTTAATCATGTCAGCGAAGTTGAGGAGGAGGACCCTTCTAAATCTAATTCTACTTCTTCCTCCTCTTCCACTCCTGGACCCTAATACTGATCCATTGGTACAAAAACTTACAAATGATCTCATTGCCATTAAGAAACAATTGGCTCAACATGCTCCCTATGCAGACGTTCCAAGAAGGAATTTTCAGCCTAGAAATCGTTTGCCTGCTTCTCAAACAAGGCTAGCGCTTGAAGGACCTCCTATTAAAGTTCCTGTCAATGCACACCTGTGAAGTTGAGGAAACCAGAGTATGAGGAGGTTAATGAAGATTTCGAGGAATTTGTTGAAGAGGTTGATGATGAAGCAGATGAACTTTAAGGATCTCGAGTTAATTTCTTCACCACTGACGGCATTGATGAGGGGTATGATTATGATGAAGTAGTAGCAGACATGAATAGTGAATCATACGCTGTCATGACTCGAGAGCAAACAAATCAGAGGGATAAAGTGATGCAGCCCCACCAAGAAATCTATGGTTAAAGAAGCGGTTACGAAGAGTAATTGATTTGTAAGCTATATAATGGCCTTCCTTACACCATTCTAAAAGGAGGAAGAACTTGGCATATTTTCCCCTGAAAGTAATAAACCTAGGATCGAAAAGTGATGATAGCCCGTACAATTCTAGGTCCTTTGATATTCTGTGATCTATCTAAAAAAGACTAAGGTTCAAATCTCTGATGCTGAATCATTATCAAACCCATCCTGAAGATCATTTGTTAAAATGGTTTACTTAGTCAATTCGCTGATTGCTATAACTACTTCTAAAGGCCTTTTGCAATACATGGTGATCTTGTACAACCAAGAACCTAATCTGGTAGCCGCTGTCACTTGACCTAATGACAAAATCAAACCATTACGTATAGTGAAACTTCTTATAGTTGGTCATAGGCTCAGCATGTTATTTCACAGAACTTTGGAGTCTTTAAATTCCATCTTATTTATACGAAACGAATGATCTTGCCTCTAGGATTCACTGTAACTTCGCACATAAAGAATCTATGTCTATTATCTATGGAGATTCTGCATGTTGCCTTTCTTCTCTTTCTCGTGCCCTTCCCATCTCCTCAAGTGGCTTTTTGTACTTGAACATTGCCTCATTGAAGAACACTTTTGGCTAATATCCAAGTTCAACCAGAAAATAATTTGTCCCTCATACGGGATGTTGCTAAGCATAAACTTCTGCTTATGATGTAAGTGGAGACCTCTCCCATTAAAGAGGAGGGACTTCTTGTCCCCTGACCTGTTGCTCTGTCTAATGGGAAAGTCCTATTTGACGACCAGTTGCTGCTTGAGAAGCAATCTGAGTATATTGTACAAAAAATGGATGATCCCAAAACACAAATACTCTATGAAGATATGGGGCATGGTAACTTCATGATTATGTCTCCTAAAGAAATTCAACCTCCCTAAAGTGTCACCTAAAGATCCTAATGGTGTTTGGATTTTAGAGTTTGATGGAAGTTATTCCTCAGTTGGTTCTAGAGCTGGTGTCCTACTGGTGTCACCTGAAGGAAGCCTTCATCCTTTCTCATTCAAGTTGAAATTTGAAAATACCAATAATACAACAGAGTATGAGGCTCTCATTCTTGGACTGCAAGTGGCCAAGGAACAAGGTGTAAATAATATTTTGGCTCGTGGTGATGTGGAATTGATTGTCAAAGCAAGTCAGAAACCTTTTTCAGGTAAAAAATGGAAGGTTGAAACATTACCGGAATCAGGTTTGGGATTCCATTGAATTTCTTGATGCTTTCTCCATTAAAGCAATACCTAGGGAGAAGAACAGCTATGGTTGATTCACTAGCAGTCTCAGGGTCACTACTGATTCCTCATCCTGACTTTCTCTCAAGATAAGTTCACCATTGAGATGATCCATCGACCTAGTGTACCTGATAATACAAATAACTGGCAAGTTTTCAATGATGATCAACACTTGCTTTCTTTCTTAGAACTCAAGGATAATTTTGAACAGCTGTACTTTGAAGGAAGCGATAACCTGCCTCATGTAAATGTGCCCTTTGAAAAAGACAGTTACCCAAGAAGAAGAAACGGATCAGGAAGGATGCATCCAACTCAAAGGAAACAAGATTCCCAAAGGGATTAGTGAGTTTGGAGGAACTATTTGATAAACACGATAGGTATGTAAAGTTTAGAGCTTCTACTGGACCTCAACAATCAGCTGAGTATGACAAAGATCAATATTGGGAGTTCTACTGACCCTAAGCTCGTGAACATTGGAAAATGTTGCACAACAGATGAGAGGAAGAAAGCAATTGATCTTTTAAAGAGGTATAAGGATGTTCTTGCTTACTCTTATGAAGATTTAAAAGCTTTCCAACCAAAAGATATGCAGCATTTTTATTCCTCTCAAACCTGGAATTAAGCCTTTTAAGCAGAAACAGAGGCAATACAACCCCAAAATAGCTGACACCATTTTTCAAGAAATACAGAAGTTACTGAAAGCTAAAATCATTTTTCCTATCCATCATTCAACATGGATTGCCAATATTGTTCTTGTTAGAAAGAAAAATGGTGAGATTCGTATCTGTGTTGATTTTAGGAATCTGAATCAGGCTTCCTTGAAAGATAATTATCCTCTGCCTATGATGGATTAGGTCTTGCAAGCAGTAACAGGATCTGAAATGTTGTATATGCTTGATGGATTCTCAGGATATAATCAGGTAGAGGTTAATACGGCAGATCAACACAAAACAGCTTTCACTACTCCTTGGGGTACCTTTTCTTACAAAAGAATGCCTTTTGGGCTCATTAATGCTGGTGCTACTTTTCAGAGAGCTATGGACTCTAGCCTTTGGAAGTTTGAAAGGGAAGTGTATTGTTCATAGACCTTGATGACTTGACTGTGTTTTCTAAAACAAGGGCAGACCATTTTCAGCACCTGGAGACAGTTCTACTAAGATGTAGAGAACATGGGATCTCTTTGAATCCTAAAAAAGTCTGTCTTTTGTGTCACAGAGGGGAAATTATTAGGGCACATTGTCTCCAAAGATGGTATAAAGATTGATCCTGAGTGAGTTCAAGCTATTCAGCAAATTCCTCTTCCAACCAGCAAAAAGGGCGTGCACTCTTTCTTTGGTAAGATCAACTTTCTGAGAAGGTTCATCCCTGATTTTGCAGAGCTAACTTTGAATATCTCCCAAATGATGAAAGGAAAAAAAATGTTTGGTTGGTCTTCTGAAGGGAAAGAAGCATTTGAAGGTATTAAAAGAGCCATTGCTAAAACTCCTGTTTTAGCATGTCAAGATTTTAGCAAAGATTTCATTATCTATTGCTACGCCACAGATAACACCTTGGTTTCTGTTTTGACTCAGGAAGATTCTAATGAGCACAAAATCCCAATTACATTTATGAGCTATGTTCTAAAAGATCATGAGCTAAAATACACCATAATGGAAAAACATGCTTTTACAGTGGTTAAAGCTGTTAAGCAGTTTCGCTTTTACATTCTTAACTCTCACTCCATGGTGTTGGTACCAGATACAACTATCAAGTCAATTCTCACACAGCAGGAATTTGGATCCAAGAGAGGGAACTGGGTGGCCAAGGTTCAAGAATATGATATTGACATCAAACCGACCAAGCTCGTCCGTGGAAAAGGCCTATGTGAACTCATCACTGAAGGAGCTAGACATGAGTTACTAGAGGATAAAGTTGGTCTTCCTACCATTCTGTTTCTTAGCTCAGTTGACGAATGGTATGCTGATATCGCTCATTTTCTCACCTATGGGGAATGCCCCTCTCATTTGTCTGCCAAAGAAAAGAGGGTTGTTAAACTAAGGTCAGCTCAATATGTGTTGTGGGAAAATGCCTTGTTTAAGCGCGGGTTGGATGGAAGGTTTTTGAAATGTGTGGACAAGGAACAACAGAAAAAGCTACTCTCAGCTTTTCATGATCAGGCATGTGGAGGGCATTACTCATCAACTGTCACTGCTCATAAGATACTTCGTGGAGGATATTACTGGCCTACCTTGTTCAGAGATGCATCAAAGTGGGTTGATAAATGTGAGGCTTGTCAGACTTTCGTGGGTAGACCCAAATTGGCCTCTTTGCCCCTGAAACCAGTTGTGATCGAAGAACCTTTTCAGCAATGGGGTTTGGATTTCATTGGGACACTTAATCCCTCCTCTAGTGCTGGTCATACTCATGTATTAACTGCCACTGATTATTTCACCAAATGGGTAGAAGCCATTCCAGTAAAGAGTACTACTTCCGAAGTAGTATGCAGTTTCATCAAAGAAAACATCTTGGTAAGGTATGGTGTGCCAAACAAAATCGTGACAGATAATGCTTCAAATTTTTCTTCAATCGAGATAATGTATTTTTGCTATGGATACAGCATCTCTCTGGCTCACTCCTCATATTACTATCCTCAGGGAAATGGACAAGCAGAATCCACAAATAAAAATCTGGTGACCATTATAAGGAAATTAGTCAATGAATCCCAATGAAACTGGCACAAGAAACTCTTTCATGCTCTTTGGGCAGATAGGATCACACCTAAGAGAGCCATTGGGATGTCTCCTTTTTTCAGGTAGTATATGGAGTAGAAGCTCAATTTCCAGTGATAGTGGAGCTACCAGCCTTGCATCTAATGAAGGCCATTGAAGATACCAGTTTTAGTGATTCTTTGGACAAGAGAATCATGTATCTTCACAAATTGAATGAGGACAGATTGGAAGTTGCTGATAGGATATCCGCTCACCAGCAGAAAGTAAAGGTCCTGTTTGATAAGAAAGCCAGGTTCAGAGATTTCCAAGTTGGAGACACTGTTTTGTTGTGGGATAAAAGGCATGAACCTCATGGCAGCCATGGCAAGTTTGATTCCCTTTGGCTCGGACCTTTCAAGATCAGGCACTTCGCTGGTAAGAATTCTTTTTACCTTGATTATATGGATGGTTCTTCTCTCCCACTTCCTTATAGTGGGCAGTACTTGAAATTGTTCAAGTCATAGGTGATTAGGAAGTCCTGTGTATATTCTGTACAGTGTTTTGTTTTTATTTCCCTTTGTTTTGGTGTGTTTTCCTCTACATTGGTTTGCTTTTTGACTCCGTGGCTGAATGGATAAGGTACTGGTCTAATTCCCTCAGTTTTTTTGAATCTTTGCCTTGTCTTGTTCTTTGAATTTATGCCAAGTCATCCCTAGAAGGAGCCAGCTGTTGTCCACTCAAAATTCCCCTGCTTTTAAGAAGTTGAAAATTTAAAATTTTGAGTTTAAGTGTCTTTTCTGTTGTACTGATAATGTGAAAAGTCAAGAAATTGGGAAAATCTACGTTTTTGGGTCATTTTGTGTGTTTTTCGGGCCTGTCGGACATTTTTGTCCCGTGTGTCCCAAGTTCAATTGGGCCCTCTGTTCCCCGATCGGCCGGTTTACCCGAAGTCTGTTCTTTTCGGGCCCGTCGAAATTTTTTGTCCCAAATGTCCCAAGTTCGCCCAGACTAGTTGTTCCATTTTCACCCGATTCGGCTGATTCGTGTATCCCGCGTACTTTCATCCCACATGTCCCAAAAGCATTTGTGCATCTTTTCCCTGCATCGCCCGAATCGGCCGAACCGCATACTTCGTGCTTTCGTGTCCCTCGTGTCCCAAATGAACCAAGTGTCATTCATGCTAATTTTTCCCGTTCTACCTGAATATCTTTCTTATTCAATTTGGAAGGTATGTATTTAATGCGCATTTATTTCCTTTCTCTCTCCTAAACGGCTATATAATGAAACTGCCCCTATGCATTTTTTCACACTTATTTCATGCTATCTATTTCTCGAACCGTTACAATCAAAATTCCTGCGTGCGTATCCATTCCCCCTGTAATTCCATCCCAAGTCTAGCTTGCAGCTCCGCTCTCTGAGTTACTATCAACATGAAGATCAAATTCCAGGGGCAGGAACAAATTTCACCACTCGAGTATGCCGTTCCCGATATCGGGGACAGTGAAGTTTGCCACCTTGACTTTGGAGATTTTTGGACAAGGATGACAGACGCGAACCCTTCACCGATGGCACAAATGATTCATGATAGTGGTCTGGCTTTCGCTAGTGGTTTCCCTATCTCGGTGCAATGCGCAGACACAGTGCTCTCATGCGGGGCTCATTTCAACCCTGATTCGAGTGAATTGAAAAACGTGCATGGAGAGCTCATCACCAAACTTGATGCTGCTGCCATTAGCACTACACTAAGGATTCCAGAAATGGACAATGCTATAGTTGTCTCCCAGAATCAAGCACAGGCTCTTTTCAATCAGGACAACGATAACTATAAGGCGCGGGTGGCGAAGTCTTGGCTTAAAAACCCTAAGAAGGGGGCATCTCATCTATCCAAGACCCTTTTCCATGTAGATTTCAATGAAGAATTGTCAGATTTCATAATCCTATTGGCTCGGGTCATGGGTTTACCCTCTACAAATGATTTCCATTTATGGATGTGCCCGCTTATCAATATGGTATGCGAGGGAACTCAGAATATCAACTAGGCCGAGATCATCAGTATGAACATAGCAGAGCAGCTGTCTAATGTACAAAAAACAAAGAAATTCTATATGACTTCATACCTGATGTATACCCTAGCGACATCGAGGTAATGGTTTGGCTTTTCATACGTCGATGCTCACAAGGATGACCCCGTGTAAGCCTACTGTCCACAATTCACCCTAAAGAATAGCAATCACAATTTCTGAAGGGTGAATGATGCTTTCACCATGTACATGGTCAGAATTCTTGAAGGTGACACAGTGAGAATATTTTCTTGTGAATCCATGAGTCTGATATCGCACTACAGTGCTTAGTTTATCCAATTCATAAATTTTTCCTATATCAGACTTGCAGGCTATGAGAGCACTCCTTTTAGGCTTCGTATGTTCTGCAGTGACAAAATGGCCTTGATAGAAGTATGCAGGCAATTGGAAAAATTGCATAGAACCTGCAGAGACAAGAAAATTACTGGTTTGCAATTCCCCATCTCTTTGGGAAACTACACCTGCAAAATAGACCTGGATGCACAAAATATAGAAAGGGCTCTAGCTCCCATTACTGTCCATTTCTTCAGGCCCAGAACTTGCTTCGACTTAAAAAATTTTATTGAGTAGAATATCAAGATAACCTATCATCATAGGGCAGACACGGAAGACTATTGGGCTGACTGTGCTTATGATTTTGAAGCCAGAAGGAGGCATTACAGCAGGTTTTCTCTACAATTAATCCAAGAACTCGGCTTATACCAAGTTCCTGAAGGGCTCAAGGATGAAAAATCTGACCTATACTCGTATGAGTATGAAAATTTGGTCAAGCACACTCCCTTGGAGGACTTGGATTGGTTCAAAAAGGAGAAAGATGATTTCACTAAAATCCTGGCTCCAGTCTTAGTCAGGACCAAGATCTAGTTTGATAGGAAAGTCCGTGAGCTTAGGAGGCACTCAGGGGAATCCTCCTTTAAGGATGCTTCAACACCAAGTAGGGAAGCATCAACTCCTAGATCAAAAGCACCTGTACAAACCCCTCCTGCCTCGTCAGCTCAAGGACCTGTAGTCTCTACTCCTTCCTCATCCACCCAGGTGTATCAGAAAATATTCAAAGAAGTTAGGAAAGAGCCTGTGGAAGAGGATCCCCTGAGAAAGCATGCATAATTTCCTTCGGGACCAGAGAACATTATTGTTCTAAGTGAAATTGAAGAAAGTGAAGTGTCATCTCCTGCAAATTCCCCTGAGGCCTCAATGGATAAGGACAAAGAAGTCCAAAGCACTGAACTTCCAAGTACTGTTGATTTCTCTGCACCAGTTGTCTCAAGCACCCCACTCATGTCTCAACTCGAGACAACAGCAGTACAAACCTTGGGCACCATGAGCTCTCTGTCTCTTGATCCTCTTGCCCCACCTGCTTCTTCCTCCTCCTCTTTTGCATGGGTGTAAGCCTCTTGTCGACAGTAGGAAGAGAATGTCTTCCTCTCAGAGCTCAGAACAGAATTTTCATGATGTGGCAGCCTTGTTAGGCACTACTCCTCCTTCTCGCGCCAAAAAAGCTAGAATTACCTCCAGAATAGTGTCTGATGCTTAGGGCCAGCAATTCCTGGAGATAGCCAAGCCTATGGTAGATAAACCAGAGCAGGATTTGCAGGCATCTAACCTGGAACTCTCAAGAATTCCCATGGGAGAGTCTACCCATGAGGGTGAGATCCACAAACTTCAGGAAATAGTCACCAGAGTCATTGGGAGGGTAGAGAAAGGGCAGCAAACCATAGAACATTTGGAAGAGCAAGCCCATATTCTTACAAGTTTCATCAAATCTCTTTTGTCTATGGACAAAGTTTTGGACCCTACCCCATTGACTACTCTGCCACCACCTATAATTTTTAGCCAAGATGAAGTACAAAGTATCAAATATATGCACAAGTATTCCATCTATGGCAGAGCTATGGAGGCCATGGTGGATGATATGCTTGTTACGGGATTGAAATTCATTGATGAAGCTTTCAAACTCCATGGAAAGGTGAACAACTTGCAACAGAAGCTCTCCTCCACTATTGGGAGCATTGATAAAGAACTTAAACTTTGGAGCAGTTGCATAGTAGACCTCCGCCTCATGGGACAAACAGATGAAAATATTTTGATGGCAAGCAAAGTCTTCGAGGATACAAAGGATAATTTGTCAAAGTCCTGGGTCTACAGCATGGATTGGAAGATAAAGGTCCTGGAGGAGGCTTTGGGAGAATTGAGGAATAGCTGGCAGAAGGGTGAGGCCTTCAAAACACTAGTTGTATCTGCTTTCAAATATATACATTTCCATCTTCAGGATGAGACTTCTGGTGTGCCTCTCTCCCTACAAAAAATCAAAGCTCAATTCAAAGCTTTTGTCAAGGGTGATCTATTCAGGGAAAGCTACATTTCCAAAGAAAAAATGAAGGAGATCTACTCTCTTCAATCTGCCATTGAAGAAGAAAATAAAGACTATCATACTCATGTCGAGTTTGATAAGGAAATGGAGAAGTTCCTTGGATTTTGGACTCATTCTACCGCCAACACGTCAGTCCCACGTGGCAGAGACATATCCGAGGCATTGAAGAGATTTAGACAGTGGATCTGAAAGTCAGTGGGTCCTTCCCAATCATAAGCACCTATCTTCTTCTCCTAATTCTTCTCTTCTCTTCCCCTTCTTTCTCTCAGATTTGTTGTAATCAGTTGGGGTATTGCGATTTGCAACCCTTTAACTAATATTTAGTTAAAAGAAGTAGTTACCGAGAGTAACTGATTTGTAAACTATATAATGGCCTCGCATCACCATTTTGAAGGGGGAAGAACTTGGCTTATTTCTGAAAGTGTAAATAAATCATAAAGAAATCAATACAGAAGGACTTTTCATTCTTTGTCTATCTGGTTTCCTTTTTTTCCAAGCTATTCATTTAATTTTATTAGATTATTTGTCTGTATTATGCTGAGAAGCTTTGTATTCTCACAGATGTTATTTACAGAACTTTGTGTCATTTCAAATTTCATCTTCTTAATATGATACAAATGATCTTGTTCTAATTCGTTGTACCCTCGCATGCATAAGGAATTACTCTGTCATCTATAATTCTGAATGGTTCCTTTTTTCTCGTTCTCGCATTCTTATTCCTCGGTCCTTTTGTAATTGATGATCCTTAAACAAAACACTTTCATAATATCCAAGTTCCACAAGAAAACCATACTTTGTATATGTGTAAATAGGTTCGTTTCTAAATAAGGGAGCCTCTCCCATTAAAGAGGAGGGACTTCTTATCCCCTGACTGTTTCTCTTCTTGAAGTCCTATTTGATGACCAACAGGTTTGTATTAGCATTGTTCCATTTCTTCTATGCATAGACGTACATATACATCTTTAAAATGCGTCTTTATAATGATCGTCATTTTCTTATGTTTTATGCAATATATTTGGACATAGGTATCAAATTGTCAAAACACCCCAACAAAACTATACAAAACTTACATTACTTTTACGGGTACATTTTTGAAGGTATGTAACAATATATACAATATCTTTTCAATTTGATTTAGCTTCATAAAACACATGCACATTTCAATTTTATAGAACATTTCACTGGTTACTATAGTTATTCAACTTGAGGTTACATAAGTCGTTACAAAAAAGGGTAAAATTGCAAAGCATATAGAAATAAAGTTTAAAAATTTACATTTACTCAAAAAAACATTGCACAAAGGAAAAAAAGTCATAATAATAAATAAAAACACAAGAGGAAATATAAAACAACAAATTGTAAAGCCGTTTTGGTTTTGAAACTAGTAACAGGACTTCACAGTAATAAAGTTGCAAATGAAAAGGAAGTAATTAATGTTAAAACATATATACCACAAAATATGCCATCATTTGTTGACATTGGAAGTGCATTACAATATGATCATCTATTTCAAAGTACATCATTCAACTATAACATAGGTGATAGTATTTTTGACACAATTCAAGTATTGTTGCATTTTTACTATACATCAATTAAATTGTGCATGGGTATAATAGACTATTTTAGATCATGTGACTATGGCGAGAGAATTTTTATTGCAATTAGTCTTTTGACAATAGAAAATTTTAATGTAATAGCTCTTTTCCGGTATATGGCACAATGTTTGACTAATTTAATTTTAGGAAAAGATACATACACAATCAAATGCTTAGAGCTATGCAGCCCAAACTTTTCCTAGCCAGTAGAAAATCAAGTTTTTGACCCAAAAATATATATCTCTGTAGTTGGACTACCATATGAAACAAGTGGTGTTGAAAGTAGAAATTTATGCTTGTTATGTCTTTCCCATATTTTACAAACAAAAATCCAAAAAAGGTTAGAACAACTAAAAGCATTTTTCATGTATATGAGTTTTTCTTGCAACCAAAACAAACCTTTAATGTCATATCATACAAAACAGATACAGTGCATATTCATTATGATCCATTAAGTCATTTTCCTAGAACAATAGAAAATGGAATACATAGAACAATAGAAAATGCATTGACCAATGGGATGCAATTGAAAACAAAAAATGAAATTGGGACAACAAAGTCTAAGAAACATTCGCCATTACCATTTCCTACTACAAAGAAAAATGTAGGTGCTAATAGAAAATTACACCATTTAAAATCCCAGATAAGAAAAAAAAAGGAAAGTATTATGTAACTCAAAAAGAAAACAAAAAATGAAATGCAATGACTAAGGAGATAAAACTGACCAAAAGCAATGAAAATGGGTCAAACAAGTGTAGTGAACATACAACATTACCATTTCCTACCGTAAATGCAAATGAAGGTACTGTTATAAGATTGCACCATTTAAAATCCCACTTAAGGAAAACGAAAGGCCAAGAACATGCAATGCAACAGCAAAGCAAAAAAATAGATAAAACAATTACAATACATGTCCTTGTTATAATAGATATTCCAACACATGCATGTGCTCTTTATGAACATTTCCATTTTTAAAATGAAATAACCATGATTACCAATAATAATATCAATGATTTTTTGTCTGTATGTAGTGACATATCAATAAACAAGCTTACATTTGGGGACAAGATATATGTAAGCAATGTAATAATGCCATTCAACATCAATTGCTTCCTAAATTTCCCGCTCCTTTCAACATAAGTAGAAATGGGAAAATAACTTTAGTTCATAGATTAAGCTTTTTAAAAGAAAGAATTGTTGCGTTACGTATGCCATTTACACAAATATGGAAACTTGGATACAAAATACTGTAATTTGGTCTTAGTGGAACACTCATTAATGTGCTTGTTGATTTTAATTGGGCACAAGAGGCATTTCCAAATAAAATAAATGAAACTGAAACAATTGCAATTCAGATTAAAAGGAAGTTGAAATAAAAAAGTGCATATATAATAGGAAATTTTAGGCCTAACTACGTCATGCACACATTAATGGAACTATATAAATGTACCATGTATATCGAAAAACCATGTAGTTATTAATAATGATTGGAAAAGTAACTTTGAAATGCAAGTTGAAAATGTAATAGAAAGCATTACAAATATAGAAGAAATAGATTACAATCCTAATGACATAGAAGATGAACCCATCACAAAATCAGTTGTACATTCCTATGAAAATGTTCATTCAATAAGAGACCTTCAAGAAAATGTTCTTGCAATTACACCATCAGAAGGAGTCAAACCCTTGGGAATTTTTTATAACTATTTTTCTAAAGAAATGAGCTTCCCTAATTTATACTATGGGATGCATCATGCCAATGATATTATAAAAATATTACATTGCCAAAAAATAGCAAAATGGGAGCTACTACATTGTAGAAATGATTTTGTAACTCACACTACCAATCTTTTCTTCAAAGAAATTAAATTTATCTTTCAACAAGTCTCTAGTTTTGCATGGATATGAATACGCAAGGTTGAAGACCTTAAAATAAAATTAGGGGTGTCCAACATCCTTAAATCATCAATACGATTTACAAGTTTAAGAACAATTTGAACTTCACCTGATTATTTAGCAAAGACCAGGAAACACATATTTACAATGATAAGACAACAAGGTGGACCAAATATTTTTATTATGCTAACAAGTGTTGATCACATGTGGACACCACTAAGAAATGCACTATGTTCTCTATCTGCTAGAAAAAAAAGGGATAACAAAAAAATTTATGATGATAACATCGATGCAATTATAAGGAAAAACCCAGTAATTTGTAGTTGTTACCTTAATCATAAGATAAATGCATTTAGAAAATTGATGTTGACTAATGCTACTCTGTTCGGAAAATTCTTGGAATTCTTCTTTATAATAGAATTCCAAAACCGTGGAAATGAGCATTTTCATTTTATACTTTAGGTGAAGGATGCTCCTATTTATGGAAAACGTTCACATGAAAAAATAAAAACATTTATAGACAAATATATCTCTACAAATTCATCACTACTAAACATGAATTTGGTAAAAATGCAAACCCACCATCATATAGAAACATATAAAAAACACACAAAATCACATTGGATATTTAATTTCCCATTAACACCTTTGGATGAGACAATAATACTAGAACCTTTAGAAAATCCAAATGCCATAACTAGAAACAGAGTAAATTTTTTTTTCCAAATCCTACAAACAAAGAAATATAGCCACTGCATAACATTTACTACATTTCTTGAAGCTCATAAGTTAAGTAGGAAATCATATCTTGCACTATTACAATCTCTTCTCACTCGTCCTGCCATAATATTAAAGAGACATCCACATGATATGTCAACAAATGCATTTTCCAGTAAAGTAGCAAGCGTATGGTATGAAAATACAGATGCACAATTCATTTTAGATTCTTATTCAGCTACAACTTACTGTACATATTACATGACTAAATTAGATCAGAAATTGACAACTACTTTTCAAAAAATATGTGAAGATGCAACAAAGAATACTGAAATTGAAATGTGGTTCATACGTTGTCTAGGAAGTAGCTTACTTAATTATCAACAAATGTCCACACGTTAAGAAGTAGACATTGTGCTTTCATTTCCACTACATTATGGATCTAGGAAAACTATTTTCATAAACACATCTCCAATTACGAATAGGACATTCATTTTAAAACATACTAAGTTGCCTGCTCAAGAACATGAAAATTCTGAAAACTTTTTATGTGCTTCAATTAGTGAAAAATACAATGCAAGGTCTATATCATTAGAGACCATTTTCCTAGTAGAATTTTATACATACTATACAAAAATAACAGAAAAATATGAAACACTGTAAAAAACCCAAAATCATACGTTATGTAAAATACAATAAACATGTCGGCCCTAAAAACTATTACTGAGAGAAATTGATGTTGTTTATGCCATTTAGTGAACCAAAAGAATCATTAAATGATAATTTTGACACATGGTGCTCAACATTTACCGCATATTAAACATTGGTAAATGAAAATGAAAACCAGTTCATTGCAAAAGCAAATCCTCAATGAGGAGACATAGATACCATACTTCCAACATTGAAAACGATCTCAACTTGACATTCGACTATGAAAATGTAAATGAACCTAATGGTCCTAAGAAATTTGAACAATATGACATTGCAAATGAGCTTCAATATGCCAAAAAAAGATAACAGTTCATAACCAACCTAAAAACATATTCAACATAAGTAAAATCCCTTTTTTAATAGAAACTGAAAAATACTTTGCTTTGCAACAACAATTAAATGAAGAACAACAAATTATAGTAAAGGATATTAGCACAAAAATTTTATTAGCTCTAAATGACCCATTCCATTTATTCTTAACAGGAGGCACATGTACAGGCATAATGTACACTACAAAAGTAATATACCAAGCAATCTATCGGTTTTACAATAAGAAATTAAATAGTGATCCCCTAAAATTGAAAGGCATTATCATAGGATACACTAGAAAAGCATCATACCATGTTGATGGTTCAACTGCTCATTCCTTTTTCAAGCTACCTTATCAAATGTCAAAGATGTTTCCAATGAACGCAAATACTCTAGAAACAATGACCAAACACTGTAGTGAGTTACAAATAATACTAATTGATGAAGTATCATTAATTGGAAGTTGCATGTTATTTAACATAGACAAGCGTTTACATAAAATTATGCATAAGCCAACCAAGCCATTTGGAAATGTAAACACTATTTTCTGTGGGGACTTATACCAAGTCCAACTGATTCTAGATTCATGGTTATTCAAAAAACCATTCATACACAACGAAACAATAGAATATACATTTTTCAAAGACTATGTCAAATGCTTTCAATTGGACCATGTAATGCGGCAACAAAATTGCATGTTCATATCAATCGTTAACCATATTAAGACTTGCACCCAAACAAATGCCAATATTCAATACTTACACCACCACTACTATAAACCCCCACCACTAGATCCAAGTTTCCCATACTTATTCCAAAAAAACATCGATGTTGACTGCCATAACAAGAACATGCTTATGCTTCTACTAGGATAAAAGTGCACACTAAATGCAATTGACTCTATAGAAGTTAACCTCATTGACAATGACTTAGTAACTAATAAAAAACCAGTGCTACCAAAAACTATAACGCTAAAACAAGACATTCGAATAGAATTGATTGGCGAAAAATGTGACATAAATGATGGCTTAGTGAATGGCGCAGATGGAATATTCAAAGCTTTTACAAATTGAACACCAAGTTTAATTTGGATAGAATTCAGCAATATTGAGATTGGTAAATGCGAACGTACCAAAATGAAAACCATGTACACGAAAAAATATATAAGCGTTTCACTCCTATAACAAGAATTGAAAAATAAATACGAATTAGCAAACAAGCTATTATTAGCCATCAATTCCCCGTACAAATAGCCTATGCCAAAACCATACATAGAGCCCAAGACCTCACAATGAATGCATTGGCTTTCGACCCTCACAAAGTATATTTTCATGGTCTTGTATATATAGAAATTTCACGTGTAAAAAATATTGAGTTGTTGTATCTTATACACAAACTACATCAAGCCATCTTCGTATTGTCCAATCACATAGAAATTGAAATGCATAGGCTTGTACCTTCTTCAAAATTGGAGCCATTATACAATTTCACAAAGGAAATCCCCAAACAGTTACACATTTTTTCACTCAATACTAGAAGTTTAGCATTACACATTCAAAACATAACACATGATTTTGCAATAATGCAATCAAACATAGTCTATTTACAAGAAACACTAACCACAAAAATTCCAAACGATATAACTCTCTTGTAAATATTCAACGTTTTTCCTATCATGAATATCCGTGGGCTTCTTACATGCTGCAATAAAAAAATCAATGGACACAACATTAAAACATATAGTACACCCTAAATTGAAAGTACTACAATTGATATTTTCTATTTCAATACGCATATACGAAATACAAAAATATATTTGAGGCCATTAAGCCCACTAATAAACATTACAATATTATTAGAAGTCGTCACCTCTACTTTACCAATGGATAAACAACTCATAATAGTTGGAGACTTCAACATTGACATGGCAAAGGCAAAAACCAAACAAGCCAAAATTTGCAATGAAATGCAACGACAAAACCTCTTCCTTGTACTGACCATTGCAAAAATTGCTAAAAACACACAAATAGATCACTGTTGGACGAATATGAATATTACAAAAATCACTATTGAAGTTATCCATGCATATTGAACCAACCATAACGCACTTTTAATTTCATTCATGGTTTCATAACAAAACAAAATGCATAGTACAAAGCAATTGCAAATACAAAATACACCTAAAAATGCATTAGAAAAGGTATTTGTTACTTATACTTGTACAATGTATACAACTAAAATCATAGCCTATGTTCCGTAGCTGCTACTATTATGTAACTTTTGTTGTTCCAGACACCATGTTTGATACAACATCAACTACCCAAGCTGATCTCCCATCACAACAATCACCAAAGAGGTATGTTGTGTAAAAATTTCATTATGTACTGACATTTTTGTTATCCACTCGTAATTGATTTCCCTCTTCTAATAATGTGTAGGATGTTCTCCCCTAAAAATTCCCCTATTTTGAAAGTAAATTTTTATTTTGAAAATTTTGAGTTGGCACCCTTCAGAAGTGTTTTAGTGAATTAAGAATTCAAAGAGATGGTGAAAATTCCATTTCTTGGGGTGATGTTAGTGACTTGTGGGTTTGTCAAGCATTTTTGTCCCTCATGTCCCAAGTACCGGTGGGCGTCTTGCTCACCGATTGGCCAATTTCTCCGCAAGTCCTTGTCCGTCAGCTTTTTCAGACTTTTTCAACCCAACTATCCTAAGTTCACCTGGGCTTCCTTTTCACTGATTCCCCGCATCGACTGAATCAGATCTTTGTGTCCTTTGCATTTTTGTGTCCCTCATACCACCTGTTCTCTTTTGGCCTGCATCTCTCGCATCGCCCGAATCGGCTCTTCATGTCCCTCATGTCCCAATGTTCCATGGACTTTCTGGGCCATTTTTTTTCACTTTTCCCGCATTTCACCTTTTTGAGTCGGCACAAGGTATATTTAATGTGCATTTATGATCTTCTCTCTCCTAAATGACTATTTAAAGGGTAATCATTCTATACACTTGTCACATTGCTTTCTCATTATCTCTTGCCTGCATTTTTGCAAATTGAGTCATTTGTCCACCTTCATGTATCTTCTTGCAATAATTTTTGTGAGTCTATTCTTTGAAGGCCATTCCTCTGTTCAATGTAAAAATGAAGATCAAATTTAAAGGGCATGAGCATCTGTCCCCTTTGGAGACTTATGTGCCCAATATTAGATATAGTGAAGTTTGACATTTGGACTTCGATGATTTTTGGGGAAGATTAGCATGCGACAAGCCTACTCCCATGGCTCAAATGATAAATTATAGTGGAATCACATACGCCACTAGTTTTCCTCTCTTTGTGCAATGTGTCGACACTATGCTCGCCTGCGGAGCTAATTTCAATCTATAAACCAAGGAGGTTGTCAATGTGCATGGCGAGTTGATTGCAAGATTGGACACTACCACCATCACCGCTGCCCTTCACATCCCCAAAATAGAAGACTCCATTTTTCTCACTCAAGCTCATACTCTGTTTGATCAAGCCAATGATAAATATAAATCTCAGTTAGCGAAATCAAGGCTGAAGTGCCCTAAGAAGGGAGTGTCCCGAATCTCTAAGGCATTATTCAGGGTTGACATCAATGAATAACTATTAGATTTCAACACCTTTCTCGCGAAGATTATGGGAATTCCCTTTAATAATGAATTCCATTTTTAGATGTGCCCTTTCATAAATATCATCCATGAGGGTAAGAAAAACCTAAATTGGGGCGAGATTATCTATGGAAACCTGACTGAACAATTTTCAACTGTTCAGTAGACCAAAACGTTCTACATGATTTCTTATCTCATCTACACCTTGGAAGCATCTCATGAGTGACACGGCTTCACTTTCATGGAAGGCAATAAGAATGAGCTCATCTACGCATATTGTCCTAAGTTTACCCTCAAGCTTAGTTTTCAGAATTTTAGAAGGGTAAATGATGCCTTCACCATGTACATTGTGAGGCTCTTGGAGGGTGACACTGCCAGAAGGTTTTCTGATGAAGCTAAGGCTTTGATAACCAAGTATGGGGATTTCTTCACTTAGTTCTGAAAGTTCTCATACATCAGGCTGGCTTGTTTTGAAAGAACACCTCTCAAGATTCCCATGTTTTGCAATGAAAAAATGGCTTTGCTTGAGGTGTGCAGGTAGCTGATAAACTTCATAGAACCTACAGATATAAGAAGATTACTGGTTTTCACTTCCCTATCACCTTGGGGAATTATACATGCAAGATAGCTCTAGATGCCCAAAAATATAGAATGGGCTATTTCTCCTCTCACAGTTCATTTCTTCAAGCCTAGGACTTGCTTTGATATAAACAAATGCATCGATCAAACTTATATAATAACTTATCATCACCCTCCAGACACTAAGTATTACTGGGCTGATTGTGCTAATGATTTTGAAGCTAGGAGGATCCATTGTGCCAGATTTTTATCTACAATAGCTGATAGAATTCAACCTCTACCAAGTGCCTGAAGGGCATAAGGATGATGATGAAGATTTTTAATCCTTTGAGTATGAAAGATAAATCAAGAACACTCCTCTAGAAACCCTGGATTGGTATGTGAAGAAAAGAGATGACTTGAATTAGGTGATCACCTCTGTCACTGTCAAAAAAAAGATTTGGTTTGATAGAAAAGTACGTGGCCTCATGATGAACAAAAGTATATCCTCTTCAAGAGATACGTCCACTTCTAGGAAGGAAGCACATACACCTCGCACTGAGGCACTTGAGAAAACTCCTCCTTCTTCTTTGATGAAAGAACCTGGGTTGTTTACTCCTTCCTCTTCCAGTAAAGTGTATAAGAGGAAGTTCAAAGAAGTCAAGTAAGAATTGATCCAGAGAACATTATTATTCTAAGTGAGATTGATGATTATGAGATGAAATACCCAGTAGAAAAACCCTTGCAACAACTGGTCATGTAGAGAAGGAAGGGCCAAGGGCCAAACCTCTAATTTCATCAGACTCCTCTACAAAGAAAATTCATGTGGTTACATTCGTTTCCCCACTAGAGACAACAATGGTTCATACTCTAAGTTCCATGAGTTCACTTGCACATGGGTCCCTTGATTGTTTTTTTTTCTTCTTATTCCTTTTCCTCGGTACAACCCCTAGTTGACAACAAGAAAAGGAAATCTTCCTCCCCATTAATAGGGCTTGAATTTAATGTTGTAGCAACTCTACTTGGTACAACCCCTTCTCCTCCAGCAAACAAAGCATAAAATACTTTGAGGTTGGTAGTTTATGCTCAAGGTCAGTAGTTCCTAGAGGTTGTAAAACCCAGAGTGGATAAAGAGGAGAAATATATTTTTATATCTAAATTGGAGCTTTCCAGAATTCCTGTGGGAGAATCCACACTTGAGAGTGAATTTCATAACTGTTGGGAAACCGTAAATAAGGGTATTGAATGGGTGGAGAAAGGAAAGCAAACCATGGAGTAGTTGGAAGAATAGATCCAAGTTCTTTCCAACTTTACCAGATAATTTTTTGCAAATGATAAATTTTTTGATCCAGCCCCATTGGCCACCCTCCCACCTCCCATAGTTCTTAGCCAAGATGAGGTCCAAACAATCAAAGACATCCATAAGTATTATATTATAGGAATTCTGTTGAGGCTATGGTGGATGATATGATTGTATTAGGTTTAAAATTCATTGAGGAAGCCTTCAAAACCAATGAGAAGGTGATCAAGCTGCAACATAAATTCACTTCCTCAATCACAGCTATTGACAAGGAATTGAAAGTCTGGAGTGGGTGTATCACAGATCTTCGTCTAATGGGTCAAACCGATGATAGGATCCTATTGGCCAACAATTTGTTTGATGATGTCAAGAACAACTTGTTAAGGACTTTTATATTTAGCATCGAGTGAAAAATAAAGGTTCTAGAAGAAGCACTGGGGGAATTGAGGAATGTATGGCAAAAAGGGGAGTCTTATAAAACTTGTGTTTTATCCACCTTAAAGGATATCCACTACCATTTTTACGATGAAACCATACGTGTATTCTTCTCTCTCTAAGAAATCAAGGCTCAGTTTAAATCCTTTCTCAAGGATTATTTGTTCAAGGAGGAATCAATCACTAAAGATAAAATGAAGGATGTTTGTTCTCTACATTCAGCTATAGCTGAGACTAATAAGGAATATCTAGATAATACTGAGTTTGAAAAAGATATGAAGAAATTCCTAGCCACGTGGACTCATGTTACTTCCAAAAAAATGATTTCAAGGACATGGATATAGTGGAAGCATTGAAGATATTCAGGCACCAGATCCTCAAAACATTGGGCCCTCCTCAGCCGCAACTGGATGTCCCTACTTCTAGCTCTTGACTTTCTTCTTCTATTTTTTGTTCAGATCTCCTTGTAATTTAATTAAGGACTTTATATTGTGTATTTCCTTAATTAATATTGTCGTTAAAAGAAACGATTACCATATGTAACCACTTTGTAAGCTATATATTGGGCTCTCCACATCATTCGAAGGGGTCAGAACTCTGATAAATGTTGAATTTGTAAAAGAACTAAAAGCTATCAATACAAAAGATTTCCCTTCCTATTTCTATCTGCATCGATTTATTTTCTCTTTCTTGTCTAAATTTTTTTGAATCATTAATCTATTGTATTTAGAACCTTTGTATTCTTATGGATGTCATTTCTGGAACTTTTTGTCTATGAAATAGTATCTAGTGATTTAATATGAATGATTCTATTTTATATATCATCCTTGTACAACATTTATAAGGAACTATTTTACTATCTATATTTCTCAAGAATGCTATTATGTTCTACCTTTTCCCTCACTTATTTATTTTGTTCTTTTGTTTTGATGATCTATCTTTGCTTTAAAACACTTTCATGATATCAGAGTTCCTCATTGAAATACAAAGTTGTACATTTGTAAATAGTTTTGTTGCTTACTTTCAATAAGGGAACCTCTCCCATTAAAGAGGAGGGACTTTCTATCCCTTGAATACTATCTTCATTAAACTCCTAATTTAACAACCAAAATTTTTTGGAGACTCTGTTGGGGATTCCTTTCAATGAATTCTAGTTTTAAACAACAATTTATTCATCATTTCTAATCTGACGACTCTGAGATTTACTCTCGGTAGAAGTGCTCTTGGAATTTAAGATTCTCAATTTCAACTCCTGAAGTAGCAAGGATTTCCCCTTCCTTCAAGAAGGAGAAATAGAATATCTCATTCTATAAGCATACCCCCTAGTAAAGACAAAGCTCTTAGGAATGGTATCCCTCAGGAACAACTCAACCCTAATCTTCACACTTTAATTATTGTTGGTGTTTCAATTCCACTTCAAGAAATTTTTCCAAGGATAGTAGTTTGATTACCTTGGAGCCAACAAGTTTGGGCTCTTTCCCTCCCTAAACCTTTGTATGAGTTAACCAGGGGTAACAGAAATAAATTTCCCAAGTTCAGAGCTAATGGCAAGGTACATCGTGATGAACACATTACAACCTTCATACTTTCATGTGGAGTCCTTAGAGTTGAACACGAGGATGTCTTTGTGAGGATTTTTGTGGAGAATTTGTAGGATAATGTGGTAGATTTGTTTTACCATCTCCCCGTTGAGGCCATCACCAATTGGACTACCATGAGAACTATATTTGAGAATCATTTCAAACCTGTAGAAGATGTGAATGCTTTACTAGCCCAAATTTCTCAAATCAAGAAAGAACCATAAGAGCCCATGATAGAATTTGTGGCCAAGTTCAATAAGCTAATTAACAAGATCCCACAAGACATCCAGTCTATGGATCAAATTCAAAAATATTTCTTCCTAAATTCTCAATTTCTTGAAGTAATCTATGCATTGAGAAGAGCCAATCTTGTAACTTTGGATGATGATCAGAGATTATTCATTAGTGTTGAAGATGACTTAATCATGTCTGGAAAATTGAGAAAAGACTCTTCCAAATATAAAAATTATTCTTCCTCTTCCTCTACTCCTGGAGCTAATGCAGATCAGTTAGTATAGAAAATTTTCAATGAACTCATTGCCATCAAGAAACAATTGGATCAGTATGCTCCTTATCAAGATGTTCCAAGGAGGAAATTCCATCCTATAAACCATTTTACTTCTTCTTAGACAAGCTTGGCAATTGAAGGACCACCCATCAAGGTCCCTGTTAATGCAACTTGTGAAGTTGAAGAACCTAATGATGATGAGGTTAATGAAGACTTTGAAGAACCTAGAGAAGAGGTTGAGGAAGAACTGGAAGAAATTGATGAATCTCAAGTTAATTTCCTCACTACTGAGGGCATTGATGAAGGAGATGATTATGATGAAGTAGTGGCAGAGATGAATGGTGATTCATATGTTGTTATAACTCGGGAGAAAACAAACAAGAGAAAAAGTGATGCAGCCTACTAAAAAATATAAGGAGCATCCCACGACTATTCCAGTGACTGCAAGAAGAGTATCTCCTATTCCTACTACATCCATGGAAAAGCTGAGTTCTGCTAATTCTTATTCTCTTACTTCTAAAAATTCTTTTTCTCCAACTCTAAAACCTGATAAGCCTAGGATTCCTAGTGACGATACCCCATCCACCTCTAGATATTTTTATTTCATTGACCACCTAAAGAAGACAAAAATCAATATTTCAGAGGTTGAGTTTTATCAAACCCATCCAAAATCCTTTGCCAAAATGGTACACTTTGTCAATTCCCATTCCAAAAATTTATCCAACATTTCTAAATGTTTTTTTCCCACTCCCTCTTCTGCATCCCAACCAAACATTATGGCTGCAGTCACCTCACCTAATGAGAAAATCAAACCATTCTATGTGACCCTCCTCATAGCTGGCCATAGACACAAAAACTGTGTCATAGAATCAAGAGCATCAGACAATGTGATGCCTAACAAAGTGGCTCATGCTTTGTGTCTTATGCTCACACACACTTTTGGTTCTTTCTATTCCATGAAGAGTAGGGAGGTTCCTTTGGTCAGAAGAATTAAGGATGCACAAGTAGCTTTTGTTTCCTTGCTAGAGAAAAAGGTCTTAGCTACTATTTTGGTCGCTGATATTCCTCCTTCATGTGGCATGTTGTTGAGTAAAAATTTTTGTAAGGATGTAGGAGGAGAAATTCAAATGGATTTGTCACATGCCCTTATACTAGCGAATGGAAATATGAAGAAGTTTTTTCCTGAGAAACAAACTGAAGATATTGGGCATGAAAAATACATGATCATGTCTAAGGATGAGGCAGAACATCCCAAATAAATGCTCCATGATCCTAATAGCATTTGGAATTTGGAATTTGATGGAAGTTTCTCTCTAGTTAGTGCTTGAGCTGGTGTAGTATTGATATCTCCAGAAGGAAATATTCATCCTTTCTCCTTCAAGCTCCAGTTTGAAGATATAAATAACACAACAAAATATGAATCTCTCATCCTTGGAAATAATGTGCAAAAATAAAGAGGTGTGAGGAACCTCCTAGCTCATGGAGATGTGGAACTAGTTTTCAATCAAGTCAGATACCCTTTCCAAGTGAAGAATAGAAGGTTGAAGCATTATAGGAATTTTGTCCAAGATTCTATTGAATTATTTGATGCTTTCTCCATTGAATTGGTGCCAAGGAAAAAGAACACTAGAGTTGATTCCCTAGATGTTTTAGGTTCTTTGTTGATACCTCATCCTGATTTCTCTCAGGAAAAATTCATCATTGAAATGATTCATAGACCAAGATTACCAGATAATGAAAACAACTTGAAAGTTTTCAATGAAAACCAGCATTTACTATCCTTCCTGGAGCTTAGGGATAACTTTGACCAATTGTATTTTGAGGGAAGCGAAAATATTCCTCGAGAGAGTGTTTCTTCCAATGAGGAAGGTGTCAAGGAGGATATGGATCAAGATGGCTGCATAAAAATAAAAGGTAACAAGATCCCTAAAGGGATGGTAAGTCTAGAGGAATTTTTGGATAAACATGACAGATATGTCAATTCCAAGGCTCCTAAAGGAGCTTAGCAATATGTTGAATATGAAAATATTAACATTGAGATCCCTGCCGAACCTAAAATGGTGAATGTTGGAAAGTGCTACACCAAAGAGGAGAAGAATAAGGTGGTAAATATTTTGAATAGGTACGTCGATGTCCTTGCTTATTCCTATGATGATTTGAAATCTTTCCAACCAAAAGAAATGCAGCACTTCATTCCCATAAAATCTAGGATTAAACATTTCAAGAACAAGTAAAGGCAGTACAATCCAAATATTTCTAACACCATCTTCCAAGAGATAAAGAAGTTGTTGAAAGCCAAGATCATCTTCCCCATTCATCATTCAACATGAATTTCTAATATTGTACCTATCAGGAAGAAAAATGCTGAGATTCAAATCTATGTTGACTTCAAGAATCTAAATCAGGATTCTTTGAAGGACAAATATCCCCTACCCATGATGGACCAGGTGTCACAAGTTGTCACAGGTGCAGAAATATTGTCCATGCTTGACGGTTTCACAAGATATAACCAATTGGAAGTCAATACTGCAGATCAGCACAAGACTGCCTTTACCACTCCTTGGGGTACTTTTACCTAAAATAGGATGCCTTTTGGCCTCATAAATGTTGGTGCCACATTTCAAAGAGAAATGGATTTTGATTTCAAAGGTTGGAAAGGAAAATTTATTGTTGTGTATCTATATTATTTAACTGTGTTCTCCACAACTAGAGTAGATCACTTTCAACATCTGGAAACAGTCCTTTTGAAATGCAAAGAACATGGAGTCTCTCTGAATCCAAAGAAATCTATCTTTTGTGTCACAGAGGGAAAGTTGTTGGGACATGTTATCTCCAAAGAAGGAATCAAAATTGATCGTGAACGGGTTCAAGCCATCCAGTATATTCCTCTTCCCACAAGCAAAAAGGGAGCACACTCTTTCTTTGGTAAGATCAACTTCCTGAGGAGATTCATCCTTGATTTTTTATAGCTTACTTTGAACATTTCCCAAATGATGAAAGGAAAAAAGGCATTTCGTTGGTCCTCTGAAGGAAAGGAAGCATTTGAAGTCATTAAGAAAGCTATTGCTAAGAATCCTATCTTAGCATGTCTGGATTTTAGCAAATATTTTATTATCTATTGATATGTCACAAAGAGTACCTTGGCCACTGTGTTGACTTAGAAAGACTCTAAAGATCATGAAATCCCAATTGCATTCATGATTTATATTCTAAAAAATCATGAGTTGAAGTACACTATGATGGAGAAACATGTTTTTGCAGTAGTTAAAGTTGTTAAGTAGTTTCAATTTTACATTCTTAACTCTCACTCTATTGTGGTTGTACCTGATATGACTCTTCTTACAAAAAAGGTGTTTGTAACCAAGAGAGGAAACTAGGTAGCGAAGTCTCAGGAGTATGATAGAGAAACATGTTTTTGCAGTAGTTAAAGCTGCTACGCAGTTTCAATTTTACATTTTTAACTCTCACTCTGTTGTACTTGTGCTTGATACGACTATTAAGTCTATTCTTAAAAAATAGGTGTTTGTAACCAAGAGAGGAAATTGGGTCAATTCCTCACTTCCTCACTTCCTTATGAATATTAAGTCTATTAAGTCACTTCCTCACCTATGGTTACTGTTCATCTCACTTAACTTCCAAGGAGAAGAGAGATATCAAGTTAAGGTTAGCATAGTACGTGTTGTGGGAGAATTTTTTTTTCAAGTGAGGAATGGATGGAAGATTCTTGTAGTGTGTTGACAAAGAGCAACAAAATAAGTTGTTCTTAGCCTTTCATGATCAAACTTGTCAAATTCATTTTTCATCTATTGTCACTACTCAAAAAAATCTTCGTGCAGGATACTATTGCCATACATTGTTTAGAGATGCATCAAAGTGGGTCAAAAAGTGTGAAGCTTGTCAAACCTTTGTGGGAAGACCTAAGTTGGTTGCTTTACCACTTAAGCCAGTTGTGATCAAAGAACCATTTCAACAATTGTGTTTTGATTTCATTGGAACACTAAACCCATCTTCAAGTGTAGGACGTACTCATGTGTTGACTGCCATAGATTATTTCACCAAGTGGGTGGAAGCCATCCCAGTTAAAAGTACTACTTCTGAGGTAGTATGTAATTTCATCAAAGAAAACATCTTAGTAAGGTTTAGAGTAACAAACAAGATCATGACCGATAATGCTTCAATTTTTTATTTTACGGAGATGATGAGTTTCTGCTATGGGTATGGAATTTCCCTCACTCATTCTTTATATTAATACCCATAAGGGAATGGACAGGCAGAATCAACAAACAAGAATTTGGTTACCATTGTAAGAAAGCTTGTCAATGAATCTAAGAGAAACTGGCACAAGAAGATTTATGATGCTCTTTGGGAAGATAAGATTTCACCCAAAAGAGGAATTGGGATGTCCCCTTTTCAAGTGGTGTATGGTGTGGAAGCTCAACTACCAGTGACAGTGGAACTATCAGATTTGCATTTGATGAAAGCTATTAAAGACCCCGATTTCAATGATTCTTTGGATAAGATGATCATGTATCTCCATAAGCTAGATTAATATAGGATGCGGATTTTTGATAGGATCTCTTCCCATCAACAGAAGGTGAAATCTTTATTTGACAAGAAAACCAGATCTAGAGATTTCAAAGTTAGAGACATTATTTTACCATGGGACAAAAGACATGAACCTCAAGGAATCCATGGTAAGTTTGACTCTCTTTGGCTTGTTCTATTCAAAATCAGGCACTTTGTTGGTGAAAATTCTTTCTATCTTGATTACATAGATGGATTTTCTCTCCCACTTCCTTATAGTGGGAAGTACCTGAAATTGGTCAAATCCTAGGTAAACAGGAAGTCCTTTGTATATTATGTACATTGTGTGTTTTCCTTTCCTTGCCTTTGTTTTGTAGTTTTTCTATGTGTTGCCTTTTTTATTGTTTTGCCTTTGACTCTATTTCCTAATGGATAAGGCACTGGCCTTCTTCCCCATATTTTTTCTTAGATTCTTGTCTTGCCTCATTCTTGTGATCTAGTGAAGTCATCCTCAGAAAGAGCCAATTGTTGCCCCCTCAAAATTCCCCTCTTTTGAATTTTTTTTTTTTTTTGAAAATTTTAAGTTGGCACCTTTTAGAAGTGTTTTAGTGAAGTAATAATTCGAAGAGATGGTGAAAATTCCATTTCTTGGGGTAATTTTAGTGACTTGCAGGTCTATCAGACATTTTTTTCCCTCATGTCCCAAGTACCAGTAGCCCTCTTGTTCGCAAATTGATCGATTTCCTCGCGAGTCCTTATCCGTCGGCTTTTTCATAATTTTTCAACCCATCTGTTCTAAGTGCACCCAGTCCTCCTGTTCATCGATTCCTCACATCACCAGCATCAAATGAATCAGATCTTCGTGTCCGTCATGTTTTCTATGTCACTCAGACCTCCTGTGCTCTTTTGGCTTGCATCACTCGCATCGGCCGAATTGGATCTTCGCATCCCTCATGTACCAATGTTCAATGGACCGTCTGGGCCATTTTTTTATAATTTTCCCACATTTCACCTTTTTGAGTCGGTATAAGGTATATTTAATGCACATTTATTATCTTCTCTCTCCTAAATGACTATTTAAAGGGGAAACCATCTATGCATTTGTCAGATTACTTTCTCATTATCTCTTGCCCAATTTTTTACAAATTGATCATTCGTCCACCTTCCTATATCTCCTTGAAATAATGATCATGAGTCTGTTCTTTGAAGGCCATTCCTCTACTCACTGTCAAAATGAAGATCAAATTTCAAGGTCAAGAGCATATGTCCCCTTTGGATACTTTTGTGCCTGATATTGGAGATAAATTTTTTTGAAATTTGGACTTCAATGATTTCTATGGAATATTAGAATTCGATAACCTTGCTCCTATGGCTCAAATGATAAATGATAGTGGAATCATGTACACCACTAGTTTTCCTCTATTTGTGCAATGTGCTGACATAGTGCTTGCCTGCGGAGCTAATTTCAATTTGGTTACCAAGAAGGTTGTTAATGTGCATGGTGAGTTGATTACAAGATTGGATGTTACTGCCATTGCTGCAGCCCTATGCATCCCCAAAATAGAAGACTCCATTTTTCTCCCTCTCGCTCAAGCTTAGACTCTATTTGATCAAGAAAGTGAGAAATATAAGGCTTGGGTAGTGAAATCATGGCTGAAGTGCCCTAAGAAGGGAGCATCCTGACTCTCTAAGGAATTTTTTGGGGTTGAAATCAATGAATAAATATCATATTTCATCACCTTTCTCCCCCAAATTATGGGAATGCCCTCTATAAAATAATTCCATTTTTGGAGGTGCCTTTTCATAAATATCATCTGTGAGGGTAAGAAAAACCTAAATTGGGCGTAAATTATCTGTGGAAACCTGACTAAACAATTGTCAAATGTTTAACAAACCAAAACTTTCTACATGAATTCCTGATTAATGTACACATTGGTAGCATCTCGTGAGTGGCTCGACTTCACTTTCATTGAAGGAAAGAAGAATGAGCCCATCTACGCATATTTTCCTTAGTTTACCCTCGATGTCGGTAATCATAATTTTAGAAGGGTAAATGATTCCTTCACCATGTACACTGTGAGGCTCTTGGAGGGTGAAACTACCAAAAGGTTCTCTGATGAAGCTAAGGATTTGATAACCAAGTATGGGGCTTTCTTCACTCAGTTCCAAAATTTCTCATACATCAGGTTGGCTTGTTTTAAAATCACACCTCTCAAGATTTCCATGTTCTACAAGGAGAAAATGGATTTGGTTGAGGTGTGTAGGTAGATGGATAAAATTCATAGAACCTACCGAGATAATAAGATTATTGGTCTTCACTTCCCAATCACCTCAGGGAATTATACATGCAGGATAACTCTAGATGCCTAAAATATAGAAAGGGCTATTGCTCCTCATCCAATTCATGTCCTCAAGCCTAGGAATTGATTTGATCTAAAGAAATACATTGATCAAAATCTCAGAATAAATTATCATCACCGTCTTGACACTAAGGATTATTGGGCTAATTGTGTTGATGATTTTGAAGCTAGGAGGTAGCATTTTGGTATGTTTTATCTACAAAAGATCATAGAATTCAACCTCTACCAGGTTAGTGAACGACTTAAGGATGATAATGAATATTTTCATTCCTTTGAGTCTGAAACATCAATCAAGCACACTCCTCTAGAAACTCTAGATTGGTATGTGAAGGAAAGAGATGACTTGAATGAGGTGATAACCCCTATCACCGTTACAACTAAGATTTGTTTTGACAAAAAAAGTACGTGGCCTTAGGATGAACAAAAGATAATCCTCTTCAAGTGAGACTTCCACACCTAGGAAGGAAGTACATATGCCTATCACTAAGGCACTTGAGAAAACTCCTCCTTATTCTTCGATGAAAGAAACTTAGTTTTCTACTCCTTCCTCTTCAAATAAAGTGTATTAGAGGAAGGTGAAAGAAGTCAAGAAATAACCGATCAAGGAAGAGACTCTTATAGAGTAGTAAGAATTACCTATTGGGCTTGAGAAAATTATTGTTCTAAGTGAGAATGATGATGATGAGATGAGATACCAAGAAGAAACCCTTGAAACCACTACTAAAGTAGAGAAGGAAGGACCAACGACCGAACCTCAAAGTTTAACAAAATCCTCTGTAAAAGAAATTCCCGTGGTTGCATTTATTTCCCCACTAAAGACAAGAGTGGTTCATACTCTTAGTTCTATGAGTTCACTTGCAATCGGGTCCCTTTATTCTTTTGTTTCTTCTTCTTCCCTTTCCTGGGTACAACCCCTCATCAACAACAAGAAAAGGAAATCTTCCTCCTGATCAATATGGCCTAAATTTGATGTTGTAGTAGTTTTTCTTGTTATTATCCCTCCTCCTCCAGTAAAGAAAGTAAAGACTACTTCAAGGTTGGTAAATGATGCCCAAGGTTAGCAGTTCATGGAGGTTGTAAAACCAAAAGTGGATAAAGAGGAGAAAGATATTTTGATCTCTAACTTGAAGCTTTTAGAAATCAAATGGGAGAATCCACACCTGAAAGTGAAGTTCATAACCTTCGGGAAACTGTCTCTAAGGTTATTGAATAGGTAGAGAAAGTAAATCAAACCATGGAGCAACTGGAAGAACAGAACCAAGTTCTTTCCAACTTTATCAGATCATTGTTGGTAAAGGATAAAGTTTTGGATCCATCCCCATTAGCCGCTCTCCCACCTCCCATAGTTCTCATCCAAGATGAGGTCAAAACCAACAAAAACATCCATAAGTATTCTACTTATGGGAGGGATTTTGAGGCCATGGTGGATGATATGACTGTAGCAGGTTTAAAATTCTATGAGGAAGACTTCAAAACCAATGAGAAGGTGATCAAACTATAGTATAAATTCACTTCCTCAATCAAGGCTATCGACAAGGAATTGAAATCCTTGAGTGGGTGTATCGCAGATCTTTGTCTAATGGGTCAGATCGATGATCGGATCTTATTGGCCAACAAATCTTTAGCATCAAGTGGAAAATAAAGGTTCTAGAAGAAAGAACTAGGGGAATTGAGGAATGTATGGCAAAAGTGGAGTCTTTTAAAAATTTTGTTTTATCCACCTTCAAGGATATACATTGACATTTTAAGGATGAAACCACATGTTTATTATTTTCTATTCAATAAATCAAGTCTCAGTTTAAATCTTTTTTCAAGGATGATTTGTTCAAGGAGGAATCAATAAGAAAAGACAAAATGAAGGACATTTGTTCTCTCCATTCAGCTATAGCCGAGGCTAATAAGGAATATATGGATCATACTGAGTTTGAAACAGATATGGAGAAATGCCTAGGCACGTGGACTCATGCTACTTCTAAAACAATGATTCCAAGGGGCATGGAGATAGTGGAAGAATTGAAGAGATTCAGGCACCAGATCATCAAAACAGTGGGCCCTCGTTAGCCACAAGAGGATGTCCCTACTTCTGGCTCTTGACTTTCTTCTTCTGTTTTTGGTTCGAATCTCCCTGTAATTTAATTAAGGAGTTTATATTATGTATTTCCTTAATTAATATTTTGGTTAAAAGAAATGGTTACCAAATGTAACCACTTTGTAAGATATATATTGGGCTCTCCATGCTATTCCAAAGGGTTGGAACTCTTATAATTGTTGAAAATGTAAAAGAACTAAAAGCTATCAGTACAAAAGATTTCCCTTCCTATTTCTATTTGCATCGATTTATTTTATCTTTCTTATCTAAATTTTTTGAATCATTAATGTATTCCATTAATAAGCTTTGTATTCTTATGGATTTCATTTCTAGAACTTTGTGTCTATGAAATAATATATGATGATTTATAACGAATGATTATGTTGTATATATCATCCTTGTACAACATTTATAAGGAACTTTTTTGCTATCTAGATATATCCCAGGAATTATGTTATGTTCTACCTTTTCCCTCACTTATTTCTTTTGTTCTTGTGTATTGATGATCTACCTTTGCATTAAAACACTTTCATGATATCAGAATTCCTCATTAAAATAGAAAGTTGTACATTTGTAAATAGTTTTGCTACTTTCTTTCAATAAGGGCACCTCTCCCATTAAAGAGGAGGGACTTTCTATCTCATGACTGTTGTTTTCATTAAATTCCTGATTTGATAGCTAGTACAGGCCAAGGAATGAAATCCCACCACTAATATCTATTGATGATGTAAATAAGTACAAATTTGGAGAAATTTTTGAGGGGAGAATCATGGCTATGTATAAAACACTCGGTGATAAGCATCAAGGGAAAGAACTTCTACGTGTGGACCTCATGGAAAAAAAGGTGAGATGATAATAACCATCCAGATTATGGCATCTTTCATTAAAATCCATGAACATAAAATAATTTCACAAAAATCCATCCGCATAACAAAATCTACCATTGCTCCAAAAAGTGACTATGACCAGTGTGATTGTGACTTCATATTGCTAATCATTGAAACCACAACCATAGAATCTATTGATTATATTTTCCCTAGCATATGTTTATCCCAAATTCAAGCATCCATTAGCTATTTACCACTACTGACCATTATGCAACTGTAACCATAGTTGTCATTTGTACATCATGCCAAAAAATAGGAAACCAATTCATCATTGACATTACAAATGGTAACTCGCCCAATGACAAAGCTCGTGTAAGCCACACACTACGTAAAAAAATTATTTAATAGTATTCTCATTACAAAATAAATCAAATATTATTTCAATTAATGGATCGCAGGTATATCTTTTCTAGACACTTGGAGTAGAATTCCATATAATTGAAAATAATATCTGAAGGAAAGAATCGGTAATATAAATTTCCAAAAACTTGGCAAAGAGTAGTGAAAGCATAGACAAGAGCTTGCGGCGCACCCAATCCACCTTTGTAACCACTATAAAAGAAAAAATATCTCTGGAACACCTACAACTAATTCTGGATACAACAGTAAAGGTACTAATAACAAATCCATTCTTAAATCAACCTTATACTTTTCAAATGCTTTAGCACCTACAAAACTTACAAGCAATTTACTATAAATCTATTTTTAATTAATGTCCCAGTTACTTACCTCACTTGCTACTGCTAATTTAATTTTCCTTCAAGTTACAATTAATAGTATACTCATTCACTCCTTCACATGCACATTTTTGTCACATTTTTTACACTCAAATACATTTGATTGGTTATTGTTTTCATGACAGCCCCTCACCCATCTTGTAATTTTCCAGTTGGATGTAGTATTTCGACCAATTTCTAATAGTTTATCATTTTACCCTAGGACTTGAACTAGGGCGTCTATAGTTAAATTCCATAAAATTACCAACTCTCATAAACTTGCAATCATTCTCCAGTTATTATTAATTTCATTTATGAGTTCCCCCAAGTCATTTAATTTTATGTGTTCAACATTTACTGCATTTCATTGAAAACAATGTGTATTTTCTTCAATATTAAGAATATGAAAATCTAGTACAAAAACTTGAGGAGATAATCATGGCTAATGAAATTTAATACTTCTCCTAAAACCTCAAGGAAAACTTATATAATGCCTTTAAATCCAATTACTTGTTATAGTTCTGAGGACAATCATATGATAATCCTTGGTTGGAAATGAACTTGTTTTTATAGTTCTGCTCTATATAGCTAATCTTCTTCATGTTTTTCAGTTCTCATTTTCAAACTAGTGCTCCTAAAATTTGTTTTACACATCCTCCTAGTGGTATGCTTACTCCACCAAAGTCAATTATAACAATTGGTAAGTCATCTTTAATATTGTCCACTTCTATTATTTTTTTAATGGTGTTTTTTTATATTGAAGATGTTAACAAAATACCCCAGTAGCAAAGGCTATATAAAAATAAGCATAAAACTAATACAACAACAACAAAAGTTTGATAATAACTAATTCAAATTATATTTAAGTGTACGTACATTAATTTTCAAACATTCTGATTTGCTTCTTAGCTTTCACCATGTTCCACACTACAACATCATTGTGGACAAGCTCCTTATAGAGTAACATGAGCAGAGTGCACCTATACAAAACAAATAGAGAATTATTGTTGATTGGTTTTAAACAAATGTCACCATGGATTTTGAAATAGCCATTGTTTCATCCTAATATGTGATTTTCTATGTTGATTGTTGATTGAGATGAATTGAAACTAATTTTCATATTTGTTAATTTTCATCAGCGCTTTAAGTGTGGCGGGATTTAATGCTCATTGCAGGTTTTCCTTTCTAGTTTTTGTATTGCATTTTCTCATAAACATTTTCAAATTTCCTGTGATGATAGAAAATTTAAAAATTACATTGGATTTTAGATTTTTGTATTGAAATAGGTTTTATAAGCATCTCAAGTTTTCTATGATGGTAAAAAATTAAAAAACATATATGTTAAGATCGAATAAGTTTCTTCTGGATTGTGATTTGTTAATGCTATCATTTTGATCTAGTTCATTTGGGTAGTTCAAGGTAACCTTGGGCCTTGGAATATCTTTCATTAATTTCACTTGATCATAGCTATGAATTTGTACAATCTCCTCATTTCATAAATTTCAGCATTTTATTATCTTAGGCCAAGAATTGAAGGAAGACCTCTCAGAATATTTACAAATCTAAACATTCTGACTTTCATAATCTCTAAACAATCTAGATTCATAAAAAGGGTAAAATAGATGCTGATTTCTTTTAAGAGCATTCATAAAATTAAGAATTTCTAAATTTGTATAAAGACTGTAGGGAAAATTGAACTAACCTGAAAGGTAACTAGCAGCCTGGGGGTTAATTAAATTTGACACCATGGATGCAACAACTAATTATAAGCTTTCTAACTTATTCATTGCAAGATTATCATCCACACTGCATATCAAATATACACAAAAAACAAGTTGGTGTTTACAAGCAAGCCTCCTAAAAAAATGTAGAATAATCTCAAAAACTATTTCCATTCACCACAATCAACTAACATGGAAAATCAAACTAAGATGAGATTAGCAGCCTATGTAGAAGAACCATGCATTTTCCATGTCAAAATTTATGAGATAGAAAGGTGGTCATGAATTATTAGAGTAATTCTCCATAAACTGCAATGAGAGACAATGGAAAGATCTGAAACCTTTGAATCTTTCCAAGACCAGTGTCAATTATTTAGCTCAAGTCCACCTATTCCATAAAACTGTTATAGGCACAAACAACACTCTGACCTCTTATAGCACCTAGATGCCAATCAAAGGCACTTATGATGGGTACTTGAAACCCGCAAATTAGGAGACCAATGAAATTAAATTTAGGTCAATATAATGCAATATTATCATTGAAAAATAAGTTCCTAGTTTAATATAACCAACACACTCCAGAATCTATACCATTTAGTCAAATAAGGTGTTGGTGGTAGCTATGATTAAATACTCTGTATTAATATGTTATACATTTACCTCAAGCCAAACTTTCAGTTTGGAAAATGCCACAAGCTTAGTAAGAAATTCACATGCACTTATTACTCCAATATAATCCTTAAGGAATCAACTATCTAAGCCCTCAGTTTAATCATTTTCCCCTTTTTCATTCACAAGTTTTAATTAAATATAATCTTAAGAATCCATTTCCACATATCTAGAGTAGGATGTGGAATAAAGAAACCAGAAAGATAGAAACCATAACCATGTACAATAAAACCCAAATCAAATCTTAATAACCTACAATGCATGCATATACATATACAATGAAAATAAGAACTTTAATTATTTGTATCCTTGCTAGTTTCCAGCCTGCCAAACAAATTTTTGCATGAAAACCGAAATAAAATCTTAATAACTTGGAGTGCATACATATAAACTAGAAGTAAGAATCAAAGTCATCAATACAACCCAATATTACAGTCTTCCAATTGCAATAGATTTACCTGCAACATATATTTTCTTATATCATTTGAATACATCTCAAATACACATTGGTTATTGCGCATAGTCATCAATACAATCCAATATTTCTCTTCTTACTCTACAACTCCATATGCAGTAGTTGTATTCATATGTATGTCAATGTATACGTGTACTGAAATTAAAAGTGTATTAATTTCAAAAAAAACATTACACCAAAATATATTTTTGTTGTTGCACAGGTTGAAGGAACTTTGACTTTCACAAAGGCCTATTCCAGTCCATTTGAACCAATTTGTAAAAAACGCAACTTGACTATTGATAGTCTACCACCATTTCATGCAGACATATCATATTGCAGTAATTGTGAATAGGAATTCCCATATGCATATTACCACCGTATTCTATGCACCATTAAAACCAAAGACAAAAAATCCACCCAATGCATAGCTAAAAACAAGATTCTAACTGAATTGATACCTTCTCTTACTGCTATAACATATCCACAATATATAGAAGACAAATAAGTTGTTATATAACATCCATCACACTTTACATTGCATGGCATCTTTACAATAGATAAAAATAATATCATAAGACAAATAACAACTACTCCAGATGAAAGTATGTTGACTTCACCTAATTTTAAATTTTAGCAATATTACGAATATTATATGCTCTACTCATAGTAATATTCACTTTCATTACTCTATAGGCATTCCATCCCAATTTTAGTCACAAGAAAGTAGCTATGCATCTTCAAGACATAAACTATCAACACCATCACTTTAAGGTAAATAAACTTCCCCATGAACACATATGTTTCAGCAATTCCATTTCAAATACAAATTAAAACAATTTCTAATACTACATATTTCTTTTGCAGATCTAAAATAGGGGCTCCACTTCCTACACCACAAAATTTTTGAGAATCCATTTTTTCATAGCATACATTGTTAATTCTTATCATTTTCTATGATCATATATTAATACAAACAACAATAATCTATATGCTTATATTTATACAATTTGGACAGACTTTTACATTGCATCCAAAATAGCAATACTATTGTTTTTTGCCTTTGAAGGTTAATTTGAAATGCCCTTTAAAAATCCAACTGCTTGATTAAAATTACTGATTCATAGTCATGCATTGTTGATTGATTAGTTTGTACAAAGTATTTTATCTGTCTATCAATCATGCTTTTGTAATTATTCAGGCTAATCTTCAATAGTTACACATGATTAAAAACATTCACTTTCAGTGCTGCTTGTGCAATGCTCTTCACACCGACATAGGAGGCATTTTTTTAATTCGTTTAGTTCTTAATTTGTTTAAATTTCTATATCCATTTCCAATTCTTTCTTTTAGCATAGTATCCATGACTTGGAGATTCAATTAGTGTTTTTCTCTACCCCACATGGAAGTTAAGCTACTACTTCTAGACTTGATGATATTGATATGGGACTCTTTGCATAGTTTCTTAGGAAATAACTTTGATTGCCATGCGTAAATCTTACATTTCACAGACCGTTCATTCTTATAAAAAAATCCAACATGGACACCATTTGGAGGGGAAGGCATTTGAATTTGTTCACCCACAATAGATATTATTTGCAATAACTTCCTTTTTCTTGTTTTGGCTTGCTTTTTTGAAATGTGATTTGCATTCTATTTTTCAATTGGATTCATACTTCCACAATTCAAATTTAATTGTAAGATTAGCCATACTGTATGTAATTTCTTACATGATAAAATAAACGTATATGTTTTCTTCGCTTCTCTTCATTGACAAGATTTATTGTGGGTTGATAGTTATGGAATTGTTTGTTGCCAATGTGGTTGAGGAGAGAAACCTATAGTTATTAAATTTTAATCTAGATCAATAGGGGAATAAGACTATTATTTGGTAGTAGCTTATGGGACTATATTAACAGGAGGTTACCTTATTTGACTTCTTGATTTGTTTTTCTTTCTTCTTGCTTTCCTCTCTAGTTTTTAGAACAACACTATGGCCCCATGGGGATGAGTTTTAAGATGACCATTATTAGGATCATACTATGTTCTTGTCATGATCCCCAATGCATCCATGCCACCATAACACCAACTCAAAAAAAAATACTTGTAGTCCAAGACCATGTTCATATCACCAATGATCCCCTGGTATTCGGAGGTTCACAACACTTCCCATTAGATCTGAATAGGGGAACTATTTTTCATTCATTATTTGTAATGATCTTTCATTACTTAGCTTACACTATATTTTTTGGAATTTCCAAATGTTGATGTAACAATGAATTTGTAGATGTCCAATGTTAGTTGCAGTTTGCCTGTGCTATTTTTTGGATTAAATCTTACCAGTCTTCATGACTGTGCACCCAATATGAAGCTAATGCAAAATTTGTATCATAGTTTCAACAAAACCCATGTCCATAGAAGAAATACCAATAAAAATCGAAAGAATTCCCTTTCCTTTACTATTAAGCTGCTCTCGCAGAAGGTACTCTATTTGTACTGCAACACTTGTTTTCTATTACATTCCCTCATGGTCGATCACTTTATATCATTGGTGTTAATTTAATTATTTACACTATCTTTCTTACCTTCCATTTCATCATTTATCATTTCAAATATATTTTCTATGAATTTATCATTTTATATGTCCTTTTATAGTTTATCATTACCTTATTTCATAATTTATTTCAAATATTAATTTTTACATTTTATATTTTATGTTATTTATCATTTCTTATTTCCTTTAATAGTTTATCATTTCATTATTTAAAATTTTATAATTTCCTTATTTAATATTTTTTATTTCTTATTTTATAGTCTATTGATAGATTTCGTAGCTTATTTACTATTATTGAACACAAACATTGGACTACAATTTTTATTAATTAATTAAATTAATTATTGTTATTTTTCTACATTAATTTTTCACGATACCAAAAATAAAATGATGAAGGATACCACAGTCATGTTTATTATTCTCAATATCTCTTGTAATATTAATAAGAGAAGAGTATACATGTGATGCGTTGCGATTAGCTTCTCAAAAAACAAAAAAAAAATAATAATGTGTGGACGAAAGGCACCAAAAACGGGGTTAGATTAAAACGTGAGTAAACAATAACGATGCATTATAAAGTGGAACTCGGTGTGGAGAAATTTTGAAGGACCCCAAAGCAGCACCATTCATGATGAATGAAAAAATGGGGAAGGGTCTGGGTCATAGTAATGGATCCGTGTAAATGTTTCAAAAAAATTAGCCTTCGGCAGTGTAATTTTGTGGTCGTAAATTTTTAGAGGTCACCTATAGAAGTAAATAAAAAATTTAATTCACGTGTTTTAACAAACATTGTAGATGTCCAAAGTATGTTGTTTATAAAAACTACCAATGTATAGCATAATAGTTTGTCAGTTTTAATCAGTATCCCCACTTTGTATAACTTCATGTTTTCTTCTATATTAATGTTGTACTAACTTCGTAGATAGTCATCATTGCTTACTTGATCACGTCAGGAATTCTTGGACCCTACTCTTTGCTTACGTCAAATTACAACCAGATAAAAGGAAAAATGCTATCCAAGTATTTCTCATTTTCCCTTATTTTATCCTTTTGCATCGCAACTTCCCTTTCTTGTGTGTGTCCTCATTGAAATATCACACTGTGATTCAATTTAAAAAGAACCTTTATTTTCTACATATTGTTTGATCAAATAGATTAAGTGGGAGTTTAACTTGCTACATCTCACATTCTACCACATGCATCTTAATAACACATCAAAATATCTCCTTACCTGGTTGACTATTTGGGATTTCTTCACCCAAAAGGAATCCACCTAAGACTCTCCCTATCCAAAACTACTAGAAACCATCCTTATATTTTTTTTCCCTAGATACCTTTTTTATCCACTTTTTTTCACATGTTGCAATTAATCATGATGATAAGAAACTTGTTTCTTGTCTTGGTTTTTAAAAAACTACATAAAAAAATGTTCATCTCTTTCATGCCTATCGTCAATATTTCTCAAATCAAAACAACACAACAATGCGATCCATATAATCAAATCCCTTCCTCTAACGGTCTTTCCCAACAAGTTTCCAAACTTGAGACCATGCCTTCAGTTAATCAACCCCTTATTTCCATGGTCCCACTTCATGAGAACTATGTCATCCAAAATCATCCATGTCTTGAAACTAATTCTGATATCTCTCACCAATCCAACCTTTCTAGACCAACCACACCCCCATCTTTGGCTTCTTCATAAATTCATAGACATCCTCCTAACACCATTTATGACTTATTATTTCATAAATATCCCACAATCTCTCAATCCTATTAATCTACTCAATTGGTGGATCCTACTCCGCACACGTCAGTTTATGTCAGTTGTATTCCATCCGTTATTATTATACATATCCAACCATCTACACATATCAACATTTACATTCTTACCCATAATATTCTCCAATCATCTCAACCTCTTAAAACTCATATCGTCACTCATCATTTACCATGAATACTTGCTCAATATAAATAATCAAATCATGTCCCAGTTTCTCAACATCAATCATTGTAATAATTTATGGAATATCAACCCATGACATATATTAATCATTATCAAATGATTCCCCAAACACTTTCACATCTACAAACTTATCAACTTCCTTATCAAGCTACATTCCATTCTACACATCCAATCCAATCCTAGCCTATCATCACATTGAATGATCATATTCATGCCCTAATGAGTATATTACCTAGTCTAGAGGCCGTGACGTTAAGGCCCAAGGTCACATTGTCTTATGAAAAAATACATAATGAACCCATTCATCCATCAGTTCAAATTAAACCTAATCTTTATCATTGGGATATTCCCATGTTTATAAAATTTAACAGCAAGGAAGATCCCGTACAACATCTCTATGCATTTAAACATGCATGTTACCTTATCACACATGATTAGGAACTTATGCTTTGCACCTTCCATATGTCCTTGGCCGATCCAAAATTAGATTGGTAAAAAAATATTCCTCAAAATTCCTTATTTTCCTTCACCCAAGTCATGCAGTTATTCTTAGAACACTTTTTTATCAACATTGCATGCAAAATCACTATCACTAACCTATAGAACATATGAAAATTTAAAGATGAGTCCTTTGTGGATTTTTTTACACAATGGCACAACGTTATAAACAAACTATCCTTTTATCTTCCACAAAACAAACTCATTGAGCTCTTCACATGTTCATGTGTGAAGCACATACCATCTACCTTACAATTTCAATCATTCCAAACATTTGAGGAAGCCTTTACCATGTCCTGCAAACTCAAAACTTGTGTCATTGAGTAAGGTCATCTTAAACTAGGATTAAATAAACCTAAATTTGAATTTACCAAACCATGCACACAAAATGATAAATATAAGAGTGCGGCTAGTACCATAGTTTTCAAGTCTTCTTCTACATCTACATCTAGCTCGTGGCCTCAACAACGGGCCCCTAGACAATGCACAACTACACCTCCTTTAAAGAATCATATAGTTAAATCACACTTCCTTATATCGAATAAATTGATGAATCAATACCAAAACCATGTGGTATCGTGAGGACCATTATTTAAAATACCCCCAAGTCTAAGGACATGGCACAGAGAAATGTCAAAATTTTAAATATTTTGTGCAAATACTCATTGATCGAGGTGACCTCAAAGTAGACAACCCCAACACACCTGCAAATCAACCACTATAGGTATTTAAATAACCATTCCTTAACCACACACCGAAAATTCAAACCACCACCTCTACAACCCAAGAAACCATTACTCATACTATAAAAAATATTCACACCATGGACCAAGATTCTATCCCATCCATAACTTCCCATACTTCATCGTCAATCGCATCCACCTCCTTATACATTTACCCTACATCTAAAAACTCAGTAGCGCTTATACACAAAACTACACCAATCATACCTACATCTATCTCAAAACATATTCCTACATCCACAACTACCACATCAACCCAATTCATAAACATATCATTATTACCACTCGAGACACTTATGAAAACCCATTCCCACCTACTTCTACACCTGATTTTAATCCTACATCTACTTCATTACCTATCATATCTAATCCCTCAGTTATCAAGTCCCTTCATTGTATTTTAACACCTTTTCTACATCCATTTGACCTTTACAAATTATACCATCCTTAGATTTATTCCCATTTCATCCTTCCACACTTTTTTCCATACCCACCACATCCACTATTGTGAATACATCTACATCTATCCATACCCTTACTACATCCGCATCGACTTCAACTATACATGCCACTTCATTAATATCTATCATGCCCCAACCTATCATATCCAACCCCTTATCCACATCTACATCAATCATACCTATCACTGCATCACTTACATCTCCAAATTTACAAATTATTCCCACCCCTCTATTAATCCAAACTACCCCTATAATGGTCATATCAAAAAATACACTTACCCCTCCCTTGAAATATTTTTCCCTTATACCTATATCCTTTCCCATGGCTGCATCACCCATTTTATCCCAATATTATATACTTAATCCTTCAATGTTTAAACCCACTATCACACAGACCATATCCTCTCGATTTTCATATCTATCAATGATACCCCTTGAAAACGTTATGGAACAAGAACCTCCATCTAAGTTGAAAACAAACAGTTTTCATCCTCCCATTACAAAAAAAGTTATTTCCAAATTGGCTAATAAAAAACCTAGACGATTGAGATCTCACATAGACCTTATTAACTACATCATACAAACACCTCTTTCTCCATTAATATCCACCCCTAGACCATAATATTTATATCCTCCAAATGAGATTATTATCATCCCTACCAAGGGTAAACCTTCTCGACCAAAACCTAAGACTCTTAAGTACCTTATGCATCCTCATAAGAAGTTAGATCTTATCCCTCCTAGGAAAACACCCACAAATTTTAGGGCCATGTCCTTTTGCCAGAACATTTCCCAATGATCAATATAAATCCAAAAATTCCAACCTTCCTCCAAAATTTGTTTCATCTTCTAAGACGCGTAATCTACCCATCCAATATACATCCATCCCTAAACATACTATTAAAAATGACAACATTTTTCTTCCATGTACCACCTTTATTAGATATTTCACAGAGATCCTTAGACACTTAATCTAAATTTCTACCATAATGTTTCCTCCCATTAGACCTTTTAATCCATACAGTAGTAGACCTTCATGGTTCAATCCAAATTGCATTTTCACCTATCATCATGCTCCAAACTACAACATTAAGCATCATAAGGCCTTTCATACTATTTTCCATGACCTTATAGAGAAATATGATTTCCTCACTCAAGGGTAACATCCTTCCCTAGCCACAACCAAGACAAATCATATTTCTACATCCCCATACATAGGGTTTCCTAAGATTCCCTCATCCACATCTATTATTCATTTACCTATCATGTCATCCATAGATTTTATCCCACTTCCTCTTTCCACACTTATACCCATGTCAACCGCATCAACTATAGTAACCGCACCCACATTATCCTTTCCTTCCACATCATTTGAAAATTATTGAAAAACACTTCAACTTGAGTAACTTCAAATGTTCCTTCTATCTCATCGACAGATACTTCCACATCAAATAAACCTTCACCTTATTTTCAAATCATCATAAAAATACCACTCCATCCACCTGCATCAACCACAACACAACCTTAAGACCCTCTACTTTAAATCATTGTCATCCCTTCTAAGAGCGCTCCTCTGCAATACATATCAAAGAACCTTGGTAAACTTCCACAAAAATCTCTTGTGCATCCCCTAAATAAGATAGAAATACCTCTAACAAAGATAAAATATACATCATCTATTTTTGGGCAGCATGTATCTATTCTAGGGATACCTCCTCCATCTAAGGCATCACAATCAACCAACTAATGAAAATAAAAACCATGAAACATTCTTTAAAGATCTAAATCTTCAAATAGATATTCAATTGTCATTTAGATGGACTCGAAACCATGAAATTCCAAGACTCAATCCTCCAAGACATAACATACATCCAAATCCCAAGAATGTGCATCAAAATCTAAGTTTAAAGATTACAAAGAAAATACATCTCCTAACATATCAATCGAAACATATGCAGAAGTACATCAACACTTACTACAAATTTTCACAATCGCACTTCCACCTATTAAGGCACTTTATCCAAGTAGTAAGAATTCATCATGGTTTTATTCCCACCTCATTTTTGCCTACCATCGTACATCAAGTCATGACACTGAACATTGTAAGGCCCTGTAGACCATTATCCATGATCTCATTGAGAGGGATGACCTTTTCATGGATTGTCCCTCTCCATCTACCATTTTATCTACAACTAATCAAATTCCTACTTCTACACCCTCATCTATCAAAATCACTAAGTATCCTCATTCATTCTCCATTACCATCCCTTCTTCACATATAATTCCTCATAAAGAGGGTCCACCCTTATTCATCAACATTGTTAGCTTATGATCCCCGACTATATACCAAATACAAATTCAAAGTTATCATCAACATATAATCTCTTTCGACATCCACTACCTCATTTACATCTCTCAGGGAATATCCTTCCCTAGTCATTTACCCTCTTTCTCATCCACACATCTTATCATCGTGTCTCCCTTGGCGCTTGGAGATAAAATCCTTTCCTTTACATTGTCTTTTCTTATCCAAATCGGCTCATCTCATCCTATTCAATTTTATCTATCCACCATCTACTCACCCTATGTCCACCTTTGTGGCAATATATGTGATCCCCTTGGGGGACAGCATGGATTTATCTAAATCTCACCTTTGTGGCCATTCTCATGTCTCTTTTAGGAGAACCATATCCTAATCTTAAGTATGCTCTTGTACCCATTATTCTCGCTTCCTCATCGCCTAGGTCTTGTGAATATTTTTTTATCTTTATCTAATTCATCGCAAGTTGTTTAATATTGTCCAAATATTATTATCATCTCATCCAAAGTCCACCGTTGAGGCCATATTTCTCCCTCCCTTTGGGGACAAATTATCTTAAGCCCACACTTGTGGCCATTATTTTGTCTTCGAATACGCATATTTATCGCTTCTTCATTTTTGAGATCTAACACATATTTTACCTTATCTAATTTCATCCAAACTATCCTCTTGTCCTAATTCCATTGTAGTGCCCATAGTTTTCCTTCCTTGGGGGACTAGTCATACCTACCCTAAATCCACCATTGTGGCCATATTCATCCCTCCCTTGGGAGAAATTTTATTTTACATCCAAATTCCACCATTCTGGCCATACTATTATCCCAAAGTCCACCATTGTTGTCATATTTTTACCCCTATTGGGGGTACCATTTCTCTTGGGGGAACCATTTATTCTCATCCTAATACCACCTTTGTGGCCATTTATTCACCTCATTAGGGACACATATTTTCTTCACTTCGTTAATTATAACACATAATTTATATCTTATCTCATCTATCTCATCGCATCTTTGCAAGTTATCTTCCTATCCTAATGTAACTTGAACGTTAGTGACCTCATCCTTAAATACCACCCGGACATCAATTTTCTAGAAGGCAACCAACATGGAATTTTATCTCCCAAATAGATTGGACCTTACGTTATCATGCATAATTAGGGGTTTTTGGCCTATAGTTTTCCTTCCATCGACTGTAAACTAGAAACATAACCTCTTAACGCATTGCACATAAGGCCATTCTATTGTTAACATATCTAATAATGAGAAAATAATAATAGCTTTAGTTCATTCTTCCATCATTATTCCCTTCCATCGATCATTGTAATGATATGGAACTATGCATTCTAACATCACTTCCAAGACATGACCTTAAATATGGGAACCATGGCTATGTCCCTATCATTTTTCCATAAGGACAATTTATCCCTTTTTGGTGATAACTTAGAGATCATTACACCCCTCACATTCTCATTTACCTATTAAAACCATGGTAAGGGTCCAAGTCTGTCACTTGTAAAATCATCACCCCCTTCTATGTGGTCTACCTAGCTATATTCAACTCTTCCCCATAAAAAAAAAATAAGAAAGAAGAAAGTAACAATTATGGATGCTCTTATCCAAAAATAGATTGGTGCCTCAAAGGAAATTTGTTCATTAAAAGCATATAATAACATAATACCGGTCCCCCAAAGGATGACTTTCATGCGTATGTTTTCCTTCCATCTACAAGAAAAATTCAAAAATCCAAAAGAAAAAAATGTGGACATACCCTCGAAGGATGGGTACTCTATTTTATCATGGAAGTGAAGTCTTCCAACATTGATCAGCCTTCTATATATCATAACATCCTAAGAAAGATTCCTGCATTAATTATCGTTATCATAAAAATTTCTGACTTCCCACATCGATCAGTTTGAATGATTCTACTTCCTTGAGATGAGGCATAGTCCTCAGAACAACCACCTATGGATAACCTCTTCTCACATACACATTACATCATAAACCTATTTTTTGTGTTGACATTAGGTCTATGAAACTATTGCATCCATGTTTCCATCATTGTATTATGATATAACTAACCATCATTGGTTATGTGTTAACATATGCTATTGGATGCAAGTGCAGTGTCCTCAGTGCTTCTTTTTCTTTTTTAACTCTAATCCGGTTCGAATAATGGTTTACTCGTATACTAATTACTATGATTATGTGTCATTTATATCATTAAGGTAAAAAAAAATTCAAGTTCGCATTCTTAAATATCTAATATTTAAATATGCCATCTATATCCATATGTTTACTTTTAAGGATGACATCTATTCACATCATCCATAAATCCATGAAATATGTTAACGCCTATGAACACTTTCTCTAATTAACTTTTCTGTTTGGGAATTCTACTTGATCTCCATTGTAGTTTGCAAATCCTACTTGAGGATCCATTTCAAGGAAAATTTGTTATCCTGTAGCTCCTCATCCACAACCATGGTAAACATGTTTTTAATCCATTCATCCTCCCTCAACACTTTTATATGCCCATAATTTTTTTCCCACATCCCCCTTCTCACCATTCATCCCTTTTCATCTTTAGTTTTCCACATTTACCTAACTATTCTCGCAGCACAACAATCTTACTTAATGTAGACCTATAATTCTTGAAAATTCATTCTTCTCACTGACAATCCCATACGTTAACCATTCCTTCCTCTTAGTCTCCACTATCAATCAAAAAAATTCTCCTACCATTACCCATTATCAACCTATCAAATGGCAGAATACGTCCATCGTCTGTCCCTTACAATTATACTAATTTCCCGATTTTCCTCTTTAGTGCATCAGCGTTCATACCACTTCCTTCCATTGTTTTCATGTCTTATTTCTTCACCTTAACCTCATCCATAATAATATTCTACATTTTCTCCTCGCGTTTAACCTTTTCATAATTCATTGATCCTCCTTTACTCTTTCCATCCCTTGAATTCTCCTACATATCCACTTTCATCTCTTACCATTATTATTGTTGGTCTACCCCTAAATATCACTCCACATCACTCTCTACTACCTTTCTCACTCTCTTTGTCCTTCTATGTTTTTTACATTCTTTCCCCCCATCTTGCACAAAAAATAATTATTGTTGGTCTTCCCCTAATATCCCTTCGTTGGAATTGAATTGTTCATTCTTCATCTCCCTCATACCCTTCTTAAATTTTCATCTCATCCTTCACCAACAATAATTATTGTTGGTATTCCCCTAACATCCTTTTACCAAAATTTCCTTCTCTAATCCCCATTACATTTTTCTATGTCTTTACTTTTCCCTTCATCATTCACCAACAATAATTATTTTTGGTTTTGCCTTAATATTTCTTCAATACCATTGCCTTCTCCATCATCCATTATCTCTTTCCTACCGTTCATTTTCTCCACCTCTCCCCTTCACCCTTTCCCATATCCTTACTATCTTCATAATACATCCTTCATTATTTTCATCCTAATATTGTTATCCTTATCTCATGCATCTCTACAACTTTTCCCCTCCTTACCTAATGAATCCTTGTTAATTTCCAATTTTATCTTCTTCCTTCCTCACTATCCCATATTTTAATCCTCTCACCTTTCACATGCATTTCCATGCAGTATGTACCATATTCCTTACCTTTGTCTCTATTTTGTTATCTCTACTTTTCTCATTATTCACCTTCTACATCCAATACCCCCCTTCTCTGATCTTTTCCACATCTTCATATTTTCTTGTCTACTTTATTTATTTTTTCTATTCTATCATCTCTTTCATATTATTTGAATTATTCATTTTTTTCATATCATCATGTTCTCTCACTTCATATTTTCTATTTCACTACCTTAATTTTGAACTTATTTCTTTTTTTTTTTCCTTAATTCACCCTCTACTATATTGTCTTCTCTCATCTCATTTTATCCTTCTTATTTGAATTCCTCATTTTATGTTCCTATCATCCTTTTATACTCTTCTCTATTTTTTTCTCCATACCCATCATGTTGGCTCTATTCCCTACCCCTATCTTCTTCAACTCAAAATTCTATAATTTATTTCTTTTCTCAATTCTATCATCTCTTCCCTCTTCTTTACATTATTCATTTTCCTCATCTCCTCCATGTTTAAATCATCTCTCTCCATTCATCTTCATCATCTCATTGATTTTTTCCATCATTTCTCTCCCTTCACCTTCCTCACCACCATCAATTTATCTTCTCCACCACTTTCTGATTGCATATCTATCTCCATTTTCTATGATTTCACATTCCAATCTATAAAATTTTATCATGTCATCTTATTCTCGCTCATTACCATATTCTCCTATCATCCTTCTCTACTATCCTCTTCCATGTCTTTAATTTTGTTTTTCCTTCCTCGACCACATCTAGTTTCTTTCTATCATCTATTTTATATTTTGTACATCCTGTAGTTTCTCTATGTCCTCCATTCTTACACCATCCCTCTTCCTTGATTCATATCTGTCTCCATCCTTTTGTTACTTTCACCATCCATTTTGTCACGTTATCTCTCCTCATTCCTATCATCTTCATCCCTCTCTTTCATTCATTTATTCTCCTCCTCAACCACATCCTTTCTATTTTATACCTTTGTATTCTTCACCTTTGTCTTTTATCTTATTTATCAACCACTACTCGTGTCCATTCTAGTTTTTTTAATTATGTCTCTCATTCATTATATCCTTCAGAACATCTTCACACTTAATATTCAACACCTATTTAAATATTTCTCCAGTTGTGTACCATAGCCGATCTATTCCATTTAACCATATTCTTATCCTCCTCTCTGTAAAATCAACATCTCCTCTCTTGAGAAGGCATTGTAATACCTCTACCTGATCACATCTTCCATGTCAGTATAATCTTGGATGATACCATAAAGTTTGTCACTTATCATATTCTATTCTCCCTAAAAAAACATATGCTCTACTTTTTTAAAAGTAGATTGAATATTTCACCTATTCGCCAAAGAAAAGGGAATAATTTATCTTTTCTTTGTCTAATCATTTATCATCAATGGAAAACCTTTATTAAGAAACATGTATTACAAATCATATTTACTCCACCTTGGGGCATTTTATTTTGTAATTCTATCCACTATCTGCTTAAATTCCACCTTTTTTGCCATACTCATTCCTTCTTTGGGCATTATATTTCAATATTTCATTTATTCCATTCAAATCTCATAGTCCACCTTGGCGGCCATACCTATTCCCTCTTAGGGAATTTTTTCACCATCCATTTTGCTATTTTCCTTTATGGCCATACTCATTCCCCGTTGGGGGCATATTATTTCACTACCAATCTTCCAGTTTTCCTTCTTGGCCATTTTTCATGCCCTGAGTTGGGCCATCATTATTTTCATCCTCGTCTATTTTACAGATGCTTAATTTTTCCTCAATTCCTCATGTACCAAGGATTTCACATTACTTTTTCATTTGGTTGTACATACTTTAATGTTTTCCTATAACCCATTAGTCATCCTAGATCACATCCTTTTCACATTTATTTTTACACTCATTTTCCTGTAGTGCATTACCACAATATCCATTGAAACCACCCTTTGTCCCCTACTGACATGATATTCGAGTCACCTCCACATTTTTTATTGTTTTTGAAATCATTTTTTCTTAGGGAATCTTCCCTTGCCTTATCATTTAACACATTTATCTTCACCCACCTGACCTTCAAAAAAAAATATCTCTTTCAAACTCAAGATCCATGCCCCTTAGTTCCTTAATCCCAAGTTTAAGGGGGGATACCAAATCAATCATATTTTCATTACTTCATATTTTCTTTCTTGTGTCTTTCTCAATACAAACTACTCATTAAAAAGTGGAAAATGTAGACACCAATTTTTGGTTCCGTTCCTCTATTTCACCCCACATCTTCTCTCCTTCATTACGATTGCCCATTAAAATTTTTCTTCCATCCTAGTTTGAATAAATCACATTTTCCACCAAAAATAAATATTCAATTAATTAATATTAATTGGTTAATTAATTCTATTTAAATCCCTAATCATCATAATATGTTAATATGCTCCATATAAATCCACTATCAAATTAAATATTACAAGATAATCCACATGCACCCCACTATAAAATTAAATATTACAAGATAATCCACATGCACCACAATATCAAATTAAATATTACAAGATAATCTATATGTACCCATCTATTGAACTAAATATTACAACATAATCCACATGTACCCCACTATGGAATTAAATATTCCAAGATAATCCACATGAAATCTATTATTGAATTAAATATTGCAAAATAATCCATATGAATTCAATAATTAAATGTAATACCACAAAAACAATTAAAATCATGTCCCCCCACTCACTTAATCAAGGTTTGTTTTTCAAATAAGGATTACCTAATAAACCCTAAATTAACCATATCTTAAGGCTGTAAATAAGAGTCTCCCCCCTCTTTTAGATAGGTTAGAAGTGATTGAAAAACTATGGCATTATAGATCCAATCATATCATCTAAATTCTCTTGTGATGCAACTTGTATCACCATAATACTATCTTGATGCCCTTGTTCTCTTATGATTCCCTAGCTATCCAATTCTCTTAAAATATCTTTGTACTTCCATATTAACGATATTTTACAGAGCTTGTGGCATTTCAATTCATTAGATTTTTTTTCTTGGGTCACTATGAACCATATGGTCTTCTCTTCAATCATTTCCCAACCATAGGGGTTTGATTTTGTATTTCTCTTATCAATTATCATTTCGATTAATATCTCAATTATCACATCAGTTAGTATCTACATTTATCATATCATTGCTTTGGATTTCTATCATCAGTGTATCATCATCCAATATTGATTACACTCTTTTATTAATATGTGGGATGAAATCCTTTCTATGAATCTTTCACTTCCTGGAACTGAATTTTTCAGGTAGCCCACTATATATCTTGTTAATATTATTCATTTTTTATATCTCTTTGTTGTGCAGATCGAAGATTTATCGTGACGATAATCATCCTTTTTATATCCCATCCCACATCATCACTATCCACATCAAGATGTCCCTAAACCCTCCCATAACTGAGGTTTTTTTATTTCTCATTTATCTTTCACTAATTTGGATAGGTAGCCGTAATTTTTTTCAAACAACAAGAGTAACATTTTAACCCAAAAAAATATCATTTCATCACATGATTGTACTTAAAATCTACAAATTATCCATTAATATCTCATAAAAAGGATTGAAAAATATCATTAGTACCTCAATATCACTTTCACCATGCTAACATGTGCTCCTAAATGCCTGTAGGATGTTATTTTAAATCAAAAGTAATTTTTCAATCCTTGAAAAGGAAAAATACCTCCATCTACTATCACCACATGTAAACCATGGATATATGAAAGAAAATACCTATTTATAATGATAATGAACTTTGGAATATGTGTCATACCATTGAGAAAAGAACATGTTGTACATCTTCTAAACCTATAGGTGGTAAGTTTATTCATGAACCACCAAATGATTCCCACTAGCACATACAAACTAATGAAATCAACAAACGAACTTCCTAAAATATTTAAACACTTTAAAGAGTGAAATTACATGAATAAAAATATCAAGAATTAGGAAAACCATATTCCATACGTGCGACACCATCAATACTACCATTGTACTGCACAATGCACTTTTTGGCATAAACGATGATGCAGAACAATAAAGAAATCAAAGAAAATGATGTAGAGTATATGGATCACCTTATATATGCATTGAGACACTTCATGAAGTTCATAATAATGAAAATAAATTTGTTCAAATCTTGAATACATACTTTATAAACGAAGAACATTGTTAACTTTTCAACACTCTCATGCATAATTGAAGAATTGTACATAATTAGAGATCCAAATTTTTACATCCTCTAGCCCTATGAGCATAGTATATTTTCTCAAAAATTTATCTTCTTTTCTTTCCATTTCAACCTCTAAAAATTATTTTCACTTTCTATCACTTAGAATGACTGTAAAACCTAGTGTGGGGCAGTAAAGTACCAATATTGCTTGAAATATTTTCATTTCACTTCCAAGCCAGCACTAAAACCTTGAAATGGAATATTAAAAAATTATGAACATCTCTTAAATCAATAGGTATCATAGAAAATCATTTTATATACCTATAACATCTCAATTTTCTTGGAAACACCCTAATATTGAGCAACTTGGGTAACATTTAGCCATTATCTCCATAACCACTTGATCACCTTCACCATATTCTTAAAGATACTCCAAATTTTTGGAGTGATGTATATTCCTTAGGAACTTATTTAGAGAAGAACAAGATACTTTCATAGTCCTAGAAACAAGCATATACCCCTAAGGACTAATAACACACGTGATATGAATGCAAGAAACAAAAAAATTCAATGCATTGATCACACTCTCACTTCAAACACATAAATGAAAATATGTCACACCTATCAAGACAATTTATACCCAATGAAAAATCCATATAACCTTCTAAGCACTCATAGAAGACAGTGCAAACTCTCACAGTACACAATGATACAATACTGACCGGATTTGGACAAAAATACTATGAGAAAAATGATCAATACCACTAAAACCAATAAAAATCATATAGATACATGTCAAGATGACTCTAAACCATTCATGACTCATGATAGATGAGTTACACACCAAGAAAACTCATGAAAATACCACATAATATTCTTATAAGTGCAACTAAGAGATGCAAGACTAGTTAAAAATACTTTTACACAATAATCAACATCATGAACCAAAACAACACTATGAAAAGCATACATACACATACCTTGACCTTATAATGGAGACACACAATGATTTAGATAGCTCCTCCTCACCTAAATGATTGATATGTAATTGAAATGCCTTCAAGAAGCATAATGAAGGCATATAAGCTCCATAGAGACATAAAATATGGCCTTGAAGAGATTCCAAGCCTTCTTGGGGACCTTTAAAAGACATTCATCCTATATTATGTGATTTGAACATTATTTTACAGTTATCTTCTAAATTTTAATTGATTTTTGTGGGAGAATATTGTCTTTTCTTGGATCTCATGTTCTTCTAGAGTCAATACCTTACATTCTAGATCCTTAAAAGTTTTTCTCATACACTTTAGGCATTTGATTTATGTATTTTTTCTTGAATAATCATGTATAAATAATATTTCCACATGACCAATCTCATTATAATAGTAGAAAATAACTTAGTTATTCGTTTTGAGTCCTTCATTTTGACAAGGTCTATCATGTAAGCAATACCTAGTAGTATGAACTTATTCATTACAATTATAGCATATAATAATTTTAGAAAAATCACTTCTATTGAATCTCTAAGGATGATCATAGCTAGGATATTTTCTACAATCATTATATCTATGGCCAAAACCATTACAAGTAAGACAATGACCATTGAAAGTTATTTCACACCTTGAAGCATTGGAATGCCTAACAGGTCTTGATTTCTCATTTTATTATGGTTTTCACTTTATTTTATTCTTTCACATAGGATTATCTAATTACTTTCTTGAAACAAAAATATCTTTCTTAAGTTTTTTTCCTTTGGCTCTTCTTTGAAGCCCAAACCATTCCTATCATTTACACCACTTTTTTTCCAAGTAGGTCATCTAGATCAGTTGCAATATTTTCAAATTTTCACAAGCACAGAGTATTCTTACCCATTTCTAACAGATTAGCATTTAAAAAATTTGTATATTGTTCATAATTAGTGCAAAAATTCTACTTTTCTTGCAGGTTCGAGACAAGAAACGTTAAATTTTCTTCTAGTAACTTATTTTCTTCAATTAGTTTAGTAGACTCAAGCATATATTGCTTATCCAATTTATTAAAATGAATTTCATATTCCTTAATCTGCAAATTCTATTTTTTATTCTATTTTTCAGCTTGTCCATGCTCCTATTTGACACTCTCAAGATCATCCAAGTCATTTGCAGATTCCTTATCAAAATATTTACCATAACAAGAAATAAAATCCCCTAATAAATAATATCCATCACTTGAAGACCTCATATCTTCTTTAGTCATGAATAAGGCCTCATTTCCTATGATTTCATATTTAGTTTTAGATTTAGAATTTGATACACCACTACTTTCATCTGAACATTCATCATCTTTATTTGAATAAAACACTTATTTAAGTTTTTTATGATTAGGTATCTTAAAGTTCTTCTCACCTTTTCCAAAATTGTAGTTCTTCTTATTAGGTTCTTCCTCAGGATGTTACAAATAATCATTCTCCATCTGATGCCTATGAGGACACTTAACAAAAATATTTCCTACTTCTCCATAGTTAAAACATTTGAATGTAAGTTTACCTCTATAATTACTATGAATGTGCTTCGATATTCTATCCATCATAACAAAGAGCTCTTCATGTTGAATCTCTACAGTGGTATCATCATCCCTTACCTTCTTGTCTTTTTTCTTCATTTCAGTTTTAAATGCAATCGTCTTCTTGGCTAGTTTTGAGTCTCCTAACCTCGTTTCATAAGAGGTATGAGTACCATGTAACTCATCCAATTTCTAAGTGGTTAGATATTTTTCCTTTTCAATAGAAGAAACTTTAGAGTCAAACGTAGAAGTCAAAGACCTTAGAACCTTTTGAACCAAAACATATTCTTTAAATTCATCGAGCCTAAACCCTTCATGTTATTCACAAATTTATCAAATCTAAGAAGGTATGCAACAATTGACTCATTATCATTTATTTTAAGTATTTCAAACTGATTTCTAAATTTTTTAAGTTTTTCAATTTTTATGTTTGATTCACTTTCATAGAGAACCTGAATTTTGTCCCATATAGTGCATCAAATTTCCCATTTATGATTCTCTAAGTCCACTTAGGATTGCATTGAAATCCTTTGAGTTATTGGTATAATAATTATTTTCTTTTTTAGTGCATATAGAGTTAGTAGGAGGAACATAGCATTTTCTACTACAACACAAACATTAAACCCTTGTTCCTTGATGAAAGTATTCATCCTCATGCTTTAAAAACTATAATTTACTCTATTAAAAAATGGTGTATTTCCACTTGTAGAGTTGTTATCCATTTTTTACTTCAAGGATATCGTTTCAAGTTGTCAAACTTATGCGAAAAAGACACGATCGAATACACATTTTAATCAAAATAACCATGTATTCAATATTTTATGTGTGCACACCATAAACCATGAAAGAAAAGAAACAAATCAAGAAACCAAAGATATAAGTGGGAAACCATAAATGGGAAGAAAAACATTTATAACACAATATTATATTGATATTTTAATGAATTTAGTGAGGTGCCAACCCCACAAGGAGCACCAATTCCTAGTTTAGTAGAGAACCAACCCTACAAGGAACACAACCCCTAATTTTGTGAAACACTAACTCCACAAGCAGGTTACAACCCCCCAATATGAACAATCACCCACTAAATCACCTTATGATGTGACCTATGAAGACATGTTATTCACTTCACACTTTTTCAATCAAATCCTAGGTGACCACACTTCAAAAACCAAGTTCATCAAAGCCTCTTAAAACCATCAAACTCTTGCTTTTATTTCCTCTAATTTTTCTCAACCTGAAACACATTTTATTTAGCTCGAAATCAATATAAATAATCTGCAATCAAACTTCACCTATGTTGTTCCACTTGCACACACTCAACTAGTTCCAAAAAGCACACAAAATCATACTTTTTTATGTTTCCCATCATTTCAAATTTGGAAAAAATATTTTAGCTCATTTTGGTTCAACCCAAACATTAAAGAAACATTTACAATTTTAATATAACAATCATAAGTTACACAATTAATTCATCTTAGCTCAACCATCATTTCATGTGCCAAAATTGGCTCAAGTCCCTCATCATGATGAAATACCTATCTAAAGAATGCTCTAGAAAACATGTCAAATGACCCCATCATGATGAAATACATATATAAATAGAAATATACCTAAATCTACTTTCCAAATTTTTTTAATAATCTCAAAATTCCATCTCTAGCTCAAGTTATGCTCATTTTATTAGACCTTGCTATTTGAGACCCCAAAATTTCCCTTTCGCTAATCAACCTGTTTGGACCTAAATATAACTTATAATTGGATTATATTTCTCTTAAAATTAATTTAAATCACAATCAACTCCCATTAACCATGAAAAATCAATTTTTCATCCTACTCCTTTGGACCATCTTGTTTTAAATCCTTCATTCCCAAAAACTGCTATTTAGAGGTGGAGTCCACTTAACACCATGAATTAAACCATACATTTATGGAAATCATGAGGAGTAATATACAACATCGAATCATAATTTTTTATCTATAAATGAAAAATATGTCACAGTACTTCACTTTCTCCAAGCTTCTCCTAGCTAGGGTTTAACTAGGGTTTTAGACCACTTTACCTTCTTAACATTCATTCATAAAATATTGAAAATCAAATGAACCTATTATTTTTGTGAAAAATTCCAAAATTTCCATATAATATTTCTTGAAATAAAAAATTTACCATGAAAACCAAAGTATTCACAACGAGCATCTGAAGTTCAACTTTGAGCTGGAATTTGACATCATTTTCACCCTATCTCACAAAATTAGTCATATTTGGAAAAATATACATCATGGGAACGTTAATTTTTTCTGAGATAATAATTAATCATCCTTATAACATATCCAATCATCAAAATGTAAATTCCATAGTTCAATCTCTCCATTCACTAAGACTTACTTGTGTTTACATGCTAGATCATCACTATAGAAGATAGGGTCAACTAAAATAATGTAATAAATGAACAATAAATGTCTAAAATGACCTAAATATACCTCATATTTCGTGATATAACTAAATATAATAATCCATGATCTCATATATCTCCAAACCACTCTATCAAACCTCCAAGATACTGTACATGCTCCCGATGAGAATTTGTAACAAAGTGAAACACCTATGCATGCACTATGCCACTGTTGTGAGTTATTAAGAACCCTAAAATCATTCTAGAAATAATTTCAACATGATTCTAAATCATCCAAAAAGCTCACACTTCAAAGCTACATCTCTTAGGCACCTGTATAAGCTAGCAAGACAAATCCCACCTCAATGAGTTCCACTATACTAGTTGATATACATCTGAAACACCATGTTAGCATATTGAACAACATCATATGACCTCAAACAAGATTTAATTTTTCATTAATGTTGTTTCGCATCAATGAAAACATACCACTTAGCACTTGCTAGGTTATGCCACCATACAATATTTGGAGACTACCATTAGTTTAAGATATTTCAAGATTAACAATTAGTAGCTTATGCCACAACATATTATTTGGAGATTATATTCACTATAGTTAATTAATTCATAGTTATGGTTTTTTATAGCAGTTAACAAATTACAGGAAGACATTTTTAACTTAGCGCGTGCTATTTTAAATAAGTACATAATACATAGAGCTTACGGTCGATAGGATTAAACAAATTAAATTAACATACTTTGAGCTAAGAAGATATTACGTACTTCCATAATATATTGTTTTGATGTTAGTGGTTGTTATCATTTAAAAAGTTCTTGAATGATATTTTGAGCTTATTTTTCACTAGGTTTAACAAAAACAAATAAGATATTACTATATAAGTTTCCGATGGGTTATGCCAAAACATAATATCTAGATCTTAGTGGTCACTAGCATTTAATAAATTTGAATCAGTATATTAGTTTGAGCTCAAAATATAATAACATTTATTAAACAAAAGAAATATAATTTGAGTTGTGTGGCCACTAGGTTATGCCACAACATGTTATTTAGAGATTTCATTAGCTAGGGTTTAATAATTCATAATTACGATATTTTACAACATTTAACAGATCAAAGGAATATATTTATAACTTTTCTAGTGTTTCTCCAACAATATAATATTTTGATCTTAGTTTTCGCTAATGCCTAACTAATCAGAGAATTATATTTTGATATTAGGAAATGGTATGTTATGTCACACCATAAATTTTTGGAGCTTATTGGTCACCAAGTTTTATTAAAATAAAGTAGGATATTTTGATCTGAAAAGCCATTAGGTTATACCAAGATATAATATTTTGAGCATAGCAATCTTAAGGATGTAAGAAAACAAATTAAGATATTATGAGATTAGACACAACTATGATATTCCAAAACATAATACTATTATGAATTAGAGTAAAAGTGTTTTTTTTTTATAAAAAATGAGCCACATACTTGTAAAACAAATCCCTCACAGCAAGATATTACAATGAAACAAGAAGAGAACAATATCTTATGAAACAAAAAAAAAAAACACCAAAAATTCCTAAACTAGACAAAGCAAAATTATATTTTATGGGTATTCGTGGGAGTAGCTACTTCATCCTTAGCATAATCAATATGGCTTCCTTGAACCAACATGTCCACTAACTTAATGTGTTTTAGGAAATCTTTTTTTTTTTTCATCCAAGTCATGTTTGTGCAATTTTTCCATTCCTTGATAGAAGATACTGAGTGTAAGATAATCTATAGTGGTATCGTGGGGGTCAAGTGAGATCTTATCTAAATTCTCATGATTTTCCATAGATGTAATCTTGGATACTATTTTCTCTAATAGAGGAATAGGGTAAACCGAGGAGAGATCCCACAACACATCATGAATTTATGATTCAATGCTAACATCCACGTAAAAAGGAGGGGGGTATCTACACATGCTTTCATGATCAAATTAGTTGAGTCATTTGTAAACATTATAAGTTTTGAGGAGACTAGCGGAGAAGCCACATAAGCATTAATAAGAGGTGGAGAGGTAGTATATGTTAGGTCCAAAATTAGTTCAAATACTATAGGAGATTTCCTTGATGGGTTTGAAGGGTTAAGATCTGCCAAAGACAACAAGAGAGAGACAAGAGAATAAGAAGTGTGGGAGACCATAAGACCTCTATGACTAATGATCATGATGTCCAAATGAGAATTAGAAGGGAGAAATAATTAGAGACAACGTAGACTGGAAGTGGGAGTTATTTGTGGAGGAGGATGGGGGGCGTGATGTTGCTTTCCTATCTTAGAGTGAAAGAATGAGATTTATTTTTGGGAAGCTTCCATTTTAAAGAGAAAATATTAAAGTCCTTGGTGGAGGAAAGTACCTTCCTCTTCTCTAGCCAGTCTAAGGGATTTCTCAAGCGATTGAAATAGAAAATAAATTTTTTTTACATTGTGATCATGTTGAAGATGCGCAAGAAGAAATTTTTTAGGTCCATAGATAAATTTTTAGCATCACTCCAACGTGAAGTACCTCCTCAATTTTTCATAAACACTATACCAAACGTTGTGGAAGTGAGTCTCAATCATAGCCCAAGTGATAGATTCTCATATTTTCACCAAGACATGGGAATTCATCCATATCCTTCTTACGAGAACATTTAAAATAAATATCTCCCTCTATAGGGAGCCTTTTCACAACCAAAATGGAATCTATCAAAAAAATCAATTTAGAATTTCCCACTTTACTTTTCCTTTATCATAGGTGTCTAGCACACTACTACTCACTTGGACACATTGATTGGATAGTATTTTCATAAACGACATAATACCACCATGATGTAAAATAGTCCATACTTCTAGGTTGGCCTTATCCTCTTGACAAGAAGAAGGCTCAAAGCGTTTTATGGTGTCAACCATAGTGAACAAGGTTATTACGAAAGTGTTTGCCAAAGGCCTGATATATATGATGCTTAAATAGAGATGTTGAGCACCTTAAATTCAATCTTCAACATGTGTCTCCAAGATTTCTAATTGAAATCTATCATGATTAGTAATATTCATTAATTGATCCCATCCATCACAAAAGTACAATCTATCAATGTAATAAATTCCCAAAATTACACACATACCTTATACTCTTGCTGCCGCTAAAGAAATTATGCCTCAAAAAAACCTATTTTTTTTTAATTTTGATCTTAGTTAATGATGAGGAAATTACAACATTAATTAGTTAATGTTATCTCTATTATTATACTTATTGGATGTGTAGGGTTTAATTATTAGAGATATTATATGTAATTAGTTAAATACATATTATAAAGGAACAATCCACAAACAAAATTGAACAAAGTGATATAGCTAACAATTCTAGACATGATTTCATATTGTATAGATTATTATAAAACTAATCAAAATTAAATATCTTATTCAGATTTATTTACATTTAGGTTCTTTGAGGTTGTTCATACTGTAGATGGAAATGAATAGGGTAAGAACAGAGATGTTAAATGGAACATAAACAACACTTTAGATGGGCATTTTATACGAGATTTGGTGAGGTGATTTCACAAAACAATGTTTGAATTGAATGAGACTGGGATGGTGTTGTGTTGAACAAGAAATGCATTCCCGTGAGTTGTCTCTATCTCAGGGTCTGCTTTTTTCAACGGATAATTTGATTTTAAAGTAAACAATGACCATTTATTTCTTTAACAACCCATATTTTTTCCATATTATTTTAATCTACTTAGCACCCGTAAAATAGATAAAAGTGTGCCTGAATTTTTTGTAAATGAAAAAATTGTCTTTTGGGCAATTTGTTCCTTTTCCACTTTCCCAAGAGGAATGATTTCATAAAAAATAAATCAATCCACTACTGATACTAGAAGAAGTACACTCTTATTTTGTTGCCTGCTCTAATTGTATAAGGTTCCACAGAGAAAAAGATTGAAGCAATCTCGATTTGAAATAGTTTTCACTACATTTTTCTAAGAGCAACGTGTGTAGTTCAGACAAAGATAAAGTTAAATATAGATATAATTATAGGTACATGTAAATAATAATATGATTATTGGGTTTGTGTTCTCTTTAAATTCTTTACTTGGAAGATCCTAGGTCATGTTGACATGGAAAAGCATAAATGCAGGCCCATTATTAATCTTGTGATGAAATTACACTTGTTTGGAAAAACATATGTGTAGGCCCAATATTAATATTTTAACTAGCATCTTAGATGTTAAAATTTCTTCTTATGTTGAAATATTGTGTGACTTGATACTAGTGTGTGTATATATATTAACTTGAATCAAGATTTTTCTATTCCAGGTATAGTCGAAAATGTGTTGTTTATATTATATAAAACTTATTGCTAACTATCATTTAACAAGTATTGAATGTTATTTTAAAATTAGAGTCAGCTAGCTTATGACAGAACATAATATTTGGATCTTTTTGGTATCTGGGATTTAGCAAAAGAAACTAAGATATTATTTTAATCTTATCGGTCAGTGGGATTTAATAAATAAAATCAACATAGTTGGATATTAGCGGCCACTATGTAACTAAAGTATACAATATTTTGAGATAAGAGGACTATCTTTTAACAAGATAAATAGATACATATTGAGTTTAGTTTCTGCTAGTATCTCCAGTGTTAATATTGTCATGAACATCCACCTAGTTGGTGGATTGAACTAATATACTAAAAATAGGTATAGCAATTAGGGATTGAAGTGAAGTTTCTAACCTATTTTTTAAACTTGGTACTACACGAACAGAAGTACGACTAGCCTCGGGGATGTTAAAAGTTCTTATTATTGGAAGAATTGAAATATTTGTTAATTATAATAAAATGCCTTTTCTGTTGTATTATTAATATGTTGTTGTTTGAATGAAAATTATTGAACATGTTCCTAAAATAGTTTGATGTCTTTTAAATGTCCTAGATCAATTATTTTTACAAAAAATATTTTCTTGAATGCATTAATGGATATCACTGACTAAAATGCTTAAGTATATTTCCTGACATATAATTTATTAAACCAAACATATTCATTTTTAGAACACATGTTGTCTTGCAAATGATTTCTAGAGGAAAATTTTGATTAAGGAATTAATCCCAAAGGCCAACAAGTTGAAGTATTCCTATCTTAACTGCAATGGAATTGTGAATATTGGAGGAAAAAATTTGTATTCATTTGAAATAATTTTTAATTACCAAAAAATTTATTTTATGTTTTACTTATAATATGTTGTTATTTGAATGAAAAATATTTAAACTATTTCTAAAATATTTTGATGTCTTTAAATGTCCTGGATAAATTATTTTCATAGAAATGCATTTCTTAAATGAATTTATGGAGATCAATGACTAAAATGATAATTATAACACCTGACATATCAGTTATTGGACTAAAAATATTCATTATCAGAACATATTTTTTCTTAAGAAGGATTTATGGAGGAAAATTGGATAAAGGATTTACTCCCCAAAGTCAACATGTTTTTCTGGTTAGTTGTTCCAAACAATATTTTAGCCCTTGAGAATATGAGAAAGGATATAACAAAAAATTAGACCTTATGAAATATCCTTAAATATACTAAAGAAAATTTTCTGAAAGATTTTGATAAATATAATTATGCATACCACTAAAAAGGGTAATAAATGGGCAGAGCATCTTGCCAATTTTGGGGCTAAAGATAGTAATTTTAAAGTATGGTAGAGGGGAGATTGTATCACCAATTTTATTAATATCATTATAACATTAATTACTGATGTGTTGGGGACACTTTTCCATTGTAATGATGTCATTTGTATTCTTTTGGTTAGCAGGAACCTTCGCATGTGCATGATATATAATGGGATTTGTATAAATTTTCTCTTTCGATTAATTTTGGCCATTATTTCTTCAATTATCAATCTTAGTCAACTAAAACCATGGGTGGTGGTATTTTGAGAATCAAATCCATGAGATATGGTTCCCGAAAAGAGAACCCCTCCTTGTGGCACATTCTAAAAATTAGGGGATTTAAGAATTTCATCTCAAAAATCACGCACTCTTATCCTTATCTTGTGTTGGAGTTTGGTCGAGCACGAAACAATTAAATAATGGCAATCTACAACATGTAAATTTAGGTTTTGGAGGATTCAATAGTGTAGATGACTAGAATGGAGATATAAGGTTTAAATATATTCAAATACCGAACCAAAAATAAATAGAAATTGAGATTTTCTTCTATGGTAAAGAAAACATTTACTTGTTGATAGACAATTTTATTAAATTCTACATCCCTGATATTCAGAATATGGTCTACCTCCACCTTATGAGTTAAATTATTCTTGAATGAAATCATATACAGATATTTACTCAACACCTTACTATGATTAATATGTTTAGGTATGAGATTTCTATGAGGCTTCCCTTTTTGTTTTTTATGTCTCTCTCTACGTCGATGAATAATTTTCAATAGGTAAATATTGATACCCCATTAGACCATGGAATAATTCATTTTCTTTATAAGAATACTAAACTAGTGGTGGAAAAGGGATTAGAGACCATATCTAGAGATTTAGATGACAATTTTACTCTTTATAACCATATGAACTATAGACACCTGTAGTTTGATCAATGCACTACTATTCTTAATATTGTACTAACTATTCTTCCCCTTTGCAAATTTATGACACTTTTTTGGTTAGATCTATCTAACTCCCCTCTTACAACACTCCGTTTGTCATATTTTCTCTTGTAGACTAATTAACTAGGTCATAATAACCTTTTCTTGGCTTATATTCTCTTCTTTACCCCATTTATTAGCTCCCTAGAGTATCAATCCACTTCTTGGATTGATTAAGTCTTTCAGAATCCCTTCAAAAACCTAATTCCTCTATAAGTAAAATTAATTACCCTCTAAACATGGTTAGCTAGTCTTAACCATGGTCATCTCTTCTAAATATGGTCAAACCTCACTTTGGCTTGCTAAAATTTCTTTTTGGACTTTAGCATTTGTCCCACAAGCACCCAAATCTTCCATTTTCCCAAATGGAAAATTATAAATAAGGCTAGACCCCTCCCTCATTTTCTAAGAATTATCTCTTCTTGCTAGCACAGATTATAGTATTTTGTTTAGACTTTAGATTGTATTTCATTTTCTTCCATTGAGCTAATAGCATTTGATTTTGTATTTTATAGCAAAAATATGGAGTAAAAGGGAAGAACCATCGGCCTTGAAGCCATTAATGGGGAGATCTCTTTCTCTTAAAACACAAACTGAATGCTTAGATCCTCTTAGGTTCATTATTTCAAGCTTTCAAAGAATAAAGGTTAGTTTCATTATCTTAGTTCGGTTGTTTACTTCAAATTAATGTATGCAAAGAAGAAACCCTTGTTCATTTCTTATCAAATGGTCTATTGATCAAATTTTTAAAAGCATTTGGGGTTTTTCTAGAGATGCTTACCCCAATTCCATGGCTTTTGCAACTTTTCATTGAACACATTTGGCATGCCCGGTGGGACCCTCATGTCCATCCTCCATTAATGGAGGTCTTTTGAGTTATTAAAAGTTCATTTTAATTTTTTTTGAGTGAAATAACTTATTATTTCCTCATTTTTGTTTCTAACACTAGATAAATGACCTTCATTTACAGCTATTTTATGGGTTTGATACAGAAATAGGACACTTTGACTACCAAAACACCTGTTTGGTTTTTAAATTTTGAAAATCTGTGAGTTATTCATGTTTTTCATAAGTTACGTGTAGGTGTTAAGAAGGGGTGCGTACACATTAAAACCCTAGCGTCCCTATTGGAAGAAGAGTGTACCTGTCTGGAATTCCTCATCATTGAATTTTTTTGTCTCTGCAGAGAAGTACACGTGTCTCCATCAGCTAGTCCACTTCACTACCTATTTGGTCTCGTCTGCGTAAATGGCTTGACTGTGTAAAATTTTTAACTTTCTATTTTATGCTTGGGTCCGTCTCCATTGAAACATAAGCGTCCATGTTGCATTGTAACTGTCTATGTCTGGATGGAAACATATGTGTTTTTAGCATACTGCATTTCACTAATTTTTACCTCCAGGTGCATCCATTGAGTTAGGCGCGTACCCGTTGGTTGGGGAGCGCTGGTGTTGATTTGGGAGCATAGGTGTCTATCTAAAGTTTGAAATTTTTTCAATAATCTGCAAAATATTTTTTCCTAATCTTTGCTATAGATTACTCAGACTAACAAGTTAAAAACAAATTTTTTTCCTTGGTATTTCAGTTTATAATAGTTAAGGTATTTTCGGTTCTTATCTTAAAACTAGGTTTGTAAAAGTGCGTATGCTCTCTCATCGTGCCTTCAAAAGTGATCTTGGAGATCAGAAACACTTATAGAAAACTTGTATCGAATGTTCCAAATATTTATTTTATAAAAGATAAAGTAAATTTTCATGTGATTTAGTAGGCTTTTTTACATTGCATATGCTCTTCCTTCGTGCTTATTGGTGATCTTATGAATCAAAATAAAAGTGTAAAGTTATCTTTCTTGACATCAATTTGTGAACTGGAAAATTACTAAAAATTATTGTCTACAAGAGCCAATGCTTGTAGAAGAAAGACGTCCAAAATGCAAAACTTGTAATACATGTGTTCTTGCAGGTTATCAAATGGTGTGTCACTTAAAACCACATTAATTTAAGCAAGATAAAAAACACACCATATTGAAAACATTGTATTACAGGTTTTCGAAAAGGGTACGTCCCTATCCTGTCAACTAGAACATAACCCCTTTGGCATAACGCCTTAATCTACAACAATGGGGGTGGTTCCATGAACCCTAAAGTAATCCACCATTAATTAACCTCGTGGATTAAACATGAAGCGCTCTACTTACCCACATGACTAGTACGCTTTGTGAGATAGAGTTACTAGTTTTCTGTTTGGCAACCCTAGGGAGGGCACACATGGATGCAATAGTTTCCCTTTGTTCTCAAAGGGGGTAAAATAAAGCTGAGATACTACCAAGATAGGTAAGGGACTATTTATGTAAATCACGCTCGCTTAAGATAGCTTTGTAACACCTAGTTGAGAGAACTTATTAAGGAGGCCATTCTATCTTGGAGCCTGCTTTATTAGTGTATTGTTGCATCAAGCCATCTCAAGGTGATAACTCATTTGGAATATGAAATTTATTTTTTGAACAATGCAAAGAAACCTTGTGAGTTTGATCTAAGTGTCTTTCATCATGAAAATAAACTATGTCCCACTTTCGCATAGTTATATTCTTGTCTTCCAACGAGGTGAAACTCTACCCGAGTGGTACATGGTTTTTTTCCATCTTTTGATCTACCCTTGAATTCTCACCACCCATTTTTTGATGTGTGAAAGGTGCATACCTTGTGCATTTTTATTAGAGATATTTCTCGCCACTTTTTTGTCCGTTTACAATCATCCATGTTTGCGGCTAGGTTGTTAAACATCTAAAGTGTGCAGTTACATTTGTCATATATTTGATAAAATTTCATCCATATTGATTTCAAGATCATCTTCCCCACTGTTGGTTTAGTTCATCTTTTGTCTCTTCTTGAGTTGATAGTTTTGTTTGCATCCTAGGTGCACAATCTTGGTATTTACATCATGTTCTCATTTTTATGAGAAAATGGTATAAGTCCCTTTATTGCATGGTTACGCTACTTGCACGATTAAAAACTCCTTGTTATACTTATCACTTGGTTTTGGTTTCGACATCATCCTAAGTCTTCTTGAAAATTTTCGATAACACCTTATATATATCATGATAAATTTTTCATGGTACTAACACCTTGCTTACTCGATTAATGTATCACGGTGAAGTTATTACACTATATCTAATTTTGAATTCCATTTTTTAGAATATTTGGCTTTCATCGGCATTCAAACTAGATTTAAGTATACCTTTTTGAGGGACTATGTCAACATCACGTCAGTGCTTAGGCCTTGTTGGAATTCTGACTTGACCTACATATTGATATGATATTGTCACTATCTATTTTTATGGCATAGGCTTGGTAAGAATAAAATTGAGTGATCATTACATTTAGGTGTGCATATGAATGTTTCTTGATAAAAATTACTACATAACACTGCATCTAGGATACACTGTGATATAGTTCAAACATCACATTCAGCGGCCTGCAAAAACCATATGCGTAGGGGCCACGCTAGCTGCACATAAACGTCTGCTAGTAATGCCTAAAATTGGAAAAATGGTAACAAAATAAAATGAGCATGACATAGGAGAAAAAACTTTTGAAACCTTCCCATTTAATGGAAATAATTTGGCCCCTCTCTTTTAGAAATTCAAAGATATAGAGCTATTAATTGATCATAGTGGAGAATAGTCATAATATTCTGGAGAACATAGAGGTTAGACCTAAAAATATTTGATGAAATCCTATATTATAATAAAGGCAAAGTACTCACAAGGGTCTTAGAATTCGGAGCTAAACTTCCGCAAGAGCGCGAAGAAGAAACAAAGGTCATTAACCCTAAACTAGGAGATTGAATATCTCTACTAGACATAGATAATCCTTTTGATGTGGGGTACGCTTCCACTTCTGGGAAACATAAGGCCACTGTTGAAGGAGAACCATCATGGAAACCTCACTATAAATCTTAACATAAAGTGAAAATCTAACGTAAAGCTTCCCCTCCTTTGAATTTTGATGAAGAAGAGGACCCCTTGGTTGAGGAGAAGATCCTCCAAAAACAAATCTTGATGTTGAGCTAGAAGCTAGTAAAATTAGGCTCTTCAAGAAGAAAGATATACAAAGACAAATACAAAAATAAACTTAGCGAGTTTCAAAATGATCCACACACAGACTATACCTTTAAAGAGACTCAAGTAAAAAGACTAATGTCACCTAATAAGGAGCAAGTCATTCATAAAGAGTTACAATCAATGAAATATACTCTCACTACACTACAATAGGGAAATGTAGACCATAGTAAGAAATATTCATATGAAGAACTATGCCCTTACCCCTTTGATAAGGACATGTTAAAATAGTCTTTCCCAAAACACTGTACCATTCCCAAGTTTGATAAGTATAAGTGCGAAAGTGATCCTCGTGATCATATAAAATATTTCTACATGGCTTGCAAAGAGGTCGCATATAGCGATAATTTCTTGATACGACTTTTCTCTCGTAGCCTAGGAGCCATGGGATTGGAATGGTTCTATAGCATACCCAAGGGCTCCATTACACTGTGGTCCGCATTAGCAGAAAATTTTGGATGGAATTACTCCTATAATATGGAAAGCAACATCACAATGAACAATTTATGCAATACAATACAAAAACCCAATGAGACGTTTACAGGATTTTTAGAATGATGGCATGGGTTACCCAGTCATTTTCCTTGTGCATTATCAGAAAAATAGTTAGTGAGCATATTTGTTCCTAACTTAAACCCTGAAATAGCCTTTGAGTTACAAATGCATTGTGGTTCTAACTTTAAATAAGTCATAGAGAAATGTGGTCAAATTTAGAAAGCCCTAATTACAAAAGGATCACTTAAGTCTATAGTTAAAAATAAAGGAATACAAATCCATAGAAAAACCTAAATTCTTCAATAAGAATAAACATGTTGTTGGTGATGGCATTACAGACTCCAAAAGAGTCCAAGCTATGTAGAAAGACCCACTTCTAAAGATTTTACAGGGACCTCATCCCAAAGAACCTACAAAATACATGTTTACATCTTTAATAGAGTCCTTATCTACAATCCTAAAATAATTATATGATTCTAAAATGGTGGAATATCCAATTACAATGGTACCATACCCAAAGGATGCTCCAAAACCAGGTTGGCTCAAATATAATGAATATTGCGACTTCCGTTGTCTTAAAGGAAACAAGACAGATAGGTGTTTGAGATTGTTCCATTATATAAAATATCTCATTGAGGAAGGAAAGATCTCTGTGGTTTCTCCTCCTGAGTCCAGAAAAGGTCCAAATGAAAAAATGGGTATTTACAAAGAACCTTTTCCTAACCATGCAGATAAAAATAAAAGGAAACTAGATCAAGGGAAAACCTCCAACGAATATAGAAATGCTGCCTATGTTTACCCTACAAATGATAGTCCTTATGATTCCCTCATTGATTGTGTTAGCTCATCTAGTAAACAGGTCAATACCATTCAGATTTTAGGAAAGAGTTGCATAGTAGGGACAAGACGTGCCCGCTTAGTCATACCAGATCGTATGCCTATCTCTCAGGAAGGTTAGTATAATCTAATAGATCAGTTAGAGAAAACACCTGTTAGGATATCTATTCTTGATCTCCTCAAGATCTCTAATACCCATAAGAACATACTATACAAGACTTTGTAAAACTCAGGGGTTTCAATAGATGTATACCCCACAAGCCTTCATGCCATGATTGTGTGCCTAGACTACAATGATCATATTTCTTTTGATCATAGTACAATCCTACATAACAACCCATCACATAACTTACCCTTGTATCTCAAAGTGGTGATTACCCATCAAAAAATCAAGAGAGTACTTGTAGATGGGGGATCTAGTCTGAATATTTTCACTTTAAAGATGGTTAAGTAGCTAGGCCATTCAGAAACAAATCTAGGAGCTAAGAATATCACAATCATTGCTTATGATAATGAAGAAAGAGAATCAATAGGTACTATAGTGGTTAGCATGGAGGTAGGCCCACTGTGTCATGACACAAATTTTCATGTCTTTGACTTTGACATTCCATAAAACATGCTCCTAAGGCACCCATGGATCCATGTCATGCAAGGTGTGCCATAAAATTTCCATTAGCGCATCAAGTTATGTACTGAAGGTCAGGTGGTTACCATTATGGGTGACCTAGAACCATTCACACATTGTAGGGCATTGCATATTTTTTCTCGTGCAACTTATGAGTGTCCTTTTACAGGTGTAGTTTTCCCCCTACAAACAGAAGCTATGAAAAAATAGATAGATTCAGAGTCCCTCATGCCTTACAACCAAGAATTTACTTCATTGGTCAACCCATTATCTTCATGGGAAGCAACGTCAGAAAAAGATGGCCTAGGTGAGCCATTCATTCTTAAGAAGGCTTTATTAATATTAGACTTATCAGTATTCCCTAGGACAAGGGGTAAGCCATATTTTCGGTTCAAAAGAACTCACAAGCAATGTCCTAAAATGTTTAAGTTTTTTGTCCATAGTGGTCTCCTATCTGAGGAGAAAATGTTAGAGGATAAAACCAGTAGAGTGTCAGAGGGCACCATGGCTTCATGCCATCAAGCACCTCAATACGTCAAAGGTCACTGTTGTCGCGAAATCATTGCACCCTCTGAATGGCCAAGATGTGAATAATATGTTTGGTGTGATTGGAACACATGGGATCACCTCTCAAGCTATGGGACTTGGGCTTGAAGTGAACCTCTGAAGAACATTGGATTCCTCTTTCTAAACTAAGTGTTGTACTACTCCTAGTGTAATAAAAATAAGTATCTAATCCTATGCTAACATTTTCATGGGGTTTTAGGGAAAAATATTTACAGAAATGAAACTATACTAGGGATGGTGAAGCACCAAATAAAGGGTGTTTCTAGATTGAGGAAGGGTTAATTTGAAGATGGTGTGTGCACCAAAAGTCAACTTCACCTACTGCAACTTAGAGAGGGTATATGATACAACAAAACAAGAGACATGTGTTCCCTTTGTTAAACTTTATCAGACCGAGAAATATACCAGTTTACCACTGAAGAAAGATGAACTCAAGAAGGGTGAACAGACACCACAACTCAACTACATGCAATAATCCACCACTCGATAAGCACAGAACTCTAAGAACCTGCCATAGAAACTTAAACTTACATAGTGTACCTACAAGTACAAGAAAGGAACAAGGAAGCAAAAAAGGATGAAAGGTCCAAGATTAGTCACAAAACACACACTTTTATTGCTTAAATAACATGCATAATGCATCATACATTCAGAAGAGGCAATAGTTTCCATTACATTCTTGAAGAGGACGCTTTAAAGTTCTCTTAACACACAAGAACAACTTGCAGAAGAGAGAGGACTCTTGAAAAGCATACACTCACCTAAGATATCTAACTGTCCAACTTGTCTGAACTATTATAACCCTTTGAAATGAGCTTGCAACTAACATTTATAGAAGAATATGTGAAAAACAAGAGGAAAGGTCATAATTACATTCCTATATTGAAGTCCCATGATGTATTTATCATAGCTAGTTGAATCACCTGAGAAGGTTCCATCATGGGTCATTAATTGCATGATGACCTAGTCTTCTCAATTAATTAAAAGAATATTTAAATAAAATATTTAAATAAAAATATTAAATTAATTAACATAATGTCAGGATCCCCCATTGACCCATTTGACTTGAAGAGGAGGGGGGTCTGTCGACACTAAAATTTTCCTCCGTAATTTCTATTTCATTAATGTATGTATTAGGAATAGGATGTTGTTAAGTGTAATTAGTAGTAGCGTCTGATAGAAGATAACGTCACTGTCAGTACGGTGCCATAAATAATGTAGAGTACTGTAATAGTCAAAGTACAATAGGAATGTTGTAAAAAGAAAATATTTATCGTAAGTGGTCCAGTAATGTTAAAATGTCAAAGTTGGGATAAGTAGAGAAGTAGGGTCTACATGATTAGGAATTAGAAATATTATATTTGTAATAAGGAAAAAGAGTGATGTCATAAATATTTTGTGTATCTTATTTATGGAAAATTCTAAAAAGGTGGAACCCATGTGAGATGATAAGGTTTATCTTATCTTAGAAGATAAGCCTACATGTAAAAGCAAGAGTTTAGGCATGAAATATGATTGGCCGGAAGATATTTCCTATCCTATATTAGAGATAAGATGGATAAGCCTAAATTCCTATAAATAAAGAGGCCACCCCCCTCATTTAGCATAGAAGGAAGTAGTGAGAAATATTGTAAGTGTGTAAAGGAAGCCATCATTTTGAAGGTGTGTTAAAGAAGCCATTAAGAAGTGTAATTGTGAAGTTTCTCCCATAGTTATTGTTGGAAGGCAAGTGAAGTCAATAACACTTGAAGTACCTCATGGGTGAGATTGTAAAAATTTCATGTTTATATTATAATTTACACTTATATTTCAGATTTATCATCATTCCTTCTTATCATAGTCTATGGTATTCTTGTGTTATGTTTGTTGTTGTGTTTCTAGATTCCATCCACCAAACTAAAAGCTATGCATTAGTAAATAATGATAGCACGAGGAGTTTCCGGTGAAGAATTATCATAGTGCTGGATTGGTGATGACAGGTCCATGTGGATAGAGTCTGCACATAGCCCAACTCGATGTTGCACTCGATTTTGAACCCCACACCAACTCTTTCCTTGCCTTGGCAATCGAGCTCTTTTTCATTGAGTCCTTCGAATGGTGAGCTATCAAACTTGATTCTTATTATTTTCCTTGGTTAACTCAAGGCCATTTATGCATTCCAAATTTCCTTTTGTGAAACATATGTGAGCTTCCCCACATTCACCGAGCTCTTCATCGAGAAAAACGAGCTTACCTTTACAAGATCCCTTTTTCCACGAACTTGGTTCATTCTCTACATGCTCATCCTCTATAAGCTAGACCAGAGCCAATTTACACAACCATCATGGATTTTTGAACACCTTCTGAGCCAATCAAAATGAACTCAATTCTCCACAACTCATCTTCCATCAGCTCTTCACAATGCTCATTCATAGGGTTCCTTGATTGAATTGTATATCTTCCTCATTAAGCCAAAATGCATGTAGATCCTGTGAACCTAGCCTGACGCAAGTTAAGACTCACCTCACGAATTCCACTGCTACGGTCTTACTTCAAACTTAAAATCGATCCATTTTGAATTACCAAGCCACCTACATGCATCGTGAACATGAATCTTTAAGCTCGAAATTGAAGGCCTCTACAAATACATTAAACTTCGACACTCAAGAGCTTAGTATTTATCTCGACTTAGTACCAATGTTTCCACAATATGAATTGTTTGAATCTAAATCATAATTCATTGATTTTTTCTATAATACATTGGTGACCCATAGAGGTTAAAAAATTCAGTGAATTTAAATTATTTCACTTCTGCATGTTGCGCTATTTATAAATGATTTTCGAGCTATGAAAATTGTTAGGGATCACATCATGTGGCCTTCTCAACAATTAATCGATTGATTTTTCTGTGATAGCTATAGCTTGAAATATAGAGTTATTTATTCTTGTTTTGGACCACATATTCACATGCATTACACATTCAAACTCCATGAAACAACACCATGAGCTCCCTGAATTGTCATTCATGCTTTCCTTAGCCAATTATTTCTAACTCAGTGAGCTCTACATGAAATCTACTGAGTTTTCCTATCATCAATATCACCGCCAAGTGTGTCCCCACGAGATCTTCAACTGACTCGATCTGGCTTTGTTTTACATGTCGACCCAACCACCCGATTGGCTCAACTCAAACTCTCACATGTCTATGTATTGAGCTCATATTTACCATCTTACACATATGAGTTCCTTACTACCTCGAAAATAATGGGTCTATGCTTATTGGTTATAACTCAAGAACTAGCTCATGCATTGATCTCTTCTTTTATTCAGTTAATCTCTGGAGATATTCTATGATTTGTATCTGCAGGAAATATTAAGACTTGTTTGATCATGTTCACATTTTCATGCCTCTTCCTCGATGTTGATTCCTATTTGACAAACACTTGTTATTCATTTTACCAATATGCTTTCAATTTTTGGTGTTCCTCACTTTGCGACGCATTCAAGGTCCATGCACCGATCAACTCAGAATTTGACTCATTCTTTCAACTTGGCATCATTCCTTATTCACCTATTTATATGAAGATTCACTTGCCATACCTCGGTCATCAACTTCCTCCTCCAAATTTTCCAACGTGCTCTGATCCTCCCATTTACACGGCCCATGCAGAAGTCTCATGTTGGTTTTCCATCCCAATATTTCGAATTGACCATGCTTGCCTAAATCTCCCCTACGAGGAGTTAAAATCTTAGCCTGCCATCTCCAATGTCTCAAACTTGACATACTAGCTCTAAGTCCCCACGTAACGACTCATCCAGATTAATCCACGGGCCCAACCTCAGCTTCACCATGCAAACTTGGTAAGTAAGTTCCTTATCACCATGATTTTTTTTTCATTGGCCAAGCTATACGTGAATTTTTAGGTGATCAGGGTGGTCAGGTGTTTGTGGCATTTTGTGAAATAGTTTGAATGCCTGTATAGGATGTCCATGCCTTCTATAAGCTGCAATTATCATATAGCATGAGAAGATATCTGGTTCAGTCATGTCGTCGAAGAATTTGTGAGCATATTTCATATTTCCACACTTGTCATACATGTAGATAAGTTTATTTGGTAGTAGTGTGCATCTTTAAAACTTGTGTCCCTACCATTGATGTGAGAGTGGATTTTCTTTCCCTCTGCAAGGGCTTTCTTAGCAATGCAAGCTTGTAGTAGATGAAGATATGTTGAAGAATTTATAGATGGATTGTGTGTTGTAAGAAGAACATGTAGTGCCTCCTTCAAGCGACCCTCTCCATAGAGTGCTACGAGATTTTGATTGAGATGTATTTGGTTGCTTGGTTTCAAACATTTTTTCATTGAAACACTACTAGATGACCTCATCATCATATCTGCATAATCTCATATCATCTCGGTGAAACAAGATAATTCTCCCAAGTGGTTAGTCGAGCACTATCTAATGGATTAGACCTGGTCTGATGTTAACCTAGCTTTCCCTGACTCAGAATTCATATATTTTTCCATCGATCTCTATCGAGATCCTTATAGAGTTCCCCTCATTCATCAATTTTCAACTAGCTATATTTTGCTATAACAAGATCTCATCGAGCTCTTATAACTTAGAGACTCTACCGAGATGATTTCCGAGATGACTATCAATTTGACACCGGGTTCTATATCAACTCAACCCCAAAATATTCATTGAGTTGAGATAAATTGGGTGCCTTTCGATGCTAGGTGATTTATTCATATGAAATTTAGGAATTATTTTTAATTACTGTATCTTGATAATAGCTAGAGGTTGGTTCTTGGGACCATTATTTCATTTTCAATGTGATAGGACCTCGTTGTCTAGTCTTTCCACATGTGCAAAATTGGATAACATTTTTTGTGATCTCTTAGGGATGATTCCCTGTTAAGCATGATTCCAGTAGCCTTAAGTCATCCATTGGGCATGGAGTCTGTGTTGGAATCCTGAAATTAGTATGATTTTCTTTGACACATCCTAGAATCTCCTTGAGCATTGCCAATATCCTAGACCTCCCTGGAATGCTAAGTATGAAGTATACTGAATATTTTGAATGCTTGACATCCATGGAACACTGCAAAAATTTGAATGAAGCAAATCTTGAAACTCTTATGGAAACCTTTAAACTTTCTTCTCCTTAACACCTTCGAATGATGAAACAATGTGTAAAACAACACAAAACACAACAACAAGGAAAGAAAAACAACAACACATAATAATGTGCATAAGGACTTAGAGAAAAACACCTAATTTAACTATATAGGGGTGGAACACTTCTAAAAAAAAATCTTTGAGATGTATCCCATTAACATGAATGGGTAGTTCTTCTCCATTGAGCCTAGATAGATGGAATGAATTTGCCTCTTTGCAACTTATGATGATGTATGGCCCACTCCAGAGAGCGTCAAACTTGGCATGCCTGCCTGGTTTGGCCCTATCTTAATCTCATTTGAGAACTAAATATCCCTCTTGAAAACACCTATCATACACCTTCTTGAAACAATATTTCTTAACATGAGCCTGATGCTGCTCCAAATTTTTCATATCCTTGTCTCATACTTCCTCTAACTCTATGAGTTCAGCAAACCTTACTGGCAGAGGATCACTCTCTATAACTTCAAGTTGATGAGCTAAGTCCAATGAGAGTGGGAGTTTTTCCTCTCTTCCATATACAAGAACAAAAGGAGAATTTCTGATGGCCCTTTTAGGTGTGATCCTATCTACCCATAAGGCGGTCTTAAGCTATGTATGCCAAGTCCTCTTGTTAGTCTCCATTGTGCACTTAATAATCCTTATGAGGTTTTTTTTGCTAGACTTAAACAATCTATTTCCTTAAGGATAGTAATTGGATGAAGTTTTGAGGTATACTCGATTTTTAATATCCCATTCACTCAATTTCATACCAAGAAAATCCAACGCGTTGTCTGAAATGACTATAAATTGAACACCAAACCTCATCTTTATACCCTTCAAAAAATCAAGAACTACCTTTTCATTGCTCTCTTTTAATGCTACCGCCTCTGTCCATCGAGTAAAATAGTCTGTTGCAATAAGGACCCACTTACGTCCGTCACTGGAAGGAGGATTAATCATTCAAATGAAGTCCAACCCCCATTGAACAAAGGGTTGATCCACTTGAATTGGATGCAGCGGAAGAGTTGCCAAATTCTGCTTACCTCTGAAAAAGGCACATTCCTTACATTTCCTTACCCAAAGATGGGCATCCTTGAATAAATATTGCCAATAGTATCCTACTCGCATGATCTTAGTAGCTACTGTTCATGCGGAATAATGTCCTCCAGATAGGCCATTATGAAATTCTTCTAGTATCTTACTTACCTGTTCCGGTCCTATGCACCGAAGTAGAACACTGTTCAAATATTTTCGAAAGAGAATGATATATACCAAAACATATCAGATAGGATGAAGACAGAAAGTCTGTCTTTGGTTTTTATCCATGCTTGCCAGATATGCTCCTGAGAAGAGGAAATTCTTCATTTTGGATAACTAGTCAGCTTGATCAACATTCTCATCAGTATTTATGAGTGTCACATCCTCATTACCTTTTGATTCCATGTCTGCAACAAGTTTGTGACACAAACCCTTATCTCTGACAAGTTTAGTGACTTTGATTTGCATGTCATACTCCATTGCCTTCATGATCCATCTAGCACACTTTTTTTTCATTTCTTTGTTCAACAAAAACTCCTTGACACTTAGATGAGACACCATCAGATGAATCTTGTTGTTGGACAACATGTGCATGAATTTCTTCAAAGCTTGAATAACCACAAATAATTTATTTTCAATGAATGAGTATTTGAACTCGTAGTATTTGAGGGATTGAATGAAAAAATCAATTGGTTTCTTCATCAGGTTGTTGTTATATTGGGTGAGGATCCCTAAAATACTCTCTTGACCTGCAAAAGCATAAAGGATAAAATCATTGTCAAACCTGGGGTTCACCAGCGTGGGAGCTTGAGAAATGGCTGTTTTGATGGCTTCAAAGCTTTCTTGTCCTTCCTTTGTCCATGAGAATGGCATGTTTTTCTTCAGCATGGCTGTTAGTGGTTTAGCCAATGTCACGAATTGAGGGATGAATCTCCGCACAAAATTTATGGTTCCCAGAAAACTCTAGAGGCCCTTCCTGTGACTAGGGAGAGATAAGGATATAATCAAATGAATCCTGACTAGATTGATTGATAATCCTTCTGCTGAAATAACATTCCCCAACAATTTTCCCTCGTGCACTATGAAAATAAATTTCTTGGGGTTAAGTGAAACCCCAAATTCCCTATACCTTCAGAAAACTTTCCTTAGATGCATGATGTGATCTTCTACATGCTTAGAGTATACAGTTATATCATCAAGGTAAACTGAAAAATAATATCATTGATTATTCCCTTAAATGCCATGTCCATGGCTCTTTGGAAAGTAGCCTCGGCATTGGAAAATCCGAATGACATTCTATTGTAGGCATACGTGCCCCAATTGGTAGTGAAAGCCGTTTCCAATTGGTCAAATTCTTGGACTAGGATTTTATTGTAACCCAAATATCCATTAAGAAAAGAAAATAGTTGAGATCCTACCACTGTTTGAAGGATCTACTCCATCGATGGAAGAGGATAATGGTCTTTTAATGACACATGATTCAAATCCCTGAAATCTACGCATAACCGGATCTCTACGTTCTTCTACCTCATGGGCACAAAATTGGCTACCCATGAGGAATGCTTGATGGGAAAAATTATACAGGCCTCGATGAGCTTGGTTAGCTCCTTTCTCAGTAGTGGCTCAATTTTGGGATTAATTGGTCTCTGTTTCTGACGAACTGGCTTAGCGTTTGGATCCAGTTCGATTCTATGTTGTGCTAGACTTGGATCAAAACCACACATATATTTATAGCTCCATGCAAATATGTCATGATACTCTTGACAAAGTTTGATCAAATTTTCTTTCTCCTCAGAAGTACACACTTTTTTGATCTTGAGAAACTTTGCATTTGATACTTCGACTTCCTAAAAATATTCTTCTTTGAACACCATGTTAGGGCTTTGTCTTTTGGCTTGGTCATTTGAATTGAAAATGGATTCCAAAGTGACTAAACCTTTTGGTAACTTTTTTCTTTTCAATTGGATAATTTTCTCACCGTATGACTCCTGCAACTTATCTTGATTTTTTGCAACAAAATCTACCTCTTCTTGCTGGAAGAGGACAATTTTTTTGTCACTACCGAACACTTTCCAAATACCCACATTATCAGGGACTATCGGTCAAAACACAATTTTAACAAAATGTTTCTCTTATTTTATGATATCAATTGGTATGTTGTATTGTAAACCAATTGTAGAAATCCTATCTGCAGCGATCCCAAAAGATTCAAAATATTCAATCAGGTCCCAGACTCGGTTCTTGTATGATCTTGAAAGATCATTTTTGGATGCACTACATGCCAAAACTTGATAAACAACTAACTCATTGTCTCAAAAAATAGTCAAGGCCTTGATTCCCTTCCTTTGGGCTAGCTGAATTCCTTACATAAGAGCCTCGTATTCAGAAATATTGTTAGTGCAACTGAATTGCAACTGGAACAATGAGAATTACTTATCTCCCTTTTGAGAAATTAACACAACACCAAAACTGGATCCATTCTTACTTCTTGATCCATTGAAGAATAATTTCCATAGTCCTTTAGAATCACTTGGTGTTTTGACAAGTTGTGGGATGATCGTATCTTCTTCATGGATACAGTAGGTACCTAATCTTGTTTCTTCGAAGAACAACAAACCAGATTCTTCTTCTGCCAATACATCAGCATAGGGATCGTACTGATGATCTCTACTTACTTCATCTAGATGAGTATCAGGGAATTCTTCAACAAGGGTGGTTGGTTCATGATTGGCATCTTCCTCTTATGGATTACTGATGGTGTAATTTCCATTTATGCAACTAGCAGTGTAGGGTTCTACATGATTATGGTATATTGGTTCTTCCCTTATAGTTACTTTGGTTCCGTATTGAGTCTTAAGAATCATATGTGACCAATCAGATAATAGGTAACCACCCATCTTGGTGGTGAAATCCTATGATAGGCAGATGGAAAAGAGGGGAGGGAGATCAATGACTGATATTTCTTGGGTGAATGACAAACTTGGGCATGCATGAACGGTAAGTTGAAGTCCTTTGATAACCCCAACAGTCTTAACAGATGTGCCATCCAGATGAATAACCCCTCTTGCCACTGGAACATATTGTATGTCTAGTACATATGTAATTTTTTTAGGTATGATAGAGCTACTGGCACAAGAATCGATCATGCAATTATGTACCAGGTGGTCACCAATGATCAGGGAAATGTAGAATGCTAGTGGTTTGTTTTCCGTAGGAATGATTTTCCCTTCCGTTTGACAAAAACTTGTATCAGTTGTCACTCCATGGCTTGGTGATCCACTGGTTGTACTAAAAATATTCAGAGCTTCTCACAACAGGTTTCTTTGAGAAGGGATTGAGAGTGCGTCCCACATGGTAACGCTCAGATTGGTTTTATTCATTTTTTCTACTATGATAAAGGGAATCACTCCTACTTTGATGAAACTATTTTGGGCATTAGGGTCTTCCTTTGGAAAATGTTTGTTGGGTACTGTGATGCCTAGAGAACCATCTTTCCATGTGGCGTGGCTAGCTGATGTTTCTGATGATTTCCTTCCCTCATTTTTATCAACCGCCATTTGTAACCCAGGTTGAGAAGTGGACACTAGATCAGATTTGGGATGTTGAGGCTCCATTTCTCTCTTCTTGGAATGAGTGTTTACTGCCACTAATGAAGAGTCTTTATTCAACCCACAAAAATATTCTTCTTGCCTGTTTAGCAAAGCGGATTCTTCAGGTGCCTATGGTATACCCGTTGATTCTTGCGTAGATGAATTTTTTGTTAACTCTGAAGGGGTAGAACACTTTGAACCATAAGGGCCTAGCTAAAAACTCTATTGGGACAAATATTTTGATTGTGGGGTTGAGAGAAAGGATAACACCATTCGTAGTCTTGAACTAGATTATTCTGAATAGGTACTATAGCTCTAGATGAGCTAGATGCAACAGGGTTTCGAAAGTTCAAGGGCCTGACATTTGCAACTTGACTTGTAGTTTGATTTTGAGGCTGATTGTTCCCTTGAAAAGGAGAATGGTTAGCCTGATACTGCTGATTTTGTGGCTGATAGGATGATTGCATTTAAATTGTTTCCTTTTGAGTGCAATGAGCTCATTTCCAAAATTTTATAGTAGCGACTTGACTTCAAATAGGTCATTTGAAGAGGCAGGGGAAGATTGAGATGGTTTCTTGGAGTCTACTGGAATAGGAGAAATGATAGGCTAATGATTCGTAAGATCTGGAGAAAAGGGCATTGGTGGTCGTTGAGCTATCTTTCCAGCCTGAATCAAAGCATTCTCTAAATTATGGGAACTTCGTAAGCATCAGGAAGTGTAGTCCCTCCCATGGACTGGATCATAACTTCTACATCACTATTCGAGGCTCACAAATAGTACAAGAATGCATTATGTGTAGAATGCTTTACAAGCACCAAAATCCTATTCCAAGTCCTATAGAATCGTAAGTTGAAATCACTCATGTATTCTTAGGAAGCTCTCTTCATGGTAGTGAGTTGTTCCAAAAGTGATAGGTAATAACGTTTTTCTTCAAACTGTTTACATATCTTTTCTCCCAACTTGTCCCGAGTGGTTATAGTGCCAACACCTACCCCACAAAACCATTGAAGTCTTTTCCCTTGAAATAGGTAGCAAGAAGTCTAACTGCAACATTGTCTTCTATGATATTATGTACTGCATAGACGCTGGCTACATCAAATATATGTTCCACTGGAGTAACATGAGTTTCCCCTGTGTATAAAGGTAAACTTTTGAGTTCCGCAACAGGTATCGGGTCACGTTGAGCCAACATAAGAGGACTGCTTGCATTGAAAGGGGGAAAAACTTGTTTCCTCTCCATAACAACGAAAGGTTGATTGTTCTCGGGTTGAGGAAATATTCCTTAAGGAGGATTCGAATGACCCCTACTAGATTAATTTGTAACTAGGGATGTGGAAATGCCTCTTCTTATTCTCTTTGGAGGAGATAAGGAAAGTTTGATATGCTGATAATTTCATTTCTTTGAAGAATCTCTTGTCTAAATTCTTCACATAAGTTACCGCACTTAGATTTGGAATTCAGAGATATAAAGTCGCCAGGTACTATGACTTGTGCAAGTGAGAAGAGAAATACCAACTCTGTCCCACCGGGTGTGCCAAAACCTATTGTCACCAAATCACTACACCCTCGAAATGACCAGGATGTGAATAGGACATTCGGTGTGATTGGGACAAATGGGATCACCTCTCAAGTTGTGGGACATGGGCTCAAAGTGAACCTCCGGAGAAGGTTGAATTCCTCTTCCTAAACTAAGTGTTGTACTACTCCTAGTGTAATAAACATAATTATCTAATCCTATGCTAACATTTTCGTGTGGTTTTAGGGAAAATTATTTACAGAAATGAAACTATACTAGGGATGGTGATGCACCAAATAAATGGTGTTTCCAGACTCAAGAAGGGTTAATTTGAAGAGGGTGTGTGCACCACAGGTCAACTTCACCTATTGTAACATAGAGAGGGTACATGATACCACAAACTAAGAGCCATGTGTTCCCTTTGTTAAACTTTATCAGACCGAGAAATATACACATTTCCTAGTGAAGAAGGATGAACTCAAGAAGGGGGAAAAAACTCCACAACTCAACTGCATGCAATACTCCACCACTCGATAAGCACAGATCTCCAAGAACCTGAAATAGAAACTTAATGTTGCACAATGTACCTGTAAGTATGAGAAAGGCACAAAGAAGCACATAATGATGAAAGGACCAATATTAGTCACAAAACACACACTTTTATTGCTTCAATAACATGCATAATGCATTATACATTCAGAAGAGGCAATAGTTTCCATTACAGTCTTGAAGAGGAAGCTTGAAATTTCTCTCAACCTACAAGAACAACTTGCAAAAGAGAGAGGACTCTTGAAAATCATACACTCACCTAAGATATCTAACTGTCAAACTTGTCTAAACTGTTGGAACCCTTTGAAATGAGATTGCAACTTAAATTTATAGAAGAGTATGTGAGAAAGAAGAGGAAAGGTCATAATTACATTCCTAGATTGAAGGTCCATGATGTATTTGTCACAGTTAGTTGAATCACCTGAGAATGGTCCATCATGGGTCATTAATTTCCTGATGACCTAGTCTTCTCAATTAATTAAAAGAATATTTAAATAAAATATTTAAATACTAATAATAAATATTATTATTAAAATATTTAAATAAAAATATTAAATTAATTAACATAATGTCGAGAGCCCCCGTTGACCCATTTCACTTGAAGAGGAGGGGGGTCCATGTGGATAGATTTTGTACATAGCCCAACTTGGTGTTGCACTTGATTTTGAACCCCACACCAACTCTTTTCTTGTCTTGGCAATCGATCTCTTTTGCATTGAGTCCTTCAAATGGTGAACTATAAAACTTGATTCTTATTATTTTCCTTGGTTAACTCGAGGCCATTTACGCATTCCACATTGCCTTTCGTGAAACATATGTGAGCTTCCCCATGAATTCAATGAGCTCTTCATCCAATAAAATGAGCTTACCTTTCCGAGTTCCATTTTTCCATGAGCTTGGTTAATTCTCTACATGTTCATCCTCTATAAGCTTGACCAAAGCCAATTTACCCCAATGTTGTGGCTTTTTAAACACCTTGTCAGCCAATCAAAATGAACTCAATTCTCCACAACTCATCTTCCACCATCTCTTCTCGATGCTCATGCATAAGGTTCCGTGACTAAGTTGTATATCTTCCTCATTAAGCCAAAATGCATGTAGATCCTGTGAACCTGGCTTGACGTAAGTTAATAATCACCTCATGAATGCCACTGCTAAGGTCTTACCTCAAACTGCAAATCAAGCCAATTTGAATTACCAAGCCACCTACATGCATCGTGAACATGAAGCTTTAAGCTTTAAATTGAAGGCCTCTTCAAATACATTAAACTTAGACACCTGCGAGCTTAGTATTTATCTCAACTTGGTACCAACGTTTCCACAATATGAAAAGTTTGACTCTAAATCATACATCGTGGCTTTGTTCTATAATACATTGGTGACCCACAGAGGTTAAACAATTCAATGAATTTAAATTATTTCACTCCTGCATGTTGCACTATTTAGAAATGATTTTTGAGCTATGAAAATTGTTAGGGATCATGTCACGTGGCCCTATCAACACTCAATCGATTGATTTCTCTGTGATAGCTCTAGCTTGAGAGATAGAGTTATTTCTTCTTGTTTTGGACCACATATTCACATGCATTCCACGTTTAAACTCCATGAAACAACACCACGAGCTTCCTGAATTATCATTCATGCTTTCCTGAGCAAATTCTTTCAAACTCGGCTAGCTCTACATGAAATCTACTGAGTTTTCATTGCATCAATATCACCGTCAAGTGTGTCCCCATGAGCTCTTTAATTGACTCGGTTTGGCTTTGATTTGCATTTTGACCCGAGCTCCTGGTTGGCTCAACTCATACTCTCACATGTCTATGTACCAAGTTCAGATTTACCATCTTACACATCTGAGTTCCTTACTCCCTCGGAAATAATGGGTCTATGCTCATTGGTTATAAAATCAAGCACTAGCTCATGCGTTGAGCTCTTCTTTGATTCGATTGATCTCTCGAGCTATTCTCTGCTTTGTATCTGTGGGAAATATTAAGAGTTGTTTTATCATGTTCACACTTTCACGCCTCTTCCTCATTCCTATTTGATGAACACTTGTTATTCATTTTACCGATATCCTTTCAATTTTTGGTTTTCCTCACTTTGCGATGCATTCAAGGTCTATGCATTGCTCCACTTGACATTTGACTGGTTCTTCCAACTTGGTGTCATTCCTTATTCACCTATTTATATGGTGATTCACTCACCATACCTCGGTCATCAACTTCCTCCTTTAAATTCGCCAACATGCTCTGATCCTCTTGTTTACACGGCCAGTGTGGAAGTCTCATGTTGGTTTTCCATCCCAATATTTCCAATTGACCATGCTTTCTTGAATATGCCCGACGTGTTGTTAACAACGTGGCCTGCCATCTCCAATGTCTCGAACTCAGCATACTAGCTCTACATCCCCGCATGATGGCTTGGCCACATTAATCCACGGGGCTCGACCTTAGGTTCACCACGCAAACTTGGCAAGTAAGTTCCATATCTCCACAATTCCCACCAGTGTGTGGGATCACCATGATTTTTGTTTCATTGGCCAAGCTATACATGAATGTTTAGGTGATTAGGGTGGTCAAGTGTTCGTGGAATTTCATGAAAAAATTTGAATTCATGTATAGGATGTCCATTCCTTCTATAAGTTGTAATTATCATATTCAATGAGAAGAGATCTGGTTCAGTCATGCCATCGAAGAATTTACGTGCATGTGTCAAACTTCCACACTTGTCATACATGTAGATAAGTTTATTTGGTAGTAGTGTGCATCTTCCAAACATGTGTCCCTACCATTGATGTGAGATTGGATTTTCTTGCCCTCCGTAAGGGCTTTCTTAGCAATGCAAGCCTGTAGTAGATGAAGATACGCTGAAGAATTTACAGACGGATTGTGTGTTGTAAGAAGAATGTGTAGTGCCTCCTTCAATTAACCTCTCCAAAAAGTTCTATGAGATTTTGATTGATATGTATTTGGTCGCTTGGTTGCAAACATTTTTTCATTCAAACACTAGCAAATGGCCTCATCATCATATCTGCATAATCTCATATCATCTTTGTCAAACAAGATAATTCTTCGAAGTGGTTGGTCGAGCACTTTGTAATGGATTAGACCTAGACTCATGTTAACTTATCTTTCCCTGACTCGGCCTTCATATCTTTCTGCATCGATCTCTACCGAGATCCTTATAGATTTCCCTTCATTCGTCAATTTTCAGCTAGCTATATTTTGCATTAACAAGATCTCATCGAGCTCTTACAACTGAGAGACTCTACCAAGATGATTTTTGAGATGACTATCAATTTGACACCAGGTTCAATATCAACTCGACCCTGAACTCTTCATTGAGTTGAGATCAATTGGGTGCCTTTCAATGCTAGGTGATCTCTTCATATGTAATTTAGGAATTATTTTTAATTATTGTATCTTGATAATAACCGGAGGTGGGTTCCTAGGTCTATTATTTCATTTTGAACATGATAGGACCCCATTGTCCAATCTTGCCATGTGTGCAAAATTGGATAACAGTAAATGTATGATTTTTTTCATGGGATATAGTGGGTTTGGATGTGGAATTAATGCACATGGATGGCTAGAGCCTATTCCTATCTGTCATTTTAAGTATGATAAACTTGGCCTTGGGATAAGGCTTCATAATGCTCTACCCTCTGAGAATGACGCTACCCCTTCTGAACATGAAGGCATTTCATCTCATTCTGATAGCGACATATATTCCCAATATAGCCTGTATGAGGATATTTCTTCCACAAACCTATTCCCAAATCAATCAATCCTTACCTTATCCAAATCCATTCCCTTAAACAAATATCAAGTAGCCCTTGTATATCCTAAACTGATAGATTTGGATTAACTAATTCACGTGCCCCTAGATTCATTTGAAAATGATGAGGCATTTGTAGAGTTCTTGGGACTCAAGGATTTTATCCTAGCTGGGGACCATAAGAAAGGATTTTTGATTCAACTAGAAACCTATGCGTACTTCAGGTAAGAAGCAGAGATGTGTGGATGTTTAAATAAGAAGGTGGTAAATAAAGGTACAACCACTTCTGAGAAACCTAGCAAAAAGGATGAACAAAAATCTCATAGTGGCGAACTCTTTGAAAAACTCATAGATAAATATAATGAAGAGTCTAAAGATGAAGTGATTTATCCATTTAAAGATGATAATGAGATACCACAAGAGGTTGATCTTACTCTTCCCCCTAATCCCACACGGATGGAAGATGCTTCTAAAATTCTTGTTGAGAAAATAATCAACGTTAACATTGGCTCAGAGGAGCAGTATAGAATAATAACATTTGGAGATTCACTCTCATAATCTCAAGAACAAAAGATCTTTGTAGAACTCTTAAAATAATACGCTGACATATTCGCATGGACATATGTAGATATGCCTGGTTTGGACCTAGAGCTAGTTGTGCAAAACCTTATTTTTCACCCATATGCCAAACCAACCAAGAAAAAGTTGAGAAAAATGCATCCTAAGGTGGTGCTCTTGGTCAAATAATAATTAGAAAATTTGTTGGATGATGATTTTAATAAACCTATTGACTATTCAGAATGGATCTCTAACACAGTTATGGTATAGAAGAAGCCCATTGGGATAATAATTTGCACTTATTTCTGTGACATTAACAAGGCATGTCCTAAAGATGACTTTTCCCTACCTAACATTGTCATGATAGTTGATTCCACTGCTAGTTATGAAATTTTGTCCTTAGTGGTAGGCTTTTCAGGTTATAATCAGATACGGATTGCAGAAGTAGATCAACATAAAAAAACATTCATCACCCCTTGGGGAAGGTTTTGCTACAAGGTCATACCTTTTAGACTCAAGAACATTGGGGCTACTTATCATCTTTCCATGACAATTATCTTCCATGATATGATAAGTGACATGATGGACGACTATGTTGACGAAATCCTAGCAAAATCCATGAGTAGAAGTGAACACCCTATAGTACTGAGGTATATTTTATAGTGTCTATGATACTATAAGGTTTTCCTAAACCCTAAGAAATGTGTCGTCAGTGTTTTATCAAGAAAGATCCTAGGGTTCATTGTTTCACAAAGAGAGATTGATGTGGACCTTGTAAAGGTTATGACTATCATAGAAATGCCACCAAATACCACTCTTAAGAAACTAAGGAGTTTACAAGGAAAAATTCAGGTAATTCATCACTTTATTTCACAACTTGCAGATAAGTGCCACCCCTTTACCCATTTTCTCAAGAAATATGTCACATTCAATTAGGGACTTGACTTTCAGAAGGCCTTTGTGCTACTCAAACAGTACTTATTCAGCCCATGTGTACTCATGCCACCTACAGTAGGTGAACCTCTCCTCTTATACATTTCCACTACCCATTTTACTATTGGTGCATTTCTTGCCCAATACAACTTAGACCATAAAGAGAGAGAAATTTACTATCTTAGCCATACCCTCATCGCGTATGAGTTGAATTATCCCCAAATAGAAAAGGCCTACTTGGATGTTTTCTTCACGTTCCAAAAGCTTTGCCATTATCTCCTAAACAATAAAACATAACTCATATAAAAAATTGACCCTCTCAAGTACCTGTTATCCAAACCTTCCCTCACATCCTGAATGGCTAATTGGATCATTCTCCTGAGTGAATTTTATATCAAGTTTGTAAATCTAAAATATTTAAAAGGATAGGTACTAGCTGATTAGTTAGCAGAAGCACCTCTCCCAAGGATGGAACCGTTGTGCTTGGATCTGCTAGATGCATCTATGATGTATATTGAATAATTCATACAATGGTAGGTCCATTTTGATGGATATTTAACCTTCCATGGATCTGGAGCAGGAGTGGTACTCAACACTCCAACAGGTGATGTCAAACCATGAGCATTACAGGTGGGATTCCCATGCACAAATAATATTGTAGAGTACAAGGCGCTCATCGAAATCCTCAAGCTAGCTATTACTTGGAACATAAATGACAAATGAGAGTCATTGGAGATTCTCAACTTAGCATTAAACAATTTAATGATGAGTATAAAGTTAAATATGAGAAGTTTGGTCCATATAAATAGATCATTGAAACCTTGAAGGATTATTTCATGCAGGTCATATTTGAGAAAAACCCAAGGTAACATAATAGATCCGCAAATGCTATGGCTACTATTGGGTCTTTTTGGTGCATTCCCCCATAGGAAATTAAGATACCTTTCTTCGTAGAGTGTTTAAAAGTGCCAACATATGATATGCCAGAGTCATGTTTAGCTTGTGAAGTTTTTGGTCCCTTATCTCTTTGGTACGATCCAATCTTTCAATACCTACAAGATGGCACTTTTCCACTAGACATCACTCATTATGAAAAGAAAGCCCTTATCCGCCGCATAGCCCGTTATATCCTCCTAGGAGGAACCCTTTATCACCATGGCTATGATGGGAATCTTCTTCTTTGTTTGGATGTTGCTAATTCTATCCACGCCATTAAGGAAGTACATGGTGGTATTTTTGGAGCGCATACCAATGGCATAGTATTAGCTAAAAAGATATTAAGAGTAGGCTATTCCTGGCCTACCATGGAATCAGATTGTTGCAAATTTGTAAACAAGTGTGAACTATGCCCAAAATATGGAAACTTGATACACGTGTCGGCATAGGCTTTACAACCTATTGCAACACCTTGTCCATTCTCTAAATGGGGCCTGGATCTCATAGGGAAGCTCCATCCTTATTCTTCACATCGTCGTACTCACAGCATCACTTCCACTAAATATTTTACCAAATCGGTAGAGGTTATCCCTCTTACCTATGTTACAGGTGCACAAATTTCAAAATTCATTATGAACCACCTCATATGTCATTACATAATCCCATCAGCCATTGACACCGATAATGGTAAATATTTTTAAAATAAGATGGTTAAAACCTTGTGTCAATGCTTCCATATCCAACTCAAGTGGTCAACCCTCTATTTCCCCCAAGGTAATAGATAGGAAGAAGCCACTAATAAAACCCTTGGATGGATTATGGAGAAAATTGTTAGTAAAACCGGTCATAATCGGCACCTATAGATACAACCCACCCTTTGGGCCTATCATACTTCCATACGCACTCCTACTGGTGTGACCCCATATTAACTTGTCTATGGAACTGAAGCCACCATACCTTTATAAGTGAAGCTTCCTTCCCTGAGAATATCTATCAGAGACTATCTTGATAAAGATTAGGACTACAGAGTTGCTCACCTGGCAGAATTAGAACTATTAGATGAAAAGCGTATTAGAGTTATCAATCACCTAAAATTACATCAGGACAGAGTTTCTAGGGGATATAACAAACACATCATTCATCAGGAATTTGATGTAGGAGATCTGGTTCTAAATAAAAATCAGAAGAAAACCATCAAAGATAGAGAAAAGAAAGGAAAGTTTTAGGCTAACTAGCTAGGTCCTTATGTAGTAATTGCAAAATATGGATCAGGGGCCTATAAACTTGCATATTCAGATTGTGAAGAGATTTTGGAACCTATGAATTTCATGAACCTCAAGTGTTTCTACACTTAAGCATGATGAGAATATCAGATAAGAACTAGAAAAATGGAAAAACAAAGAAAAAACAAGCAAAAAATGAAAAATTGAGAAAATAGTAAAGAAAAAGCAGGTCGTCCACATGTGAAAACCACACAATTGTCACATGGTGGGCAGGTATTTGAGTGAAAAATAGTTTTTGATGCTCAAGGAAGATCTCTTAGACACACTTTACTTTCACAGGAGGACGGGTAATCCTCCCCACTTTCTAGATATGAATTCCTTCGCTAGGTCGAGGGATCCTACTAGAGACGCCTTTGTTGTACTGTGATGTGGCTCATTTTCTCTTATATCTGAATGAAGTACATTACCTTTGTATACTCCTAGTCTAGATTTGGATCATCAATACATCATGATAACCTGATGGTCATCTGACGTCTTGGTATCGTCAGGATGCCAAACAAATCTACAATATATCGTTGAATATCAGCCTAGGAGCTCATATACTAGATGATTTGAACTTGAATCAAGACCCACATAATGTGCCACACATTCTCTAGAGTAATAGTGATCTACCTGGTTGGGAGCCAAAAGTAGTGACTCTCGCTGTGCCATCGCTCTATTATAGCTGTCAAAAGGCCATGATCTAATGTAATATGTGGCATCTTAGCCACATGAGTCAATCCCATAACCTATAGGAGGTTGTCCAAGGTCACTCTATCATCATCGTCGAATTGGGCCTCTATCACTACTAGCCGACCATAGCACTCATGAGTATAGAGAATGGGTAGTATACGCTTCAAAATCAAGACAAGTATCAGGCACTTACTTCTATCTATTTTTCTAAGGAAAAATGCTTCTTTCAATCATCTAACTTACTAATTACTCTTTTCTTCTAAACTAATCTATTTTATAATCTTCTATACTTAGCTATGTTACTAGCAAGTTGTTTTTCTCCCTTCCTTCTAGCGCCTACATGCCTCTTTTGGCACCTACGCACCATTTTTAGTGCATACGTGCCCTTACCAACACATACATAACACATCCCCACCCTCTATTTTCTCCATCACCAAGGGCCACACATAACACATCCCCACCCAGTATGTTACCTATGTCCTTGCCTTGGCACATGCCCATGTGTGTGCTCGTTCTTTCCTTGCTCGACGTGGATGCTTCCCCCTAACACCTACGCTCCTGGTTCAACGCGTGCACATGTGTCCGCTAGTTAACTTTCGATCGATGCATGTATATGTACCTGTCCATTTTTTATGTAGACACATGTGTGTACCAATCAAACTGATGCATACGCCCATGCACATGTCTCAAATTCAACCCTAACTACCCTAGCAAAACCCTAAAAAAATGCATTAAATGCATAATTAACTATAAGGTATAGGCCACTCACATAGGGTCCATTTGTTGGGTCCCACATGAACTCTTGGATGTGATCTACATGTCTCCTCCTGCTCGGTATTCTCACCATCTCACTCCAAGGCTCTCGCTCGCGATAAAAATTCGCAAGAACTCTGGTAGAAATGAATTGGTTGTTATTGATTTAATGACCTTGGGTGGGTATATTAACCTGTCACAATGTCCCTGGGGTATGTTTTATCTACCATGATCATTCTAACCTTCTTCTATCCGCTGTGATAATTAATGTTGTATTAAAATAATTATTTGTACTAATTTTCACACGCTAAGGCACTTCGCACCACCCTACGATTACTTCTCCATAGCACAGAGGTAATTTATGAACATTTTAGGAACCTTTTCCTGCCTTTTCCCTCTAATTTTCATCTACTTTCCCCTGTCATGATAATTATTTATTAATTTATTTTAAATAAATTATCCCCAACCTGTCTTTCTTCTTGTGGGAATATAATCTGGCTCTCTAACAACCTCACCTTCCCACTATCTCCCTAGCGTATAATTTTAGAAGATCTTTGATCTTTTAAAAATTTTCTGACTGATCAATAGTCTAAAATAAGAAATTATAAAACCATTTTTAAAAAATCAAAAACATTGAAATACCTTAAAACATCTTAAAATTGGTAAACCGTTAATCTACGACTGAAATTTGTGTCTGTCGTATGGCACTCATCCCATATATTTCTCACATTTTCAAATGTTTTGAAACAAGGAATCACGAATCATTTAAATTTTCAATCACCTACACAAGTTATGTTTCTTACTCTGGGGCACTATTAGTTGTTTGGTACTGTTTTCATCGTGCACATTACTTTTTCACTGGACCCAAGTTTCCTCCATCTTTTCCTTTGCATTATACACCTTACTTCAGGCATCATTCTTTACCCTTGTTTTTTATCAGAACATTTGGGACTACATCTTGATAAAAAAATATTTGTGCACCTTTCTTAAACATTGTTGGTTTAAGTTTATGTGATTGTACTTATTTCTCTGTTAGGAGATATTGTTTATTTCTCTTATTACATTGCTTTCGTGTATGTTGCATGGATTTGGTCCTTTTTTAGCACAAGACGATTGTTTGTACCTTAGATTTTCATGTCATTTTACTCTTTCGTCACATACTCATATTTTAATAAGGATCGATGAGGAGGATTCTAAGCATTATGATGAACATATATTGATGGCAATTGATTTTTGGATAGCTTAATATCCCTCTTTCTTCTTGTTTCTCATTTTCTATGGGAACTTTTCTTTCTATTGTTATCTTTTTCAATCACCGATCAAGTTTCTTCATCACCGCAACAACACTTAAGGGGACATCCTTCATCCTTCATCCTATTAATTTTTCTTATACCCCTTTAAAAAATTTCTACTCATTTACATTTTTCTACTTTATTTGAAGTGATGTGGCTTACGTCACCCCAAAGACGGGAAAATTTAGACACCTATAGTTTGACCAATGCACTACTATTCTTAATAAAATTATGACACTTCATCAGTTAGATCTATCTAACTCCCCTCTTACGAGACTCTGTTGGTCATGTTTCCTCTTGTAAACTAATTAATTAGGTTATAATAACCTTTTCTCGGCTTATATTCTCTTCGTTACCCCCTTTAGTAGCTCCCTCGAGTATCAATCCTCTTCGTTGGATTGATTAATTCTTTCATAAGCCCTTTATAAAAATAATTCCTCTCTAACTAGGATTAATTACCCTTCAAACATGGTTATCTAGTCTTAACCATGGTCATCTCTTCAAAACACATTCAAACCTCACTTTGACTTGCTAAAAGTTCTTTTTGGACTTTAGCTTTTATCCCACATGCACCCAAATCTCCCATTTTCCCAAATGGAAAAATATAAATAGGGCTAGACCCCCTCCCTCAGTTTCTAAGAATTCTCTCTTCTTCCTAGCACAAATTATAGTATTTTTTTTAGGATTTAGATTGTATTTCATTTTCTTCCATTGATCTAATAGCATTTTCTTTCGTATTTTATAGCAAAAATATTGAGTAAAAGGAAAAAACCATTGGCCTTGAAGCCATTAATGGGGAGATCTCTTTCTCTTAGAACAAAAATTGAATGCTTAGATCCTCTTAGGTTCATTATTTAAAGATTTCAAAGAATAGTGGTTAGTTTCATTTGCTTAGTTTGCTTGTTTACTTCAAATTAATGTATGCAAAGAAGAAACCCTTGCTCATTTCTTATCAGATGGTCTATTGATCAAATTGTTAAAAGCCTTTGGGGTTTCTTTAGAGATTCTTACCCCAATTCCATGGCTTTTACAACTTTTCATTGAACACATGAACAAAGTGGGGAGAAAGAAGATTACGGTATCTCAGGGGAAGGATAATCTTGCTACTAGGGCTGCAGGTTCTCTGATTGCTATGAAATGGGATTAATATAAAGGGAAAGAGAGAGTAGAGATATGTCGGAATGTGGATTTTTATATACTTCATATCAGGGTGAGTGTAGTGGAAAGGGATATGGAGGCCTTAGGTGAAGTTGGAACAGATAAGGGAAATATTTTCATGTATTGTATTGATGCCTCTTCGAAAATTTGTATCACCCAAAAATATATCAGGGTGGATATGGTACATATATAAATTGTTGTTTTATACTTGCAAGAGCATGTGGTCAAGTTGGAGAATGGACACAAAGTTTACAAATATAATATCCACATTAGAAGTTTTGATTAGTAACAAGAGGTTGAAGACAATTTTCCTATTATGAGCAAGTAGGATGATCAGATGAAAGGAAAGGACTATCGTCAACTAAAGAAGTAAAAAAACTTGAAGTCTAACAATTTCCTTGGTTGTTAGAGATTTTTTTGTTACTATTTTTGAACTATATTGTTTGGTATGTTTTCCCCTCAATGTTTTGTGACTTTTCCTTGTATTGATCTATTGGACAGTAGTTTGGGATAAGTTTTTTTAGCCCTTTTTGTCATTTTTATTTATTTTTCCTTCTTGGTGATGCTCATGATGCATTTTATTATAAGGTTTTTGGGTTCGTTAATCCTTGTCTATAGTAGGAAATCATTATGTTCATGTATAATTAATAAATCTTGTTAATTGTAATTTTGTTAATGACATTGTAAATTAATCAAGAGAGAGCAACAATTTCATGCCTCAAGGTTGAGAGATTTGATAGTTTTCCAATTGTTTTAAACTTTTTCTATAATTGTTTGAATTAGGTGCTTTATATTGTAAAGAATGAAAACTTTAAAAATTTTCTAGAATGTAGAATGTACCAATAATTAATGTATAAAATATTTACAATGGGTATGCCGACATCCAAATACTGCCAAAAAATATAATGCCCCTGGGTAATGATTTTGAATGCATAAAATATGTATATACATTAAGTACTTAATTTAAATGTTGCACATAATGTAAATACCCATGTTAAAATTTAGATAGAAGATTAAAAAAAATTAAAATTATGCATCAAATATATATTCTTTCAAAAAAACATAGAGCGATCTAGAATCATATTATACTTGAAACTATTGTAGCAATATAGGCATGCATTTCTACTGCTAGATTTTATATGGTGGTGAATGGTGAGTCGGTGGGATTATTTGCTAGTAGAATGGGGATTAAGACAGGGTGATCCTATATCCCATTTTCTCTTCATACTAATGGCGGATAGTCTCAGAAGATCTATTACCAAAGCCATTAATTAAGGTCTTCTAACAGGAATCAGGCCTACTTCTACAAACAAAACAACTTCACATCAACAATTTGCAGATGATATAATTATTCTGTTGATCACTTATATCCTTGAAGTTAAGGCTATTAAGTCTATTATAATTTTTTATGAGGTTTCCTCAGGGAAAGAGATAAGTTTTGATAAGAGTTCCATCTTATTTTTTAATACTCCTCTGGAAAGACAAAAAATAATTGCTCAAATTCTAGGGTGCAAAATTAATTCCTCACCCACTACTTTCCTGGGTCTTCCTCTCGGAACCAAAAAAATTTCTACCACATTTTGGAATGATTTACTTGAAATATTTCAAAAGAAAATGGCCGTTTGAAAAGGGGCCATACTTTCTAATGCTATAAATTATATGCTAATCAAAATCACTCTTCAAAATCTACCTATTTACATTATGTCTCTATACAATATTCTTGTTGTCTTTAGGGATAAAATTGAAAGGATTAAGATACATTACCTATGGTAGGGAACAGAGGAAAGATTTAGATACCACTTGGTTGCTTGGGATCAAGTATATACTCCTAAAAGAATTGGTGGGCTAGGCATAAAGGATATTATAAAAATGAATATGGCCTTGATTGCAAAAATGGACTGGAGAATGGTTACTGAGGAGAAACCTTGGATTGATGTAATTAAGGCTAAGTATCTAGCTCAGCAAACTGTAACTTTGTTCCTTCATGATGGCCAGCTACCTCAAGGGTCTATTTTTTGGAACAATTTGATACAAATCAGGAATTTTATCAAACTAGGTTGTAAATGGAAGGTGTCAAATGGAAAAGATATTAAATTCTGGTGTGATAACTGGACTAACCTTAGTTTAAATGATAAATTTGGTTGTGTTAAAGATATTCTAGAGAAAAATTATGGAAATAAAGTCAAAGACTACATTGAAATGGAGGGTAATAGAAAAATATGGAATCAAATTAAGGTGGAAAGCGAACAGCTAAATATCACAATATTCTTATTACAAGTGCAGTTGGATAGCATACCCCTGAGTTAAATTGAAGTTAAGGATGAATTTTTTTTGAAAAACTCAAGTGATGGGGAATACACTGTCAAAGATGGATAAAATTCCTATTTTGAAAACATGTAGTGTGATTTAAAATGGAGCAGGATTTGGATACCAGAGCAAAATCCTAAAATCAATTTTTTCTTTTGGCTTGTTCTCAGAGGAAGAATAATCACAAATGACATCCTTGTCAAGAGAGGATTTATAATGCCAAGTATGTGTTTCCTATGTAAAACAGAGGCTGAGGACATCAAGCATCTGTTTTTTTATTATGAGTATGCTTCAAAGATCTGGAGTTATGTTTTTACAAAATTCAATGTTTTTTGGATAGTGGCAAAGGAATTTATTCAATATTCGATTCAGTGGATCCCTCCTTTTAAACACAGTATTGTTTAGAGACTTTGGAAATTGGTGATGCCCCATATTATATGGAGAGTTTGGAAAGACAGAAATAGCAAACAACCCTGCAAAGAAATTTTTTACTAAGATTGGTAATTTAATTAATGACAATATTGAAATATTTAAACCTCCCAAGAATAAAAAATATCTTGAAGATGAATAATTTATTCTCTCAAATTTCAAGATGGACATTGAAAATGTTCATAAACAAAGAACTTCAAATATTGATAGGTCTCTTATTCATTGGATCCCTCCTCCAAACTCTTGGTATAAACTTAATTTTGATGGAACCTCTAAGGGAAACCCAGGGACAACTACTAGTGGAGGAATAATTTGGGATCATAAATGTTGTTTAGTTGCTTCTTATGCTGGCAGAATGGGCAATCAAGGCAATCACTATGAAGAAGATCTATTAGATTTATGGGGTCTAAGAATTTTTAGGGATTACAACATTCAAAACATCATTATTGAAGGTGATTCCTTGAATATTATAAATCATCTTAATCAGATACACCGTCCAAGTTTGACTATTAAAAATTTCACCCAGGAATCTATTAATATATGCCACACCTTCAAAAATATTAAAATTGGTCATACTTATAGAGAGGGGAACAAGGTGGCGGATACCTTAGCTAACTATGGTACCAATAATAATTTCACCACTTGGGATAATGAAAAAAACACCCCCAAGGAAGTACATAATGGTATTACCAAGGATCATTATGAGCATTCATATCCTAGATAGAATGTCTAATGATATTGCGTGGGTTTCGATGGATAAGAAATATGGAACATGCGAGAGGAGTTATTTTAATTACGACTATAAACAATTACATGCTTCTTAGATTTCCAGTTGGATTCTTAAAAGTTGCTATAAGAAAAATAGAAATAGCCTTTTCATGGGTGGTTTGTAGCAAATTAATTGTGGAAATAGTAGAGGAAGTAATATGGGGGGAGCTTCGTGCCAGTTACAAACCAGATGTGATCCCGCTTGGAATTATCTCCAAATGGGGGGTGTCTGTAAATTTATTGAGAAAATACAAGGGCATGATTAACACATTTTAATGCATTTTGCTCGAGGTTGGAAGGATAGGAAGGTTAAATATGGAGGGAAAAGGGCGTTGATGAATAAGGAGATAATTACATAGGTTACAGGGCTGGCTTTGGATGACATCTGGTTTTTCAGTGAAAGGGTTGAAAAAAATGCTGAAACAAAGAAGTTTACTAACGCAAGGGAGGAGATCATCTTCATTACGGGTGGAATTCAAGTAAGCTCCATTCTAGAACCTTTCGATGAAATTACTCAAATGATGGTGTAGTTTATATCCCTTTAAGGTCACTACATTACTGTTCCCACTAAAATAATTGGTTTTCCTTAATCACTTCAGGAGAAATCTTGTTGTGTGATTCCTGCACTATCCCTTGAATTCTTTGGAATGATCCATTATTGTTTTTCAAAAACATACTAGGGCCATCCCCCTTCACCAGGGGCTCATATTTATCCTTCAAAAACATTTCCTCATCAATTTCCCAGCCATTCTTGTTTCCTCCAGCATTTAGTGCACTACCTTTCACAACACACCCACTCCCAACCTGACCAACTCTTCCAATTTTAGGAATGTCAAGGCTAAGAACCCTGCACCCAACAAAGTGACCCCACCTACCTCTAGTTGTGTCCTCCATAGTAACAAGGATATGAAAATGGTTCACAATCTCTTGCATATCAGTAATGTAGAGAAAGACAAACCTTCCCAAAATAAGAGGGATAATATTCTCCTAAGAATGGAAACGCTAGAAAATGATGTATAAAATATGAAGAAAGAGATACATTAGCTACACAAGAAAAAGGGGAAAAGAAAGAAAAATGATGATGTGGGTTTTTTCACAGATAAGACTTAAGAAATTTATAGAAAATTGAACTCACTGGATAATAGATTGGAGAGAAATAAGGATAGACACGAACACAATATGGCCATCTTTAAAGCAATTAGTGAGTTTCTTGAAAGACATGTCAGAAGAATCACATTGTTGAGTGGAGTCCTCGAGGATATTTGGGGTACTGAAAAGGAGAGAAATCAGGCCATCTCGCAGCTGAATGTTAATTACCCAACACATGTCACCACTTTGGAACTTTTTACCTCCCTACAGTCAATCAAATCAAGGATTGAAAGGGCCTCAAAGAAATAATACCTTCTAAGCAGGATGGAGGAGTTCAAGTTGTTATTTTGTTTCTGATAGTTTTTTTTTTTTTACTGTTTAGTCGTTGTTATGTCCCTATTTTTCTTTTTATTAATATCTTATTTTTTGACTACTATTCGACTTATCATAATATCTAGATTCGGATCCTATTTTGATGCTTTTTCATGTTGATATGGTTGTTGAGCCTTTGTTGTAACAGGGTATAATCCCTTCAAAGCTATTTTCCTTTAATAAAAAAATATTGGTGGCATTTTGAAATATATAATATGCTAGATTTTTCAGGTGTAATAAAAAAAACCACCATGATTGTACAAGTTGGACATGCCTATATAAAGAGAAAAGTTTTCTATTAAATGAAATAGCTGAATAAAACAATTAAAATATTTATCAAAATGGTAGAAACTAATAATAATAATATTTTTCTTGTCTTTAAAACAATATAATCCATATAAATATTTTAATTGTTTGAAAATTTAATACAAACACACAAAAAATTATATTTTATAAAATTGAACTTAGAAATCTAATTTTTATTGCAAACAGGGATAAAGAAAAGATTAAATATTTTTAATAGAAAAAAATAGTAAAAAATATATAAGAAGTGAGATTGGATTTAATTTAGAAATATTTATATTTGTGATTTGTTAAATAAATTTTATTAATTTTTATGAATAGTGTACTATATTCGATGTGCCACTTGTCTAAGCCTGCAAATAAATCTTCCTTTTTAGATAAATATAAAATGTGGTGAATTTTTTATTAATTTTTTTTTTCTGAATCTCATATCTTATTTAAATAGTGGACAAATGTCTTTCTTAGAATTTTGATTTTTTTAAAATATAATAAATCAACGTTGCAACAAGGTCTCATATTTGTCAAATTAGTACTAACTAGCAAATAAAGAAAAATATAAATAATTTTTGTCGATTAAAAATTTATTTAAATAAAATATAAACATTAGAAATTTGAAAAGTTATTCAATTTTTTATTTTGATTGGTGGATTGAGGAGAAATTATTTTGTTTAAATGAAAGGTATAGATTTCCTGCAGGAGGAAGGAGCTAATGAAGTAAGATGTTTTGAGTTTAGTGCCTACTAAGGTAAGATAATAATTCCACCATATAATATTTTTAACTTATGGATCACTATACTTTAACATGTCAAAGAATAATATTTTTATCTTAGATTCCACTACCTTTGCAACACCATAGTAATTAGATATTATTGATCAATAGGATTTAACAAAATCAAGTAAGATATTGTCATCATAGATTACACTCGGTTATGGCATAACAACATATTTCGATGTATAACTACTATGTCCATTTATTTTTTAGAAAGGTGAATATGGGGCTTTTGAAAGAACCCACATCCTTTTACAAAAAGTACCTTAAGGTAGAATATGACATTGTAGCATAGAAGAGATAAATCTCCTAGGAAGAAAAATATAAAAGAGCCACATAGACATGATCCAAACAAAGTAACTTTACATTTTATGAATTATTTTGAGGATAGTTGCTAATTTAACCATAGTAACAATGGTGCTTGTGTTAAATATAATAAGCAACATCTTAGAGTTTCCTTACTCCTCTAAATATTCTTTCACAATCCGTATGCATTATTTTGTTCTCAAAAATATGTTTGGTTCGTGCATTACCATATTTTTTCACAGATAACACACTGGAATCAAACACAGACATGTTGAATGGTAACTCATTCTTAACCTAAAAAATATTCTAAAATATTTTTATTGACAACGTCAATGATGTCATAGCCATTGAATTTTACTAATTATGTGTTGTAAAGGACTATTAGTGGACAATAATAAGGAAAAAATAATAATATAAACTTTGTAAAATACATCTTCTAATCGATTCTTTTACACCACCCTGATCATAAATTGATTTTGATATTCAATTTATTATTGTGTAAATTGATCCCCAGTTCATACCACTATTATTCTTTTTCAAAACACAACAGAAAAAGTTCTTGAAAGGTGTTATGATTTTATAAAAGTTTTGTAAATTTTACTCTGATGTTATTATAGATTAATATGCATTGTTTATATGTCAATATGTGCTCCATTCCATCATCTTTTAGTGCTCTAAAAATTTTTATAACCTTATTACAAAATTATTTATTTGATAACTACAAAATATTGAATAACAAATTTGTATCAGTAAAATTATCTACAAAATATTGAAAATGAATACTTGAAAAGAATATTTGACAAAAAATATTTACACAAAAAAAATGATGCTTCTGTATTTTATGAATATCAAAATAAATAACTACAAACAAATGAGAGAGATGCAATATTTATAGATATTGGACAACTTTTATCTCGTCCACAATATATGTAAATAGATAACTTAATCTGAGAAAATATGTAGGAATAACATATTGCCCCTAACTACCCATATTTCCCCTCATGGAAATCACCCAGGAACAAAATATGCAAGATAGAACATGATCCCACGAACCAAGGGATAAGAAAACTACAAGACAACTCAATAATAATTGAATTCATCTAAGCTAACTTAACTAATTAGAAAATTACTTTATTACAATATGAATTTAACTCATGTGATGATTTAAGTCTTAGTTTTTTTCCAAACAACATCCCTACATGGATATAGGCCTTAATGAGATATAGAAAAATTTACATTGAAAACATTTCGTAATTTTGGAGGGGTTGAAGATGAGAACACATACAAATTTTTGGCATGGAGAGGAAATCAAAATGTTTCAAGAAATCAAGCACAAATTTTTTGAACCTTTCCCTGGTGAGATTTGTTTATTGATGAATAAAGTGTCTCACTTATGCATTAATGAAAAGAATAGAAAGGAAAATGTTAAAAATATAAACTCAAAAAAAAGTTATTTAAAGTGATATGTAACTGAAAAATCCAACTACCAATTTCCTTGGCATATGAATTTAAAAGGAAACGTATGATTTTACATTTCTTTAAATTAAATGGATAATTAATAGTTGACAATAGTTACATGCTCCAAAAGGAGCGCATATTTCGAATTGCACATTTAATTTTAAATTACGCATTTTACATAGTTCATTTTTATGGTTAATTAATGTTGAGGAAACTTTAACATTAATTAGATTTTTTCCTTAGAAAATACTTATCATTAATACTACATTTGGTATTATAATGAATTAATGCAAGAATTAAATATTATAATTTTTGAACTATAAATAAAATCCCTTATATAATTTGGGTAAAATAAAGCCTTTAATTCTTGTGCTTGCATTTCAACGTGTGAGTCTTGACACTTATTGAGATTTTTTTGGTGATTGTAGATGTAAAATACCTGAAAATATTAGTAATAAACATGACACATGAATTGTATTTTTAATATTTCACCGTCAAATTTTTAAGATATATTTATATATAAATTATAGAAATTATTAAAATTTACACCAATATATATTAAAAATAATGAAATTTATACAAAATAATTAATATAAATAACATTGTTTTGAATTTTTGAAGGGCGGTGTTGAAACATTAGTGTTACCCAAAACATTTTTGACAGGTGAGTTATCACGCTTAGGTGTGTGAATCAAGACTTAAACTTAGTTGTGTGAGTCGAGACTCACACATAGAATTATGATTCGAGACTGGAACTTAGTTGTGTGATTCGAGACTCACACTTCGACATGCAATTCAAGATAACTGTGACTTCAAGCTCACATATTAACATGCAACCAGTCACATGTGTAAGTGCGATCACTCGCACTTATACACTACTTACAAAATTTATAAATGAAAATTCCAAAAAAATTTAACTATGCTTAATATATATGAATAAATTTTTAATATAAATGTATATAAAAATTGAGGGTCACCTTTTAAAAATGAAATTCAGATGTACCAGTTCTATAAAATATTTGAAAGTATGTTACATATAAAATCATGCAAAAACTCTTAACCTTCGTCAAATGTAACACCATCCAAGGATGTTAAGTTCTCAAATAGATGACATCTATCTTAGTGTATAATTACGATAGTATTTTCAATGTCAAAATTTATTGATTGTAATAAGGTATGCATAAATTGTTGTATATGTATGATGATATTAGGATTGATATGTGGCATAAATGACAACAATCACGTATGCATTATCTTGAATGCTACCGAAATAATAAATTTGTTCAAGAATTAGATTGAAGGAGGCTTATGAGATGTTCATATGAGATGTTAATTTTTATTTTTCCATTGTGATTTCAAGCTTTGAATAAACCTTTGAATTGTTTTTGATGTTTATCATATTAAAATTCTCTATACTACGTTTAAGATTTATGTAGCCACGCTACTAATTTTCTCTTTTTATGTGTGGATATATTTTAAAATGAAATCTTTATATGAAGGAGGAGCATATGTTGATTTACCCTCTAATGATAGGTGATAGTTGTAGAGGGAATTGTATATCCATCCAGAACTACACTCCATTTCAGAGAGAATTGGATTCTAGCTTATTTGTTATCACAATAAGTAGTGTAATTAATGGCAGAGTGAGACTAGCATACACAAATAATGGTTTCAAAACCTTGGAAGAAAATGAAAACAAGGGATAGTTTTACTGATGTCGTGTAATCCTAAAGAGAACTCATTGTGGATATAAACTATCTTAGATGAATGGAGAGAGGAGGGAAGTAAATGGAAATACAGTAAAACAAAAAGGGCACTAAATGGAAAAGAAAGAAAAAAGAAACAATTTCCAAATAGTGTCACAAGTATTGCATTGATATCATAATGGTGGAGATAAATTCTGAAATATTGCCACACATTTCTTGTTAAGTGGGACATTTGTCACATGTTTCAATCACCAAGAAAAAAATATTCGTAAAATGTTATGAGTTCCCAAAACTTAAGAATATTTCTTTGTGACACACATGATATTCTTGATCGTAACAATAAATCTATTAAATTGTTAAAAAAATGTTTTTCAAGAGAAGTTTTATTTAGTTACAATTAGTTTTAATGTTTGAAGTCTTTAATAATATATAAATATATATTGAAGTGGGAAATTATAGTTCACAATATTAATAAAATTAATATGTAATAAATGTATGATAAATGATTTAGAAAAATATTGAGTGGAACATTCCTGATAAGAATATATATATATAATGAAATCATGCGTTCTTGAATAGATGGTATGTACTTATTAATATTTTATATTGAAAAAGAACAACAATTCATTTGTACACTTAAAAATTGTTGATGCTAAAGTTATCATAATTCTTGTGTGACTTGTTAATTGAAGATTTTTCATGTGCTTGAATACAAACCATAACATGTCTTATCATGTAAAAGTAACCAATATAAAGTTAAGTAAATCAATTTTATTGGTTTCTTAAAATTATGAAATTGTTTAATTTATATTCTAAAATTTGAAATATAGACACTAGAAAAAATAAATGTCTTTGATTGGAGCATTTAAAAGTAACTAATAGGTTGTGGTGTAAGGCATAATAATCTGGCATTGGTAGGAACAGATAAACTCTGAAATCCATTTTTCAAAACACATTGTTCCACATAATTCTTAACTCTTTGTTGTTCTGTATGATTTATATACTAGAAAAGGATAAAATTATTTCACATTATCTAGATTAGATTCTCTTTTTAAATCCTTATCGACCGCTAATTTTTGTCTTATAGATTTCCATTTTACAAAATGATAAAATAAATGTTGAAAACATGTATGTTAGTGACTTTTATGCTTATGTGTCTTATCGACTGTGAGTATTATGTTGCGTAGCAACCACTTATTACAAAAAGTGGTCACAAGGCTTATGTAGTTTGGTGACCGCTAGGGTTATGTAGCTTTGTGGCTACAAGCATATGTAACTTAGTGGTGGTAGGGTAGATGTAACTTTGATGCAACTTGGAATATTTTACCAGGTATTTACTTTCATCATGTAAGTTAACATCCTCTTGAATTATGTAATTTAGCACCCACGTGGCTTTTGTAATATGGTGGGTGCGAGGATTATCTAGGGGAAACAATTTAAAACAAAATATAAATCCTCAAATAGCAAAAATGAAATAAAAAATTTGAGATTTAAATATTGGATTACATTAGTGGTGAAATTGGAATCCATTAATTAGGTTATTGGAATCTAGTAATAGAAAATTTGGATTCTAATAAAAGGGAAATTGGAATCCAATCATAGTAAAACTGGAACTCGAATAAGTCTAATAATGACAATATTGGAATCCAATATTGCTACTAATGGAATCCAATAATATTAATAATGGAATCCAGTATAGCCAAATATGGAATCCAATATACACAAAAATGGATATGGATTTCTTGAAATACTTGTAATATCGGAGTCCATATTACTTGGAATATGTCAAGATTTTCTGAAATAAGCATTAAGATCATTTTTTACTTCAAACTTAGTCTTTAGATGCTTAACCAATCAAGTGAGTTATGCATGGGAGTTTATTTTGTTGAGTTATGTTAGGAAACAGAACCAAGAAGACATATCAAGAAGAAGGTGGTATTTTGGTTGTCATAATTTTATGAACCATTGTTAACACCAAAACTACTATGTTATGAGTTCAAAACCCTAGTTTGAAAGTGACTACAAAAAAAATGGTTATACAAGCCAAAAATTTATTACTGTTTTTAATATTATTATTTTATGATTTAGAGGACTCGTATAGATGTATGTCGATGTATTTTATATGTCTTGGTTATGTCTGGGTGCCAATTAATAGTTATAGTGTCTACAGTTGTAAAGTTTGTGAAAAAGTTTTCCATTGAACCTAATGACTAATTTATCATTTATGGAATAATGGGATTTTTACTACATTTTCATGATATTTTAAGATCATTTTTGAGGTCAAAGGATGAAAAGTGTGCCTTATCTTTGAAGATTGGTTTTTAGGGATGAAATGGATGTTTTAAGATAGTCTATTTGCAGAGTTTTTTTGGGGCATATAATATCTAATTTGTGGTAGTATGAGTACATGGTGATATATCTGAGATTAATATATTTCCAGTGATATATAATGCTTTAATTTTTGAGGTCATCTGATGTGATATTGAGCGTCACCTTTGAGGTATAGGGTTTGTGCACAAGAACAAACATGTTCTTGTGATGGTTTCATGACATAAAGTGATGATGCCAAGATTTCCACGTATTCTAGAATTATGATGAGTTATGTTTTGAGGTTACTAAATTTATTCGAGGCTTTCCTAATGGTCATGTCTGTAGAAAGTATTTTATTTTTTGCGAGATGGATTTTTGGTGCAATTAAGCCTACTATAGACCTAATGGAGATATTTGGTCATGATGATGGTATGACCAACCTAGATAGTCTTTTAGATGATGCACTAATTATTTTTATATTATATATTCTCTATGAATTGTTACCTACTTGATACGGATGCATTATTCAAGTGTATAAGTAATTTTAGAAGCCTCATATATGAGGAAAGTAGAGAGAAGTGTGAAGAGTGTTGTAGATGATAAAGATAAGAGTTGATAAAAGGATGTGAACATGATAATGACATATAACAATGGTATATAAGGTCACTTTACCTAATCAACATATGAAGGTGCAAGCTTTAGTGAAGAAGGAGAGAGGCATGTTTGAGACTATTATAAATGAATGGTTTTGAACAAGTGATCACACTTAGTTAGTGGAGGAAACAATACTTCAAGTGATGTTCATTTTAGGTGGTTGAGTAAGTTATTTGTCAACTTAGGGGGTTTTAGCCTCGTTGTGGGGTTGGGGCCTCACTAAATCACAGGTTGGTTCCCAAATAAACAAGGGGTTAATACTCCTTTTGGGGTCAGTGCCTCACTAATGAAATATATGATGATGGGTAATATTTATGAGAGTCCATTTTTTCATTAATATAAGAACATGTTCAATGGGATTTCTTCCCCTTTAGGGTTTCCCACATAAATATGATGTTATTTTTTTCTCTTTTTTCATGGTTATTTGGATGGTTCAGATGTTTCTTGATGGATTTCTAAGATAATTAATGGATGATTTTATGGATGATTTTAATTATATAAGAAATTTAAGTAAATTAAGTTAAAATTTTAAAATTGTTGATTCACCTCCCCCGTCTCAGTCATCGTGCTTCTAACAGGCAAAGAAAATAATGTAGACTTTTAACATTGATAAAATAAAACAAAAAAACAAAAAGTACACATCGAAGGATAGAAATGAATCATTTTATGGTGAATGGTTACCTTGAATTTCTAAAAATTAGGTATGAGTAAACAATTTTGTTTTCAACTTGAAGGAATTTGTATTGACATGTAAATATTATTAATGAACAATGTTTGGAAAAATGAATAGTTAATTATAAATATAGTAAGGTTTTTTGGAGTTAATTATACTAGTAGACATGTAAGATAAATGATCCCATCAAGAAAAATAGAACATAAATAAGATAATCCCCAAAAATGTATAACAACATTATTTTTATAAGCTCAATGAAAATGATCATGATACAGATTATGGAAACATAAAATCAATATCTTATTCAATTTATAATTTCTAAACATATTTCTATCCATTTCCATATGTCAAAAAAGAATTGAAATAAACGTTGATTAAACTAAACTAAGAGTAATTATACATGCACATAGGAATATCAAGCACATATGAGCTTTAGGCATATTATGCGCATATGATAAAAGGATATGTGTATGATAAGGATCATGTTAAAAAATTAAAAAAATAATCACAATAAGCACATAATAATCATAAATATTAAATAGTGTAACTAAAATGTGTGGCATTCATGTGGTTAAATAAAGCATTACTTAAAATTGAAGAAATCAAATCCTTTTAAGTAGTTTAAAGAAAAAACATAATAATTTCAATTAAGAATGAACATCTATGCTTGATCATAATTATAATTCACTATTTACCATTAACCACTATGTTAAGTCATTCACTCCCTTTGACGAATTGTAATCACCCTTCCTTTTGTTCCTAAAATTAGAGATATTTCTTTTGTTCTTTAAGTTTATAGATGTGGGGCTACTCTAGTTCCTTAAGTTTATTGAAATGGGATTACTTTGATTCTTGTTTTCTTGACATGGGTATTCTGTGGTTCCTTTTATTCCCATACATGCCCTTCTCTCCTTCATGAAATTTATATTTATCGACCACATTTTTAGATGAATCATGATGTATCATGGATCTTTATTGTGATGAACTGAATGCTTCAAAATTAATTTTTAGCTGCATATTTTTTATGGAATGGGGCATACATGTTAAATATGTAACTCCCATATTTTACATACACAAATAAAATAGTAAAAATACCAGGATAAATATGTTTTGGACTTACATTGCTCACTAGTCAGCACCACAAGGGATCCAAGTAGAGAAACTCAACTACACATTAGACACTTATATTAGCCATCGAATCACATAGACACATGGAAACACCATATAGATGTCGATGGCACACTTTCTCCACTGAACAAATGATACTAATTTATCTAACCACAAGAAAGGGACTCAAGGATTGAGAAACCCACAACACATCATTACCATGATTACATATTAGTTGCGAAAAACATTCCAAGAACATTATTTTGCAATGATTTATTTTTTCTTTTTCCATCTACAGATTCTTAAATTCATTTCACATTAAACTTACAGTTCAACCATTTAATTCATCTCTTTATCTCTTACAACAAATATCCATAACTTACATAATTATTTGGCATATTTCAAATTACATACAAAGTTTTTAATTCACTCATTATTATCTTAAGTTTATGTTTCTCAAATGTTTATTAAATTTTTAAATTTTACCCTTACTACAATAGTGAATGTGACGTGATTTTAAGACCGAAATCTTAGGATTTGAGGCAGATTTAGACTCAAGATAAATTTTCCCAATGCATTTTTGGATCATGGTATCCTTATTTTCCGTCATAGTTAAAATAGTTCAAAAACTTGTTGAATCCATTCAGCACTTCCACATAAATAAAATCTATTTATATTTATATATATATTTTATTTTCTAGAAGTTTGATCACACCAAGGAAATTCATATTATTTATAACACAAGTAAATGTCTAATTGAGTTACAAGGAATCCAAGATTGATATTATTCCTAACCTCAAATCTCATTTTACTCCTACGTGATTTACTCAATATTTCACTAGGGTCTCATTATTGGCATCACTTAATAGCAAAAGAGTTATGAAAGTACCTATCTAATATCTTAAAGAACTACATGATTGGAAGCATAGAACAATACATGAACCAAAAGTCATTGGTTTTAAAAGTGAGATCCCATGTTTTCACATTTCATGATTCTGCATGAGAAATTTATTTTATTCTTAATTTCATAAATGAAATAACAAGGAATTATGTAAACAAGATTTTAGTTTCCTAATTTCTCTTATGTCAACATCTTTCAAATCAATTTAATTTTCAAAGAGTTACTTACAATTTTCTACCCATGAGTTAACCTCCTAATCAACTATGGTTTACTTTAGTTCTGATTTACACTCAGGGATCTATGCCCTATAATAGATTAGATTACGTTGCAAAAACATATTTAACCTATAAAGCCTTTACAAAGGACCCAAACGTTATATATTCACTAGCCAAGATAACATGTTTAAATGAGAGAATCTAAAGATGTCATTAACAATATTTTTAGTAATAGTACAACTTTTTCACTAACTTCATTGTGTAATCTAGATCCCACAAGAAATTCATTTGAGGAATAAATTTAATTCTAAATATAACTTCGTAAGAAAAGGTAGTCCACTAGGATACTAAGGAAGTGTTACTTTTACTTACACCTGATAAAGTTTTACCATGTCATTCCTAGCCGTCATATTTACGACAATGTTGTTAAACATACATGTTATGATGAAAACTCAAAAATTTTGGTTCTTACTTACTTAAACTAGAAGGTGACATAGAGTGCAAAGTTTTATTTAATTATATGGTTTTAATTTCTTTTGAGCTATGAAATATCATGCTAGAAGGTTAGATATGCACTAGTCTTAAACTAAGGTTGTATGCTATGATTGGATTTTTGTATTACATTTTCAAGTTAAAGAATACAACACACCAATTATTTACTACACACTATAAATGCAGTACAAGATATTAAATTAAAATTCATTTAACACACACACACACACACACACATATGTATATAACAATCCTTTTTACCATATGTAAATCTGAATGAAAATGCACATTTCCCAAGGTATCCCTAATAGTAACATCTCATACATATCACTAAATTTAAAATATAAATTTTTTTACAAACATGGCAATACATTATGCATATATAAATTCTACAATGACCAATACAAATTACAATAACAAAAAGTGACTTACACCACACCCTTTCGCCATGTTTCTTTCATACTACAAAACCAAGTGAGCATGAAATCAATGACAAATCGTTGGCGTGACATCTAATTAGATCTAGCATACTTAAAATTTTCAATTTTCCATTTACATAATATTAATAATTTAAATTCGAAAGGAGGAGGTTAGAGATGTTAGTGCATTAGTTAGTACATTGTTTAGTTTGGATTAGTATATTTAAACAGTTATAGGCAGTTATCTCCTAACCACTACATTCTATCTGTATTTATACATTGTTTAGACATTGAATAAAATCATTCATTGAGACATTTATCCTGAGCCATCATTGGTATCAGTGCTTCTGTCCATCCTCTGCCCACGTGGCAAGAAGATTGGAGTGCCATTTTTTTGGAGCAAGAAAATAGTTTTTGGCATATTCTTTGTGTGTTGTGCGTGGAAAACAACCAAGGAAGGAAGTGTGAAGAGACAAGGACATGTGGAACTTTGGTGTGGCAGTTTGGAGATCCCTTGTGGTCAGCATTGGAGGATCGACCTGTTTCAATGGAAACCTACTATGACCTATAACTGTATCCCATATTGTGCATGGAGTCTTGAAATTTCCATCATTGGTATATTGAAACATGGGAATCTTGATACCTACCGTGATCAAAGACCAGTGAGCCAAGGAGGAAGAATTATAAGGTAACAAAGTGTTGGATCTATCCACTCTCTAATAGATAACAGTAATGCTCCGCCTGCAACATCTATTCTACCATCATTGACATCCTGGCATGTGTTTTTTGTTGGTGAGTGAACTAAAGTTGATGGTTTAAATTAGAAAAAGTAGTTATTCTGATGTGGAGGAGGAAAAGATCCATAGAGTGACCAGTTGGACTTGTATTTCTGTCCACCACCCGCACTCTCATTTCAATGGAACCACGTTTGATAGTTTCCAGTGTGTACATGTCACACATTTCCAATGCCGAGAGTGTTGTGAGAAACCCTTCCACTGGGAAACATTTGAGAGCCCAAGAGGACACCACCATCATCTATTTTTCCTTGCTCAATGAATTTCTAAATAATGACAACATTTTATTAGAAGAATTTGTGCGTCAAGAATTATTTGAATATTTCTAGTTCGATATGTGTTGTCAAACATTCTCAACTAAATCCATGGAGAAATGGATTGTTGATATGGTGCTGAGGCTGATTTTGTTCAAAATGGGAAACCCATATCAATGTACTTCAACCTTTCTTTTTTCATGAGCTTAAATATCCCATCTTTGAGACAGGATGCCCTCAGTACATGCATTGATGTTGAAGCTCAAGATGGAAAAAATGGGGAAGATTGAAATTTCCATGTTGCATACCCAATCTTGAGTTCATTTTCTTTCCAAGATGATGATGTAATGCATGTGACACACTATTGCTATGGAAGCATGTTATGCCCAGACTCCAAAACATGAGAAAGATGATTTCTTGATCCACATTTAGAAACCAAGAAAATCAGATGAGGCTAACAAAAATGATGAGTTTTTTGGGGATCATTTCTGGCCAAGACATCCCACCCATGGAAGTGGTGGTCTAATGGATAGCAGATTGCAAAGACGAATGAAAAAATGTCTAATGCTTATGGACCATGAGCATAATTCAAGTATAATAAAAAATCATCCTTACATGGTAAGATATTAAAAATCATTACTGTGGAACAAACTTGAGAACTAATTGAGTAGGCCGGAAATATTGAAGTCAAGAGCTATAGAGGTGATGAAGTTAAATCAGGAGGACCATAAATATTCACTGGCAATCATGTATGGATGATTTCTCAATAAGCTGAGGAGGATTCTCATACTGTCAGTGAACCTGAGTTACACAGAGAACTCTCTGCTCTCGGAAGAAAGGCATCTGGTTGGTACCCAAAGTATGGGTAAGTCTCACTCACATTGCAATTTTTTTCTTCAATCGAAATTAGAAGTTGATCCCCCGCATTGTACCATCAGGTGATTTAAGATGTGAGTTTCACCACACTGGTGAATGTGTGTTTAGCAAGAAGAATCCTTTCATAATGTTCCCACGAATCCTTGTGAAGTTTCAAGACTTTCTTCTCTTGGCAAAAGCATAAGTCTTTTCAAGGGCATAGTCATCCCCCAAAATCATTAAAGGAACATTGTCAGTTGTAACATTCTCAGCGGTGACCCCTGTATATCAGCAGAATGGATAAGATAGATCGATGGTGCCTCGTTGTGTATTGAGATGTTGGATTTCATGCTTATCATGTCCTACACTTTGTTTGATCTAGAACAATGGTCCCCAATCTATGAGCCAAATTTTTTCATGCGAAGATGTGCAACTTCTGGCCAAGGATATTCCAAGAAATCTTCAAGACGTGCTCGTAATCAGACCCAGAAGTGGTCATATTGCTACTCAGTAGGATGCCTCCTCTAATGAAGAGGTTCCTAAACACAACTCTTCTAGATCAGTCTGCCCCGTCTCACAGAGTGTCTGAATCCTATCTTACTGGCTTGTCTGAGTTCTAGTTGATTATCATTGGTGCCAGAAATATCATTGACTAGAAATAAGATAGTTGTTGACAAATACCCTGTCAGAGAATGGCCCATTAGGATGATTATATGGATCACTCAAGTTGTTTCATGATGATCATGAGTATGATTGCAGTTAGGATTGGCTTGGTTTCAGCATTCCTCTTAGGACAGGAAGACCTAGCTAGCACTCAGGTGATGGAGCTATATGTTCTAGGTTTGACCTCAAATCTCTTCTCTATTTGTGTAGTTCTTAATCATCAAATGGTAGTGGAATTATTTATTGATAATGTTGGGTCATATTTTTGCAGGCATTTCACATGGAGTTTTAGTAGTGTAATCTATCAATTCTGAAGACCCAGTTGTAAGTGTTACATCAAGACCTAGTCTAGGTGCAATTGGAGACCAACATGAGAAGGTATACTTTAAATGTGAGCTAATGGAGTACACTGAAGGTAACTGAGTACATTTGATTTTTTAATATTTCTGTAGGGCCTTTACATCAGATCAGGTTTCATGGAAATGATATATGAAGGCTTCCTCCATTCTCCCATTCCTGACCTATTTGCTCTAAATGTCATGCGGGAAAACCCCACAGGGGTCTGTCATGCAAATAGAGATCTGGTATGATAATATGGAGACATATTATGGGATATGATGATGATTAGATATGGTTTGAAGCCCTACCAGCTAGCTTCCTAGAGGTGTTAGAATGCTTCTAGCTCATCATTGATCATTACTGACAGAAGATTTTGCAAGTTATGATGTTTCTATGTGAAACAAGAGTCTAAGAAAGAGCATTTTCCCAGCTTCGAACCTTGCTACTTCTGATGCAAAGCCAAAAATTATGTGCTTTGAATGCCTCTCCTTATCCTCCATTCAGATCGGGGGGGGGGGGGGGAATGTAAGTATCAAATAATGTTCTTAGCAAAAATAATGAAGTAGCATTTCATTCAGTCAACATTTTTACTGAACACTACACTCCCTAATAGAATGGTAAACAACTTTTTATGAGTTTGAAACCCTAACTCAAAAGTGGTCATAAACATGATTATATTTTATGGTCTCCACCGCTAAGTTGGAGGATCATTGTTATACCGGTATGATGTATTCCAGACAGTAGTGTATTTATTCAACTAGGCACTCATGAGGTTATTACGTAATAGGTACACCGGATAGAGCATGTGGTGACTGAGTGGTACCCCTTCTATAAATCAGGTGTGAGTTTCTGGTTGTACTAGATAGTATGCATGTTCTAGATGAGAAAGTTGTCTAAAGGATATTGATCCAAATAAAATGACCATTTCTTTTAGTATGGGAGTTTTAATACTATTTCAGATGATGGCATATCATACTCATGGATCCTGAGCTTACAAATGGAAAAGTGTCCCTTATTTATGAAGACTGGTCTGTAATGATTCAGTCCTTTGACTCCCTGCCACATTCTAGATGGAGTTTCAGTAGATGGAATTGGTAACATAGGCCTTCTCACACATCCAGAGTTGGAAGGGAATGTAATGATTCTTATGGAAAGAGGATTCAGATGGATTTCTAACTGGTATAAATTTTTTGTCTTAATAATTAGGTTTGACTAGGTCAACCAACACAATTTGTAACAGAAGAAGGTTGTTTTATTTTCTAGGACAAGATTGTCTGAAATGGGTGCTAAATACTATTAGGGATGCACACCTTAACTCACTTCTAGGTACTTCTTCGGAATTTAGAACACGAAGTTAAGCCAGACATGAGGTACATTTTACACTCATGAGTTCAGTTTTTGATAGCACCGAACTTGACACTATTTGTGAGGCACTAGACCAACCACAATGGAAACAGGCTATGGATGCTAAATATGATTCCCTAATTCATAATCAGACATTTGAACTTATCGATCTGCCTCCAGGTAAGAAATCCATTGGCTGCAAATGGATTTTTAAAACAAAATATAAGGTAGATGGTTCAATTGAGAAACAGAAAGCATTAATAGTTGCAAAGGGTTATGCTAAGCAAGAAGGAATTGACTATGACAAGACCTTTGCACCCACTGCGAAGATCAAAACCATTAGAGTTGTCTTGTCGACAATAAAATTTTCCTCTGTAATTTCTAATTTATTATGTATGTATTAGGAATAGGATGTTGTTAATTTTGATTAGTTGTGGCATCTGATAGAAGATAACGGTGCCATCGGTACGGTGCCGCAAATAAAGTAGAGTACGGTAACAGTCAAAGTACAATAGGAATGTCATGGTAAAAAGTAAATATTTGTCGTAAGTGGTCCGGTAATGTTAAAATATCAAAGTTTGGGTAAGTAGAGAAGTAGGGTCTACATGATTAGGAATTAGATATATTATATTTGTAATAAGGACAAAGAGTGATGTCATAAATATTTTTTGTATTTTATTTGTGGAAAATTCTAAAAAGGTGGAACCCATGTGAGATGATAAGGTTTATCTTATCTTAGAAGATAAGCCTAAATGTAAAGGCAAGAGTTTAGGCATGGAATATGATTGGCTGGAAGAGATTTCCTATCCTATCTTAGAGATAGGGTGGATAAACTTGAATTCCTATGAATAAAGAGGTCACCCCCCTCATTTAGCATAGAAGGAAGTACTGAGAAATATTGTATGAGTAAGTGTGTAAAGGAAGCCATCATTTAGAAGGTGTGTTAAAGAAGCCATTGTGAAGTTTCTCCCATAGTTATTGTTGGAAGGAAAGTGAAATTAGTAACACTTGAAGTACCTCATGGGTGAGATTGTAATGGTTTCATATTGATATTATAATTTACACTTATATTTCAGATTTTTCATCATTCCTTCGTATAATAGTCTATGGTACTCTTGTGTTATGTTTGTTGTTGTGTTTCCAGATTACTACCACCAAACAAAAAGCTATGCATTACTAAAATAATCATAGCACGATGAGTTCCTGGTGAAATATTATCAGAGTATTGGATTCGTGTTCACATTTTGGTTCCGTTTCCGGGACCATTCCTCGTTGGTGGATTTTCTGGAGAGATATTCCCACTTAGTCAGAAATCATTTGGAGGGTAACCTTGTTTTTACCGTGCATAGTATTTACCATGGTACAGTCACTTTTTACCATGAATAGTATTTACCACAGTAACTTCACTTTTTACCATGAATAGTGTTTACCACAGTAAAGGTAGTTTTTACTATAGCAAGTAAAGTTTTACCATAGTGAATGTCAGATTACCATGGTCATTCCTATTTTACTGTAGAAAGGTGTAAAGTCACTTTCTATTGTAGTGAGTCCAAGTATTTGTGCACATAAGTCTTACTGATTGTACTTGTGAGTTGGTATTTCACTGTGGTTACATTTAAAAATGGGGAAGATTCCTGTTTTTTAAGCCCAATCTAATGAAGATGCTTCCTCTTTCATTCAAGAGTTTAAACAATCTTACGTTTGTAATGGCCTCATAAGAAGGGAACAATGGACTGAATTTTTTCCTACCTTTTTGGATGGTTCAACACTTAGGTGGTTTGAAACACTAGGTGATAATGTTAAAAACTCATGGGATTTATTAACTGAAATTTTTCTTGAAAAATTTGGTGAACAAAAAAAATATGTAGATCTCATGATCAAGATAACAAAGCTAGCCTAAGGAGAGAAGGAGAAGATAAGATATTATCATGCTCATCTTGTAGAGGTAAGGAGGAGGCTCGATGCCTAGATCCGGAAGGAAGGATTAGCGGATGGGTTGATGAATGGCATGGATAATCTCCTATGTAAGCACTTCATTCTTGGGATGAAGCCAGAGATCAGACAACAAGTGAAGTATGACTGCCCAGTTACCATTGAAAAAGCAAATGAGATTGCAAGAAGGCAAGAAGAAAGCATGGAAGAAGAGCCGAAAGAAATTGTTGCTAAGGTAGAGCCTACACCAACACGTTTGGTCCAGAATCCAGAACCACTCTCGGTGAGCACAAATATTTTCCCTAGTACATCTATTGAGTATGAATATCTGTTCAAGAAGATGGGTTAGTTAACTATTAATATTCTTCAAGGAAAGGAATTTAGTTCTCACGGAGGAGATAAAGGTCCAAACATAAATATAACTGAAGTTTTATATTATGGTTTTCATAAAAAGGGTCATTATAAGTATAATTTTCTAGATAGAGCTTCTACATCTAGTACAAGAGATAATGATAAAGGAAAAACACCTGTGAATTATTTTGATGTAATAGATAGGAGCATAAATAATGAAGCAGATGTGTTTTTTACAAAAAGAAAGAAAGAGAAAGATAACCAATATGGAAATGATCCTAAGAAGATGAAACGAGAAACTAGTAAGAAACATAGGAGAAGGAAGTTGGGTGTGCAGGAATTTATAATTTCACAGGGACAAGGACCATACTCCATCTTAGAAGATCTATCCAAAAGGCCTGAAAATATTACATATGCTCAACTTCTGGTTATGTCTTTTTAAAAGAAGTGGGAGCTGCGAAGTGGACTCAATGCTTGACGAAGTAAGGAGGTTGAGGTACCTGTTTTGGAGGCAGAGGAAGATCCCTATGCTCCACAAGCTGAGGTATTATGTAATGGTATTTGAATTCATTATGTACTAGTTGATGGAAGTTCTGCAGTTAATGTAATGACCAAGTCTGTAATGAATATGTTGGGTTTAAAAATTGATTGCCCCTCAACACTTATGTTAAGGTTAGTAAATAATGGAAAAACTAAACCAGAAGGTGTTGTTTCAAATGTGGCAATATCTTATGGGTGTTGTATGTGTGGTAGAATTTTAGGTGATGAAAAATGGTACTGTTGCACACCCAATGTTGTTGGGAAGGCTATTTTTAAAAAGAGTTCATGCAAGAAACTACTAGAATGAAGGCTTTATGACATTTGGAAGTGGTAGAGAGAGGGTGAAGATAAACGTGATCCCTCGGCACCATAAGGAATAACCTGTGGATTCAGGTGATGAAACTAATGATTGGACATCCTTTGATTACTCTAGTACTAGTGAAATGGACACAGAAGATGAAGAAAGTGAGGTTGATGTTTAAGTCATGGATATCCTTCAAGTCACACCAACTCATGAACCCATAAGATTAACTGAAATAGAAATTTTTGATCGTCTCCAAAAAATAAATATTGATGACGCTGTGATGGAGAGTGAGATGGAAACATACCTCCAGCTCTTTCGAAGGAAGATAAACAAGGCAACAAAGAAGGATCATTACCCTCTTCCATTCTCAGATCAGATCTTGGATGAAGTAGCTGGCCATGAGTGCTATAGTTTTGCTGACGGATATAACAGATACAACCAAGTTCGTATAGTAGAGAAAGATCAATTGAATACCATGTTCACCACTCCTTGGGGAACGTTTGATTATAGATTTATGCCTTCTGGGTTGTGTAATGCTCCAGAAACGTTCTAACACTTGATGACTAGGGTGTTTGAACCCTACATTTGAAACTTCATTAGAGTATTTCTGGATGATTTTTTCATCTATGGGAGCAAGATGGACCACCTGCACTAGATGGAGACAATATTTCAAAGGTTATATGAAGTGAAATCCTCACTAAACCCTACAAAGTGTGTCTTTGGATGTTCTAAAGGTGTTTTGTTAGGGCTTGTTGTATCCAGAGATGGTACTGAAACTGATCCCGATAAAGTTTCAAAAATCAAAGAGTTACCATTTCCTATGAATAGAAGTAAGTTGAGACCATTTTTAGGCCATGTGGGTTACTTTAGAGGGTTCATCAAGAATTTCTCAAAGATTACACAGCCACTAACCCAGTTCTTGAAGAAGGATGTTACTTATGAACCAGGAAAGAAGGCACATGAAGCTTTTGAACAAATGAAGGAAGCCCTAGTGTCTTCACCTGTTTTAAAGAATCCAGATTGGAGCAAGCCATTCATTGTGTATATTGATGGTTTAGATGTAGTACTAGGAAGTACTTTGAGCCAAAAAGATGAAAATGGGAATGATCATCAAGTTTACTTTGGGAGAAGACAAATGAGAAGTGCTGAGGTAAATTATACTATAACTGAAAAAGAGGCTCTAGCTATCATTTTTGTTGTAAAGAAGTTTAGAAATTACTTGATAGGGAAGAAATTTATAGTTGTAACAGATCATCAGGCTCTAAAATATATTGTAAATAAGTCTAACCCATCAGGGAGGATAGCAAGATGGATAATTTTGCTATAAGAATTTTAATTTGATATTATAGATAGGCCAGGAAAGAAGCATGTCAATGTAGATGCACTCTCTCAAGCCTATGATGGTTTAGGTTCATCTTGTGATGATGATGATTTCCCAGATGTAGCATTGTTATCCCTTGACATGATCCCTAGTGATTACATAGATATTTGGAATTATCTGAATGAATTCAAGTTTCTTGATGGTGCTAATGGAAATACTAAGAGGAAGATTACTCAAGCCAGTTGTCCATATTATTTTCTGCATGGAGTATTATTTCGAATATGACCTGATGGACAGTACAAGAGGGCAGTTGGACGTGATCAATCGAAGGAGCAGATAGAAGAATTCCATAATGGTACATGTGGAGGACACTTCTCTGGACAACTTACAGCAAGAAGGATCTTGGATGCAGGTTATCATTGGCCCACTCTTTTTAGAGATTGTTATAATTATTGTAAGATATGTGATATTTTTAAAACACATGGTAACCGTAAGACTTCATCAGTTCCATTATGCCCTATCCTTCCACTTCGTCTCTTTGAAAAGTGGAGAATAGATATTGTAGGTCCACTTCTAACAACCCCACACTAAAATAAGTATATTGTAGTATCCATGGATTATTTAACCAAGTGGGTTGAAGCTAAGCCATTGATAACAACTTCTATGGATGAAGTGACAAGGTTCATATATGAACACATTGTCACCAGATATGGTTTTCCATTAGAAATTTTAACAGATCAAGGAATCCACTTCATTAATGAGGTGGTATAATCCCTTGTCAAAAAGTTTTATATTAAGCACATGAAGGCAACAACATACAAGCCAAGCACAAATGGACAGGTGGAACGAAAAAATTTGGTGTTGTGTCAAATTCTAGCAAAAGATGCAACCTTGCAGGTACATAAGTGGGATAAAAGGATTCATGCAGAATTTTGGCCATATAGGGCAACATCAAAGTCAACAACAAGATACTCCCCATTTCAGTTGGCTTAAGGAATTGATCAAGTTCTTCCTATTGAGTTTGATATTCCAACTATGAGAGTTATGAAAAATGAAAGGATGGATGAAAGTGATTCAGTAAAAGAAAGGTTGGTGCGTCTTCATTTGCTAGAGGTGTTGGTTGGATATTTTTTCAAACCAAAATATGAGGTTCAACCACAGTACATGAGATTAAATCCCTCCTCAAAGACAGGTGAGGCTTCCTGTTTATTGCTAATCTAAAACACGGTAAACGATATATACAGTATTCACACTAATCTAACCATTGGGGGTTGGAATGAAATCCCGAAATCCACATTCATAGATTCAAGGGTATTTCTTTCTTAAATGAACTGGATTAGAAACTGTTACAATGAAAGAAGCACAATAGAAAGGAAATGGGAGAAACGTATTTTCTTTCGAGTAAACGCAGAGCACGAAATAATCATACGAGTTTTAGATCACAAATATAATGTCCGAAATAATCAGAAACACTGAGATGCTATGCAAAGAATAGCTTAAGATCATGAACATAAGAACACTGTCTTAAGTAAGATATATTCTACAACACAAAGTCTGTAAAACGATATCAATTTCTATTCTTCAAAATGATTGAATGAAAACACAAAGTTTTTCTTCTTTCCAATAGCCCCTAAATATTCCAAAAAATCTCGACCCTTTTGAATGCACAGGCATCCCTTATTTATAAAAAAAGGAACTAGAGATAAAATAGGACAGATCCTAAAAAGTAGCATTTTAACTAGAGTTTAGTTTGCATGACTCTCACACAGGAGATCAAGTCAAAACATGATTAAAAATATGACGAAACAGAAATGCAAAAGACATGTCAATTTCAAGATTGAAATGAGATGACACATTGGGACTTAGTCTGAATCATCATCTTTTGCTCTTTCCTCTTTTTCTTCCTCCTGCTGAGACTGTTTGCTCTGAAACTCCTGGAAATTTCAAATTATGCCTTGCATTTCATTCTCATCAGGTGCAGTGGAATGATCATTCCAAATTTCGCAAGTTTCATGAACATCGCTGGCAGTGCCGGGAAGCTTTTTCAATCCTTTGCTGAGTTTTCTTAAGGCCTCCAAAGAATGCTCAATCTTTACCAACCGGTCCATCTTTTCAAGATCAAATCCGAGCATTGATTCATGCTGAACAGACTCTTGGAATTGTTTGAAAAGATCATCCGCTGATAGTATACCTGAATTTCATAATGACACCTTTGAACAAATCTTCAGCAACTCTTCTTCTAAATCACTTTTCCCATCAATCAGTTTATCCCTTGATTCTCTCAACTTAGCGCAGGCTTCGTTGAGAATCTTCACCCTGAATCTGATGGCCTTGGTCAGCTGGAAATGCTTATCCGTATGAGGGAGAATACCTTCTTCGACCAAGAGATGTGTTGGTATTTATTTTAACACTTGGAGAGCTTCATAAGTCAAATCAAGCTGTCCAATTTCTTGAGAAATCTCCTCATCCATCTTTTCTCCATCTTTTTGAATGTCTCCCACAGATTGATGAACTTTCACAACGCCTTGTATTACTTCCTTCCCCTGTTGGAGCAACCTTTGCACCCATTCATCGACCACCCTTCCTTGTTTAGCAATCTTCTCAATTGTAGGTACCGATGAGAAATCGAATCCGGCAGGAACAGAAGATGGTGGTATGGATTCAAGGGGTTTTGAGAATTTAAGCAAAATCTCTGTCAACTGCTCCACTTTTTCCTTAAGCTCATTTCTGATGTCCTTTGTTTCTTTCATCTTTTGGCACAGTACGTCTATGGAAGCCCGTGCATCTTGTTGCGCTCCTTCTGCTGTTACTTTCCCTAGAGCCACCCTAGTTACCTGATAATCAGCAGCTGTTATATCCTCTCTAGTTTTTTCAGCTGAGGGAGTGGCAATCTCTGTGAACTTATCTCTTGAAGCATCCACTAAAACCCTTGAAACTGTTTTGGGCATCTTGGCCGACTTTGCAGTAGGAGCCTTGAGTGAGCTGAAATCAAAGGCTGGTAGGGGCACAATCACCTTCCTCTTCCTCGGAGTTTGCTCGAGTAGCCATTGCGGCGTATCAGAGGCAGTTACACATGTTGTAGCAACTGGTATTCTACTCTCAAGAGGAGAAGATTATACTATTGAAGGGGGAATAGTTACCAGTGTGGTAGTGGATCCAATAAAAAGAGGTACAGGTTGGGGCGTACTGGTGATCACTTGGGTTCCAGGAGAGAGGGGTGAGAGTCAAGAGAAAATACTGGCCATGGTTGAAGAAGTAGATGGAGAATGAGGAGGTAGAAGTGGCTGTGAGGGAGGAGGTGTAGATTCAGACTCCAAAGCCTTGAATGCAAGAGATAAGGTCTCTCCAGTTGAGAAATCAACAAATGGTGAAGACAGAAGCTGGCTTCCTCCTTCTTCCAAATTAATTTCTCCTATTTCTGGTGGTTTTGGTGACTCTGGCACATTCACCGTTTCTACAGGAGAGACAATTGAAGAGATTTCTCTTTCTTTCCTCTTTTTGACAATCTTGACCTTTATAGGCGCCTTAGAAGACTTTTTGTCCTTTTCCTTTTTGTAGGGCCCCACCTCCGAAGCAGCCAACTTTGGAAACTTGTCATCTTTAAAATTCATTCCCCAAGAGGAGAGCCATTTTTTGGTGCGAGCAAGAATGAGAGCCGACCTATCTGTAATAGAGGCTTTTTCGCTGGCTGACCAATCAATAGGTGGGAAAACATATTGATCCTCCTTCAGTCCATCATAGGAAAGATCCAAAACACTTTCATTGTCCCTTGTGCCATCTGGAAAATCAGAAAGCTCCAGCGTCTGAATCTCATCAATAGTCAACCTACTATTACCTTTTCTGCGAACCGCAACTTCATTACGCAGATCAACCCATATATCCTCAATGTCAGGCCTGTGCAGATGTTGGGCTCCATAGGCTCTAAGCACTCCTTGGATGTCAAAACCATCCTGAGACTTCATATGCTTTTTCAAATTCTCCTGAAGTTCGCATTCAACATTTTTGGCCTTTGCTACTGTCGAGCAAGTATATCTCCCGATAGAAATTGGGAACGATACAGCTGCCTTATGCTTGCTTTGTTGGAATTTGTTAAAATCCAACAGCTGTCTGACCAATTCTATCAATATTAATCTATCCCCTAGATAGCGAGGCAGACGGAAAGGCTCTCCCGAGTACATGACTGTTCGAAGATATGTAAAATTCTTGAATTGAAAGAAGATACACCCCCATTTGGATACTTCAGTCCAAGCCTCGTCTGAGACTCTTGTCTTTCTTAGCCCTGGATTCAGCCGGCAGATATTCTCATAGAAGAAGGCATCATTTACCCTTCTAAAATGTTCTTTAGACCCCTTCTTTGTTATTTGAGGGAAATATTTATAAATTGCGTTTGTCGTTCTGCTTCCCTTAGTATCCAGCCCGGGATAGTTCTTCATCCCAGCTGCTACGTGAGCCACATATGAAAACATATAAAACTTTCCAGTTGATAAGACCGTCGTCATCTGAGAATCAATTTCATTGCTGATAAGGGTCCCCCAGTCAATCCCTTGCTGATTCTTCTTGATGGTGACCATAAAATGATACATCCATCCATGAAATACATTTGATTCAGGCAAGCCAAAAACCCAGCTCAGCAGGGTGATAATATCATTGATTTCTTGTATGAAATCACATCTGGGGATAGTCCTTGGAAATCTAGATACTGCTGGTTTAGCCTTGACCAGGAACTTCTTGTTGACATCCTTAATGCAGTCTTCCTGATTACTATCCCAGGCCTTCTGAGCCGACTTGATGTTCAGGTCCCCATAATCTTTGAAATTAGGTATTTTTAGAAGATCATCAAAATACGCTCCATCTAGCCTGATCACTACCTCACCAGCCTGGCTCTTCACGGAACGAGAAGCCGAGTCATAAGTAGATGCACAAGCCAAAACAAATTCTGGACATTGGGCGGACATAGGAAAGCCTGCTGCAAGGGGCAAGCCACTGTCAGCTATAGCTTTCATCCATGGGGTTTGAGAGGAACTCTTCACCCTATTCCAGAAGTCATCCATATCTATATTACCAAGTTCAGTGTCCCTGATATCATAATTGCAATCAATATATGATGGATATTCTGGCTTCTTGAATTTGTACTTCATCCTGCTAGACTTCTCGGACTTCTCCTTAGATGGACCGGGGTCCGACATGAATAATGTGGGAGGGAGAAAGGCTTGAAACTCAGGAGATGTTATCCACACTGAAAATCCCGATCGACTGAATATGCCGGAAGAACTAGAAGAGTCAGACATGCTGAGGAGGATGTCAGAAAACCCTGAGAACCTGACAAGTTTGATATATCGGAACTTTGGCAAAGCCTGACACTTGCTTTGATGATGAGAACTCGGAGATACCCGGCACTTGCTTTTGATGTCGGATACGGAAGAAACCCCGACACCTGTTTGTGGATGTCGGAACTGGAAGAAAACCCGACACTTCAATCCGTCAATACACTTCGGGTCTCCGGATCTGTAAAAAAATCTTCAAAACCCAAGAAGAAAAACAGGGTTTTTCTTTGAATTCCAAATATACAATCTCCTTTTGTTATTCATGCATCATGCATATAATTGAAAAATTCAAGAGAATAGAACCAAGTGACAGTTCAGAAGAGAAAAACCCTAAAAACCTAAAACCCTTTCCAAAGCAACACAGAAAGAAGAAGGAAAGAAAACCTTCAACACCTGGCAAGAAATTGGGAATAAAATACACTCAATCGATCCATAAAAACCAAGAATAAAGAAGGGAAAGAAAAATACCTTCAATTCGAGAAATGTAAGATCGAAAACAGATGATCCAATCGAGCAAGCTGATTTTTCGGGTTTTGAAAACGGAAGAGCACGCAAAAAAATTCCACGAATTAAAAATACGAATGGTAAGAATGATGTGGAAATCCGCGTATTTATAAGAAAATTGGTAATAAATACACTTCAGCTCGGCACGTGCCAACTCACCAACCACTCGGCATGAATGCCATGTCAGCATGTTTGGGAGGTCCGAAAACCCGACACGAGGGGACTTAGTGCAATTCGGGTTTCGGGTTTCGGAAAACATGATGCATAAAGCATGAGGTGCTTAGATGCTACATAGCCCTGAAAACCCGATACAAAGGATTAAGCGGACTTAGGGAATCGGAAAACATGGGGCATAAAACATGTTTTGGATTATGGATGTTCCGATGCACCGGAGGTCCGAAAACCCGATTTTCACAATAGGAAGCGGGTTTCGGGTTTCGGAAGACACAAGACATAAAGCATGTTAAAACTTATGTCGAACTTTTGGTAAAACCTGAAAACCCGAAATGCGCTAAAAGAGGCCATAATTGAGAATCAACTTTCAAAAATTTCGTATGGGTTATCCAATCGTTTGGTCGTAAACTCAAAACGGTGATAACAGCTGGCTCCAGCTGGGGACTTCTTTGTAAAACCAAAGGAAGAGAACTCAGAATCTCTGGTCTCGCAGACCAGGGCCTTATCCATTGGGCTACGGGGTCAATAAGAAAACCAAAACAAAACAAAACGGAGAAAGAAAGAAAACCAAAAGCAAACACACAATGAAAGTAAAATATGTACAATGCAAGAGAGCATCTTGCATTAATGGTGGAACAGCTTTAGATATTGTCCACTGAAAGGCAACGGAAGTAATCCTCCATCCAGATATGATAGCAGGAAACTATTTTCTCCATTCAGCTGATGGATTTTGAAAGGTCTTTTCCACAAAGAAACAAACTTCCCATGCATTCCTTTTTGTTCTCTCCTTTTATCCCAAAGTAACACCAAATCTCCAATTTGAAAGTTGCGCTGCTTTGATTTTTTATCGAAAATCTTCTTCACCCTACTCTGATGATCTGATATACGATCAACCACCTTGATTCGCTCTTCTTCTAGCCTGGCTAGATACATAACCCTCTTTTCGATAGAATTCTGAAAAGCCGCATCTTCAACCGCTTTTGCCAACTGTAAGGCCGGCAATTCTACTGAGATAGGAATTTCAGCATCAATCCCGTATAGCAATTGAAAAGGAGACATCCCTATGGCTCGCTTTGGAATGATCCGATCAGCCCACAACGCATCATACAATGCTTTGTGCCATGTCCTCTGATTTTCATCCACTAGTTTCTTGATTATGGTAACCAGGTTCTTGTTGCTGGATTCAGCTTGCCCATTACCCTGGGGATAATAATCAGATGAGTGAGCCAGAGTAATGCCGAATCCATAGCAAAACTCAGTTAACTCATGTGACGAGAAATTAGAAGCATTATCCGCTACAATCTTATGAGGTACACCGAATCTGACAATTATGTTTTCCTTCAGGAACTTGCAAACAGCTTCAGAAGTTTCTTGCTTGATTGGTACAACTTCTACCCACTTGGTAAAATAATCTGTAGCGGTCAGCACATAGTTGTGTCCGGCACTGGAAGAAGGATTCAATGTTCCGATGAAATCAATCCCCCATTGGCAAAAAGGTTCTTCAATCACCACAGGTTTCAGAGGAAGAGCTGCTAGCTTGGGGCGACCAACGAAATGTTGACAAGCTTCACATTTAGACACCCATTCTGCTGAATCCCGAAAAAGAGTAGGCCAATAATACCTAGCCCGTAGGATTTTATAAGCTGTCACAGAGGATGAAAAATTTCCTCCACAAGCTAGACTATGAAAGGACTCCAATAACTTTTCCTGTTGTGATTTATCAACACAACGCAGGAAAACACCATCGATACCTCTCTTGTATATTGCATTATTCCACAAAAGGTATCTCGCAGATCTCAGCTTGACGGTCCTTTTCTCCTTTTGATTTAAATGCGGAGGGCATTCACCATAAGTTAGGAAGAAATCAATGTCCTTGTACCATTCATCGGTCGTACTTACAAAAAGCACCATAGGCAGCTCTGAAGAGGTATCTTGAGTCTCTTCATACTCTGCTTCGGCATGATTTTCTGCAATTAATTGGCACAGGCCCCTTCATCGTACCAACTTGGTAGGCCTGATGTCTAAATCATACTCCTGAACTTTAGCTATCCAAGTTCCTCGTTGACTTCCCAGCTCTTGTTGAGTCAGAATGGATTTAAGAGCAGTATCAGGAACGAGAACGCGAGTATGAGAATTCAGCACATAGTACCTGAAATGTTTTACTGCTCGTACCACTGCGTAAGCATGTTTTTCAATCTGTGACATCTTCAATTCATGCTCCTTCAACGGACAGCTCATGAATACGATGGGATCTTCAATGCCTTCTCCATTTTCCTGCATCAGGATCGCTGACACTGTGTGAGTAGAAGCATAGCTATACATGATAAAATCTTTCTTGAAGTCTGGGCATACCAAGATAGGAGCGGAAGCAACTGCCCTTTTGATTTCTTCAAATGAAAGTTTCCCTTCTGCACTCCATCTGAATGGGACTTTGCCTTTCATCATTCCAAGGATATCCTTGGTTTTGTCAGTGAATTCAGGTACAAATCTTCTCAAGAAATTAACTTTTCCGAAGAAAGAATGAACCCCTGTTTTACTTGTGGGCAAGGTAAGGCTCTGAATAGCCTTTACCCTCTCTGGGTCAATTTTAGTTCCTTCTTTAGTCACAATATGACCCAGCAGCTTTCCTTCTGTAACCCCGAACATGGACTTCTTAGGATTCAATGAAATCCCATGACGTCTGCATCTCAGAAGTACTTGTTCTAAATGACCATAATGATCACTCCATTTTTTAGAGAAAACGGTCAAGTCATCCAAATACACAACTATGACCTTGCCCATCAGATCTCTGAATGCCAAGTCCATAGTTCTCTGAAAAGTGGCTCCGGCGTTAATCAAGCCGAAAGGCATCCTTCTGTAAGAAAAGGTACCCCATGGGGTCGTGAAAGCTTTCTTGTGTTGATCCTCTGTGGTTACCTCGACTTGATTATACCCTGAGAATCCGTCAAGCATGGATAGCATTTCTGACCCAGTAACAGTTTGTAGTACTTGATCCATGATAGGCAAGGGATGGTTATCCTTCAACGAGGACTGATTCAAGTTCTGGAAGTCAACACAAATCCGGATCTCGCCATTCTTCTTCCTGACGGGAACAATGTTTGTAATCCAAGTGGAATGATGGATTGGGAAAATAATTCTGGCATCTAACATCTTCTGAATTTCTGCCAGGATAGTTCCTGAGATCTTGGGATTGTAATGCCTCTGCTTTTTTCTGTACGGATTCACATCAAGTTTCAAAGGAATACTATGCTGTACATCTTTCGGTTTGAAGGATTTCAAATCTGCATAAGACCAAGCCATCACATCGATGTATTTCTTCAAAAGAGAAGTGAATATCTCCTTCTCTTCGGGATAAAAACATTTCCCAACATTCACCATCTGAGGTTGATCAAACGAACCTAGATTGATTTGATCTACTTCAGAGGAAGAAGCTCCTTCGACTTGCCTTTTGTTTTGGATAAAACGATCATGCTTATCAAACAATCCCTCCAAAGAAACCAAACCTTTGGGTATCTTGTTTCCTTTCAGCTAGATATATTCACCATCAACCTCCTGATATGGATCTGAAATAGTTTCACGGAAGGCTGATTCTGAACCTTTAAAATATAACTCACTGAAATTGTCAGCCTTTTCTAGAAAAGCCAACACCTGTCGATCATCATTGAACACTTGCCAATGAGTTGCATTATCTGGGATACTGGGACGATATATAATCTCAATAGAGTATGTATCTTGCTTGAACTGAGGATGAGGAAGAAGAAGAGATGCAGATACGGCCAAAGAATCAGCCTTGTCATTATAATCTCTTAAAACTGCCTTAATAGAAAATGCATCAAAGCATTCTATACTATCCCACACTTTATTACGGTAATGTTTCAACCGATCATTTTTTACCTGATATATACCCCTGACCTGATTGACAATCAGTTCTGCATCTCCCTGAACCTTGATATTTTGGATTCCCTTCTATCTGGCCAATTCTAATCCTAATAACAGGGCTTCATATTTGGCCGTGTTGTTAGTATTATCAAATTGTAACTTATAAGCTGATGGGAAAATCTCGGAGCTAGGAGATATGAGAACAACACTAGCGCCTGATCCAGAGGTTGAGTAGCTACCATCAAATTCAAGCGTCCAAATAGCATTGGGATCTTCCTCTTCAACATCTACAATTGGTATCTCGGAAGTCATGAAATAATTCCCGAAGCTAGCATCTTCGAAAAGAATCTAAGCCTTAGGATCATCTGATTTGGTCACCAAATACTTTGCCTGCGGTTCAGGATGAAAAACCTGTTGAACCCCTTTGACTGGGATCTTGGCTTTGGTCCAATCCATACTAATTTCTCCTCCGACGTCTTTACAAAATCCTCTACCCAAGAGGATACCGTAAGCTGCAGGAATGTCCGCAACCAGAATAGTCATTTTCACTCTCTTCTCAGGAAAGGCAACAAATGCAAACTGTGCATCTTTGATTTGACCTATCAAAGGGACTTGTTTAGTTTCCATAGAATAGCACCGTCCATATGACTTAGTCAAAGTAAGTCCAAGGGCATGGGCCACTTTTGCGGGCATAACATTATCAGAGGCCCCTGAGTCGATGAGGCAATTGCTGAGTTTAAACCCGTTTATAAGTAGAGACAAATAAAATGGTTCAATCTTTCCTGAGGAAGAAGCAGAGGTCAGATTATTCTGAGGTGTGGGTTGAGTAGGATTTGGAAGGATACCTTTTGAAGGTGATGGAACGACCGCTTTACTCCTAATGAACTTAGCCAAATTTTCAAACTGTTCAGGATTCGACTGAAGGTATTCTGCCTCTGACATTTGAATTTTGGTTCTCTTTACATGATCAATAATATCAAAAGCAGTATAAGAAGGAATGATGGTAGGCTCAGATCTAATTACATGACCTTGTGCCGAGGCACTGATCTTAGGGGAAGGAGAATAAGGAGTAGCTACTTTTTTGGTAACCTCTCTTTCAGTTTGCACCGAAATAGGGGTACCCCTCTTAACTATTGATATGGGAGGATCCTTATTCTTCTCCTTAGTGTTTTCAAGAGGTTTTCTGGGATTCTAAGATTGGGACCGAGTGAAGACAGCAAATGATTGACCATCTGGCGCACATTCATCTTCATCATATTCCAAATACCCAATGCTGGAGTCGCCAGCTGACTCGTCATAAGACTCATCAGCATATCCTGAAGCTTCGAAAGCCTCATGGGATTCTTGTTCTTCTAGTTCATCTTCTTCATCAAGTATTTCCACTGCTGCATTGACGGGAGGAGCTTCAATTGCTAGTCTCGGTTGAGCAGGAGTTAACCGTGGCCTATCTCTGACAGGTGCACCATTATTATTTTTGAAATTCCGCCTAGGTATATCCTGATATGGAACATTGTTCACCTGCTGGGACATTTGCTTCTTTAAAGCAATCAAATCATTAGCCATTTTTTGAAACATAGGATCTGTGTTACCTTGAGAAGAACCTTGATTTTTGAGTTTGGGTATGTCTTTCTTGATCCTTCCGGCCAAGATGAGATCATCCTCTATTTCAGTAGCTGTTGACTGAGTAGTAGCCAAATCTGGGATAACCGACCTTCTTAATAAAAAGCTTATATCAGGAGGTTGGGCATTGACGAAGAAGCATTTTTGATTCTCCAGAGTAGGTACATCTATTTCTGGAATCTTCTGGATCAGCTTGTTGAACTTTGCCACGAATTCCCGCATAGGTTCATGCGATTCCTTCTTCATATACGTGAGCTGAGCTAACAAAGCATGGGAATCTTCAGCTGGTTTGAAACGTGCTTCGAACTTAGTCCGCATGGTAGCCCAGTTTGGGATGCATGCATTCGGGAGGTGATAAAACCATTCGGCTGTTACACCCTGCAACGTTTCAACGAAGAGTCGGACGGAGACATCTTCGTGGGCCACTCCGAGGACACCCAATGCAACAAAGAAAGATGAAATATGCTCATCAGGATGCTGCTTCCCATCTCCATTGAACTTGGGAATATTTTTACAAGATCCACGTGGTAACTCATTCAATGGAGGAGTCAAGGAAAGAGGACCAATAACTGCACCCCAAGGCACAGGTTGAACCGCCATTCTTCTGAAAAGAGTGCGTACAGGGATCCGAGTATCAGACAAGAGTAGTGCACGACAAGTTGCAGATGCTTCCCGTTCTTCAGGGATCCGGTTTCTCCGAACAGGCGAAGAACTTCTGGTTCGGTTAGAGACAACGCTGTTGGGAGAAAGGCTGAAATTGTGTTGTTGCAGTAACTCGAAGAGTGGATCAATTTCACCTTGAGCTCGGCGAGACCGAGTGAAGATCTTCCTGGCCAGCTTGAACTGAAAGGAGATCTTATTAAAAATAAGGCAAATATGGAGTCGCCAGACACCGAGAGGATAAGCTTTATACTATCGATCCGTATTCCCCAGCGAAGTCGCCAAAAACTGTTGGTTGGATATTTTGTCAAACCAAAATATGAGGTTCAACCACAGTACATGAGATTAAATCCCTCCTCAAAGATAGGTGAGGCTTCCTGTTTATTGCTAATCTAAAACACGGTAAAGGATATATACAGTATTCACACTAATCTAACCATTGGGGGTTGGAATGAAATCCTGAAATCCACATTCACAGATTCAAGGGTATTTCTTTCTTAAATGAACTGGATTGGAAAATGTTACAATGAAAGAAGCACAATAGAAAGGAAATGGGAGAAACGTATTTTCTTTCGAGTAAACGTAGAGCACGAAATAATCATACGAGTTTTAGATCACAAATATAATGTCTGAAATAATCAGAAAAACTGAGATGCTATGCAAAGAATAGCTTAAGATCATGAACATAAGAACACTATCTTAAGTAAGATATATTCTACAACACAAAGTCTGTAAAATGATATCAATTTCTATTCTTCAAAATGATTGAATGAAAACACAAATTTTTTCTTCTTTCCAATAGCCCCTAAATATTCAAGAAAATCTCGACCGTTTTGAATGCACAGGCATCCCTTATTTATAACAAAAGGAACTAGAGATAAAATAGGACAGATCCTAAAAAGTAGCATTTTAACTGGAGTTCAGTTTTGCATGAATCTCACGCAGGAGATCAAGGCAAAACATGATTAAAAATATGACGAAACAAAAATGCAAAACACATGTCAATTTCAAGATTGAAATGACATGACACATTGGGACTTAGTCTGAATCATCATCTTTTGCTCTTTCCTCTTTTTCTTCCTCCTGCTGAGACTGTTTTCTCTGAAACTCCTGGAACTTTCGAATTATGCCTTGCATTTCATTCTCATCAGGTGTAGTGGAATGATCATTCCAAATTTCACAAGTTTCATGAACATTGCTGGCAGTGCCGGGAAGCTTTTTCAATCCTTTGCTGAGTTTTCTTAAGGCCTCCAAAGAATGCTCAATCTTTACCAACCGGTCCATCTTTTCAAGATCAAATTTGAGCATCGATTCATGCTGAACAGACTCTTGGAATTTTTTGAAAAGATCATCCGCTGATAGTATACCTAAATTTCCTACTGACACCTTTGAACAAATCTTCAGCAACTCTTCTTCTAAATCACTTTTCCCATCAATCAGTTTATCCCTTGATTCTCTCAACTTAGCGCAGGCTTCGTTGAGAATCTTCACCCTGAATCTGATCCCCTTGGTCATCTGGAAATGCTTATCCGTATGATGGAGAATACCTTCTTCGACCAAGAGATGTGTTGGTATTTGTTTTAACACTTGGAGAGCTTCATAAGTCAAATCAAGCTGTCTAATTTCTTGAGAAATCTCCTCATCCATCTTTTCTCCATCTTTCTGAATGTCTCCCACAGATTGATGAAATTTCACAACGCTTTGTATTACTTCCTTCCCCTGTTGGAGCAACCTTTGCACCCATTCATCGACCACCCTTCCTTGTTTAGCAATCTTCTCAATTGTAGGTACCGATGAGAAATCGAATCCGGCAGGAACAGAAGATGGTGGTATGGATTCAAGGGGTTTTGAGAATTTAAGCCAAATCTCTGTCAACTGCTCCACTTTTTCTTTAAGCTCATTTCTGCTGTCCTTTGTTTCTTTCAAATTTTGGCACAATATGTCTATGGAAGCCCGTGCATCTTGTTGCGCTCCTTCTGCTGTTACTTTCCCTAGAGCCACCCTAGTTACCTGATAATCAGCAGCTGTTATATCCTCTCTAGTTTTGTCAGCTGAGGGAGTGGCAATCTCTGTGAACTTATCTCCTGAAGCATCCACCAAAACCCTTGAAACTGTTTTGGGCTTCTGGGCTGACTTTGCAGTAGGAGCCTTGAGTGAGCTGAAATCAAAGGCTGGTAGGGGCACAATCACCTTCCTCTTCCTCGGAGTTTTCTCGAGTATCCATTGCGGCGTATCAGAGGTAGTTACACATGTTGTAGTAACTGGTATTCTACTCTCAAGAGGAGAAGATTCTACTATTGAAGGGGGAATAGTTACCAGTGTGGTAGTGGATCCAATAAAAAGAGGTACAGGTTGGGGCGTGCTGGTGATCACTTGGGTTCCAGCAGAGAGGGGTGAGAGTCCAGAGAAAATACTGGCCATGGTTGCAGAAGTAGATGGAGAATGAGGAAGTAGAAGTGGCTGTGAGGGAGGAGGTGCAGATTCAGACTCCAAAGCCTTGAATGTAAGAGATAAGGTCTCTCCAGTTGAGCAATCAGCAAATGGTGAAGACAGAAGCTGGCTTCCTCCTTCTTCCAAATTAATTTCTCCTATTTCTGGTGATGTTGGTGAGTCTGGCACATTCATCGTTTCTACAGGAGAGACAATTGAAGAGATTTCTCTTTCTTTCCTCTTTTTGACAATCTTGACCTTTATAGGTTCCTTAGAAGACTTTCTGTCCTTTTCCTTTTTGGAGGGCCCCGCCTCCCAAGCAGCCAACTTTGGAAACTTGTCATCTTTAAAATTCATTCCCCAAGAGGAGAGCCATTTTTTGGTGCGAGCAAGAATGAGAGCCGACCTATCTGTAATAGAGGCTTTTTCGCTGGCTGACCAATCAATAGGTTGGAAAAAATATTGATCCTCCTTCAGTCCATCATAGGAAAGATCCAAAACACTTTCATTGTCCCTTGTGCCATCTGGCAAATCAGAAAGCTCCAGCGTCTGAATCTCATCAATAGTCAACCTACTATTATCTTTTTTGCGAACCGCAACTTCAATACGCAGATCAACCCATATATCCTCAATGTCAGGCCTGTGCAGATGTTGGGATCCATAGGCTCTAAGCACTCCTCGGATGTCAAAACCATCCCGAGACTTCATATGATTTTTCAAATTCTCCTGAAGTTCGCATTCAACATTTTTGGCCTTTTCTACTGTCGAGCAAGTATATCTCCCGATAGAAATTGGGAAGGATACAACTGCCTTATGCTTGCTTTGTTGGAATTTGTGAAAATCCAACAGCTGTCTGACCAATTCTATCAATATTAATCTATCCCCTGGATAGCGAGGTAGACGGAAAGGCTCTCCCGAGTACATGACCGTTCGAAGATATGTAAACTTCTTGAATTGCAAGAAGATACACCCGCATTTGGATACTTCAGTCCAAGCCTCGTCTGAGACTCTTGTCTTTCTTAGCCCTGGGTTCAGCTGGCAGATATTCTCATAGAAGAAGGCATCATTTACCCTTCTAAAATGTTCTTTGGACCCCTTCTTTGTTATTTGAGGGAAATATTTATAAACTGGGTTTGTCGTTCTGCTTCCCTTAGTATCCAGCCCAGGATAGTTCCTCATCCCGGCTGCTGCGTAAGCCACATATGAAAACATATAAAACTTTCCAGTCGATAAGACCGTCGTCATCTGAGAATCAATTTCATTGCTGATAAGGGTCCCCCAGTCAATCCCTTGCTGATTCTTCTTGATGGTGACCATAAACTGATACATCCATCCATGAAATACATTTGATTCAGGCAAGCCAAAAACCCGGCTCAGCAGGGTGATAATATCATTGATTTCTTGTATGAAATCACATCTGGGGATAGTCCTTGGAAATCTAGATACTGCTGGTTTAGCCTTGACCAGGAACTTCTTGTTGACATCCTTAATGCAGTCTTCCTGATTACTATCCCAGGCCTTCTGAGCCGACCTGATGTTCAGGTCCCCATACTCTTCAAAATTAGGTATTTTTAGAAGATCATCAAAATACGCTCCATCTAGCCTGATCACTACCTCACCAGCCTGGCTCTTGATGGAATGACAAGTCGAGTCATAAGTAGATGCACAAGCCAAAACAAATTCTGGACATGGGGCGGACATGGGAAAGCCTGCTACAAGGGGCAAGCCACTGTCAGCTATAGCTTTCATCCATGGGGTTTGAGAGGAACTCTTCACCCTATTCCAGAAGTCATCCATATCTATATTACCAAGTTCAGTGTCCCTGATATCATAATTGCAATCAATATATGATGGAGATTCTGGCTTTCTTGAATTTGTACTTCATCCTGCTAGACTTCTCAGCCTTCTCCTTAGAAGTCTGAGGTCCGACATGAAGAATGTGGGAGGGAGAAAGGATTGAAACTCAGGAGATGTTATCCACACTGAAAATCCCGATCGACTGAATATGGCGGAAGAAATAGAAGAGTCCGACACGCTGAGGAGGATGTTGGAAAACCCTGAGAACCTGACAAGTTTGATATGTCGGAACTTTGGCAAAGCCCGACACTTGCTTTGATGACGATAACTCGAAGATACCCGGCACTTGCTTTTGATGTCGGATACGGAAGAAACCCCGACACCTATTTGTGGATGTCGGAACTGGAAGAAAACCCGACACTTCAATCCGTCAATACACTTCGGGTCTCCGGCTCTGCAAAACAATCTTCAAAACCCAAGAAGAAAAACAGGGTTTTTCTTTGAATTCCAAATATACAATCTCTTTTTGTTATTCATGCATCATGCATATAATTGAAAACTTCAAGAGAATAGAACCAAGTGACAGTTCAGAAGAGAAAAACCCTAAAAACCTAAAACCCTTTCCAAAGCAACACAGAAAGAAGAAGGAAAGAAAACCTTCAACACCCGACAAGAAATTGGGAATAAAATACGCTCAATCGATCCATAAAAACCAAGAATAAAGAAGGGAAAGAAAAATACCTTCAATTCGAGAAATGTAAGATCGAAAACAGACGATCCAATCGAGCAAGGTGAGTTTTCGGGTTTTGAAAACGGAAGAGCAAGCACAAAAATTCCATGAATTAAAAATACGAATGGTAAGAATGACATGGAAATCCACGTATTTATAAGAAAATTGGTAATAAATACACGTCAGCTCGGCACGTGCCAACTCACTGACCACTCGGCATGAATGCCATGTCAGCATGTTTGGGAGGTCCGAAAACCCGACACGAGGGGACTTAGTGCAATTCGGGTTTCGGGTTTCGGAAAACATGATGCATAAAGCATGAGGTGCTTAGATTCTACATAGCCCCGAAAACCCGATACAAAGGATTAAGCGAACTTAGGGAATCGGAAAACATGGGGCATAAAACATGTTTTGGATTATGGATGTTCCGATGCACCGGAGGTCCGAAAACCCGATTTTCACAATAGGAAGCGGGTTTCGGGTTTCGGAAGACACAAGACATAAAGCATGTTAAAACTTATGTCGAACTGTTGGTAAAACCCAAAAACCCAAAATGCGCTAAAAGAGGCCATAATGCAGAATCAAATTTCAAAAATTTCGTATGGGTTATCCAATCGTTTGGTCGTAAACTCAAAACGGTGATAACAGCTGGCTCCAGCTGGGGACTTCCTTTGTAAAACCAAAGGAAGAGAACTCAGAATCTCTGGTCTCGCAGACCAGGGCCTTATCCATTGGGCTACGGGGTCAAGAAGAAAACCAAAAAAAAAACAAAACGGAGAAAGAAAGAAAACCAAAAGCAAACACACAACAAAAGTAAAATATGTACAATGCAAGAGAGAATCTTGCATTAATGGTGGAACAGCTTTAGATGTTGTCCACTGAAAGGCAACGGAAGTAATCCTCCATCCAGATATGATAGCAGGAAACTATTTTCTCCATTCAGCTGATGGATTTTGAAAGGTCCTTTCCACAAAGAATCAAACTTCCCATGCATTCCTTTTTGTTCTCTCCTTTTATCCCAAAGTAACACCAAATCTCCAATTTGAAAGTTGCACTGCTTTGATTTTTTATCGAAAATCTTCTTCACCCTGCTCTGATGATCTGATATACGATCAACCACCTTGATTCGATCTTCTTCTATCCTGGCTAGATACATAACCCTCTTTTCGATAGAATTCTGAAAAGCTGCATATTCAACCGCTTTTGCCAACTTCAAGGCCGACAGTTCTACTGAGATAGGAATTTCAGCATCAATCTTGTATAGAAATTGAAAAGGAGACATCCCTATGGCTCACTTTGGAGTGATCCGATCAGCCCACAACGCATCATACAATGCTTTGTGCCATGTCCTCTAATTTTCATCCACTAGTTTCCTGATTATGGTAACCAGGTTCTTGTTGCTGGATTCAGCTTGCCCATTACCCTGGGGATAATAATCAGATGAGTGAGCCAGAGTAATGCCAAATCCATATAAAAACTCAGTTAACTCATGTGACGAGAAATTGGAAGCATTATCCGCTACAATCTTATGAGGTACACCGAATCTGACAATTATGTTTTCCTTCAGGAACTTGCAAACAACTTCAGAAGTTGCTTGTTTGATTGGTACAACTTCTACCCACTTGGTAAAATAATCTGTAGCGGTCAGCACATAGTTGTGTCCGGCACTAGAAGCAGGATTCAATGTTCCGATGAAATCAATCCCCCATTGGCGAAAAGGTTCTTCAATCACCACAGGTTTCAGAGGAAGAGCTGCTAGCTTGGGGCGACCAACGAAATGTTGACAAGCTTCACATTTAGACACCCATTCTGCTGAATCCCAGAAAAGAGTAGGCCAATAATACCTAGCCCGTAGGATTTTATAAGCTGTCACAGAGGATGAAAAATGTCCTCCCCAAGCTAGACTATGAAAGGACTCCAATAACTTTTCCTGTTGTGATTTATCAACACAACGCAGGAAAACACCATCGATACCTCTCTTGTATATTGCATTATTCCACAAAAGGTATCTCGCAGATCTCAGCTTGAAGGTCCTTTTCTCCTTTTGATTTAAATGCAAAGGGAATTCACCATAAGTTAGGAAGAAAGCAATGTTCGTGTACCATTCATCGGTCGTAATTACAAAAAGCACCATAGGCAGCTCTGAAGAGGTATCTTGAGTCTCTTCATACTCTGCTTCGGCATGATTTTCTGCAATTAATTGGCACAGGCCCCTTCCTCGTACCAACTTGGTAGGCCTGATGTCTAAATCGTACTCCTGAACTTTAGCTATCCATCTTCCTCGTTGACTTCCCAGCTCTTGTTGAGTCAGAATGGATTTAACAGCAGTATCAGGAATGAGAACGCGAGTATGAGAATTCAGCACATAGTACCTCAAATGTTTTACTGCTCGTACCACTGCGTAAGCATGTTTTTCAATCTGCGACATCTTCAATTCATGCTCCTTCAACGGACAGCTCATGAATGCGATGGGAGCTTCAATGCCTTCTCCATTTTCCTGCATCAGGATCGCTGACACTGTGTGAGCAGAAGCATAGCTATACATGATAAAATCTTTCTTGAAGTCTGGGCATACCAAGATAGGAGCGGAAGCAACTGCCCTTTTGATTTCTTCAAATGAAAGTTTCCCTTCTGCACTCCATCTGAATGGGACTTTGCCTTTCATCATTCCAACGATATCCTTGGTTTTGTCAGCAAAGTCAGGTACAAATCTTCTCAAGAAATTAACTTTTCCGAAGAAAGAATGAACCCCTGTTTTACTTGTGGGCAAGGTAAGGCTCTAAATAGCCTTTACCCTCTCTGGGTCAATTTTAGTTCCTTATTTAGTCACAATATGACCCAGCAGCTTTCCTTCTGTAACCCCGAACATGGACTTCTTAGGATTCAATGAAATCCCATGACGTCTGCATCTCAGAAGTACTTGTTCTAAATGACCATAATGATCACTCCGTTTTTTAGAGAAAACGGTCAAGTCATCCAAATACACAACTATGACCTTGCCCATCAGATCTCTGAATGCCAAGTCCATAGCTCTCTGAAAAGTGGCTCCGGCGTTAATCAAGCCGAAAGGCATCCTTCTGTAAGCAAAGGTACCCCATGGGGTCGTGAAAGATGTCTTGTGTTGATCCTCTGTGGTTACCTCGACTTGATTATACCCTGAGAATCCGTCAAGCATGGATAGCATTTCTGACCCAGTAACAGTTTGTAGTACCTGATCCATGATAGGCAAGGGATAGTTATCCTTCAGCGAGGACTGATTCAAGTTCCGGAAGTCAACACAAATCCGGATCTCGCCATTCTTCTTCCTGACGGGAACAATGTTTGCATTCCAAGTGGAATGATGGATTGGGAAAATAATTCTGGCATCTAACATCTACTGAATTTCTGCCAGGATAGTTCCTGAGATCTTGGGATTGTAATGCCTCTACTTTTGTCTGTACGTCTTCACATCAGGTTTCAAAGGAATATTGTGTTGTACATCTTTGGGTTTGAAGGATTTCAAATCTGCATAAGACCAAGCCATCACATCGATGTATTTCTTCAAAAGCGAAGTGAATCTCACCTTCTCTTCGGGAGAACAACATTTCCCAACATTCACCATCCGAGGTTGATCAAACGAACCTAGATTGATTTGATCTACTTCAGAGGAAGAAGCTCCTTCGAATTTCCTTTTGTTTTGGTTAAAACGATCATGCTTATCAAACAAGCCCTCCAAAGAAACCAAACCTTTGGGTATCTTGTTGCCTTTCAGCTGGATATATTCACCATCAACCTCCTGATATGGATCTGAAATAGTTTCACGGAAGGCTGATTCTGAACCTTCAAAATATAACTCACTGAAATTGTCAGCCTTTTCTAGAAAAGCCAACACCTGTCGATCATCATTGAACACTTGCCAATGAGTTGCATTATCTGGGATACTGGGACGATATACAATCTCAATAGAGTATGTATCTTGCTTGAACTGAGGATGAGGAAGAAGAAGAGATGCAGATACGGCCAAAGAATCAGCCTTGTCATTATAATCTCTTAAAACTGCCTTAATAGAAAATGCATCAAAGCATTCTATACTATCCCACACTTTATTACGGTAATGTTTCAACCGATCATTTTTTACCTGATATATACCCCTGACCTGATTGACAATCAGTTCTGCATCTCCCTGAACCTTGAGATTTCGGATTCCCTTCTATCTGGCCAATTCTAATCCTAATAACAGGGCTTCATATTCGGACGTGTTGTTAGTATTATCAAATTGCAACTTATAAGCTGATGGGAAAATCTCGGAGCTAGCAGATATGAGAACAACACCAGCGCCTGATCCAGAGGTTGAGCAGCTACCATCAAATTCAAGCGTCCAAATAGCATTGGGATCTTCCTCTTCAACATCTACAATTGGTATCTCGGAAGTCATGAAATAATTCCCGAAGCTAGCATCTTCGAAAAGAATCTGAGCCTTACGATCATTTGATTTGGTCACCAAATACTTTGCCTGCGGTTCAGGATGAAAAACCTGTTGAACCCCTTTGACTAGGATCTTGGCTTTGGTCCAATCCATACTAATTTCTCCTCCGACGTCTTTACAAAATCCTCTACCCAAGAGGATACCGTAACCCTGCAGGAACGTCAGCAACCAGAATAGTCATTTTCACTCTCTTCTCAGGAAAGGCAACAAATGCAAACTGTGCATCTTTGATTTGACCTATCAAAGGGACTTGTTTAGTTTCCATAGAATAGCACTGTCCATATGACTTAGTCAAAGTAATTCCAAGGGCACGGGCCACTTTTGCGGGCATAACATTATCAGAGGCCCCTGAGTCGATGATGCAATTGCTGAGTTTAAACCCGTTTATAAGTAGAGACAAATAAAATGGTTCAATCTTTCCTGAGGAAGAAGTAGAGGTCAGATTATTCTGAGGTGTGGGTTGAGTAGGATTTGGAAGGAGACCTTTTGAAGGTGATGGAATGGCCACTTTACTCCTGATGAATTTAGCCATCTTTTCAAACTGTTCAGGATTCGACTGAAGGTATTCTGCCTCTGACATTTGAATTTTGGTTCTCTTTACATGATCAATAATATCAAAAGCAGTATAAGAAGGAATGATGGTAGGCTCAGATCTAATTACATGAGCTTGTGCCGAGGCACTGATCTTAGGAGAAGGAGAATAAGGAGTAGCTGCTTTTTTGGTAACCTCTCTTTCAGTTTGCACCGAAATAGGGGTACCCCTCCTTTAACTATGGATATGGGAGGATCCTTATTCTTCTCCTTAGTGTTTTCAAGAGGTTTTCTGGGATTCTGAGATTGGGACCGAGGTGAAGACAACAAATGACTGACTATCTGGCGCACATTCATCTTTATCATATTCCAAATACCCAATGTTGGAGTCGCCAGATGACTCATCATAAGACTCATCAGCATATCCTGAAGCTTCGAAATCCTCATGGGATTCTTGTTCTTCTGGTTCATCTTCTTCATCAATTATTTCCACTGCTGCATTGACGGGAGGAGCTTCAATTGCTAGTCTCGGTTGAGCAGGGAGTTAACCGTGGCCTATCTCTGACAGGTGCACCATTGTTATTATTGAAATTCCACCTAGGTATATCCTAATATGGAACATTGTTCACCTGCTAGGACATTTGCTTTCTTTTAAAGCAATCAAATCATTAGCCATTTTTTGAAACATAGGATCTGTGTTACCTTGAGAAGAACCTTTATTTTTGAGTGTGGGTATGTCTTTCTTGATCCTTCCGGCCAAGATGAGATCATCCTCTATTTCAGTAGCTGTTGACTGAGCAGTAGCCAAATCTGGGATAACTGATCTTCTTAATAAAAATCTTTATATCAGGAGGTTGGGCATTGATGAAGAAGCATTTTTGATTCTCCAGAGTAGGTACATCTATTTCTGGAATCTTCCGGATCAGCTTGTTGAACTTTGCCACGAATTCCCGCATAGGTTCATGTGATTCCTTCTTCATATGCGTGAGCTGAGCTAACAAAGCATGGGAATCTTCAGCTGGTTTGAAACGTGCTTCGAACTTAGTCCGCATGGTAGCCCAGTTTGGGATGCATGCATTCGGGAGGTGATAAAACCATTCGGCTACTACACCCTGCAACGTTTCAACGAAGAGTCGGGACGGAGACATCTTCATGGGCCACTCCAAGGACACCCAATGCAACAAAGAAAGATGCAATATCCTCATCAGGATGCTGCTTCCCATCTCCATTGAACTTGGGAATATTTTTATGAGATCCATGTGGTAACTCATTCAATGGAGGAGTCAAGGAAAGAGGACCAATAACTGCACCCCAAGGCATAGGTTGAACCGCCATCCTTATGAAAAGAGTGCGTACAGGGATCCGAGTATCAGAAAAGAGTAGTGCACGACAAGTTGCAGATGCTTCCCATTCTTCAGGGATCCAGTTTCTCCAAACAGGAGAAGAACTTCTGGTTCGGTTAGAGACAACGCTGTTGGGAGAAAGGCTGAAATTGTGCTGTTGCAGTAACTCGAAGAGTGGATCAATTTCACCTTGAGCTCGGCGGAGACCGAGTGAAGATCTTCCTGGCCAGCTTGAACTGAAAGGAGATCTTATTAAAAATAAGGCAAATATGGAGTCGCCAGAAACCGAGAGGATAAGCTTTATACTATCGATCCGTATTCCCCAGTGAAGTCGCCAAAAAATGTTGGTTGGATATTTTGTCAAACCAAAATATGAGGTTCAACCACAGTACATGAGATTAAATCCCTCCTCAAAGATAGGTGAGGCTTCCTGTTTATTGCTAATCTAAAACATGGTAAACGATATATACAATATTCACACTAATATAACCATTGGGGGTTGGAATGAAATCCCGAAATCCACATTCACAGATTCAAGGGTATTTCTTTCTTAAATGAACTGGATTAGAAACTGTTACAATGAAAGAAGCACAATAGAAAGGAAATGGGAGAAACGTATTTTCTTTCGAGTAAATGCAGAGCACGAAATAATCATACGAGTTTTTAGATCACAAATATAATGTCTGAAATAATCAGAAACACTGAGATGCTATGCAAAGAATAGCTTAAGATCATGAACATAAGAACACTGTCTTAAGTAAGATATATTCTACAACACAAAGTCTGTAAAATGATATCAATTTCTATTCTTCAAAATGATTGAATGAAAACAAAAATTTTTTCTTCTTTCCAATAGCCCCTAAATATTCAAAAAAATCTCGACCCTTTTGAATGCACAGGCATCCATTATTTATAACAAAAGGAACTAGAGATAAAACAGGACAAATCCTAAAAAGTAGCATTTTAACTGGAGTTCAGTTTTGCATGACTCTCACGCAGGAGATCAAGGCAAAACATGATTAAAAATATGACGAAACAAAAATGCAAAAGACATGTCAATTTCAAGATTGAAATGACATGACACATTGGGACTTAGTCTGAATCATCATCTTTTGCTCTTTCCTCTTTTTCTTCCTCCTGCTGAGACTGTTTTCTCTGAAACTCCTGGAACTTTCGAATTATGCCTTGCATTTTGTTCTCATCAGGTGCAGTGGAATGATCATTCCAAATTTCACAAGTTTCATGAACATCGCTGGCAGTGCCGGGAAGCTTTTTCAATCCTTTTATGAGTTTTCTTAAGGCCTCCAAAGAATGCTCAATCTTTACCAACCGGTCCATCTTTTCAAGATCAAATCGGAGCATTGATTCATGCTGAACAGACTCTTGGAATTGTTTGAAAAGATCATCCGCTGATAGTATACCTGAATTTCCTACTGACACCTTTGAACAAATCTTCAGCAACTCTTCTTCTAAATCACTTTTCCCATCAATCAGTTTATCGCTTGATTCTCTCAACTTAGCGCAGGATTCGTTGAGAATCTTCACCCTGAATCTGATAGCCTTGGTCATCTGGAAATGCTTATCCGTATGAGGGAGAATACCTTCTTCGACCAAGAGATGTGTTGGTATTTGTTTTAACACTTGGAGAGCTTCATAAGTCAAATCAAGCTGTCTAATTTCTTGAGAAATCTCCTCATCCACTTTTCTCCATCTTTCTGAATTTCTCCCACAGATTGATGAACTTTCACAACGCTTTGTATTACTTCCTTCCCCTGTTGGATCAACCTTTGCACCCATTCATCGACCACCCTTCCTTGTTTAGCAATCTTCTCAATTGTAGGTACCGATGAGAAATCGAATCCGGCAGGAACAGAAGATGGTGGTATGGATTCAAGGGGTTTTGAGAATTTAAGAAAAATCTCTGTCAACTGCTCCACTTTTTCCTTAAGCTCATTTCTGCTGTCCTTTGTTTCTTTCAACTTTTGGCACATTACGTCTATGGAAGCCCGTGCATCTTTTTGCGCTCCTTCTGCTGTTACTTTCCCTAGAGCCACCCTAGTTTCCTGATAATCAGCAGCTGTTATATCCTCTCTAGTTTTGTCAGCTGAGGGAGTGGCAATCTCTGCGAACTTATCTCCTGAAGCATCCACCAAAACCCTTGAAACTGTTTTGGGCTTCTTGGCCGACTTTGCAGTAGGAGCCTTGAGTGAGCTGAAATCAAAGGCTGGTAGGGGCTTAATCACCTTCCTCTTCCTCGGAGTTTTCTCGAGTAGCCATTGCGGCGTATCAGAGGAAGTTACACATGTTGTAGCAACTGGTATTCTACTCTCAAGAGGAGAAGATTCTACTATTGAAGGGGGAATAGTTACCAGTGTGGTAGTGGATCCAATAAAAAGAGGTACAGGTTTCGGCGTGCTGGTGATCACTTGGGTTCCAGCAGAGAGGGGTGAGAGTCCAGAGAAAATACTGGCCATGGTTGCAGAAGTAGATGGAGAATGAGGAAGTAGAAGTGGCTGTGAGGGAGGAGGTGCAGATTCAGACTCCAAAGCCTTGAATGCAAGAGATAAGGTCTCTCCAGTTGAGCAATCAGCAAATGGTGAAGACAGAAGCTGGCTTCCTCCTTCTTCCAAATTAATTTCTCCTATTTCTGGTGGTGTTGGTGACTCTGGCACATTCACCGTTTCTACAGGAGAGACAATTGAAGAGATTTCTCTTTCTTTCCTCTTTTTGACAATCTTGACCTTTATAGGTGCCTTAGAAGACTTTCTGTCCTTTTCCTTTTTGGAGGGCCCCGCCTCCGAAGTAGCCAACTTTGGAAACTTGTCATCTTTAAAATTCATTCCCCAAGAGGAGAGCCATTTTTTGGTGCGAGCAAGAATGAGAGCCGACCTATCTGTAATAGAGGATTTTTCGCTGGCTGACCAATCAATAGGTGGGAAGACATATTGATCCTCCTTCAGTCCATCATAGGAAAGATCCAAAACACTTTCATTGTCCCTTGTGCCATCTGGCAAATCAGAAAGCTCCAGCGTCTGAATCTCATCAATAGTCAACCTACTATTATCTTTTCTGTGAACCGCAACTTCAATACGCAGATCAACCCATATATCCTCAATGTCAGGTCTGTGCAGATGTTGGGATCCATAGGCTCTAAGCACTCCTCGAATGTCAAAACCATCCCGAGACTTCTTATGATTTTTCAAATTCTCCTGAAGTTTGCATTCAACATTTTTGGCCTTTTCTACTGTCGAGCAAGTATATCTCCCGATAGAAATTGGGAAGGGTACAATTGCCTTATGCTTGCTTTGTTGGAATTTTTGAAAATCCAACAGCTGTCTGACCAATTCTATCAATATTAATCTATCCCCTAGATAGCGAGGCAGACGGAAAGGCTCTCCCGAGTGCATGACTGTTTGAAGATATGTAAACTTCTTGAATTGCAAGAAGATACACCCCCATTTGGATACTTCAGTCCAAGCCTCGTCTGAGACTCTTGTCTTTCTTAGCCCTAGGTTCAGCCGGCAAATATTCTCATAGAAGAAGGCATCATTTACCCTTGTAAAATGTTCTTTGGACCCCTTCTTTATTATTTGAGGGAAATATTTATAAACTAGGTTTGTCGTTCTGCTTCCCTTAGTATCCAGCCCGGGATAGTTCCTCACCCCGGCTGCTGCGTAAGCCACATATGAAAACATATAAAACTTTGCAGTTGATAAGACCGTCGTCATCTGAGAATCAATTTCATTGCTGATAAGGGTCCCCCAGTCAATCCCTTGCTGATTCTTCTTGATGGTGACCATAAACTGATACATCCATCCATGAAATACATTTGATTCAGGCAAGCCAAAAACCCGGCTCAGCAGGGGGATAATATCATTGATTTCTTGTATGAAATCACATCTGGGGATAGTCCTTGGAAATCTAGATACTGCTGGTTTAGCCTTGACCAGGAACTTCTTGTTGACATCCTTAATGCAGTCTTCCTGATTACTATCCCAGGCCTTCTGAGCCGACTTGATGTTCAGGTCCCCATACTCTTCAAAATTAGTTATTTTTAGAAGATCATCAAAATACGCTCCATCTAGCCTGATCACTACCTCACAAGCCTGGCTCTTCACGGAACGAGAAGCCGAGTCATAAGTAGATGCACAAGCCAAAACAAATTCTGGACATGGGGCGGACATGGGAAAGCCTGCTGCAAGGGGCAAGCCACTTTCATCTATAGCTTTCATCCATGGGGTTTGAGAGGAACTCTTCACCCTATTCCAGAAGTCATCCATATCTATATTACCAAGTTCAGTGTCCCTGATATCATAATTGCAATCAATATATGATGGAGATTCTGGCTTCTTGAATTTGTACTTCATCCTGCTAGAATTCTCGGCCTTCTCCTTAGATGGACCGGGGTCTGACATGAAGAATGTGGGAGGGAGAAAGGCTTGAAACTCGGGAGATGTTATCCACACTGAAAATCCCGATCGACTGAATATGCCGGAAGAAATAGAAGAGTCCGACACGCTGAGGAGGATGTCAGAAAACCCTGAGAACCCGACAAGTTTGATATGTCGGAACTTTGGCAAAGCCCGACACTTGCTTTGATGACTTTAACTCGGAGATACCCGGCACTTGCTTTTGATGTCGGATACGGAAGAAACCCCGACACCTGTTTGTGGATGTCGGAACTGGAAGAAAACCTGACACTTCAATCCATCAATACACTTCGGGTCTCCGGCTCTGCCAAACAATCTTCAAAACCTAAGAATAAAAACAGGGTTTTTCTTTGAATTCCAAATATACAATCTCTTTTTGTTATTCATGCATCATGCATATAATTGAAAACTTCAAGAGAATAGAACCAAGTGACAGTTCAGAAGAGAAAAACCCTAAAAACCTAAAACCCTTTCCAAAGCAACACAGAAAGAAGAAGGAAAGAAAACCTTCAACACCCGGCAAGAAATTGGGAATAAAATACGCTCAATCGATCCATAAAAACCAAGAATAAAGAAGGGAAAGAAAAATACCTTCAATTCGAGAAATGTAAGATCGAAAACAGACGATCCAATCGAGCAAGGTGAGTTTTCGGGTTTTGAAAATGGAAGAGCACGCACAAAAATTCCACAAATTAAAAATACGAACGGTAAGAATGACGTGGAAATCCACGTATTTATAAGAAAATTGGTAATAAATACACTTCATCTCGGCACGTGCCAACTCACCGACCACTCGGCATGAATGCCATGTCAGCATGTTTGGGAGGTCCGAAAACCCGACACGAGGGGACTTAGTGCAATTCAGGTTTCGGGTTTCGGAAAACATGATGCATAAAGCATGAGGTGCTTAGATTCTACATAGCCCCGAAAACCCGATACAAAGGATTAAGCGAACTTAGGGAATCGGAAAACATGGGGCATAAAACATGTTTTGGATTATGGATGTTCCGATGCACCGGAGGTCCGAAACCCGATTTTCACAATAGGAAGCGGGTTTCGGGTTTCAGAAGACACAAGACATAAAGCATGTTAAAACTTATGTCGAACTGTTGGTAAAACCCAAAAACCCAAAATGCGCTAAAAGAGGCCATAATAAAGAATCAAATTTCAAGAATTTCGTATGGGTTATCCAATCGTTTGGTCGTAAACTCACAACGGTGATAACATCTGGCTCAGGATGGGGACTTCCTTTGTAAAACCAAAGGAAAGAGAACTAGAATCTTGGTCTCGCAGACCAGGGCCTTATCATTGGGCTACGGGGTCAGGTCAAGAGAAGAAAACCAAAACAAAACAAAATGGAGAAAGAAAAGAAAACAAAAGGGCAAAAACACAACAAAAAGTAAAATGGGTTACAATGCAGAGGCATCTTGCATAAGTGGAACCAAAAACAAATTTAGTGTGTCCACGGAAAGCAACGGAAAGTAATCCTCATCCAGATATGTAGCAGGAAACTATGTTCCATTCAACTGATGGATTGTGAAATGTCCTTTCACAAAGCATCAAACTTCCCATGCATTCATTTTGTTCTCTCCTTTATCCCAAAGTCGGTACAATCGTCTCAAAGCAATTAACTTTTCCGAAGAAAGAACGCACCCCTGTTTTACTTGTGGGCAGGTAGGCTCGAAATAGCCTTTACCCTCTCTGGGTCGATTTTAGTTCCTTATTTAGATTCACAATATGACCTCAGCAGCTTTCCTTTTTGTAACCCACGAACATGGACTTTCTTAGGATTCAATTAAAAGCCCATGACGTCTGCATCTCAGATACTTGTCTACATGACCATAGCTGATCACCACTCTCCGTTTTTTTAGAGAAAACAACGTTCAAGTCATCCAAATCCACAACGATTACCTGCCATCAATCTCTGAATGCCAAGGTCATAGCTCTCTACAAGTGGCTCCGGCGTTAATCAAGCCGAAAGGCATCCTTCTGAAGCAAGGTACCCCTCACTGGGGTCGTGAAAGATGTCTGTGTTGAATTCCTCTGTGGTTACCCCCTACCCCTATCCAACGTCGACTGATTATAACCCTGAGAATCCGTCAAGCATGGAGAGCATTTTCTTACCCAGTAACAGTTTGTAAGTACCCGATCTTAATGATAGGCAAGTGATAGTGCTCCTTCCACGAGGCCTGATGTCTAAATCATTACTCCTGAACTTTAGCTATCCAAGTCCTCGTTGACTTCCCAGCTCTGTGAGTCAGAATGGATTTTAACAGCAGATCAGGCATGAGAACGCGAGTATGAGAATTCAGCACATAGTACCTCAAAGTTTTATGCTCGTACCACTGACGTAAGCATGTTTTTTAATCTGCGACATCTTCAATTTCAATCCTCCTTCAACGGAAGACTCATGAATGCGATGGGAGCTTCAATGCCTTCTCCATTTTCCTACATCGGATCGCTGACACTGTGAGCAGAAGCCATAGCTATACATGATAAAATCTTTCTTGAAGTCTGGGCATTACCAAGATAGAGTGGAAGAACTGCCCTTTTGATTTCTTCAAATGAAAGTTTTCTCTTCTGTACTCCATCTGAATGGGACTTTGCCTTCATCATTCCAACGATATCCTTGGTTTTGTCGCAAAGTCAGGTACAAATCTTCTCAATAAATTAACTTTTCCGAAGAAAGATGAACCCTGTTCTGACTTGTTGGACAAGGTGGATCTATTCACCATCAACCTGCTATAGGATCTAAAATATTTTACGGAAGGCTGATTCTGCACCTTCAAATATAACTCACTGAAATTGTCCAGCCTTTTTCCTAGAAACGCCAACACCTTTCGATCAATCATTGAACACTTTCCAATGAATTGCATTAATTTGGGATACTGGGACGATATACAATAATGATCACTCCGTTTTGTAGAGAAAACGGTCAAGTCATCCAAATAAACAATATGACCTTTTTGTTCAATTAGATGCTCTAAAGGCCACGTCCATATCCTCTCTGAAGTTGGCACCGGCGTTAATCAAGCCGAAAAGCATCCCTCGTAAGCAAGGTACCCATGGGGTCGTGGAAGATGTCTTTTGTGATCCTCTGTGGTTACCTCGAACTTGATTATACCCTGAGAATCCGTCAAGCAGGTTAGATTTCTCTGTAACCCAGTAACAGTTGGTAGGTACCTGATCCATGATAGGCAAGGGATAGTTATCCTTCAGCGAGGACTGATTCAAGTTCCGGAAGTCAACACAAATCCGGATCTTGCCATTCTTCTTCCTGACAGGAACAATGTTTGCAATCCAAGTGGAATGATGGATTGGGAAAATAATTCTGGCATTTAACATCTACTGAATTTCTGCCAGGATAGTTCCTGAGATCTTGGGATTGTAATGCCTCTGCTTTTGTCTGTACGGCTTCACATCAGGTTTCAAAGGAATACTGTGCTGTACATCTTTGGGTTTGAAGGATTTCAAATCTGCATAAGACCAAGCCATCACATCGATGTATTTCTTCAAAAGCGAAGTGAATCTCACCTTCTCTATGGGAGAAAAACATTTCCCAACATTCACCATCCGAGGTTGATCAAACGAACCTAGATTGATTTGATCTATTTCAGAGGAAGAAGCTCCTTCGACTTTCCTTTTGTTTTGGATAAAACGATCATGCTTATCAAACAAGCCCTCCAAAGAAACCAAACCTTTGGGTATCTTGTTGCCTTTCAGCTAGATATATTCACCATCAACCTCCTGATATGGATCTGAAATAGTTTCACGGAAGGCTGATTCTGAACCTTTAAAATATAACTCACTGAAATTGTCAGCCTTTTCTAGAAAAGCCAACACCTGTCGATCATCATTGAACACTTGCCAATGAGTTGCATTATCTGGGATACTGGGACGATATACAATCTCAATAGAGTATGTATCTTGCTTGAACTGAGGATGAGGAAGAAGAAGAGATGCAGATACGGCCAAAGAATCAGCCTTGTCATTATAATCTCTTAAAACTGCCTTAATAGAAAATGCATCAAAGCATTCTATACTATCCCACACTTTATTACGGTAATGTTTCAACCGATCATTTTTTACCTGATATATACCCCTGACCTGATTGACAATCAGTTCTGCATCTCCCTGAACCTTGATATTTTGGATTCCCTTCTATCTGGCCAATTCTAATCCTAATAACAGGGCTTCATATTTGGCCGTGTTGTTAGTATTATCAAATTTCAACTTATAAGCTGATGGGAAAATCTCGGAGCTAGGAGATATGAGAACAACACCAGCGCCTGATCCAGAGGTTGAGTAGCTACCATCAAATTCAAGCGTCCAAATAGCATTGGGATCTTCCTCTTCAACATCTACAATTGGTATCTCGGAAGTCATGAAATAATTCCTGAAGCTAGCATCTTCGAAAAGAATCTAAGCCTTAGGATCATCTGATTTGGTCACCAAATACTTTGCCTGCGGTTCAGGATGAAAAACCTGTTGAACCCCTTTGACTGGGATCTTGGCTTTGGTCCAATCCATACTAATTTCTCCTCCGACGTCTTTACAAAATCCTCTACCCAAGAGGATACCGTAAGCTGCAGGAATGTCCGCAACCAGAATAGTCATTTTCACTCTCTTCTCAGGAAAGGCAACAAATGCAAACTGTGCATCTTTGATTTGACCTATCAAAGGGACTTGTTTAGTTTCCATAGAATAGCACCGTGCATATGACTTAGTCAAAGTAAGTCCAAGGGCATGGGCCACTTTTGCGGGCATAACATTATCAGAGGCCCCTGAGTCGATGAGGCAATTGCTGAGTTTAAACCCGTTTATAAGTAGAGACAAATAAAATGGTTCAATCTTTCCTGAGGAAGAAGCAGAGGTCAGATTATTCTGAGGTGTGGGTTGAGTAGGATTTGGAAGGAGACCTTTTGAAGGTGATGGAACGACCGCTTTACTCCTAATGAACTTAGCCAAATTTTCAAACTGTTCAGGATTCGACTGAAGGTATTCTGCCTCTGACATTTGAATTTTGGTTCTCTTTACATGATCAATAATATCAAAAGCAGTATAAGAAGGAATGATGGTAGGCTCAGATCTAATTACATGACCTTGTGCCGAGGCACTGATCTTAGGGGAAGGAGAATAAGGAGTAGCTACTTTTTTGGTAACCTCTCTTTCAGTTTGCACCGAAATAGGGGTACCCCTCTTAACTATGGATATGGGAGGATCCTTATTCTTCTCCTTAGTGTTTTCAAGAGGTTTTCTGGGATTCTGAGATTGGGACCGAGTGAAGATAGCAAATGATTGACCATCTGGCGCACATTCATCTTTATCATATTCCAAATACCCAATGCTGGAGTCGCCAGCTAACTCATCATAAGACTCATCAGCATATCTTGAAGCTTCGGAAGCCTCATGGGATTCTTGTTCTTCTAGTTCATCTTCTTCATCAATTATTTCCACTACTGCATTGACGGGAGGAGCTTCAATTGCTAGTCTCGGTTGAGCAGGAGTTAACCGTGGCCTATCTCTGACAGGTGCACCATTATTATTATTGAAATTCCGCCTAGGTATATCCTGATATGGAACATTGTTCACCTGCTGGGACATTTGCTTCTTTAAAGCAATCAAATCATTAGCCATTTTTTGAAACATAGGATCTGTGTTACCTTGAGAAGAACCTTGATTTTTGAGTTTGGGTATGTCTTTCTTGATCCTTCCGGCCAAGATGTGATCATCCTCTATTTCAGTAGTTGTTGACTGAGCAGTAGCCAAATCTGGGATAACCGACCTTCTTAATAAAAAGCTTATATCAGGAGGTTGGGCATTGACGAAGAAGCATTTTTGATTCTCCAGAGTAGGTACATCTATTTCTGGAATCTTCTGGATCAGCTTGTTGAACTTTGCCACGAATTCCCGCATAGGTTCATGCGATTCCTTCTTCATATGCGTGAGCTGAGCTAACAAAGCATGGGAATCTTCAGCTGGTTTGAAACGTGCTTCGAACTTAGTCCGCATGGTAGCCCAGTTTGGGATGCATGCATTCGGGAGGTGATAAAACCATTCGGCTGCTACACCCTGCAACGTTTCAACGAAGAGTCGGACGGAGACATCTTCGTGGGCCACTCCGAGGACACCCAATGCAACAAAGAAAGATGAAATATGCTCATCAGGATGCTGCTTCCCATCTCCATTGAACTTGGGAATATTTTTACAAAATCCACGTGGTAACTCATTCAATGGAGGAGTCAAGGAAAGAGGACCAATAACTGCACCCCAAGGCATAGGTTGAACCGCCATTCTTCTGAAAAGAGTGCGTACAGGGATCCGAGTATCAGACAAGAGTAGTGCACGACAAGTTACAGATGCTTCCCGTTCTTCAGGGATCCGATTTCTCCGAACAGGCGAAGAAGTTCTGGTTCGGTTAGAGACAACGCTGTTGGGAGAAAGGCTGAAATTGTGCTATTGCAGTAACTCGAAGAGTGGATCAATTTCACCTTGAGCTCGGCGAGACCGAGTGAAGATCTTCCTAGCCAGCTTGAACTGAAAGGAGATCTTATTAAAAATAAGGCAAATATGGAGTCGCCAGACACCGAGAGGATAAGCTTTATACTATCGATCCGTATTCCCCAGCAAAGTCGCCAAAAACTGTTGGTTGGATATTTTGTCAAACCAAAATATGAGGTTCAACCACAGTACATGAGATTAAATCCCTCCTCAAAGATAGGTGAGGCTTCCTGTTTATTGCTAATCTAAAACACGGTAAAGGATATATACAGTATTCACACTAATCTAACCATTGGGGGTTGGAATGAAATCCTGAAATCCACATTCACAGATTCAAGGGTATTTCTTTCTTAAATGAATTGGATTGGAAAATGTTACAATGAAAGAAGCACAATAGAAAGGAAATGGGAGAAACGTATTTTCTTTCGAGTAAACGTAGAGCACGAAATAATCATACGAGTTTTAGATCACAAATATAATGTCCGAAATAATCAGAAACACTGAGATGCTATGCAAAGAATAGCTTAAGATCATGAACATAAGAACACTGTCTTAAGTAAGATATATTCTACAACACAAAGTCTGTAAAATGATATCAATTTCTATTCTTCAAAATGATTGAATGAAAACACAAATTTTTTCTTCTTTCCAATAGCCCCTAAATATTCAAAAAAATCTCGACCCTTTTGAATGCACAGGCATCCCTTATATATAACAAAAGGAACTAGAGATAAAACAGGACAGATCCTAAAAAGTAGCATTTTAACTGGAGTTCAGTTTTGCATGAATCTCACGTAGGAGATCAAGGCAAAACATGATTAAAAATATGACGAAACAAAAATGCAAAACACATGTCAATTTCAAGAATGAAATGACATGACACATTGGGACTTAGTCTGAATCATCATCTTTTGCTCTTTCCTCTTTTTCTTCCTCCTGCTGAGACTGTTTTCTCTGAAACTCCTGGAACTTTCGAATTATGCCTTGCATTTCATTCTCATCAGGTGTAGTGGAATGATCATTCCAAATTTCACAAGTTTCATGAACATTGCTGGCAGTGCCGGGAAGCTTTTTCAATCCTTTGCTGAGTTTTCTTAAGGCCTCCAAAGAATGCTCAATCTTTACCAACCGGTCCGTCTTTTCAAGATCAAATTTGAGCATCGATTCATGCTGAACAGACTCTTGGAATTGTTTGAAAAGATCATCCGCTGATAGTATACCTGAATTTCCTACTGACACCTTTGAACAAATCTTCAGCAACTCTTCTTCTAAATCACTTTTCCCATCAATCAGTTTATCCCTTGATTCTCTCAACTTAGCGCAGGCTTCGTTGAGAATCTTCACCCTGAATCTGATGGCCTTGGTCATCTGGAAATGCTTATCCGTATGAGGGAGAATACCTTCTTCGACCAAGAGATGTGTTGGTATTTGTTTTAACACTTGGAGAGCTTCATAAGTCAAATCAAGCTGTCTAATTTCTTGAGAAATCTCCTCATCCATCTTTTCTCCATCTTTCTGAATGTCTCCCACAAATTGATGAACTTTCACAATGCTTTGTATTACTTCCTTCCCCTGTTGGAGCAACCTTTGCACCCATTCATCGACCACCCTTCCTTGTTTAGCAATCTTCTCAATTGTAGGTACCGATGAGAAATCGAATCCGGCAGGAACAGAAGATGGTGGTATGGATTCAAGGGGTTTTGAAAATTTAAGCAAAATCTCTGTCAACTGCTTTACTTTTTCTTTAAGCTCATTTCTGCTGTCCTTTGTTTCTTTCAAATTTTGGCACAATACGTCTATGGAAGCCCGTGCATCTTGTTGCGCTCCTTCTGCTGTTACTTTCCCTAGAGCCACCCTAGTTACCTGATAATCAGCAGCTGTTATATCCTCTCTAGTTTTGTCAGCTGAGGGAGTGGCAATCTCTGTGAACTTATCTCCTGAAGCATCCACCAAAACCCTTGAAACTGTTTTGGGCTTCTTGGCTGACTTTGCAGTAGGAGCCTTGAGTGAGCTGAAATCAAAGGCTGGTAGGGGCACAATCACCTTCTTCTTCCTCAGAGTTTGCTCGAGTATCCATTGCGGCGTATCAGAGGTAGTTACACATGTTGTAGTAACTGGTATTCTACTCTCAAGAGGAGAAGATTCTACTATTGAAGGGGGAATAGTTACCAGTGTGGTAGTGGATCCAATAAAAAGAGGTACAGGTTGGGGCGTGCTGGTGATCACTTGGGTTCCAGCAGAGAGGGGTGAGAGTCCAGAGAAAATACTGGCCATGGTTGCAGAAGTAGATGGAGAATGAGGAAGTAGAAGTGGCTGTGAGGGAGGAGGTGCAGATTCAGACTCCAAAGCCTTGAATGTAAGAGATAAGGTCTCTCCAGTTGAGCAATCAGCAAATGGTGAAGACAGAAGCTGGCTTCCTCCTTCTTCCAAATTAATTTCTCCTATTTCTGGTGATGTTGGTGAGTCTGGCACATTCATCGTTTCTACAGGAGAGACAATTGAAGAGATTTCTCTTTCTTTCCTCTTTTTGACAATCTTGACCTTTATAGGTTCCTTAGAAGACTTTCTGTCCTTTTCCTTTTTGGAGGGCCCCACCTCCGAAGCAACCAACTTTGGAAACTTGATATCTTTAAAATTCATTCCCCAAGAGGAGAGCCATTTTTTGGTGCGAGCAAGAATGAGAGCCGACCTATCTGTAATAGAGGCTTTTTCGCTGGCTGACCAATCAATAGGTGGGAAAACATATTGATCCTCCTTCAGTCCATCATAGGAAAGATCCAAAACACTTTCATTGTCCCTTGTGCCATCTGGCAAATCAGAAAGCTCCACCGTCTGAATCTCATCAATAGTCAACCTACTATTATCTTTTCTGCAAACCGCAACTTCAATACGCAGATCAACCCATATATCCTCAATGTCAGGCCTGTGCAGATGTTGGGATCCATAGGCTCTAAGCACTCCTCGGATGTCAAAACCATCCCGAGACTTCATATGATTTTTCAAATTCTCCTGAAGTTCGCATTCAACATTTTTGGCCTTTTCTACTGTCGAGCAAGTATATCTCCCAATAGAAATTGGGAAGGATACAACTGCCTTATGCTTGCTTTGTTGGAATTTGTGAAAATCCAACAGCTGTCTGACCAATTCTATCAATATTAATATATCCCCTGGATAGCGAGGTAGACGGAAAGGCTCTCCCGAGTACATGACTATTCGAAGATATGTAAACTTCTTGAATTGCAAGAAGATACACCCGCATTTGGATACTTTAATCCAAGCCTCGTCTGAGACTCTTGTCTTTCTTAGCCCTGGGTTCAGCCGGCAGATATTCTCATAGAAGAAGGCATCATTTACCCTTCTAAAATGTTCTTTGGACCCCTTCTTTGTTATTTGAGGGAAATATTTATAAACTGGGTTTGTCGTTCTGCTTCCCTTAGTATCCAGCCCGGGATAGTTCCTCATCCCGGCTGCTGCGTAAGACACATATGAAAACATATAAAACTTTCCAGTTGATAAGACCGTCGTCATCTGAGAATCAATTTCATTGCTGATAAGGGTCCCCCAGTCAATCCCTTGCTGATTCTTCTTGATGGTGACCATAAACTGATACATCCATCCATGAAATACATTTGATTCAGGCAAGCCAAAAACCCGGCTCAGCAGGGTGATAATATCATTGATTTCTTGTATGAAATCACATCTGGGGATAGTCCTTGGAAATCTAGATACTGCTGGTTTAGCCTTGACCAGGAACTTCTTGTTGACATCCTTAATGCAGTCTTCCTGATTACTATCCCAGGCCTTCTGAGCCGACTTGATGTTCAGGTCCCCATACTCTTCAAAATTAGGTATTTTTAGAAGATCATCAAAATACGCTCCATCTAGCCTGATCACTACCTAACCAGCCTGGCTCTTCATGGAATGAGAAGTCGAGTCATAAGCAGATGCACAAGCCAAAACAAATTCTGGACATGGGGCGGACATGGGAAAGCCTGCTACAAGGGGCAAGCCACTGTCAGCTATAGCTTTCATCCATGGGGTTTGAGAGGAACTCTTCACCCTATTCCAGAAGTCATCCATATCTATATTACCAAGTTCAGTGTCCCTGATATCATAATTGCAATCAATATATGATGGAGATTCTGGCTTCTTGAATTTGTACTTCATCCTGCTAGACTTCTCAGCCTTCTCCTTAGAAGTTTGAGGTCCGACATGAAGAATGTGGGAGGGAGAAAGGATTGAAACTCAGGAGATGTTATCCACACTGAAAATCCCGATCGACTGAATATGCCGGAAGAAATAGAAGAGTCCGACACGCTGAGGAGGATGTTGGAAAACCCTGAGAACCTGACAAGTTTGATATGTCGAAACTTTGGCAAAGCCCGACACTTGCTTTGATGACGATAACTCGGAGATACCCGGCACTTGCTTTTGATGTCGGATACAGAAGAAACTCCGACACCTGTTTGTGGATGTCGGAATTGGAAGAAAACCCGACACTTCAATCCGTCAATACACTTCGGGTCTCCGGCTCTGCAAAACAATCTTCAAAACCCAAGAAGAAAAACAGGGTTTTTCTTTGAATTCCAAATATACAATCTCTTTTTTTTATTCATGCATCATGCATATAATTGAAAACTTCAAGAGAATAGAACCAAGTGACAGTTCAAAAGAGAAAAACCCTAAAAACCTAAAACCCTTTCTAAAGCAACACAGAAAGAAGAAGGAAAGAAAACCTTCAACACCCGGCAAGAAATTGGGATTAAAATACGCTCAATCGATCCATAAAAACCAAGAATAAATAAGGGAAAGAAAAATACCTTCAATTCGAGAAATGTAAGATCGAAAACAGACGATCCAATCGAGCAAGGTGAGTTTTCGGGTTTTGAAAACGGAAGAGCAAGCACAAAAATTCCACGAATTAAAAATACGAATGGTAAGAATGACATGGAAATCCACGTATTTATAAGAAAATTGGTAATAAATACACGTCAGCTCGGCACGTGCCAACTCACTGACCACTCGGCATGAATGCCATGTCAGCATGTTTGGGAGGTCCGAAAACCCGACACGAGGGGACTTAGTGCAATTCGGGTTTCGGGTTTCGGAAAACATGATGCATAAAGCATGAGGTGCTTAGATTCTACATATTTCCGAAAACCCGATACAAAGGATTAAACGGACTTAGGGAATCGGAAAACATGGGGCATAAAACATGTTTTGGATTATGGATGTTCCGATGCACCGGAGGTCCGAAAACCCGATTTTCACAATAGGAAGCGGGTTTCGGGTTTCGGAAGACAAAAGACATGAAGCATGTTAAAACTTAGGTCGAACTATTGGTAAAACCCAAAAACCCAAAATGCGCTAAAACAGGCCATAATGCAGAATCAAATTTCAAAAATTTCGTATGGGTTATCCAATCGTTTGGTCGTAAACTCAAAACGGTGATAACAGCTGGCTCCAGCTGGGGACTTCCTTTGTAAAACCAAAGGAAGAGAACTCAGAATCTCTGGTCTCGCAGACCAGGGCCTTATCCATTGGGCTACGGGGTCAAGAAGAAAACCAAAGAAAAACAAAACGGAGAAAGAAAGAAAACCAAAAGCAAACACACAACGAAAGTAAAATATGTACAATGCAAGAGAGCATCTTGCATTAATGGTGGAACAGCTTTAGATGTTGTCCAATGAAAGGCAACGGAAGTAATCCTCCATCTAGATATGATAGCAGGAAACTATTTTATCCATTCAGCTGATGGATTTTGAAAGGTCCTTTCCACAAAGAATCAAACTTCCCATGCATTCCTTTTTGTTCTCTCCTTTTATCCCAAAGTAACACCAAATCTCCAATTTGAAAGTTGCGCTGCTTTGATTTTTTATCGAAAATCTTCTTCACCCTGCTCTGATGATCTGATATACGATCAACCACCTTGATTCGATCTTCTTCTATCCTGGCTAGATACATAACCCTCTTTTCGATAGAATTCTGAAAAGCTGCATATTCAACCGCTTTTGCCAACTTCAAGGCCGACAGTTCTACTGAGATAGGAATTTCAGCATCAATCCCGTATAGCAATTGAAAAGGAGACATCCCTATGGCTCACTTTGGAGTGATCCGATCAGCCCACAATGCATCATACAATGCTTTGTGCCATGTCCTCTAATTTTCATCCACTAGTTTCCTGATTATGGTAACCAGGTTCTTGTTGCTGGATTCAGCTTGCCCATTACCCTGGGGATAATAATCAGATGAGTGAGCCAGAGTAATGCCAAATCCATATAAAAACTCAGTTAACTCATGTGACGAGAAATTGGAAGCATTATCCGCTACAATCTTATGAGGTACACCGAATCTGACAATTATGTTTTCCTTCAGGAACTTGCAAACAGCTTCAGAAGTTGCTTGCTTGATTGGTACAACTTCTACCCACTTGGTAAAATAATCTGTAGCGGTCAGCACATAGTTGTGTCCGGCACTAGAAGCAGGATTCAATGTTCCGATGAAATCAATCCCCCATTGGCGAAAAGGTTCTTCAATCACCACAGGTTTCAGAGGAAGAGCTGCTAGCTTGGGGCGACCAACGAAATGTTGACAAGCTTCACATTTAGACACCCATTCTGCTAAATCCCGGAAAAGAGTAGGCCAATAATACCTAGCCCGTAGGATTTTATAAGCTATCACAGAGGATGAAAAATTTCCTCCCCAAGCTAGACTATGAAAGGACACCAATAACTTTTCTTGTTGTGATTTATCAACACAACGCAGGAAAACACCATCGATACCTCTCTTGTATATTGCATTATTCCACAAAAGGTATCTCGCAGATCTCAGCTTGAAGGTCCTTTTCTCCTTTTGATTTAAATGTGGAGGGAATTCACCATAAGTTAGGAAGAAAGCAATGTCCGTGTACCATTCATCGGTCGTAATTACAAAAAGCACCATAGGCAGCTCTGAAGAGGTATCTTGAGTCTCTTCATACTCTGCTTCGGCATGATTTTCTGCAATTAATTGGCACAGGCCCCTTCCTCGTACCAACTTGGTAGGCCTGATGTCTAAATCGTACTCCTGAACTTTAGCTATCCATCTTCCTCGTTGACTTCCCAGCTCTTGTTGAGTCAGAATGGATTTAACAGCAGTATCAGGAATGAGAACGCGAGTATGAGAATTCAGCACATAGTACCTCAAATGTTTTACTGCTCGTACCACTACGTAAGCATGTTTTTCAATCTGCGACATCTTCAATTCATGCTCCTTCAACGGACAGCTCATGAATGTGATGGGAGCTTCAATGCCTTCTCCATTTTCCTGCATCAGGATCGCTGACACTGTGTGAGCAGAAGCATAGCTATACATGATAAAATATTTCTTGAAGTCTGGGCATACCAAGATAGGAGCGGAAGCAACTGCCCTTTTGATTTCTTCAAATGAAAGTTTCCCTTCTGCACTCCATCTGAATGGGACTTTTCCTTTCATCATTCCAAGGATATCCTTGGTTTTGTCAGCAAATTCAGGTACAAATCTTCTCAAGAAATTAACTTTTCTGAAGAAAGAATGAACCCCTGTTTTACTTGTGGGAAAGGTAAGGCTCTAAATAGCCTTTACCCTCTCTGGGTCAATTTTAGTTCCTTATTTAGTCACAATATGACCCAGCAGCTTTCCTTCTGTAACCCTGAACATGGACTTCTTAGGATTCAATGAAATCCCATGACGTCTGCATCTCAGAAGTACTTGTTCTAAATGACCATAATGATCACTCCGTTTTTTAGAGAAAACGGTCAAGTCATCCAAATACACAACTATGACCTTGCCCATCAGATCTCTGAATGCCAAGTCCATAGCTCTCTGAAAAGTGGCTCCGGCGTTAATCAAGCCGAAAGGCATCCTTCTGTAAGCAAAGGTACCCCATGGGGTCGTGAAATATTTCTTGTGTTGATCCTCTGTGGTTACCTCGACTTGATTATACCCTGAGAATCTGTCAAGCATGGATAGCATTTCTGACCCAGTAATAGTTTGTAGTACCCGATCCATGATAGGAAAGGGATAGTTATCCTTCAGCGAGGACTGATTCAAGTTCCGGAAGTCAACACAAATCCGGATCTCGCCATTCTTCTTCCTGACGGGAACAATGTTTGCATTCCAAGTGGAATGATGGATTGGGAAAATAATTCTGGCATCTAACATCTACTGAATTTCTGCCAGGATAGTTCCTGAGATCTTGGGATTGTAATGCCTCTACTTTTGTCTGTACGTCTTCACATCAGGTTTCAAAGGAATATTGTGTTGTACATCTTTGGGTTTGAAGGATTTCAAATCTGCATAAGACCAAGCCATCACATCGATGTATTTCTTCAAAAGCGAAGTGAATATCACCTTCTCTTCGGGAGAACAACATTTCCCAACATTCACCATCCGAGGTTGATCAAACGAACCTAGATTAATTTGATCTACTTCAGAGGAAGAAGCTCCTTCGAATTTCCTTTTGTTTTGGTTAAAACGATCATGCTTATCAAACAAGCCCTCCAAAGAAACCAAACCTTTGGGTATCTTGTTGCCTTTCAGCTGGATATATTCACCATCAACCTCCTGATATGGATCTGAAATAGTTTCACGGAAGGCTGATTCTGAACCTTCAAAATATAACTCACTGAAATTGTCAGCCTTTTCTAGAAAAGCCAACACCTGTCGGTCATCATTGAACACTTGCCAATGAGTTGCATTATCTGGGATACTGGGACGATATACAATCTCAATAGAGTATGTATCTTGCTTGAACTGAGGATGAGGAAGAAGAAGAGATGCAGATACGGCCAAAGAATCAGCCTTGTCATTATAATCTCTTAAAACTGCCTTAATAGAAAATGCATCAAAGCATTCTATACTATCCCACACTTTATTACGGTAATGTTTCAACCGATCATTTTTTACCTGATATATACCCCTGACCTGATTGACAATCAGTTCTGCATCTCCCTGAACCTTGAGATTTCGGATTCCCTTCTATCTGGCCAATTCTAATCCTAATAACAGGGCTTCATATTCGGACGTGTTGTTAGTATTATCAAATTGCAACTTATAAGCTGATGGGAAAATCTCGGAGCTAGCAGATATGAGAACAACACCAGCGCCTGATCCAGAGGTTGAGCAGCTACCATCAAATTCAAGCGTCCAAATAGCATTGGGATCTTCCTCTTCAACATCTACAATTGGTATCTCGGAAGTCATGAAATAATTCCCGAAGCTAGCATCTTCGAAAAGAATCTGAGCCTTAGGATCATTTGATTTGGTCACCAAATACTTTGCCTGCGGTTCAGGATGAAAAACCTGTTGAACCCCTTTGACTGGGATCTTGGCTTTGGTCCAATCCATACTAATTTCTCCTCCGACGTCTTTACAAAATCCTCTACCCAAGAGGATACCGTAACCTGCAGGAATGTCAGCAACCAGAATAGTCATTTTCACTCTCTTCTCAGGAAAGGCAACAAATGCAAACTGTGCATCTTTGATTTGACCTATCAAAGGGACTTGTTTAGTTTCCATAGAATAGCACCGTCCATATGACTTAGTCAAAGTAATTCCAAGGGCACGGGCCACTTTTGCGGGCATAACATTATCAGAGGCCCCTGAGTCGATGATGCAATTGCTGAGTTTAAACCCGTTTATAAGTAGAGACAAATAAAATGGTTCAATCTTACCTGAGGAAGAAGCAGAGGTCAGATTATTCTGAGGTGTGGGTTGAGTGGGATTTGGAAGGAGACCTTTTGAAGGTGATGGAACGGCCACTTTACTCCTGATGAACTTAGCCAGCTTTTCAAACTGTTCAGGATTCGACTGAAGGTATTCTGCCTCTGACATTTGAATTTTGGTTCTCTTTACATGATCAATAATATCAAAAGCAGTATAAGAAGGAATGATGGTAGGCTCAGATCTAATTACATGAGCTTGTGCCGAGGCACTGATCTTAGGAGAAGGAGAATAAGGAGTAGCTGCTTTTTTGGTAACATCTCTTTCAGTTTGCACCGAAATAGGGGTACCCCTCTTAACTATGGATATGGGAGGATCCTTATTCTTCTCCTTAGTGTTTTCAAGAGGTTTTCTGGGATTCTGAGATTGGGACCGAGTGAAGACAGCAAATGACTGACCATCTGGCGCACATTCATCTTTATCATATTCCAAATACCCAATGTTGGAGTCGCCAGATGACTCATCATAAGACTCATCAGCATATCCTGAAGCTTCGAAATCCTCATGGGATTCTTGTTCTTCTGGTTCATCTTCTTCATCAATTATTTCCACTGCTGCATTGACGGGAGGAGCTTCAATTGCTAGTCTCGGTTGAGCAGGAGTTAACCGTGGCCTATCTCTGACAGGTGCACCATTGTTATTATTGAAATTCCACCTAGGTATATCCTGATATGGAACATTGTTCACCTGCTAGGACATTTGCTTCTTTAAAGCAATCAAATCATTAGCCATTTTTTGAAACATAGGATCTGTGTTACCTTGAGAAGAACCTTGATTTTTGAGTGTGGGTATGTCTTTCTTGATCCTTCCGGCCAAGATGAGATCATCCTCTATTTCAGTAGCTGTTGACTGAGCAGTAGCCAAATCTGGGATAACTGATCTTCTTAATAAAAAGCTTATATCAGGAGGTTGGGCATTGATGAAGAAGCATTTTTGATTCTCCAGAGTAGGTACATCTATTTCTGGAATCTTCCGGATCAGCTTGTTGAACTTCGCCACGAATTCCCGCATAGGTTCATGTGATTCCTTCTTCATATGCGTGAGCTGAGCTAACAAAGCATGGGAATCTTCAGCTGGTTTGAAACGTGCTTCGAACTTAGTCCGCATGGTAGCCCAGTTTCGGATGCATGCATTCGGGAGGTGATAAAACCATTCGGCTGCTACACCCTGCAACGTTTCAACGAAGAGTCGGACGGAGACATCTTCTTAGGCCACTCCAAGGACACCCAATGCAACAAAGAAATATGCAATATGCTCATCAGGATGCTGCTTCCCATCTCCATTGAACTTGGGAATATTTTTATGAGATCCATGTGGTAACTCATTCAATGGAGGAGTCAAGGAAAGAGGACCAATAACTGCACCCCAAGGCACAGGTTGAACCGCCATTCTTCTGAAAAGAGTGCGTACAGGGATCCGAGTATCAGAAAAGAGTAGTGCACGACAAGTTGCAGATGCTTCCCATTCTTCAGGGATCCAGTTTCTCCGAACAGGAGAAGAACTTCTGGTTCGGTTAGAGACAATGCTGTTGGGAGAAAGGCTGAAATTGTGCTGTTGCAGTAACTCGAAGAGTGGATCAATTTCACCTTGAGCTCGGCGAGACCGAGTGAAGATCTTCCTGGCCAGCTTGAACTGAAAGGAGATCTTATTAAAAATAAGGCAAATATGGAGTCGCCAGAAACCGAGAGGATAAGCTTTATACTATCGATCCGTATTCCCCAGTGAAGTCGCCAAAAAATGTTGGTTGGATATTTTGTCAAACCAAAATATGAGGTTCAACCACAGTACATGGGATTAAATCCCTCCTCAAAGACAGGTGAGGCTGCCTGTTTATTGCTAATCTAAAACACGGTAAATAATATATACAGTATTCACACTAATCTAACCATTGGGGGTTGGAATGAAATCCAAAAATCCACATTCACAGATTCAAGGGTATTTTCTTTCTTAAATGAACTGGATTAGAAACTGTTACAATGAAAGAAGCACAATAGAAAGGAAATGGGGAGAAACGTATTTTCTTTCGAGTAAATGCATAGAGCACAAAATAATCATACGAGTTTTAGATCACAAATATAATGTCTCGAAATAATCAGAAACACTGAGATGCTATGCAAAGAATAGCTTAAGATCATGAACATAAGAACACTATCTTAAATAAGATATATTCTCACAACACAAAGTCTGTAAAACAATATCAACTTCTATTCTTCAAAATGATTGAAAGAAAACACAAAGTTTTTCTCCTTTCCAATAGCCCCTAAATATTCCAAAAAATCTCGACCCTTTTGAATGCACGGGCATCCTTTATTTATAACAAAAGGAACTAGAGATAAAATAGGGCAGATCCTAAAAAGTAGCATGTTAACTGGAGTTCAGTTTTGCATGACTCTCACGCAGGAGATCAAGTCAAAATATGATTAAAAATATGATGAAATAGAAATGCAAAAGACATGTCGATTTCAAGATTGAAATGACATGAAACGTTGAGACTTATTCTGAATCATCATCTTTTGCTCCTTCCTCTTTTTCTTCCTCCTGCTGAGACTGTTTGCTCTGAAACTCCTGGAACTTTCGAATTATGCCTTGCATTTCATTTTCATCAGGTGCAGTGGAATGATCATTCCAAATTTTGCAAGTTTCATGAACATCGCTGGCACTGCCGGGAAGCTTTTTCAATCCTTTGCTGAGTTTTCTTAAGGCCTCCAAAGAATGCTCAATCTTTACCAACCGGTCCATCTTTTCAAGATCAAATCCGAGCATTGATTCATGCTGAACAGACTCTTGGAATTGTTTGAAGAGATCATCCGCTGATAGTACACCTGAATTTACTACTGACACCTTTGAACAAATCTTCAGCAACTCTTCTTCTAAATCACTTTTCCCATCAATCAGTTTATCCCTTGATTCTCTCAACTTAGCGCAGGCTTCGTTGAGAATCTTTACCCTGAATCTGATGGCCTTGGTCAGCTGGAAATGCTTATCTGTATGAGGGAGAATACCTTCTTCAACCAAGAGATGAGTTGGTATTTGCTTTAACACTTGGAGAGCTTCATAAGTCAAATCAAGTTGTCCAATTTCTTGAGAAATCTCCTCATCCATCTTTTCTCCATCTTTCTGAATGTCTCCCACAGATTGATGAACTTTCACAACGCTTTGTATTACTTCCTTCCCCTGTTGGAGCAACCTTTTTCACCCATTCATCAACCACCTTTCCTTGTTTAGCAATCTTCTCAATTGTAGGTACCGATGAGAAATCGAATCCGGCAGGAACAGAAGATGGTGGTATGGATTCAAGGGGGTTTTGAGAATTTAAGCAAAATCTCTATCAACTGCTCCACTTTTTCCTTAAGCTCATTTCTGCTGTCCTTTGTTTCTTTCAACTTTTGGCACAGGATGTCTATGGAATCCTTTGCATCTTGTTGCGCCCCTTCTGCTGTTACTTTCCCTAGAGCCACCCTAGTTACCTGATAATCAGCAGCTGTTATATCCTCTCTAGTTTTGTCAGCTGAGGGAGTGGAAATCTCTGCGAACTTATCTCCTAAAGAATCCACCAAAACCCTTGAAACTGTTTTGGGCTTCTTGGCTGACTTTGCAGTAGGAGCCTTGAGTGAGCTGAAATCAAAGGCTGGTAGGGGCACAATCACCTTCCTCTTCCTCGGAGTTTGCTCGAGTAGCCATTGCGGCGTATCAGAGGCAGTTACACATGTTGTAGCAACTGGTATTCTACTCTCAAGAGGAGAAGATTCTACTATTGAAGGGGGAATAGTTACCAGTGTGGTAGTGGATCCAATAAAAAGAGGTAGAGGTTGGGGCGTGCTAGTGATCACTTGGGTTCCAGTAGAGAGGGGTGAGAGTCCAGAGAAAATACTGGCCATGGTTGCAGAAGTAGATGGAGAATGAGGAGGTAGAAGTGGCTGTGAGGGAGGAGGTGCTGATTCAGACTCCAAAGCCTTGAATGCAAGAGATAAGGTCTCTCCAGTTGAGCAATCAGCAAATGGTGAAGACATAAGCTGGCTTCCTCCTTCTTCAAAATTAATTTCTCCTATTTCTGGTGGTGTTGGTGACTTTGGCACATTCACCGTTTCTACAGGAGAGACAATTGAAGAGATTTATCTTTCTTTCCTCTTTTTGACAATCTTGACCTTTATAGGCACCTTAGAAGACTTTCTGTCCTTTTCCTTTTTGGAGGGCCCCGCCTCCGAAGCAGCCAACTTTGGAAACTTGTCATCTTTAAAATTCATTCCCCAAGAGGAGAGCCATTTTTTGGTGCGAGCAAGAATGAGAGCCGACCTATCTGTAATAGAGGCTTTTTCGCTGGCTGACCAATCAATAGGTGGGAAAACATATTGATCCTCCTTCAGTCCATCATAGGAAAGATCCAAAACACTTTCATTGTCCCTTGTGCCATCTGGCAAATCAGAAAGCTCCACCGTCTGAATCTCATCAATAGTCAACCTACTATTATCTTTTCTGCGAACCGCAACTTCATTACGCAGATCAACCCATATATCCTCAATGTCAGGCCTATGCAGATGTTGGGATCCATAGGCTCTAAGCACTCCTCGGATGTCAAAACCATCCCGAGACTTCATATGCTTTTTCAAATTCTCCTGAAGTTCGCATTCAAAATTTTTGGCCTTTGCTACTGTCGAGCAAGTATATCTCCCGATAGAAATTGGGAAGGATACAGCTGCCTTATGCTTGCTTTGTTGGAATTTGTGAAAATCCAACAGCTGTTTGACCAATTCTATCAATATTAATCTATCCCCTGGATAGTGAGGCAGACGGAAAGGCTCTCCCGAGTACATGACTGTTCGAAGATATGTAAACTTCTTGAATTGCAAGAAGATACACCCCCATTTGGATACTTCAGTCCAAGCCTCGTCTGAGACTCTTGTCTTTCTTAGCCCTGGGTTCAGCCGGAAGATATTCTCATATCATTTACCCTTCTAAAATGTTCTTTGGACCCCTTCTTTGTTATTTGAGGGAAATATTTATAAACTGGGTTTGTCGTTCTGCTTCCCTTAGTATCCAGCCCGGGATAGTTCCTCATCCCGGCTGTTGCGTAAGCCACATATGAAAACATATAAAACTTTCCAGTTGATAAGACCTTCGTCATCTGAGAATCAATTTCATTGCTGATAAGGGTCCCCCAGTCAATCCCTTGCTGATTCTTCTTGATGGTGACCATAAACTGATACATCCATCCATGAAATAAATTTGATTCAGGCAAGCCAAAAACCCGGCTCAGCAGGGTGATAATATCATTGATTTCTTGTATGAAATCACATCTGGGGATAGTCCTTGGAAATCTAGATACTGCTGGTTTAGCCTTGACCAGGAACTTCTTGTTGACATCCTTAATGCAGTCTTCCTGATTACTATCCCAGGCCTTCTGAGCCGACTTGATGTTCAGGTCCCCATACTCTTCAAAATTAGGTATTTTTAGAAGATCATCAAAATACGCTCCATCTAGCCTGATCACTACCTCACCATCGTGGCTCTTCATGGAACGAGAAGCCGAGTCATAAGTAGATGCACAAGCCAAAACAAATTCTGGACATGGGGCGGACATGGGAAAGCCTGCTACAAGGGGCAAGCCACTGTCAGCTATAGCTTTCATCCATGGGGTTTGAGAGGAACTCTTCACCCTATTCCAGAAGTCATCCATATCTATATTACCAAGTTCAGTGTCCCTGATATCATAATTGCAATCAATATATGATGGAGATTCTGGCTTCTTGAATTTGTACTTCATCCTGCTATACTTCTCGGCCTTCTCCTTAGATGGACGGGGGTCCGACATGAAGAATGTGGGAGGGAGAAAGGCTTGAAACTCAGGAGATGTTATCCACACTGAAAATCCTGATCGACTGAATATGCCGAAAGAAATAGAAGATTCCGACACGCTGAGGAGGATGTCGGAAAACCCTGAGAACCCGACAAGTTTGATATGTCGGAACTTTGGCAAAGCCCGACACTTGCTTTGATGACGATAACTGGGAGATACCCGGCACTTGCTTTTGATGTCGGATACGGAAGAAACCCCGACACTTGTTTGTGGATGTCGGAACTGGAAGAAAACCCGACACTTCAATCCGTCAATACACTTCGGGTCTCCGGCTCTGCAAAACAATCTTCAAAAGCCAAGAAGAAAAATAGGGTTTTTCTTTGAATTCCAAATACATACAATCTCTTTTTGTTATTCATGCATCATGCATATAATTGAAAACTTCAAGAGAATAGAACCAAGTGACAGTTCAGAAGAGAAAAACCCTAAAAACCTAAAACCCTTTCCAAATCAACACAGAAAGAAGAAGGAAAGAAAACCTTCAACACCCGGCAAGAAATTGGGAATAAAATACGCTCAATCGATCCATAAAAACCAAGAATAAAGAAGGGAAAGAAAAATACCTTCAATTCGAGAAATGTAAGATCGAAAACAGACGATCCAATCGAGCAAGGTGAGTTTTCATGTTTTGAAAACAGAAGAGCACGCACAAAAATTCCACGAATTAAAAATACGAATGGTAAGAATGACGTGGAAATCCACGTATTTATAAGAAAATTGGTAATAAATACACTTCAGCTCGGCACGTGCCAACTCACCGACCACTCGGCATGAATTCCATGTCAGCATGTTTGGGAGGTCCGAAAACCCGACACGAGGGGACTTAGTGCAATTCGGGTTTCGGGTTTCGGAAAACATGATGCATAAAGCATGAGGTGCTTAGATTCTACATAGCCCCGAAAACCCGATACAAAGGATTAAGCGGACTTAGGGAATCAGAAAACATGGGGCATAAAACATGTTTTGGATTATGGATGTTCCGATGCACCGGAGGTCCGAAAACCCGATTTTCACAATAGGAAGTGGGTTTCGGGTTTCGGAAGACACAAGACATAAAGCATGTTAAAACTTATGTCGAACTGTTGGTAAAACCCAAAAACCCAAAATGCGCTAAAAGAGGCCATAATGCAGAATCAACTTTCAAAAATTTCGTATGGGTTATCCAATCGTTTCGTCGTAAACTCAAAACGGTGATAACAAGAGGCAATGAGGGAAATAGCAAAGGATACAAGCTATAAGAAGAAAATGAAGTAGAAGGAATACTTTGATCAAAATATCCGTTGGTCTCCATTTCATGTGAATGACTTGGTTCTAGTATATGACTCTAGATAAAAAAAAAGAAGGCAGAGAAAATTCCTTCCCAAATGGATGGGGCCCTACAAAATAACAAGTGTGCATGAATATGGTACATATCGACTGGACGAATTGGATGGGACTCTCATTACAAAATGGGTCAACCACGACAAGTTAAAGATTTTCCAAGCACCAGAATAGTCTACTCCGAGGATGGAGTAGAAGCTAGGAAGGGGGAAAATGTCGACATTAAAATTTTCCTCCGTAATTTCTAATTTATTATGTATGTATTAGGAATAGGATATTGTTAAGTATGATTAGTAGTAGCATCTGATATAAGATAATGGAGCCATCGGTACGGTGCCACCAATAAAGTAGAGTATGGTAACAAGTTAATATTTTTCGTAAGTGGTCCGGTAATGTTAAAATATCAAAGTTTGGGTAAGTAGAGAAGTAGGGTCTACATGATTAGGAATTAGAAATATTATATTTGTAATAAGGACAAAGAGTTATGTCATAAATATTTTGTGTATTTTATTTGTAGAAAATTCTAAAAAGGTGGAACCCGTATGAGATGATAAGGTTTATCCTATCTTAGAAGATAAGCCTACATGTAAATGCAAGAGTTTAGGCATGGAATATGATTTTCCGGAAGAGATTTCCTATCCTATCTTAGAGATAGGGTGGATAATCTTGAATTCCTATAAATAAAGAGGCCACCCCCCTCATTCAGCATAGAAGGAAGTAGTGAGAAATAGTGTATAAGTGTGTAAAGGAAGCCATCATTTAGAAGGTGTGTTAAAGAAGCCATTGTGAAGTTTCTCCCATAGTTATTGTTGGAAGGAAAGCGAAGTTAGTAACACTTGAAGTACCTCATGGGTGAGATTGTAATGATTTCATGTTGATATTATAATTTACACTTATATTTCAAATTTGTCATCATTACTTCATATCATGGTCTATGGTATTCTTGTCTTATGTTTGTTGTTGTGTTTCCAGATTACTACCACCAAACCAAAAGCTATGAATTACTAAAATAATCATAGCATGAGGAGTTCCCGGTGAAATATTATCAGAGTGCCAGATTCGTGTTCACATTCTGTACACTGGCAGCACAAAATGGATGGAAACTTCATTATATTGTTGTCAAGAGTGCTTTTCTGAATGGTGATCTAAAAGAAGAAGTATACATGACCCAAACTGAAGGGTTTGTAGACAAGCATCAACCACACAAGGTATGCCATCTGATAAAGTCACTTTATGGACTTACACAAGTACCTAGGGCATGGTATATAAAAAATGATGATCACCTATTGTAACATGGATTCACTCATAGCCGCTCAGATACAAATTTGTAAATCAAGAAGGTAGGAAAAGAGATTTTCATTCTGGTTTTGTATGTAGATGATCTTGTGATCACAGGAAGTTCTGAAAATCTTGTGGATGATGTAAAGAATGATCTAAATAAATCCTTCAACATGACCGATTTGCGGCTACTTCATTACTATCTTGGCTTAGAGATATGGAAAAAGAAGAATCATATCTTCTTCTCCCAGATGAAATATGCCAAGACACTCCTGGAAAAGTATGGAATGTCATATTGTAAAATAATGTCCACACCTATGGAAAAAGGATTTACAATTATCTAGATTCAAGGATTCACCACAGGTAGATTGCACTCGCTACAGGTAGCTTAGGCGGAGTCTCATTTACTTGACTTATACCAGAGTAGATCTTTGCTTTGTAGTGGTCTATCTCACCATATTTTTGTAGGAGATGAAGAAATTTCATTGGATAGTAGCAAAGAATGTGTTGAGATATGTCCAAGGTACAGTTTATTTTGGTTTGGAGTATCAGAAGAACACTCAATTCTTCTTACAGGGATTTACAGACTCAGACTATGTAGGATCCATTGATGACAGGAAATCCACTTCAGGGTATGTTTTTCATCTCAGATCTTGGCCTATCTCATGGGTTAGAAAGAAGTAAGCTATTGTTTCTCTCTCATCCACTGAGGCCAAATACTGCACCGCATGAGGAGCTTTGTGCGAAGTGATTTAGTTATGTTGCATTCTTGTAGATATAGGGATTCTTGAAGAGAAACCTCCCATTATTCACTGCGACAATCAAGGTGTGTTGAAGGTTGTGAAGAATCCTATTTTTCATGAACGAACAAAGAATATTGAGGTTGAATTTCACTACATTCGTGAACAGGTCTTGAACCACCAAATTCAGCTCCAGTACATCCCTACTGATTTTTAGGTTATAGATATTCTCACCAAGCCTCTCAGTAAGGTGAAGTTTGATTTGTTTAGGGGGTACATATGTAGAAAAAATGTATTAAGTGGGGGAATGTTAGTGCATTAGTTATTACATTATTTATTTTGGATTAGTTTATTTACACAGTTACAGGCGGTTATCTCCTAACCACCACATTCTATCTGTATTTATACATTGTTTACACATTGAATAAAATCATTCATTGAGACATTTCTCCTGAGAAATCAAGAGACACATATTTATTTCACTTCATTTCACTTTATTTCGTAACTAAGGAGAGAGAAAGAGATAGCAAACAGAGAGAAACACTATTTTTCCAAAAGTTTAAATATAGACAATATGTCACATGATATATTTTCCATTAAGGTTCCGTTACCCACTGGAGGTCCTACAACTTTATTCTTTATATTTTCTTACTAGTTGTAAAAACATTCAATTAATGTTTGGAGGCTAAGAAACCACTTTCAAATGTTGTCATCTAATGAGAAAACACACCATGGGTAAATTTATACGTATTTTTCTATACATTAAGAATTCATAGGAATTGACGGAATTCAAAACTAGAAAATGGTTAATGATTGGTGGTCGGTTTCCCAATTCCATCGGTCATAACTGGGCTAGTTGCAAATAGGCAAAAGTTAGCTCGAGGGCTGAAAAAACCATCTCCAAATATAACGTTCGATGGATGAACATGCAACAAGAAATTTCCTATAATTAACCCTATAAATGGATAATTCAAAGGAGTCAATAGGACCAAAAACTGGTAAACATGTTGCAAATGGTGATTAGTTTTATAGAGCCACCAATCGTAGTTGAGCCAATTTGGCTTAGTAAAACAACAACCTAAGGCCTAAAAAATGACTTTTTCAAACTATCTAGAAGAGTGTTTTTTCCCAAACTATACATTGCAATCAATTTTATAGTAAATATAATAGAGGTTTGCAAAGGTGAAACTACATTTTGTTTCTTAGAGTTTGAACGGTGGTTTAAAATGAAAGCTAACTTTTTATTTTTGGAAGCTTCATAAAAGTGAAAAAACAGAGCACCAAGGCTCTTAGAGGAGCTGCTAAGAGAGCACAATTGGTTAAATGAGGTCAATCTATTGCTTTATGTGACTCTCTACATAAAAAATAACACATACAATGCTTGACATATCCTTTACAAGGCTCGGAGTGTTATTTTGCAGGTCTCTCAAACTTGCATGTTCTAACTTTGCAAGATATATGGAAAGGGTTTGTTTTTAGTTGTTGACTCTTATATATCTCACCATACCAATGGAATATAACACCTAAGTTTGAAACCCAAGGTATAGAAGTGTAGAAGGCTGGGGTTGCAGCCACAAATGATGATCAAACTACAAGTTAGTAAAGTAAAACATAAGGAGGTGTTTTGTTGTTTTGTAGCAAAAGTTTGGTTAAAAAATTTTCCAAATTTTTTCTGAAGGAGGGTTTTCATTTTATGCTCAGCTACAAAAACTTATTTGGATTACTTAAGCGAAATATTTAATTTTATTCTTTTACAAAACAAGTTTATATAAAAATAATCGAATGTGATATATTCCAAAGTTTTAGATTTATTTTCTTGCAAATGAAAACTAAATAACAAAAATTATGAAGGATATGGAGAGATGGAAAATACCTAAAAAAATATTAGTGTTTGTAACCACAGAGTTTGGTGGAACACTTTGTAGATTCACTTTGACTCCAGATTCGCATTTATTTTCAAAAATCCACTTTGGGTGAATCTTGCCACCAACATAAACCATGAGATCACATCTCTTCGAAGCATCTAGTTGAATGGTAGTGAAGTGTCTTATCAAACACCCTAGCCTTAAATCTCTCATTTTCACAAAAGAAGAGAGTGTGTTTTCCAATGATGTTGAGTCTCTCTTTACACCTTCTAATGGAATTTGATTCAAAGTTTTGATGACCTTTTGAAGAGACCCATCTTGCACACCATGACTCACATTAAGATATCTTAATAAGTTGGGACTTATGGAGTAGGAAGAGTTAATGTCTACTCTTACAGGTTATCTTGGAGATAAATTTGGTTGTAGTATGGAATTCAACACGTACACGGAGGTTATTGACAACTCCATTGGTTATCCCAGGGCATGACTTAACAATCCAAATGCATTTTCCAGCTTCTCACTATGTCGGCAGAGGAATAATTCCTTTACCCCTCTTCTATTTCCTTACCGTTTGAAACTTACCTAACCTGTGCACTTATGCATAGATTTTTTACAGAAGAACATAAGTTTCAGCATTTTGATGATCTAACTCAAAAGAAGAGTTGTTGTGAATTATTGTAACTTTATATTCTTATGTGCTCTATAGGGGTACCAAACAAACACATCCACACAAGCACCACTTGTTTAATTTGTGTATCGATGATAAATCTTATATTTTCCTCAAGATAGCCAAAAAAACATATAATGTCAACCAAGCAAACATAATATTTGATTCTAGGTGGTATTCTATAAGAAACACTTATTCCATTGAAGTATTGATATCCATTTTCCATTAAAGTTGCCACTTTGTATTTTAAATAAAACAAAAATGAATCTTACATTGTTATGGCATGTTACATTAAACCACATCTTTTTTTATGTGTTTTTCTCAATAGTTGCCTTACCTTGAGTAAGCTTCCCAATTTTTCTTACATAAATACCATACACTTACAACACGTCTGACATTATTCCTATAACCTTTTATTCCTTAATCGATTTCCATACCCAATTTTAAGGTATTTTCAAATAATTCATGTGCCCCAATCAAACTCCTATGTAGAAACAGGAACGAAATAGTTTCCAAAGGCATTTTGAAATATATTTTACACTCTCTTGATGTAACACACTTGTAATAAAACATTTTTTCCCTTAATACCAAAGCATTTTCCATGCACCAAAAGCTAATGTACAATCTCCTTTATATGTATGATAGGACGCTAATAAAAACATATATTTTTGGGTCCAACGAAGTACTAGAAATTATTTCTCACAGTCTCCATTGAACCACGTCTCTTCTGCAACAATTTCCCTTGCTGCAACTATCCAAATACTACTAAATTTGATACTTTATCCTAGGTTTATGTGTGGTTATTGCCTCTGTGTATATTTAAATCAATAACATTATTATGCAAGTAAAAATGACAGGTCTTAATTGTGTAAGGACCATACGCACGTTAGAGAGCCCACATGTCTTGGGAAGTTGTAATTATATCTTTTGCCCAAAACAAAAAATCCCCACATGCCAAGACCCCCCCACGAACACACATTTAATTTATAATATTTATTTATTTATTTATGTTTTAATTTTATTTTTGTTCATGTTGGAACTACATTTCCCTCCCCTTATAATAAAATTGTCCTCGATGTGATACAATGCCAAGGTTATAAATGTTACTCATGAGCACAAAGAAACAACCAATGATTCATGAAACTAGTGGAAGGATACTTATTGCAAAAGTGTGACCGGAAATAAGAAGGAAAGTTTTTATAATTTCTTAATGTTCTGTGAAGATTAGTAACTTGCATTTTACATTATTACTTGATTATAGTTTTCCTTTAACATATTTATTAACCTTAATCTCTTAATATTTTAATGTTTTAAGATTTCAATTTTCTTATGTTCGTAGGTGCCCAACGGAACTAACATCACATTACCACATCAGGGATAAACACAACACTAATGGTTCACAAGACATATTTTTACATACTTCCATGATTGTATCACATGAAAATAACTCAAATAACCCATGGGAGGAACATACATAGCCCTCACAACAAAGTAATTGTCACACATGCTTCTAACACAAAGGTACTCGCAACATAAGAAGACTACAACAACATGGAATTCCCAACATGTACACATATATGGGTTTTGTGCAGCTCAGCCATAATTGTAGCTATATAGGTTCAATATGTAAACAACATTATACCAACAATGAGGAACACCAATCCTTAACATTAAAAAAATTACAAGAAAACTCACAAGAGTACATATAAATCATAAAAACAAAACTGTACACCTCCAAAAACATCAGAAATCAACTCCATGTACCTCCCAAAGAATCACCATCAACTATATAAAACAAATAGAACAAATAAAACTCCAAGTGCACTAATTACACACACACAAGTCTTTTATTCCTCCCTTAAATCGCTTATGCCTCCCTCAAGTCTCTTATGTCTCACTCAAGTCACTTATGCCTCCCTCAAGTCTCTTATGCCTCCCACAAAGCATCAAAAAAAAAATCCATATACCTCCCAAGAAATTAAAAAAAAGGATAAATTTTCATTTTCTCTCCCCAAAAGAGGTCATTCACCCTATGGCCTTGGGCACATAAGGTCTAAACACCTCTAACCCAAGTGACATAATAACTCATGGTTCAACAACCCGCTAGTTATTTGTAACTCCTTAGGGCATACCCTCATACAACAAAGTGGGTACATAGGTTCCATAACTTCATGGTGCATCCTATGACCCTATTCCCCAAATTACGACATTAGAACTAGCATAACAATTAGTTTCAATTTCCAAGTGGTAAAAAACCCAACCCTTAGGCTAGGATATAAAATATATAAATGTGAAAATAAAATATAAAACTAAGTAAAAGAAATGGCCAAATAGCCATAGTTAGTGTAAAATTCCAATGTTAGTGAAAAAACCAAATAAAATGCCCAAAAATATAAGAACACATCAATCAAGAAAACTATTGGTTCTAGCCGTAAAAATGAAAATGTTCAATTTATGAATAAAATACATATAGAGAAGTAGCACATCACAATAACTATGTGGCCTTATACGGCCACCAAAGGGTTACTTAATGAGTTGTTGGCACTCGGACATCAAGCCTCAACTCGTAAAATAACATAGCAAATAATACAACAATCATAATCTTTGTCTGAATCATCCTTCCACCACTTCCACAAGGCTCAACATAGTCATAACTAAACTTAGGTTTAATCCATACAATAATCATTTAGGGAGAAAGAAAGGATTACAAGTAACCTTCTACTAAGCCTAAGGTGTACGAAAAATGTAATATGCATTAAATTTGTTAAGCAAGTGCCATACATACCAAACAAAGAAAAGTTTGTTTTCATCCTATGTAAGACTGAACTTCCTATCTCACACTCGGATTGAGTGACTGGTCAACGGTACCCATTTCCTTACTCCAAACATACACCTTTTAATGATTTCCCTCAGGATCAGTTAGATTAAGTTTCAAAACATAACACATAACTACATCACTAACACAATAGTTGTGCACGCACATTAACCATAACATCTACACATGGTATCTATACAAGGTACATCACAATCATTACATTCACTAGTTACAATACATGCATTTATCACATACTTCACCCAATTACAAGAACTATACAATAGGGATCATACCTTTACCATATGTCCCTAAATCAAGATATAAACCATTAGATATTACAGAAATAATACGTATTATGAACACAATAAGTAACATTACAACATAAAACTAATTTCTATATAACATGGTGACACACAAAGTTCATCACAACACAGTGGCAACATCATGATACAATCCAATTGACTATACACCAATTATGTCATGCACCACATCAACACACCTACATACCAAATAATAACAAGAAACTCCAACACTTCACAATCTGCAACCACATTATTTTTACACACACCAAGGCTACAGATCACAAGTGACCTCATCATTGAATCCATGAAAAGGGGGAGTGAACACTATCATACCAATCACATCAACATGATGATAATTACACACTAAGTGACATGCACAACCTATGTGTTTGTAATATCACAATTACAACATTTTTCACATTACAACATAGATCACATTACTCTTCCAATATCCACCACAGCCATGCAAAATCATCACTACTCTAATTAATCCCTGAGGTTTGAGATCATGAACCTCTGCTTTGATACCAAATGTAACTCCCACATTTTACACACAAAAAAAAGAAGTAAAAATACCAAGATAATTGTTTTTTAACTTACATTGCTCACTACAAAAAACCACCAGGGCTCCAAGTAGAGAAACTCAACTACACATTAGACACTTACATAAGTCATCAAATCACATAGACACATGACAACACTATAGCCATGTTGATGTAACACTTTCCCCACTTAATGAATAATAGTAATGACCCAACCATAAGAAAGGGACTCAAGGATTGGAAAACCCATAACACATCATTACCTTGATTACATACTAGTTACGATAAACATTCCTAGAAAATTATTGTGTAAGGATAATTTTTTTCTTTTTCAATCTACAGATTCTTAAAATAATTTTACATTTGACTTACGATTTAAGAATTTAAGTTGTCTCTTTATCTCTTAAGAAAATATATATAACTTACATAATTATTAGGCATATTTCAAATTACATACAAAGTTCTTAATTCACTCGTTCTTATGTTAAGCTTATGTTTCTCAAATGTTTATTCAAAGTCTAAATTTTACCCTTACTACAATAATGAATTTGACATGATGTCAAGATAGAAATCTTAGGATTTGAGGTGGATTTAGATTTAGGATACCTTTTCTTAAAACATTTTTCAATCATGGTATCCTTATTTCCCATCGTAGTTAAAATATTTCAAAAAAATTTTGAATCCATTCAACATTTACACATAAAGAAAATTTATTTAATTTATATATGTCTTTTTTTTTCTCGAAGTTTGATCACACCAAGGAAATTCATATTAATTTTAACACAAGTGTCTAATTGAGTTACAAGGACTCCACAAAGTGACATTATTACTAACCTTGAATCTCATTTTACTCTTATATGATTTACTCTAATATTACACTATGGTCTCATTATTGACATCACTTTATAAAAATAAATGTTATGAAATTACTTGTCTAATATCTTAAAGAAGTACATGATTGGAAGCATTAGAACCATACACGAACCACAAGTGATTTGTTTTCAAAGTGAGAACCCATGTTTCCACATTTCGTGACTCCGCATGAGAAAAATATTTTATTTTTAATGTCATAAGTGACATAACAAGGAATTACATAAATAAGTTTTTAGTTTGCTTGTTTCTCTTAAGTCAACATCTTTCAAATCAATTTCTTTTACAAAGAGTTACAATTTTCTACCCAATAGTTAACCTCCAAATATATTATGGTTTAGTTTAATTCCAATTTACACTCAAGGATTTATGTCATACAATAGATAAGATTAAGGTGTAAGAAAATATTTACCCTATAAATCCTATGCAAACCCATGCACAATACTTTCACTAGAAAAGGTAACACATTTAGCTGAGAGGATCTAAAGAGGTCATTAACAAGAGTTTTAGTAATAGTATATTTTTTTCTCTAGCTCCATTGTCTCATCTGGATCAGGTACAAGCAATACATTCAATGAAGAAATTTAATTCTAACTCTAAGTTCGTAAGGCAATTTAGTACACTAGGATACAAAAGAAGTTTTAGTTATAATTACTCAAGATAAAGTTTTACCATGTGATTCCTAACCATCAAGTTGACGAAAATGTCAATTAACATACAACCTATGAAGAAAAATAAAAAATTTGGTCTCTTATTTACTAAAAATAGAAGGTGATATAGATTTCAAAGTTTTAGTTCATTATACGGTTTCAATTTATTTTGAGCTAGTAAAGACCATATGAGAATGTTAGCTATGCACTAGTTTTAACTAAGGTTGCATGTTGTGATTAGATTTCTTTATTAAATTTTCAAGGTAAATAACACACCAATTATTTATTACACACTAGAAATGCACTACAAGGTATTAAATTAAAATTCATTTAAAACACACACACACACACACACACACACACACACACACACACACACACACACACACACACACACACACACACACACACACACACACACAACCTTTTTACCATATGTAAATCTGAATTAAAATTCACTTTTAAGAAGGTATCCCTAACACTAACATCTCATACATATCACCAAATTTCAAATATAAACTTTTCTGTAACATGGAAATACATTATGCATATATAAATTATACAATGACCTATATAAATTACGATAGTAAAAAATGAATTACACCACACCCTTTAGCCATCTTTCTTACATCCTCCAAAATCAAGTGAGCATGAAATCAAAAATAAATCATTGGCATGGCATCGACCTAGATCTCACATAATTAATGTTTTTAGTTTTCCATATACATAATATTAATAATTTGCATTCAAAAAGAGGATTATAGAGACACATATTTCTTTCATTTTTTTTCCATTATCTTGTAACCAAGGAGAGATAAAGAGATAGGGAAGAGAGAGAAACACTATTTTGTGAAAATTTCAATTTCACACACCAAGTCAAACGATAGATCTTCAAAACGTTATTTACAAGTGTCAACAAGTTTTCATGAAGGTTTGGTTACCCACATTATGTCCTACAATTTAATTTTATGTTTTCCTATTACTTGTAAAAACATTAAATTAAGGCTCGAAGGTTGAGAAATCACTATCAAATGTTGTCATCCACTGAGAAAACACAACATCAAAAAATATTTACATATCCTCCTATACACCAAGAATACATAGAAACTGGAAGAATTCTAAACTAGTGAATGATTCACGATTGCTAGTTTGTTTTCCAAGTCCATCGGTCATAACTGGCCAAGTTTCAAATGATCAAAAGTTATCTCGAGGGCTCAGAAAACCATGTCCAATGATAATATTTTATGGATGAATATGCAACGAGAAATTTCTAACAAGTCCCCCTAGATATAGAAAATTCCATAGATTCAACAAGAATTATAACTGGTAAACATGTTGAAAATGGCGATAAGTTTTTTGGATCCACTGGTCATAGTTGAGCTAGTATGACCTAGTAAAACAGTGACCCAAGGCCTACAAAATTCCCTTTCCAAACTATATAGAAGAGTGTTTTTCCCAAACTAGAGATTTCAAGTAATTTTATAGTAAATATACTAGAGTTTTGCGAAGGTGGAAAGACATTTAATTTCTTAGAGTTCAAATGGTGGTTTAAAATGAAAGCCAACTTTTCATTTTTGGCATCTTCCTAAAAGTACAAAAATAGAGCATCAGGGCTCTTAGAGGGGCTTTGATGAGTTCGCAAATGGTCAAATGAGGTCGAGTAATTTCTTGACATGACTCTCTACATAACAAAAAACACATATGATGCTTGACATATCCTTTATGGGGCTCAGAGCATTGTTTTGCAAGTGTCCCAATATTGCATTTTATAGCTTTATAAGGTAGACAGAAAGGGTTGTTTTTTGGTTGGAAAATCTTCTAAGTCTCACCAATACGAATGGACATGAACACCTTTTTTTACAACTAGGGTCTAACAGTGTAGAATATTGTGGTTTCAACCATAAATGATGATCAAACTACAAGTCGATAAGTAAAACATGAGGAGTTTTCTTGTTTTGCACTAATAGTTTGGTTACAAAGTTTTCTAAATTGTGTCTGAAGGAGGGGTTTAAGTTTATGCTTAGCTACCAAGAACTATTTGGGTTACCTAAGTGTTATATTTCATTTTATTTTTTCACAAAACAAGTCTATATAAAAACAATCGAATGTGAGATATACGAAAGTTATAGATTTATTTCATTGGAAATGAAAACTAAAGAAAAAAATTATGAAGGATATGGAGAGATGAAGCATGCCTAGAAAAATATTAGTGTTTGCTGTCGTAGAGTTTGGTGGAACACTTTCTAGATGAAATTTTACTCTAGAATCCCATTTCTTTTCAAAACTCCACTTTGGGCACATATTTCCACCAACACAAACCATGAGATCACGTCTCTTTAAGGAATCTAGTATAATGGTAGTGAAGTTCCTTACCAGAAACCCTTGCCTTGAATCTCTCATTTTCACATAAGAAGAGAGTGTGCTTGTCAAGGATGTTGAGTCTCGCTTTACCTCTTCTAAGGGAATTTGATTCAAAATTTTGAATAAATTTTGAACAGATCCATCTTGCACACCATGAGCCACATTAAAATATCTTAATTAGATGGGACTGAAGGATTGGGAAGAGTTAATTTCTAGTATTAAAGGTGATCTTAGAGATAAAGATAATTGCAGTATGGAATTCAACACATACATAGAGGTTCTTGAAAACTTTATTGGCTTTCCTAAGGAATGAATTAATCATCCAAATGCAATTTCAAACTTCTCACTATCGCAGAAGAGGAACATAAGTTACAACATTTTGACGATCCACCTCAAAAGAAGAGTTGTAAATTATTGTAACTTCATATCCTTATGTTATCTATAGGGGTACCAAATAAACACATCCACACAACCACCATAGGTTTAATTGGTGTGTCAATGATAAATATTTGAGTTTCCTCAAGATAGCCATCACATAAGATAATGTCAACTAAGCAGACATAATATTCGATTCTTGGTGGAATATTATAAGCAACACTTATGCCATTGAATTATTTATAGCCCTTTTCAACTAAACATGTCAAGTCACATTTTAAATAAAATGAAATAATGAATCTTACATGATCAAGGTGTGTTCCATTAAACCACATCTCTTTGATGTGTTTTTCCAAATAGTTGGGTTGCCTTGTGTAAGCTTCCCCATTTTGTGTACATGACTACCAAGCACTTGCAACATGTCTGACACTATTCATTTAACCTTTTATGCTTTAATGGATGCCCATAGCAAGTTTTAAGGTATTTTTAAATAGTTCATGTGCCCCAACCAAACTCCTATATGGGCATAGGAAGGGCATAATTACTATTGATGTGAAAGTACAAAACACTCCGAATGGAGTGATTTTGAATGGGGAATTAGGTGTAATTTGCATAACATTGGACCATCTCTCAAGCTGTGGGACTTGCGGGCTTGAGATGGTCCTTCAAATAAATATGGATTCTTCTTCCTAAACTACCTGCCACAAGCTATTGTAATGCAGGAAAACTATCTAATCCTAATCTAACCTTCTAAGGGATCAGGGGGAGAGGAAAATGCATGAAAACAGAGCCTACACTAAAGCGGTGATACACTAGGAAAGGAATTTGTTGATCAAAAATCCAACTACTTGAAATGGAGAGAGGTGAGCAATGGAGAGGATGGACAAGATGCATCGCAAGCCAAAGATAAATTTCACACAGAACACCACTTCAAACCCATTAAACACAACTCTCAAAACCTGTAATAGAAATCTGAAATATGCACAGTATGTTAGGTTGTGGAGCCTGTTTCATGTGTGAAAGTGTTGAAGACTTTACACTAAGAGTACTGTATAATTTTCATGTATCCTCACCAAGTTTCAGGGCCAGGCTCGATATAATAGGAAGCATGTTTTTCTCATATGGGTGAGATTTTATCCCATAGGTTAATGGGATGATTTTTTTCCCATGGTTTGGATACCCACGGTTTTGTAAAACTACTTAAGCAGTTGCTTACTTATGTGGTTTTATGCATATGGTAGTAACATAGTAACATTGCAGATGTGTTTTGAATTTGGGTGTGAATTCTGTAGAGTTTGTTGAGCATAGCTCCAAACAGATCTGGGTATTATATTGAGAGAGTGGTGGCTTGTAATAAAATCTAAGCAAGTGATTCCTTATGGACGTAGCACAAATTGGGTGAACTACGTTAAATATTGTCTCTTTGTGTTATTTTATTTTATTCTACACTTTTATTTGAGATATGTAATATTTTTTGCATATTAGTTTATACTTTTACAATTATGTGAGGGATTATTCAACATATTTTATCCCTTATTTCCTAATAATTGGTATCAAATCCTGGTTTTGTTTGCTGAAGTGTTGAATAGTAGGGAAAGTTTTATCTTGAGTGGGAACTATGTTAGGTGATGGAAGATCTACGGTTGATAAATTCAACGGGCCAAATTTAAGTCTTTGGAAGATGCAGATGGAAGATTACCTTTATCAGAAGGATATTGATTCTCTGTTGTCTAAGAAGGTGAACAAACCCTCAACCATGACATATGCGGAATGGGATTTTCTTGATAGAAAGGCACTTTGGACAATCTGGCTGTGTCTTGTATCTTCGGTATTATTTAATGTTTTAAAGGAAAAGACTACAAAATATCTGATGGATGCATTAGGGAATTTTTATGAAAAACCCTCTACCTCTAATAATATATTTTTAATGAAAAATTTGTTTAATATGAAGATGTATGAGAATGGTTCAGTATCAGATCATCTAAATGATTTTAATACGGTTGTAAATATGCTATCTTTGGTTACAATACAATTTGATGAAAAAGTTAGGTATTTATTAGTTTTGTGCTCTTTACCTGAGAGTTTGAATAGCCTAGTAATGGTGGTAAGCAACATGGTTCCTGCTAACTCAAAGTTGAAGTTTGAGGATGTTTTAGGGGTGACTCTAAGTGAGGAAATGCAAAAAAAATATCTCTGGTGAATCTTCTACTTCAAGGAATGCTCTTAGAGTGGAAACTAGAGGGAGACAGAAGAATAGAGGAAACCATGGAAAATCAAAAGTTTTGATAAGGTCAAAATCTAAAAGCAAGATAGTATGTTGGCACTGTGGAAATTTTGGGCATGCAAAGAATGACTGTTGGGAGCTTCGGGACAAGAAGAAACAACATGAAGAAAACAAGGAGGTAGATGTGGCAACAGGTAATGTATGTTAGGATGCTTTGATTCTTTCTTTGCACAATATTACTGAATCTTGGGTTTTAGATTTAGGGGATTCTTTCCATGCTTCTCTACATAGGCATTATTTTGTTGATTATGTTCAAGGAGATTTTGGGAATGTTTTCCTTTGTGATGATGAGCCTTGCAACATAGTTGGAAAATGTTTTGTTTAGGTTAACATACAAAATGGGAATACTTGGCTATTAAACAATTTCAGACATGTGCCTACATTAAGATGAAATTTTATATTGGTAGGGTAGTTGGGAAGTGATGGTTGTACTGTGATATTTACAGTGGACTCTTGGAAGGTTACAAGGGTGCTCTTGTTGTGGTAAGAGGTAAGAAGGTAAGAACCTTGTATTTAACCACTTATAACACCAATTTTTGTAATCTTGTGGCTTCAAAAGTATATACAACATTGTGGCACTATAGGCTAGGTCATATGAGCCATAAGGGCATGGAGATCATAAAGAATAATTTTCATGGATATACAAAAATAGGTTTGGAGTTTTATGAGGGCTGCATATATGGGAAATAAAAGTGAGTAAGGTTTTTCAAGGTTGGACCTACAAAGAAAGAGAGTAAGTTAGAGATGGTGCATTCTGATGTGTGGGGGTCAGCTCAAGTATCATCTCTTGGGGGTTCAAGTTATTATGTTACTTTTATTGATGATGCAACAAGAAAAGTATGGATTTATTGTATTATAAACAAATATGATGTATTTGACACTTTTGTTAAATGGAAAGCCTTGGTAGAGAATGAAACATGTCTTAAGATGAAATGTCTCAGGTCAGATAATGGAGGGGAGTATTATAGAAATGAATTTGATGATTACTGTTCTAAGAATGGAATCCACATGAAAAATATGGATCCAAGAACTCCGCAGTAGAATGGGGTATCAAAAAGTATGAACAAAAAAATAATGGAGTGTGCTAGGAGCACGAGGTTACATGCACGACTGTCTCTTTATTTTTGGGCAGAAGCGGTGAGAATAACTGTGTACTTGATAAACAGAGGACCCTCAAGTGCCTTGGATGGAGGCATACCTAAGGAGGATTGGTATGGAAAGAAAGTTGATTATTCATTTCTTAGAATCTTTGGATGTGAGGTGTTTGTTCATATAGACAAGGATGATAGGACCAAGCTAGAGGCTAAGTCAGAAAAATATACTTTCATTGGTTATGATGGTGATGAATTTGGATATAAATGTTAAGAAAATCATTTGATCTAGGGATGTGGTATTTAATGAGAAAGTCATGTATAAGTAGCAGTTGTAGGAAAACAATGAAGAATCCAAGAAAGAATATGCAACGGTAGAGGATCTTCTGGATGGAAAAGTGACACATGAATCAGTTCAGGAACCTCCTCAATAGGAACCCCAAAGTCCTATATTGAAGAGTTCTTCTAGGGTAAGAAGAGAACCTGAACATTTTTCTCCTTCTCTTTATTATTTATTACTCACTGATAGTGGAGAGCCAAATAGATTTGATGAAGCAATGCAGGTAGATGTCAGGAAGAAGTGGGAGCAAGCCATGGATGAGGAGCATCAGGCTCTCATGGAGAACAAGACATGGGATTTTGTGAAGCTACCAAAAGGAAAAAGAGCATTACCGAACAAGTGGGTGTTCAGAGTCAAAGAGGAAGAAGGAGGCAAGAAAATATACAAGGCCTGGTTGGTGGTCAAGGGGTTTGCACAGAAAAAAGGTATAGATTTTGATGACATTTTTTCTCCTCTAGTAAAAATGAATTCTATTAGAACTATTCTAGGAATACTTGCAACAGAATACTTGCACTTGGAATAGCTTGATGTAAAGACTGCATTTCTCCATTGTGATTTAGAGGAGGAACTATATATGTAGCAACTAGAGGGCTATGAGGTCAAAGGTAAAGAGGAGATGGTGTACAAACTGAAGAAGAGCTTGTATGGATTGAAACAAGATCCACGTTAATGGTATAACAAATTTGATAGCTTCATGATGGAGAAAAGTTATATTAGATGTCATTTTGAATATTGTGTGTATACAAAGAAATTTGAGGATGGCAGTTTTATTATCTTGTGTCTATATGTGGATGACATGTTGGTTGCAAGTAAAAACATGCAGGAAATAAAAGTACTAAAGAATCAGCTAAGTGAATCCTTTTCTATGAAGGATATGGGGGAAACCAAAAAAATACTTGGTATGAGGATATCTTGGGATAGGAAGGAACAAAAAATTACTTTATCTCAGGAAGAGTACATTAAGAAAGTCTTGGATAGGTTTAATATGCAGGATGCTAAACTAGTTGTGACTCATTTGGTAGGCCGTTTCAAGTTATCAAAGGAGAAGTGTCCGAAGACAGATCAGGAGAGAAACCAAATGTCCAAGGTACCTTACTCATTAGTATTTTTCATTTTGATGTATGCCATGGTGTGTACTAGACCTAATATTGCCCATGCAGTGGGAGCAGTGAGTAAATTTAGGAGTGATCCAGGAAGAGATCACTGGAAAGCAGTAAAGTGGATCCGTCGGTATTTGAGAGGGAACATGGGGACAATTTTGTGTTACAGTGGATCAGAAACCACTTTGTGTGGCTATGTAGATTTATATATGGCTGGTGATTTAGACAACAGGAGGAGCATGACAGGTTATGTTTACACTGTAGGTGGGACAACAGTGAACTGGATTTCACGACTACAGAAGCTAGTGGCTTTGTCGACTACAAAAGATGAGTATGTTACTGCCACATTGGTAAGTAAAAAAATGATTTGGTTACAAAAATTTCTTGAGGAGTTGGGGATTAAGAAGGAGGAAGGAAAGCTACATAGTGATAGTCAAAGTGTTATACACCTAGCTAAGAACACTCCTTTCCACTCTAGGACAAAGAATATACAGTTAAGGTACCATTTCATCAGGACAACTTTACAGGAAGACAAGTTGAAGCTAGAGAAGATCCATACCAGTCAAAATCTTGTAGACATGATGACCAAGGTGGTAACAAGGGAAAAATTGAAGTTGTGTTCAGATTTGGTTGCTCTTCACGGAAACTAGTGAAGGGTTGAGAATCTTGCTCATGGGAAAACTTGTCTCTAAGTTGGAGATTGTTATATTATGGAGCTTGTTTTCATGTGTGAAAGTGTTGAAGACTATACACTAAGAGTACAGTACACTTTTCATGTATCCTCATGAAAAAAAATTGGCCTAAAAAACGTGCCCGATATACCAGGAAACGTGTTTTTCTCATATGCGCAAGATTTTGTCCCATAGGTTTATGGGAGGGTTTTTTTCCCATGGTTTTGATACCCACCGATTTGTAAAACTGCTTAAGCAGTTGTCTACTTATATGGTTTTATGCATATGGTAGTAACATACTAACATTGCAGATGTTTTTTGAATTCGGGTGTGAATTCTGTAGAGTTTTTTGAGCGTAGCCCAAATAGATCTGGGTATTGTATTAAGAGAGCGGTCGCTTGTAATAAAATTTGAGCAAGAGATTCTTGGTGGACATAGCCCAAATTGGGTGAACCATGCTAAATACCATCTCTTTGAGTTATGTTATTTTATTCTGCACTTTTATTTGAGATGTGTAATATTTTCTTCATTTTAGTTTCTACTGTTGCGATTTTGTGACGGATTATTCCACATATTTTATCCCTTATTTCCTAACATAGTATACCCTATAATGGTGAGATGAAATAAGAGACAATAAAATAAAAAAAGGATGGACAAAATACATCACAAATCATATTTTATTGCTCCATGAATTCACATAGTACATCATCAATGCGAAAGAGGAAAGAAAAATCCATTACAAAGTAAAGAGAGGAGGCTTAAACTCTGCATTCAACCCTAGAGAAGAAAGATGGAGAGGGGAAGGAGATAAAAAATGACCAACCCTTAGAAAATTCCCCTCCTTACAATATTTAGGAAGAATGAAAGAGAAGGGGGAAGAGAATTCGTAAATCCTCCCTCAACTACCCAAGAAATGCATTGAATTCAGCTGCAATAATGATGGGTTCTACTGCAAAACTCATGCATCCATGTATTGTTCCTTGTTGGGCAAGAAAGGAAGCCCATACTTCATTATGGTGGTCAGTGAGAATCCTGACAACCTCAAAAAATTGCGGACTATATTTATTAATTCTGACTAACTTAGTCTCACTAATTTAAAGATATCCACTCCTAGATGAGATAATCTAAAGGTCAGGGTCCAGCATTTCACATGGGCTCTAACAATATCTTAAAGATCTAAGATTTTAAAATTATTAGCAGGCTTAATGATTCATCTTTCAATTGAATTGACCTTCTACGAATCTTTTCCAAACTACTTTGGGTTTGGAGTCTATCCGTGCAATATCCACGTGGAATCCCCAAACATTCTTAAGAATTTCACAACCTTTTAGGGTCCTGGGAATGCGACGTGCTAAAAATTGGCATTGTCTGCAAGCCTGCTATAATTTCTTTATGTTTTGGCTAAGACCGTTCTATTTAGGAGCAACTATGTTGGACCCTAGACACATGGAGGACCAGCCCACATTTGGGAACCTACCTTTGGATTTTACCTTTGAAGTTGCACTGAGCCAACACGTGGAGGCTTTCACTGGGTTTTCCCAGGCTTATAATTTTCAATAGCTGGTTATTCCTTTCTCGAGCTCTTATCACATGGAGATCCTTCACTCGTTTAGGGACCCCACTTTTGTAACACCTTTAAAGTTTTACTGATGATGCATGTGGAGGCTTCCGGTGGCACTTCCCATGCTTATACTTATCAACAGCTAGTTCTTCCTTTCTCAGGCTCTAACCATGTGGAGAGCTTGCACACGTTTGGGGAACTTCCTTTGTCACACCTTTTGAAGGTGTTCTGAGATGACATGTGGCATCTTCCATGGTTTTGTTTCTTTGCTTCGATTTGACTTGATGTGGGCTTGATTTTGACTTACCAAGTTATCTTTCTTTTTTTTTCATCCATTTGTTTCTTGAGATCCCCCAAAGAATTGAAGTCTAAAAACTTCAAGCCTTTCTCCATTTTTTCACTTGATCTTTGATATGTCTTGAAGAGTCACACGAGGAGGATGACAATCTAATCCAAGTTGCTTCTTGGTGCGTGAGGGGATAGAGAAGAAGGTGTGTGTGCAGGAAGAAGGGAAGAAAGCGAGAACACGAGAGGAAGGTGTAATAAGGGGAAATGGAAGTGGAGAAGAATGTGAAGGAAGAGGAAAGTTGAGAGAATGTGCATGTGTAGGTGCATGCACTACAGAAAAAAACACATACTTATGAAAGACAAGTATAGAAGTAGGGCACGGATAACCAACTGAGGAAGGTTGCGCGACGGTAAAAAGAAAAGAGGGTGTGTAAAAGTAAGACCCTGAACTTGGCTTATTTTGAAGGCATCTGTAGAAGGGCGTGCAAAATAATTACAAGGTGCTCGGAGCACGCGGAAGGACTACTACCTATGCAAAGTGCTAGATGAGCAAGCCTACGGGCGCGTAACCTGAAATTTGAAACATCAGAGCTAGAGTGAGAGTAAAAGTACTCCAAATAGATGGGAGAGTTATTTGGATAATAATTACTAAAGGGATTCTGAAATATATTTTGCACTCCCCTAGTGCAACACACCTTCAAAAAAACAATTTTTGTTTCCCTTGAAACTAGAGCATTTTGCATGCACCCAGAGCTAACGTACACTCTCCTTTATATGTCTGAAAGGGGGCTGATAAAAACATAGATGTTTGGGTCCAAAAAAATACCTAAAAAATTGTTTCTCACATATTCCATTGAATCACCTCTCTCCTGCCACATTTTCCCTTGCTGCAACTATCCAAATAATACTAAATTTCAAATGTTAGCCTAGGTTTATGAGTGTTTATTACCTCTATGTCAATTTAAAGAAACTACATTATTATGCAAGTAAAAATTAAAGGTCTTAATTGTGTCAGTGAGGGCCATACACATGTCAGATAACCCACATGTCTTTGGTAGTTACAATTATATTTTTTGGTTGAAGTCCACAATCCCCACACACCAAGACTCCCCCACCAACACACATTTAATTTATATGATTTATTTATTTATTTTTTAAATTTTATTTTTCTTTATGTGTGCACTACAAATTAAATACCCAAGTTAATGTGAAATCAAATGTATAATCATCAAATTTTTCTTTTACTTTAAATGTTTTCAATTTCTTTCTTGAATGTAACAATTTTAATTTATTATATTCATATCGATTTTATCACCTTATTGTATATGAATTGTAACTTATTATTTTAATCCTCATTTGATTTTTTAAACAATACTTTTCTTAAATCTCTTTACTCATATGTTTGTTATCATTTTTAAATTCATTATTCATTGTCTTCATACATAATTCTCATTCATCAATTCACTCGTATCCTTCTCTGTCGCATTCATATATACGTTAAGAACTAATAAATGATTGGAATTTCCTCTAGTTTCCTCAAATAGATTATTGACTCCAATTTATGTGTCAATCAATGTTTTATCTAGCCCACCAATATGGTCAATACACCATAAATTAGGAATAGTAAAATCTTTTATCATACCATGGAAACCTCAAGCTTTTAAATATTTTGATATAAAATGTCCTATCCTTGTGAAATCAGATAGCTTGTAAAACGTAAAACATAAAATAAAAATTGAAAGAAAAAATGTCATGCTCTATTTCTAAAATTTTCAAGGGTAGCTTACACCTTCATTGCATAATTGATTAAATTCTGAGAAAACAAATTCATTGAATTTGTGGGAGTCGAACATATAGTTCTATTTTTGAATCAAGGAATATAACAATATTTACATCACTAACATTATTGAATTAATTTTCAATAGAAATATCAAGTAATTGTTGATCAAATTACATACCAACCACTATTGTAGCCACTTCTTCATATCTAAATTAATATTCATAATTCATATTTGTGATTAGAACTTTTTTTCTTTGATGTCATTACATAATATAATATTAAATATTTATCTTATAAGGAAGTAAAACAAAAAAACATTTCTCATATCCCTATATGTTGTCCTTATATGGTATTACACCCATAATTTGAGTAAAGTTTCTAATTGTACTTTTTAGAATGTTAATCAAATTATGCTCTTTTCATGGGTTCAATAGACTACATGTACATTAGGACCTTCTTGACTAATCAATGGAATTGGAATAAATTATATTTCATTTTTTGATGTGAAAATTTATGTTTCCAATTCTTCATAAAACTCATAATGAAATAATTCATAATAATCTTCATTTGGATGATCATCATCATTGTAACTACTAACATCATCTACAACTATACTTTTCCTTTTCCGGAGATATTTTTTCTATGTTTTCAAGGGATCAAAAGTGAAACTTAACTTTCATCTTGTGGATTAGTAGAAAGGTTCTTGTTGACTCTTGTAATAGTCTTAGAATTGAAATTTGTATCTAATTGTTGTGGTGTAAGATTACCAATATTAGTCAAAAAAAAATTCGTGGAAGGTTTCTCTAGTGTTTTTCTATCTAAAAAATTTGATTGAATTGAATAATTTAATATCAAAACATATAGATAACGAGTACAAGTCACAAAATCTTGTTGAAATATTTTGTGGAATTGATATTTGATTCTAAATATATACATATTCCACCCAAATTTACCTTTTCCCTTTCACAAGTCAAAAAACATAGAAAACCACCCACATGGATATCTCAATATTCTTTTTAGTAACAAATAATATTGCAATAAAAAAATCACACATTAATTTATTATTTTTGTTTCTTAAATTCTCTACAAAAAACCTCTCCCATAATTAATACAATAGGAAAACCTTTAAATTATTTTGCAATAAAAATCCATAAATTTAGGTTGTAGAGACAACTCTACAATAGGTTTATACATAGTTAAACAAAAAATTGGATGAAACAAATTGGGAGTTAGTTTCAATAATAATTATCTTAAATTATCATGGCTCCATATTTTGAAGAGTAATTTTTAATTTCCAGATTAAGATATTTGTAATCTAATACATAGACTGGCATGTTGTTCAATTGGAAAAATCAAACTATTATAAGTTTACAAATTATTTCATATGAAGAAGAGGATGCATTATCATATTCACAAATCAAGTATTATTACTACCATTTTAAAGTTATTTGTTGGTAATTATCTTGTTTTCTATTTAAAAAATGATGTTTTTTTCACCTTTAGCCATTTCTTCCCTTGAGACAATTATTTTTCTATTTCAAGACACACTATCATCCACATGTCTAAATTATAATTTCCTTGTGCCTCCAGTTACTCCTATCGCTCATATTTTAAAGGATAAAAATAATTCAAAACTATTTCCAAACTTCAAAGGTTTCCTTCATATACATATGTAAAATCTAAATTTTGAATGGATTGTGAATTCTACCATTTAATTGGCTTCAAAAGCTTTTTTGAACTCATGTATTAATAAAATGACATATGTCAATTCAATATGCATCAAAATGTAACTATTAGCATTTATTTCTCCACATAACGGATCAAGAATAGTTTAATATTTTCACAAGCATTATGATTAATAACATTTATTAAACATTGAGTACTAGATGTTGATATTTTCACATACCTACTAACCAATTACATAATTTTTGTATGCAATGCAGGTCATTGTCCTATTTACAAACAACTTAGACATGAAATATCAATGTTCTATGATATTATCCTATCATTGAACACTTCATAAATGTAGTGTGTTTTCCTAATAGCATACACATTACATAATTAGTTAAAATTTTAAAGATATTGTACATCCAATCTGCAGTGTAACAATTTTATTTATAAGGAGTTATCTTATAAATTGTATTTATTTGACATAATTGATACCATAAAATATTACCTTCATGTGTGTGTGTGTGTGTGTGTGTGAAGTGTAAATAAATGTCAAGATATCATGTAAAAAATTAATGGTTTCGTCAATACATTACGAAATTACCTTGTGTGTGGTATGAAATAATGCAAAAAGGAGAGGGGAAGGGGAAGAATAAGAAAGAGGAAATTTCCCTATTGCCAATGAATGAAATAATAGTTTGCAATAAAAAAGGATTAATATTATAGGTCACAATTTAAGAATTATAAATAAATAAAGAATATGTTATTTAGGGTCATGTTAAACATAAATTATTCATGAAGGATGTGGATTTTAATGAAATTTAGGTCCACCATTTTGTAAAAATTAAAATTCACATAGAAAAGGAAGACTACCTATACATAAATACAAATATGGAAGGAGTCACCATTGTATGGTTTGCAAAGAGACTTTTTTAATATACAAACTTACCTGATAACAACAAAAATATATGAATAATTTTTTTGTTGGAATGGATTAATACCTGTAGTCATGTAGTTTATAAGGTGTTTGATACTCAGGAGGAAATAAAGGGAATAAAAACAAATCAAAGCTATTATAGTGCAAATTCATTATCTCCATGATATCAGATTACAAATATGATAAGACTGGTTTTTTTTCTAAATAGATGTAGTGCCCACTTCCCTTCGACACTTTTGACATTGATCATGATAATGCAGACTATATTATGGACATTATTATAGTTTTGATTTAGTATGGTGTTAGATGGCAGATCATGGATTATTTTTGACTCTGATTCATATATGATGCATGATTATTGTGAGAGAAATTTTATATAGATGTTGACATGTTGTTGGACATGGTTATATATATATTTATGGATGTTGTTAGGACATTTGATATTTGGATATATTGAGTAGACCAAGAAAATTGAATTTGAAATTGATGATTATATAGTTGCTGATAAAATTGTAAGTGATATTGTTGATTGTTTGGATGTTGTTGTGATTCATATATATATATTTATGATTTTGAAATTATATTATATTCATTTGGATGTTCTGATATAGCCATGACGCTAAAGGGGTATATGTATTTTGCAGGTCAAAAATATCACAACAAACATTGGGGATTGGAGACCAACGACATTGAAATTATAGATGAATTCAACAAGGTCACCATGGCAACTTGTATTGTTCGTGTGTGTGTGTTTTATTGTTATGGATTCCCATGGGGGGGGCGGGGATGGGGTGGGTCACCATTAAATGTGACTAAGGGTTATGTGTATTTATTTATTTGGTTACTTTTTATTGATGTTTCTATGTGTTTATTAAGTGTTGTGTTTACCCCTTTCATTATTTATTAATTGTGGTAAATTAATGTGAGTAAACATGTTTTTAAAATTAATTAATCAAAGTAGGACATAAGAAATTAATTATTAGAGTTGTTGGCCTAAAATAAAGAGTTGTAAGAAATGTGTAAGTGATGTGTAAGATATTTGTAAATTAATTTTGGAGTATGAAACACTCCAACTCCTTTTGAAATTTGAATTTGTCCTTCGAGGCTGATTTTTGAAGCTTATGGGACAAGTTAAAATTTTCCCATACCTCTTAAATTTGCATGCCAAATGTACCTATGGTTGGAGGGTTTAAATATAGCCTTCATTATGCATTTTTGTAAGTCATGTTGTATGCTTTTATTGCACTTTATTACATGCTTTCAATTTCAGTCCTTATGAGATGTGGGTTTTATTTGAGTGTGTAAGTAAAAATGTCATTTATTCACCTTATTATTTATTATGCCTTTGAGATTGAAGTTGACTTATGAGTTGGAGTTGAGGATATGTGATGTGGCATCCCATATGGATCTACCTCATCTTCTTCTCTTTCCTCTTCTATATATTCGAATTCCTTGGCTTGTTTTTGGGTTTTGTTTTCTTGCTTCACTTTTATCACTTCATTTTTGGCAACTTTCTTTGGGTTTTTGGAGCTCTTACAAATTGGGAGAAATTTGGAGATTGTTGCATACTTGTTAATTGTTGATCTCTTGGTTTGTGTTGCATTGTAGAGCTTGTTGTTTTGAACTTGGAACAAAATCCATCATGGAGAGGTAAGAGCTTAGCTCTTGGAAATACTCTCCTTTTATTTGTATGCATATGTGAATGGTTGAATGTTTGAATGTGTTGTTTTATTTATTGGCTGGTTGGGTAGATGGCCTAGGGGTGGTGTAGGAGAAGACTATGGGGCATTTTGTGGGAGGTATAAGTGTTTTGGGGTGGTATAAGTGTGGTGGAAGTTGGGATTTTGGTACTACCTTAAAAATATATAACTTGCATTTCTTTATTCGTTATGGGGTGCCATAAGAGGTTGGGGAGGCATAAGGAAATGTGAGGAAAAAGGGGTACTTGGGGGAGGCATAAGGGCATGTCATGGATTTGAAATGACATATATTTTGGTAGTTTTTTTTCAGGTGGTGATACCCATTTCCCATTTGGGAGGCATAAGAAACATCCCCCATAGTTTATTACTCCTTTGGATTGCATGATTAAGCCTGAGTGCGGTTTGTTATTTTGTATAGTGGTGGCAAACTGCGGTTTTGTTTTGTACTATGTTTTGAATAGAAAATATGTATTTATGTTGTGGAAGCCTATTGTTGCCATGAGTTGAAAAAAAATATTTCTTTTTGTAATGTGGTTGGGGCTCGGGGGCCAATGAAGAAGGATGGATTCTCCCTTTTAATTGGATGTATTGGTTGGGTGGAGAGCATTTCCTTTCCCCTATTCTACTGTGACCAAAGTGGAGAATGATGGAAATTCATACTACTGTTCCGGAACAGAGAAAGAAGACAATTTCATAGTCCTTGCTGAGATCATTTCTTAATGTAACCTTTTCCCACTTGAAGTGGATGATCTTGTATATTATATGTGATAGAAAGATGTTCTATATGGGATATGAAAGTTGTAAATTTAATTATGAAAGAGATATACTCTGTTTTTCTACTTTTGAAAGAATGTGAAAGAAATCATTTTCTGTATATTGTAATTGAGGAATGAACGAAGAAATTTTAAATGTATCTCTTTGAATCAATAAAGGATTGTATTACTTTACTCAAATGACATTATTGGGTATTGAAATCTGATTGTTGAATGTATTTTGAAATTCTGTTGGAAAGATGTAAAAGTGAATATGTATGGAGAAATGTCATAATACTCTGTTTTTTTTAATAAATGTTTTAGAAATTAGAATTGTAATTAGGAATTTGAATAGATTGCTTGAGTCAACTTAGTATGTTAGAATGGGTTGGAATGAATTCATAGTTTAAAGTTAGCAAATGAAAATAAATCTATTCGAATTTGAGCTATGTTAGATAACATTCATACTAGCAATTATTAATTGGAAATTGAACAGAATGACCCTGCAACATCAAAATGAAAAAATGAAATATCAAATTTTATTTGTAAGGTCAAAGTGACCCCAAACATACCAAAATACTTGTGAAAATTTTATAGAGCCTTTCAAATCGGGAAAAGGAAAAACTGGAGACTTCTTGTTGTATAAAATTGATAAATTTTGATTTCAAATTAATCAAGCAAACTTATCCCTGAAATATATCCTAAAATATTCCAAGTAAAATCCTCCATGGTTGTTTGACAAGTAGAAAAATAATTAATGACAAATTTGAACAAAATTGATAAGTTAACAATACCAATTCACTTCCTAAGTGATAGAAAGAAGTTTTCTCAAAATTGAACCTTTAAACTTTATCAAAATTTAATTCCTAAGGATGGTGTAAAAAGAGGATGTCGAGAGATTTCCAAAAAGTCCTTATTTTCAAAAACTTGAGTTCCCAATCAAAATCTATGGCCTTCTGAAGTTTTTACTTCAATTCGGGCACAAAATAATCTAAATGTAAAATTTAAAATGAATAAAATATTTTTAGGCAGACCCATGAGCTAAAAATTTCTTTTTTTTTTTTTTTTCCCAAAAGGTGCAAAGTCATGAAGTTTTCCGCTGCTCCGCTAATCCGCAAGCATTCATTTTGTCTAAAAATGCTCTAATTCCAAAAAGTTAATTTGGCAATTTTTTCTTCATGGCCCTGCTGCCCTGTAGCTAATCATTGATTGAAACGTGGCTTCGTTGGTTGTCGGAGGAGGCTCGGATCGATTTTAACCTTAAGCGCTTTCAAAATAAATTTGGAAAAATTTATAAGTTTTTTCCCATAGCCCCGCCGGCCTATAGTTATTGAGGTACTACCACGTGGCTTCAAGTCCGCAGAGGATTAGATCATTTAGGCCTTAACACTTCAAAAACATTTGGGTAAAATTTCCAAATTATCTCTGCCAGCCCGCCAAACCGTAGCTAAGGGTTGGATGACACATGGAATCTTCTCGCGTTGGTGGAGGCATGGGTTCCTTTCAACCTTTTTACCATTCCTTTTGAAAAGTCAAATTTTCCAAATGTTCCCTATTAACCTACTGACCTACAACCAATAAGGAGCTTCCACATGGCCTGCCTGGGTGTCGGTGGAGGTGTAGGTGTAAAATTCGCTTTCTCCCAGAAGGGAACAAGTGCTAAATGCCTTCCCCGCTCTGCCACCCCGCATCTAGGAAAATTTTTCATCCCCACTCCACTGTTCCACTTTTCTCCTCTGGGTGAGTTTTATCTCCGAATTCTGTAGGCCTGAGTTGGGGAAAATTTTCCTCCCTAGGCCCATAGGCCCACTCTTTGGAAACTTTTCACCCCAAGTTCCGCCAGTCCATAACTTGAGAAATATGAGGAGTTAGGAGTACTTATTTATATCACTGGAAAGGTGAGGAAATTCCCTATCTAATGGAAATGTATTCTAGAATTTTTAGTTGCATTAATCATGGGAAAAATCAAATTGAATCTTTAACCAAGTTTTGGGAGTGGGTAAGTAAGAATTTACCTTGATGATTTTAAATATGTATTCTTTTCCCCTACTATAATTAAACCTTGCTCTTGTCTTAGATCTTGTGGAATTAAATACCTTGGCTATTTAACAATTTTGGTCCCTTAACCCTGAAATTTTAATTAGGGAATATTTAGCAAAAATTTGAATGTTATCAGTAATTAAATTAATCCCTAAGGTGATTTGAGCTAGGTGTGGACTTATTACACTTGTTGCTTTATAATGTGGAATTAGTAATTATTATAATGGGAAGATTTATCAATTGAATTTAATTTTCCTTGAGACTTTGGTTGTTAACACTTTAAAAAAAATTATTCCATAATTTTGTAACTAAACCTAGGTTGTTCATGGGTCTCTAGTGGGAGATTTTATCAGGCGTTACACTTAGTATCTAAGACATGGGTTCAAAGCTTAGACCCTTGGGCACACTAGAAAACTTGGGACATGAACTATAAACCTATCACAATTTTTAATCTAAGAAAACAAACTTGCTTGAAATTTTAAAAATAAATGCGTATGAAGAAATATTACATTACTGTGTTCATTTGAACTACCAAAATAAAAATAGTAAGTTATTTGAATTGTTATACTCACTCAGTGGAATTTTTTCTAAACATGGGTGACTAAGAATGTCAAATTAAATTTATTTTTGTGAACTTCTAGTGTATTGGAAACTTGGTTCCCCTTTGAAAATGTGTTGTTTTACAAGTCCTAAAAATTAATTTAATTGTATGATGTGTAAAGCCCTTTGTTGAGACCCTTCCTTATTGGAGTTGTTGGAATGATAAATTGTATGGTGTGAATATTCTATTTGGACAATAGTGGTTGTGTTATGGGGTTGGGAAGAGTTAATTAGGAGCTGTTTAGAGCTTCCTTCCTTTAGTAGTTAGGAAATTTGGTCTGGTTGTTAGTTTTTCATTTTGTTACCCATATGGGAGAGTGGAAATTACCTCTGGGTGTCGTTTATGACCCAATCCTATGCATGTGTCCTTGGAACTGACCTTGAGGTAGAGTACCCCTATTAGCGGACATGAAGGGCTACGAAGTGAATGTGGTGTTAATGTTTTGTATTTTACAATCATAAACTTATGTCATTTTATCAAGGACCAGCATCTTATTTTATGATTGGATTGAGAAGCTCTGAGACTCTTCTAGTTATTTATATTTTTGTGAGAATTTTCAGACTTTGTAATGCAACTACTTAGCAACTTTCCTTGATTGCTGATATTTCTTGGAGTTTATTTTGATTGGTGACTCAGAGCTCGTTATGTTGTTGGCTGCTTAGATAAACATTACGTGGATTTATTCTTGCATGATTATGAGAATGTTCTATGCTACTTGTATTTATGCATTTTATTATATGGGGGTACACCCTAGGTGTCTTGAATGTCCTCTTAGGTACTTAAAGTTATGCCTTGGTTTTAGATTCACGGAACCTTGAGTGTATCTTGGATCTTAGAGTGAAATTTTCATTACTTGACCTTGTTGGGAAGAGAGTTCGTTGTATTGTGCATTGTAGTTGGCATCTTGTTAGCAGTGGTGGTGATTCTCTTACAATTCAGTAAGAGCTTAAACCTCAACACCGTATAGGTGTTTAATTGTGGGTTGAGGAATTATGGTTGGATCAATTTGCTTTTGGCTAGCTGTGGATGTTAGTGGAAAAGTGTTTGTCTGGTAGTGGCTTCTCTTCGATGGCATGCTAAGTTTTATCAAGATTTCCTCATTTCATTATATTAAGTAGTCACTTGAGTATTGTTTGCATCTTGGTAATTATGGTTAGATTTAATCCCATTTGAGTATTGTGTGTAAATTAAGTGTGTCTGTTTTCCCTCTTTACCTATAAATAAGTCTACCCTTTCCTTGAATTTTCTTTAGTTACTATGAATAATACTCTATGAACTATTAATTTTGGATTGCATGGAGACACTTATGAATGCTTTGAGTCTTTTGGACCATGAAATTTTTGATGATAGTGTATTTAAACCTTGATAATTTAATCTCAATGGTATTTTATAATGTGATTCTTCTTGCAAAACTGTAAGTATTGGTCGTAAATCCATGTTAAATAGATAGCTTCATGTCTGCTTACATTTGACGCTTTCTAGTGAGTGTGTGGTGATATTATAGTTATAATATTTCCTTTTCATTTTTATTGCTTGGTTGATGGTATCCTGTGGTAATATGGGTGTAGATTTGAAAATTTTCCTTGTTTTATCACGGGAGTAAAATGTTTTCACCAAAACAATGAACATTGTTAAACCCTAGTAGATCAGTAAAAGTAATTATGCTTCCTTAAAGGGAATCCCTTGTAACTTCTTTTGAGAACTTGTAGAAACACACTAGGAATGTTTTATGATACTTGTAATTAGTGGAAAAAAATAAAAAAATCTCGAAATATTGTTGTGATCCATGTTGGTTGATTGTTTCCTAGTTATTACAAAAGTAGTAATGTGTTTTCTGTGTTGAATGTCCCTTGTTTTAATTAGAATTAAAAATGTGATGTGTTGATTTACCTCTCTCTCCCATAAAAGTAACAGTGTGATATGTTTACCCTTCCTTCTCATTAAATTTTTAATTCACAAGTTGACTCACCCAAACATCATAAAACTATAATTGAGGAGATTTGGCCTTGAAGCTTAACAAATAAACTGGAACATAGAAAGAGAAAATGATTCTTGCTTTAACCTTGGTAGATTAATAGAAGAAAAAAAACATGTAGAAGAATAGAAAAGGAAAACATTGTCCATATACCTCCCCTAGGAGTAAAATAAATACTTCTTCTCTTTTTCTATTTTTACAGAATGGCGAGATATCATGCCCCCTTAGTGGTCCTTATAGCACAAAGTTGTGATGGCACAATAGCACGAAGTTTAATTAAGAAAAATCATAAATGAGTGTGCTTAGAAAATGAAACTATAAATTTTGAATTAATTATTTGAGTTATAAAATAAGTAAGATTTATGTGTATTGAGTGCAATGTTTAGTTGAACCTTTAGTTCAGTCGCCTACCTGAAATTATGAAACAATTGGTGGATAGCAATGTGTTCTAGTTGCTTAGTTATTTCTTATTCATATATGTATGTGCTTTTTTTGTAGGAGTTTTGGGTCATCATACCCTTATCATCCCATAGCTCGACGAGTGTGATTTTTGGTCCTTTTGGATTAAGACTTATCTGTTGTTTAATAAGTAACCTCCTTGCATGTTGTCTTGTCCTTGGAGACATAAGTTATTGTAATTTTAAGGAAACATATGTTAAGGATATAAAATAACTTTGGGAAGTCTTCTTTTCTTCATATTTTCTCGGGTCACATTGTTATTGTTGCCCCTTTTCCATTAGGATGGAAAGTGCAATATGATGTTATTCACTTTTGATACGATGCACCATTGAATTGTAGTTAGGCCCTGTGTTACTTGTTCTTATCCCTAGCGACCTAGAGTGGTCCTTAGTTTTTCTTGTTCTCTCTTTATGGTTATTCCGAGCTTGAGTAGAAAATAACATAAATAAATCCCATTGTGCTATAATGTATGGTACTTGTATTGATATTTTAGTTACTAGGGGATATATATATATATATATATATATATATATATATATATATATATATATATATATAATTTTTCTAAATGGTTGACTTCTTTAGATTTGGTTGGTATGGTGTGTTCGATTCTTAAAACAAAAGTGTAAAAATAATACTATAGGAAAACTTGTGGTCTTGACTTCACTTGTATTACCATGAACAGTTAATTGTACCCTCTCGAGTTATAGAAGTGGTTTCCTTGAATAGTTCCTTGATTTTAAATGTTTTTCTGATTTAGGTTTCCTTGTTGATTAACCTCATCTTGTGTGATCCTCAAATTTTGGGACCTTGATTAGAATTTTTCCTCATGAAAATTTATTCATAGTTTATTTTTTCTAGCCTTGTCTAGACAACGAACCTTGAAATCATGGCTTAAACTTAGTAGAAACCTTAACTTTTATTATTGTAGTATGTTTTATTCCTTGGGAAACTATGTAGTCATTCTCAAACCATTGGAATTATCCTTATTATTCCTCTACTTGGTGGTTACTCTTAAGACTCTTTTGAACTCTTAATGTTATATTGTTATGTGTGGTATCTTGGTTGATAGTGTCAATTTACTCTCTAGATTTAAGTGCTCGTAGCCTTGCAAGTAGAAAAATTAGAACTCATCCCTTGTAATCTCCCTTCTTCTTGTTGAATTGCATTGGACCGAACTTAGGTTATGTAGACCCACACTTGTTTGAAGAAAGAAATCCCATAATGGAGTGATCCTTTTTCTATTGTATTTATTCCTATCTCTCTTTCGAATGACTTCCAGGAGGAAGGCGAGTCTTAGGAGAGGGGGTGTAGTGCCGACTTCCCTTCAACACTTTTGAAATTGATCATGATACTGCTAACTATATTATGGACATTATTATAGTTTTGATTTAGTATGGTGTTAGATGTTAGATCATGGATTATTGTTGACTCTAATTCATAGATGATGCATGATGATTATTAGAGACATTTTATATAGATGTTGACATGCTGTTGGACATGGTTATATATATATTTATGGATGTTGTTAGGACATGTGATATTTGGATATATTGAGTAGACCAAGAAAATTTAATTTAAAATTGATGATTATATAGTTGTTGATGAAATTGTAAGTGATATTGTTGATTGTTTGGATGTTGTTGTGACTCATATATATATATATATATATATATATATATATATATACACATATATATATATACACATATATATATATATATACACATATATATATATATATATATATACATATATATATATATATACATATACATATATATATATATATATATATATATATATATATATATACATACATACATACATACATATATATATTGATGATTCTGAAATTATATTATATTCATTTGGATGTTCTTATATGGCCACGAGGCCGAAGGGTTATTTGTATTACGCAGGTTAAAAATATCACAACAAACACTGGGGTATTGAAGACAAACCACATTGGAATTCTAGATGAATTCAACAAGGTCGCCATAGCAACTTGTATTATTCATGTGTGTGTGTTTGATTGTTAGGGATTCCCATGGGGGGGTCACCTTTAAATATGACCAAGGGTTATGTGTATTTATTTATTTGGTTCCTTTTTATTGATGTTTGTATGTGTTTACGCCTTTCGTTATTTATTAATTTTGGTAAATTAATGTGAGTAAACATGTTGTTAAAATTAATTAATCAAATTGGGACATAAGAAAGTAATTATTAGAGTTGTTTTCATAAAATAAATTGTTGTAATAAATGTGTAAGTGATGTGTAAATTAATTTTGGATTATGAAAACACTCCACCTCATTTTGAAATTTGAATTTTTACTTGGAGGATGATTTTGGAAGCTTATGGGACATGTTAAACTTGTCCCATACCTCTTAAATTTGCAAGCCAACTTTACCTATGGTGGGAGGGTTTAAATCTAGCCTTCATTATGCATTTTAGAAAGTCAAGTTGTATGCTTTTATTGTACTTTCTTACATGCTTTGAATTTCATTCCTTATGAGGTGTGGGTTTTATTTGAGTGTGTAAGTAAAATTGTCATTTATTCACCTGTTTATTTTATTTTCCTTGGAGATTGAAGTTGACTTACGAGTTGGAGTTGAGGATGTGTGATGTGGCATCCCACATAGATCTACCTCATCATCTTCTCTTTCCTCTTCTATATATTCAAATTCCTTGGCTTGTTTTTGGGTTTTTTCTTTCCTTCACTTTTATCACTTCATTTATGGCGACTTGCTTTGGGTTTTTGGAGCTCTTGCAAATTGGGAGAAATTTGGAGATTGATGCATACTTGTTGATTTTTGATCTTTTAGTTTGTGCTGCATTGGATATCTTGTTGTTTTGAAATTGGAACAAACTCCATCATGGAGAGGTAAGAGCTTAGCTCTTAGAAATACTCTCCTTTTATTTGTATGCATATGTGAATGGTTGAATGTTTGAATTGTTTTATTTCTTGGCTAGTTGGTTAGGTGGCCTAGGGATGGTGTAGGAGAAGACTATGGGGAATTTTGTGGGAGGCATAAGTGTTTTAGGGAGGTTTAAGTGCAGAGGGAATTGGGATTTTGGTTCCACCTTATAAAGAAATAGCTTACATTTATTTTCTCGTTATGGGGTGCCGTAAGAGGTTGGGGAGGCATAAGGAAATGTGAGGAATAAGGGGTACTTGGGGGAGGTATAAGGGCATGTCAGTTATTTGAAATGATATATATTTTGGAGGTTTTTTCTCAGGTGGTGATACGCATGTCCCCTTTGGGAGGCATAAGAAACATCCCCCATAGTTTATTGCTCCTTTGGCTCGCATGATGAATCCTGAGTGTTGTTTTTTGCTTTGTTCTATGGTGACAAACTGCAGTTTTATTTTGGACTATGTTTTGAATGAGAAATATTTCTTTGTGTTGTGGAAGCCTATTTTTGCCATGAGTTGGAAAAAATAAATTCTTATTGCATTATGGTTGTGGCTCAGGCGGAAATGAATAAGGATGGATTCTCACTTTTCATTAGATGTCTTGGTTGGGTGGAGAGCATTTCCTTTCCCCTGTTCTTATGGTGACCAAATTGGAGAATGATGGAATTTCATACTGTTGTTCTAGAACTGGGAAAGAAGATAGTTTGATAGTCCTTGCTGAGATCATTTCTTAATGTAACCTTTTCCCACTTGAAGTGGAAGATATTGTATATTATATGTGATGGAAAGATGGCCTATATGGGCTATGAAAGTTGTAAATTGAATTGTAAAAGAGATATACTTTGTTTTTCGACTTTTGAAAGAATCTAAAAGAAATCATATTTTGTTTATTGTAATTGAGGAAAGAAAGAAGAAATTGTACAGGTATCTCTTTGAATCAATAAAGGATTGTATTACTTTACTCAAATGGCATTATTGGGTATTGAAATTTGATTGTTGAATGTATTTTGAAATTCTTTTGGAAGGATGAAAAAGTGAATACGTATGGAGAAATTTCATAATACTCTGGTTTTTTTAAATAAATGTTTTAGAAATAAGAATTGTAATTTGGCATTTGAATTCTTTCCTTGAGTTAGCTTAGTATGTTATATTGGGTTGGAATGAATTCATAGTTTAAAGTTGGCAAATGAAAATAAATGTATTCGAATTTGAGATCTGTTAGATAACTTTCATATTGGAAATTATTAATCAAAAATTCAACTGAATGACCCTGCAACATCAGAAAGACAAAATGAAATATCAAATTTTATTTGTAAGTTCTAAACAACCCCAAACATACCAAAATACTTATGAAAATTTTATAGAACCTTTCAAATTGAGCAAAGGAAAAATTGCAGACTTCTTGCTATATAAAATTGATAAATTTCAATTTCAAATCAATCAAGCAAACTTAACCTTGCAATATATCGTAAAATATTCCAATTAAAATCCTCCATGCTTGTTTGGAAAGTGGAAAAATAACTAACGACAAATTTGAAAAAAATTGATAAGTTAAAAATACGAGTTCACTTCCTAAGTGACAGAAAGACATTTTCTCAAAATTGACAATTTAAAATTTATCAAAATCAAATTACTAAGGATGTTGTGAAAATATGATGTTGAGAGATTTCAAGAAATTCCTCGTTTGCTAAAAACTGGGTTCCCAATCAAAATTTAGGGCCTTCTGAAGTTTTTACTTCATTTCGGGCTCAAAATAATCTGAGTATCAAATTTTAAATAAATAAAATATTCTTGTACGGACCCGTGGAATAAAAGGTTCTTTTTTTTTTGTTTTTTTCCAAAAGGTACAAATTCATGAAGTTTCTTGCCACTCCTCTAATCCGCAAGCCTTCATTTTGTCTAAAAATGATCTTAAGTCCAAAAAGTTAATTTGGAAATTTTTCCTCCGCCACCCCGCAGCCAATCATTGATTTTAACCTTGAGCACTTTCAAAATTAAATTCGGAAAAAATTGTAAGTTTTCCTGGTAGCCCCGCCGGACCGCAAGTAATGAGGTGCTGCCACATGCGTTCATGAGGCATCAGCAGAGGATCAGATATTTTTAATCCTTAACACTTCAAAAAAAATTTGGGAAAAATTCCCAAATTATCCCCATCATCCCGCCAAACCACAGCTAACGGTTGGCTGATATGTGGCATCTTCTCGCATGGGTGGAGGCGTGGGTTCCTTTCGACCTTTTTTCCCTCCTATTGAATAGTAAAATTTTCCAAATGTTCCCCGCTGACCCTATAACCTATAGCCAATAAGGAGCTACCACGTGGCTTCCCTGAGTGTCGGTGGAGGTGCGGGTGTAAAATTTGCTTTGTCTGAAAAGTGTAAAAGCGCTAAATGCCTTCCCCACTCCGCTGGCCTACATCTGGGAAAATTTTTCTTCCCTGCTCCGTCGGTCTAATTTTTTCCTCTGGGAAAATTTTCTCTCCAAAGTCCGTAGGCCCAAGTTTTCTCCCCAGGCCCGCAGGCCCGCTCTTGGGAAATTTTTTACTCCAAGTTCTGCTGGTCTGTAACTTGAGAAATATTAGTGGTTAGGAGGAATTCTCTATATCACTGTAAAGGTGAGGAAATTCCCTATCTAATGGGTATGTTTTTAGGAATTTTTAATTCTTTTAATCATGGGAAAAATCAAATTGAATATTTAACCGAGTTCTGGGAGTGGGTAAGTAAGAATTTACTCTGATGATTTTAAATATGTATTCTTTTCCCCAATTGTAATTAAACCTTTCTCTTGTCTTATATATTGTGGAATTAAATACCTTAGTATTTAATTGTTTTGGTCCCTTAACCCTAATATTTAAATAAGGTAATATTTATCTAAAATGTCAATGTAATCAGTGATATCCTAAGGAGATTTGAGCTAAGTGTGGACTTATTACACTTGTTGCTTTATAATGTGGAATTAGTAATTATTTTAATGGGAAATTTTATCAATTGAATTTAATTGTCCTTGAGACTTTGGTTGTTAACACTTTTAAAAAAAAATTATTCCATAATTTTGTAACTAAACCTAGGTTGTTCATGGGTCTCAAGTGGGATATTTTAGCGGGCATTGCAACAAACATATTAGAAAATTTTATATAAATATTATTTGAGTACTGCGTATCATAATTACATAATAAAAAATTAAACTATGTAAGCTACTTTTCACGTGCAAAAAATAATGTGAGGTAATCAAATAATGCAGACTATGAGGAGATAATACACCCTTGTATCCTCATGATTTTAATAGATAATGAAATTTTGTGAAATTAAAACTAGATTTAGATCACATTGATTTAGATACCCATATCCTGCATAAAAATATGATTACCAAAGGAAACATTCAAATGTAGTAAGGTAGGAGTTAGAACTTTGTGACTTAACCCTACAGATAACAATTTAAGTGAATAAAGAGGCTTGGCGTCGATACTAACTACATAATCCCAGGAATAATTATGAGGGAATGGACCAGTGTGAAGGGGAAGATGAAATATTATATACCCCTAAGAATATTAATACGAAACAAAAATCTTTCAAGAAGAGAAATCCATTGGAAATTCCCAATAGAAAATTAGAAGTAGATGGAGTAGAGGAGGAATATGATGAAATACCTCCAATAATACAGAAGAGGAAGACATATTAAAGGAAAATTAAAGACACAAGAACCTCCATTTGTGAGGAATAAAAAAATGAAGATTACATGGTTTATGACTTAAATTTATATTTACATTAGGAATATCCAATCTACTATATTCAAGTTTGGGGAGAAGTAGGACATAATGGAAAGGGTGTGATTGAGATTTGTTTGAATTTAAACTAGGATTAAATCATGATAACTAGAGAAAAGAGGGTTGCAACAGAGAATAATTAAAATTCTAATTGGGTGGAACCCCTAAATAAAATACTTATGTATCATGGATAAATGGAAGTATAGATAACTAAGGATCAAAGAATAGGAGGCTCTAACAGAAGAAAAACGTCACCACCTAAGGAAACCCCAAAAATTAAAAAGTCAAGGAAGAATAGGATAGAAATGAATATATTAAGGAGTATGTATATATAAGAGAAAGGAAAAGGAAAATTAAAGTAAATATATGTAGAATAGGATGACATGATAAGTGAAGAAGATACCATAATGAGTCTCATCATTTATTTCCATTGATGGAAAAAAAGGAATTTGTAACTTTAGGAGGATGTGGATCCCAAGATTTCTAGAAAGAAAAATACAATAAGGTATACTTTATAATGCATGTTTGTATAGGTGTAGATCAACATGTTGCAAATTTCCATAACGAATACAATATGTTGGTGATGTGAGAAGGATTTTCTTTCAAACAACTAAATGCTAAGAAAATAGACCACTCATATGCATTAGTTGCACAAATATCTAATGTCTGAAAAAGGATGTTCTCAAGGCATAATAGGAAATGTGCTAGAAGCCAGAGTCTAAATTAAATAATCACTAAATTCAAGGCCATTATGTGTTTTGGATGGCTCCTATGGGTGGATAAAAACATAGCTACAACTATACTCTTCAACCAACAAACTATGGAATGTAAATTATTGAAGTATTGTTTGACATGCTCCTTATGTAGATAGAAAGGATGATCGAAGATGATGGGCCACACAGATGGAAAAAGTCATTAAAAATAAATATAGAGACCTTTACATGGAAAAATGAAAAGAATGCAAAGAATTGAGAAAAAATTAAAAGGAAAAAACAACCTTTGTAGAAAATGTATTTGTAATATTTATGCTTGAATGCATCATAATGGAAGTTAACATCCTTCCAAAGAGACCAAACTATAATTTCCTTAGAATGCATGTAAATACAACTAAGGAAAAGGATGTCTTGTATACATTTTAACAATATAAGTAGAACATGGACTAATAAAATAGTGAAAAAAGGGATAAAATGTCTTTATGCCTTTCTAACCTCCTAAAAAAAATTATTGAAGAGGAAAGCATTCTTGAGGGAAAAAATAAGGATGTGGGGGAAAAATGTGTAGTTCTAAAATAAAAATATAAGGAACCCCAAAATGATGTCAATATGTTGAATGAATTGGTAATGCATGTTGATAATATAAAGCTAATATAAACACTAGGTTGATAAGTGGCAGTGTTTTGAAGATACACTATACAATGAGGTACACAACATTTTTTGAGGACATTAAGAAAGTGTTACCCGTGGATAGGAAATGAGCCAATATAGGGTGATATTGATTCAACATTTTTCAAATATATGTACAATTTCTATAAGTACACTTTCTAGGTGAAACATAAGTAATTATAGGGAGTTTTGAGCTTAAGGGTAATTTGAATACTTCTAGATGATGTGCATGTGCAGAAATAGGATGAATTTTTTTTAACATGCCATGCAATTTATTTTTTGGAAGAATTAAAAACTATAACATGTGGGGATGCTTGAGGAGGTGTGTATAATAATTTTACACAATAAAATGAAAATACAGAACTAGCCAGAACACATGACAACAATAACAACATCCTAGATAATTGTCATATAGTCATTTGAATGATGGAGTCAAGGATCAAAAAGGAAATAAAACTCCAAGTCAAGGATTTATTTTAGGGATGATAGAAATATGGTGATCAAAACAATGTGATAATAAAAAGTTATGAAAATAAGTAGAATTATAAATAGGATAATATCAGCTAAGGATTATTGTGTGTGCTAAAGATAAGGATTTACATTAGCTTGCATGAACACTAACATAAGACTTCTAGTTTAGGCTTTGTAAACTAGTACCTAAGGGTCGACACAACTATTAGATATGATGATGAAGGAATATTCCCCATTAGTATTAGTACTCCATTGATAGATTCATAATGTGAATGGTAAGAGTATTATAATTATAATGATCAATGTGATAAGCTTATTGTTGCACAATTGAATGATTCAATAAGAGATTAATCAATATTTATTAATGCTTAGAAACACTACTACACATTGATTTGTTACGTATGGATATTAATTACTATTTTACATTCTTTTGACATTAGTATGTGTTCATTGTGTTCTTAATTTCCATATGTGTAATAAAATACGTACTTTAGCTTAGAAGTCATTACCCATTTTAAATTGAAAGGATCAATGTTATTTCATGCCTCAAGTGAGAACATATGGATCAACTAATGTGTTATGCTAGTTAAGGGGCATTACTATTAGACATAAATTTCCATTAACTCCTCCCTTTCAAGGAAAACAAGGATGGAATTGTGCTCGAAAATTCTTCCTTTACATTTTCAATACATGTAAAAATAATAAATATATAGTCAACATGTCATCTCTTAGGATTTGTACATCTAAATTAAGTATGTTTGACAACTAATTATAACGTCAAAATTTTCACAAATTTCGATAAAAATACTTATAGTGCACTAGAATGTTCTCGGGCTTACAAGCTATAGTTTAATGGTACAAGTTTTATCGAATATAATTCTAATTTGTGATAACATACATGATGTTGTGAATATACTTGGTATTTAATGATGGGATGATATATTTAAAGAATGTGTTTCCAGCAACAACCTGATCACTTATAGATCTTTAATATGTGGAATTCATAAATGTAATTAAATTATTGTATCGAGTTTATATTAACATATGTAATATAGGGAATATACTTTATGGAATCACATAATATGGTGATTAGTATAGAGAATGCATTATTTCTAACGTCAAGGGAACATATGGGACTATGAGACGAGGAATTCATAAGCGGATGTCGGCATAATCATATCTCATCGAAAGGATACGTACGTGGTATAAAGATATATATTGTAAAATTGGAAGCTACTCAAATGCTCAGATTTCATAAATCTTTATTCATTAATCATTAGTTTCTATAATGAATATAATTATACTGGAAAGCATTTCATTTTCCCGCAAGAAAAACAATTATGCCACAATTCTCGATAATATAGACATTGGGTAAACCCTTAATCACTTATACAGTCCCCAGTATTTAGTGATGACTGTACATTCTTACCACTTACATAATTAGATTCGTCACTCGCAAGATACAAAACATCATGTGCTTTAAGAGTGGTTTCCTTTAAGTTAGATATGTTATAAACTGAGGCCTAAAACAAAGCTTTTCCCTGTGTGGAAGAGGTAAATCCTATGTAACACAATACCAAATCCATGTCAATCACAACATGAGATACACCATTCACTCTATTACCATATTTCGGCTGAGCCTAACGATCACGCACGTTAGCACAGCCTGTATCAAAACTCCACGACCTCTGCTATGTCAGGGACCCCACCAACCACTGCGCCACACTGTTTTTGGAGCATATCTAGGAAAAAAATGTATTTGACGTCAGCTGCTAACTTACGTGACAGTTAGGCTGATCGCCATATTTCCCTAACTCTGCTGCACCATTCTTAGTCAAACAAATAACTACATGTTTGGAGGCAACAGTGGCTGTAGAGATAATGGAGCCATTCCAGTTGGGTATCATAACCCTGGATTCCTACTTAATGTTGTGTATTACTTCTTTTAAAATTTACATTCACCACTCATTAAAATTACTCCATTTCGTATTCAGCGACGTTTGTTTTAGGATATTGTCAGTTCATGCGTTAGTGTAGATGATACTAGATGATATAGTTTGATTTTCGTTCTATATGAGCCATAGACATACCAAGTTATGTCGGAATACGTTTCATTATGAGTAATGTTTTCTCGGCCACTGTCTATATTTCCCAGCAGATTTCCACCGCAGAAAATTTCTTAGATACCATTTCTGGTTCAAATACTCTCACGTGATAATTGACATCTTCGTAGCGTTGATCCCTTCCCCTAAGGCTAAGGGGTTATAGAATTTATGATCTTTGTTTCTTCCCAGGGAAAGTGTCAGTATCCACAAGCCATCTGAATGCTCCACCTTAAGCATGGCCATACTTTCTTTCTTATGACGAAATTCGATCTCCACACTCAAAAACGGGTTACAACAACCATCCCCTTGATTTCAATTTCTATTCCATTTTAAATATCTCCATATTCCCTTTAAACAAACGTGCCAAAACGATGGGCAATATTCCCTCCTACGCTATCGTCTATCAAAAATATCTTAGAAAAATTCGTTGTGAGATTGTAACCGCGAATTTACGACCGCATCGTATTTTTTCTTTGCCTGGAGCCACCTGATCTTTTTCATGGAATTGTGGTAGGAAACAAGAAGATGATACTGAGGTCCTAACCTATACTTGATAGATACGATAATCATACCTGTTTTGGTTGTCCACAGCTTTCGCATCATTTGAACAATGGGATATGTAGGCCTCAACACGATAAATATGCTAATGTGAAAGTGTAAAAGCGCAAGGAACCCTGGAGCTTGTCTTCATTTGGGGGAGTAGAGGCATTCCCACATCTCAAATTCCAAGCCATACACAACATCTTTGTATAACACATCATCTACCTCAGAAATGGCTAAGCGGAAATATGTTTAATCTTCTCATACAACTGATCCATGGCCAAAAACTAGAACACAAAAGAAACCTATATCCATCTTCTCTTACCAAGCACGAGGATCTTTTCTGATACCATAAAGACAATGAAGGAGTTTGAAAAATAATTATGAGTCATATATAAATCCATGTGCATGTTCTATATATATGTCCTCTTGGAGACCACCATGCAAGGAAACACACTTAACATGAATATGAAAAACTAACCAACGATGCGAAGTGGCAAGAGAGAGTACAAGATGAACAAAATCCATCTTAGCTATATGGGAAAAAGTTTCAGAGTAATCGTTTAATACATGTACAACATATATGCTCTTAAAGATCCATTCACATTTTAGACGTTTGCTTCCCTTACGAAGAGGTAAAATAATATCCCACTTATGCTTAATAATCACCTCAGAAAATAATATTGGATCATTGGTAATGACTTGTCGCATAAGAGAACACCATATGTCTTTGAAAAAGTGCGAAGAGAAAAATATAGATCACCAACTAAGGCGCGGACTACGTGTAGAGTGCTTTGTTCCCACACAGGCATAAATTGTGATGAATATGGTTGGGATGGTTGAATAGGGGTAACATAAAAAGTATGATCATCAAAAATAGGAAGATCATCTCCGAAATCAATTTTATGAGGATATGGAGAAGAATCATACGTAGACTTATGTGGAGTAGGTAGACTATCAACTTGAACATCCTATCGAAACAATACATCTTTTTTGATAGGATCAAGAAGACATTAAGATCTTACATCTTCACAATAACAAAAAAAATATGAAGGGTTGGCTTTTCTTCTACAAGGATTTTTTGTTTCCATTAAGAAATAATGCAGATGACGTATTTTGATAAAAATGAAAAAAATGAAATGTTAGGCTTGGTCCCAAACAAAGATGCTTCAGATGTCATATTTCACACAACCTTGCAAAGCATGTGATTTTTGTTGTTATTAGCACAATTAATTGCTTCAGTCCCATATGCTGGTTGTAAAGTTTTAGAGCACAACATACAATCAGTCATATATTTAGAATGGAATTTTTTCTTCTCATATATTCCATTATATTATTGAGTATATGGTACAATGTATTGATATTGATTTCTATGTTCAATACAAAAATATTGGAAGGAAGTACTATTATGTTCCCCTCATTTTCAGTGTGTAGCTTCTTAAGTGGAAGAGATTCTTATTTTTCAACAAAGGATTCGAAAGCCTTGCAGGTCTTAAATAGTTCATTTTTAAAATTGAGAAAATAAACCAAATTTCATCTAGTGTAGTAATCACTGAATGTGAGTGCATACTTCACTTCCGAGAAGGTGAGAGTTGGAAAAGATATAAAATCACTATAAACCAAGTGTAACGATGTAAGAGCATGTATTTCCTTACCCACTGGAAATGGATCTTAGTGTTGTTTACAAAATAGACAACTAGGACACACTCAAAAAATACTAGAGACTTTTGGAAGGTTGGTTACAAAATTGTTTGCACTCATTTTATTCATATATACATAACTAAAAAAGAATTCATATAGATTTAAATTGGGTATGTAAAGAAGAAAAGGGAACCATGATTGCTTAGATGAAAATACCCATTCCTTCTAACTTTTGCTCCGTGTTTGACCTTGTTTATGTTCCTTGTGCCTAAAAGAAGAGACAAGAATGAATTGTAAGTGATAGGAGAGATTCTATGTGGTTTTCAATTTAATGTGTAAGTTTTTAGAAGTCCCAGGTGATGGTATGAGTCATGAAATTATTTAAAGGATGGAAAATGCATCATAGTGTTAAAAAGCCATATGGCGAATAATCTTAAGTCAGTTATGTTTCAAGCAGGATTTAATTTAAAAGAAAATAATTTGAATAAGAAGGATTTGGTTTTCACCAAAGAGTATGTAAGGAAGATTAGAGAGATAATTCCTTTTCAAAAAGAAGAATAAAGAATTGGAGTAATGAAGAAAACTTGTTATTTTGTAAGAATCACATAGTTATATGTAAAAGAAACTCTATTTTGATGTATTGACTTCTTCAATAGATTCTTGTGTTTAATTTGTATGGAATTATGACTATTGAGTTTCTTTATGAATTCCTAGAGTATATATAAAACCATATCATACTTTCCATTCAAAGTTTCAATTATGAATTCCTTGTTTGTAGCATGGTTGTTAATGAATGGGATTGTGTAAAGGATTGAAAACTATTTTTAAAGCCTTAACCATTGGTTCTAGAACTAAAATTTTGAAGTAATAATATTTATAGATTCATCTAATAGATTAAAAATGAATTTTGATTTCCAATTGGATAGATTTTGAGATAATGATGAGAATCTTGTAAGAGGTATAATAATTTAGTTTGAATTCTAGAGAAACTCAGTCGATGTTTTTGGACAGAAGTGATAAATTTTTAATGTAATTTCAAAAATATGGGGTTTTAATGTTTAACATTAATTCTGAGTATGTTTGGAATTTTGAAGTATTTTCTATTTGTACTGAGAATGCATGCAAACTGTTTGACATAATGTCTTCCTGGAAAATAATTCATAAATTTTAAATTTCATAATTAAAATGGATGAAATTTGGAGCATATGTTCATCATAGATAATTCTAAAATCTAGAAATTTTGTGGATCAATTGGCCTTGTGCAAAAAAAAATATATGTGACAGAAATTTTCTATAGACTGTATGTTTTGAGGATAACAAATACGACATTTTGGGTAAGATAAGTGAAAAGTGAGTTTTTGATCCTTATGATGTCAAATTATTAATTTATATAACCTTTTTTTGGAATGAGGAATAGAGTATAATTTCTATATAGGTTATCGAATTCTAATAACACTAGTATCTAATTCTATCCCTCTTGCTAAATTAGACAAACATGACCTCGTACAAAGAAAATAGAAGGATTGATTCGGCCATGGGAGCTAAAATTTTGTATTCGATCTTAACAATTTGAAGTTGTGAGATGTTGGGTGTCGCTGTGATGCATGTTTGATAAAAAACATTGGAGTCCGTAGAATTCGGTCTTGGGACATTGAAGCATTCGGACTCGGCGAGTACTAAATCTGAATTAGTGAGCCCAAAAAGGTCTGAACGGCATCAAATTCCAAATTATGAAATTTAGAATTTATGCATTTGGAAGTTTGGGGTTGTCATCTAGGTCGAGTGATGAATAGTGCCACAGGGGGAAGGAGAAAATACCTAAACATGAAATCTGAAATTTGCAATTGGGGCTTTCAAGATTTTAGAGAAATAAATCACCTGGATCGATGAATAGTTCCTCAAATGTCAAAACTTGAACCCCCAAAAGCCCGAAACCTAAACGCCTAAAATCCTGAAACCTAAATTCCTAACCTTCTAAAATGTTTTTTAGATTTAAGAATTTTAGAGTTTCAGAACGTTGTAACTCCAGTGCAAGTGAATGACAACGTGAATTTCAAAACTTGAGGTTCAAAATTCCTGAAGTCTGAAATTTCAAATTTTGGAGGGTGCGATACAGGGTGGAGGTCCCAATAAATTATATCAACCACTTGTATTTATTTCATTATGGCACCCTCATTTTTAGATGGCCATAAATGTTGACTAGGAGTTCAGATTTACACAAAATAGGACTCTTTGGAAAGATTTGTGTCCCCTACACAACCATTTTAGTGAGATTAATTATTTCAAAATGAGGGAATATAGTGTGCCATTTTAGAGGAATATTTCCTAATTCATCACCTACAAAAATGATTAAGGTATGGCCTTCCTTTCATCCCCAACAAGGTAAGGAACCATGGAGGTATGGGTTTTGCAGTGGCACCCATCATGTTTGCAAGATATTTTTAATGTATTTTTGGGGGGTTGAGGAAAGATTTTGATTTCCTTCTCTCTCCCTTTCTCTCATTCTTCCTATATATTGTAAGGAGAGGATGATTTCAAAAGGTTGGAAACTTTGTATATGCTCCTCCCTTCTTTCTTCTCTATAATATATTTGTAAAAACTCCAAACCACCATATTAGACATTGTTATGAAAAATATGTTAATTTGAGATTGATTTTGTTGTACTGTATCAATTTTGGGAGGAATATAAAAAGATTTGTGGAAGTTATAAACACCCTTTTGTGTTTTGTTACAACTCTTCCATTCTTTAATCACATGGAAATTATTGTAAAATATTGTGTTTTCATTGAAAGATTCTAGTTGTGTTTTGTTTATTGTGCAGGTTGTTCAACACTCTTTTTTTGTGTATCATCTTCCATTAGAGTAGGTTTTAATTTTCATGCATTTTCTCTATCTCTTTCTATTGTATATTCTCCCCCCTAGGTAAATATAGACAAACAATAGAAGAATATAGAAATCAAAGAAACTCAAACCCCTGAAATTTATTGCGTCGCCAACTGGAAGGGCGCAGGTAAAAAGATGTTGACATGAAAAAGGATGCGCCCTGGCACAGGTTAAAGGCACAGGTAAAAATATGTCGACATGAAAATGGATGCACCCTGGCGTAGGTTAAAGGCGCAGGTAAAAAGATTTCGACATGAAAATGGACGTGCCCTGGCACAGGTTAAAGGTATAGGTAAAAAGATGTCGACATCAAAATGGATGCGCCCCGGTGCAGGTTAAGGGCACAGGTAAAAATATGTTGACATGAAAATGGATGCACCTATAGCACAGGTAAGGAGATGTCGACACGCCAAAAGTCGTGCCCATGGCGTAGACTGGGGGCGCACAACACAAAGTGTCGACATCGAAAAATTCACACCCATGGCGTAGGTTAGAGTATGTTGACACATGGATGGATGTTCCTAGGCGAATCTTCAGGAGGCACAACATTTGGAGTGTTAACACCTCGAAAGAAAGCAAACCCTGACACAGATATTCAAATGGCCATAGCTTTTCACAGGGAGCTCGGATTCACACAAGGTTGGAATTTTCATAAATATTATGAGGTCCTCTGTCCAACTACCACTAGATTTATTTAATTAGGTTAGAACAAGTTCCTCAAAAATGCAAAATATAGTTCACCATTTTTTGGGTTTGCTAAGGTTCTCACCTACCACCATAATGGCATGAATTAAATGTAGTCTAGAGGTGGTTGGTGTAGATTTGGATTTCCTCTCTCTTCCCTCTCTCATTCTTCTTATAAATTGTAAGAAGGGGATTATTTCTAAAGGTTGGACATTCTTGTTTTTCACCTCCCTTCTTCGCTTTTGTAGGTGAATTTTTGGAGTTCAAACCTCCCATCTAAAACTATAATGTAACTTTTCCTCTTGGCATTTTTTAGTGTATTGTATCAATATTTGGAGCATATAATGTATATTTGCGGATGATTTTCAACCCTCTCCATGTTCATTTTCATCCTCTTGATATTTCACTACAAATTTTGTTATCTGTGCATGATCTTGCATTGCATTTTAATGATTTGTGTTTATTGGAAAGACAGGTGTTCTTCATTCCCCGGTGCATCACCTTTGTTAGTTTAGGTTCTATTTTATACATATTATTACCATGTATCCTTGGAAAGTTAGTTTAGGTTTTTTGAGTAAACCCTCTGCATTTTTACATGTTCATCTGAACAGAGGAATAGGAAGCGCCCTTCATCTTGAGAGATTTTCTGATTTCGCAAGGTCCCACACTTGGGAAAAGCTCCATGTTCTGCAATCGCACTGAGAGTCTCAACCCATCGAGTTGCTGACATTCAGGGGTGTTGTGATTCACCATCAACACTTTCTATTTGGAAATATTATATTTGGGTTAGATTTTTAACTCTTTGTACATTTAAGTAGTTGACACTAGGGTAGGATAGGAAGCCATAATTCTTTGGAGGGTTACCCCGATTTGAAAGTCCCACACTTTGGGATAACCCCATATTTGGCAAATCACACTTAATTCCTCACCCATTCACTCGAAATAAATTATAGGTGCTGCAATATTTCCATAAAAAAGAAAAAAAATCTAATTCTTTGATAAAGGAAATCAAGAGAGCTAGTTCAGAAATGTGAAGGGAAAACAAAGAAAAGGTAAGTGTTAATGGAGATGTATGAAAATTTATCATTTTTTTAGTTGAAATGAATTTTATGAGTGGTAGAAATAGGGTAAGGTGCTTAAATAATCCATTCAAGGTGGATAATTTCAATTATTGCAAGATTTAGCCATATTAGGCTACTTGAGAAGATTCTCATTTACAGAGCTTAGTAGAGCTTGTTTTCTTCATTAATCCTAACTTATTGAATGCATAATCAAATGTATTTTTCTCTACATCATTTGGTATCAGATCAAATATTTATTATTTATGATATTTTAATGATGGTGTTTTGGCTAATAGTGCATTGTGTGAGTATGTGAATGAGTTTGACAGGTGAAGAGATAAGAGAAGTGTATGTGTAAGACTGAAATTAGAAAACGAGGTTGAAAAGAGTGAGAAGACACCAAAAGAATAGATCTGTAATCATAGGTTAGGTTTCGTAGAAGAAAGGTTGAATGAAATTCTTGAGAAAAGATAGAAGTGAGTGAGATGATGAAAGAAATAGATGGATAAGGAAGAGTTGGTAAGAGAGATGTTAAGGTTGATTACCCACAATAAGAGATAAAAAGAGATAGAAAGATAAAAATAGGAATCCAATAAGAGATAAGAAGTAAGAAAGCAAGAAGAATGGATGGAGAAAGAGATGACAAAGTTGATAAAATATATACAGAGAAGTTAAGAGAATTGATCATGAGAGAAAGCATTGTGATTGATTTTTGGATTAGGAAGAACTCTAAGCGGCCTATAGAGCTTCTTGTCAGAAGAAATAAGAGAATGAAGCTGAGAGAAGAAATCAAGAAAGAGGACAAGAATATGAAACACGAGGAAAAGAAAGAAATATAATTTTTAAAAAATATTAAGGAAGATAAGAGCTATGTAGAGCTCTTGTATTCAGTGAAGAACCATGGATACATAATACTGAAATGGATGCAAAAACCAGAAGCAAAGAAAGAAGAGATACAACAAAAGATAATGAATGAAAGGTCAAAAGAAACATGATAAGGAAAATAAAATAAATAAGGATTATTAAGGACACAAGAAAAGAAAAAATATATGACGATGGTATGGAAAAGAAGCAACAAAATCATGGAGCAAGAAAGAGTGATTGAAATGAATAAAAAGGATGATAAGCTCATATAAGACAAAAAGATCAAAGATGCCAATAAAGAGATGTATGACAAAGATGAGTCTAAGGTAACCAACTTTGATGATTTTATGGATGATATTCATACTTCATTTAGTTACTTCCTTGAAATTGTACAAGGTAATTCTAATTGTGTATTTGAGAAGCACTAAACAAGGTGGAATGATAAGAATGATGAGAATAGAAGAAATGAAAATCAGTTTTGAAAGGACGAGGTAGATGATATATTGCAATAATTTATAGATGAGATGAATGGAAAGGATAAAAGTAAATGTACATATGAAGAAGTGATGGTTTCTTGGGAAATTAATGATTCAAATGAGGAAAAGTAGGATACAGGTATAGTTATAGGTCAACTTAGTATCATGAAGAACATGAGAAAGAAATAAAATATTTCAGAAAATGTAGGTTTTGGAAAGCAATGTTATGAATAAATGATGGACATGGACTATAGATGGATGAAAAATGTGACAAAGGATGAAGAAAAATATGTTTTTTATTTTTTGTTTGTGTTTACAGGTATAAAAAGTTAAATCTTGAAAATAGTGAAGGTGAAGATGAAGGTCAAGAATAAGGAAAGGAAATTGAAGGAAAATGGAAGGAAAAAGAGGAAGATTTGAGACGTAGGTGGAAATAAAGGAAGCAAGCACAATAGAAGTAGAGGAAGAAGACTAAAAACTTAAAAAATAAATATTAAAATTCGGTTATACAAGAAATTACATGGAAAATGTTTCTCCACATTAGGAGTATGATGCAGGGTCATCTTAAAAAAAAAAAATTGATACTTTATCAATATAATAATGTTTATGACTATAAGGAAAGTATGTTGGAGAAGGTTGAAGGAACGATAGACATATCTAAGAGGATTAAAAAGTTTCCAAATTCAAATTCTAGTGTTTTTCTACACAAATGTAATTCAAAATTTAAAAGCTTATAAAGGAGAAAAATGGCTTGTGCTACTAAGGATTTTCAGGTGGTTTGAGATCATATTTTTTCTATTCATGCTAATTACGCCATGTTTCTACCCACTCTTAAATCATTATGGTTGTTCTGATCAGCTCGCCATGTTGTCCTCGTGATATTTTTCTAGAGTTGGCCTTGCATTGAGTACTAATGACTTGGTTGTGTTGTGACTTGGATCGAATGGTCTTTTATCTTGGTGTATTTTATTTCTTGGAGCTCGAGATCAATGATAATATTCAAACTATTTGTATTCATGGAGATCATTATGTATGCATCCATTACCCAGGTCATATTCGAACTTGATTTAGTGTAAACTCATAACTTGATCCTGGTTTAAATGGCTCCACTGGTTAAAATTGTCTTGTTCATTTAATGTGTTCATCCAACTCACCCCTTTCACATTTAAGCTTGCCAAGATCAAAGGTATGCCATATTTTATTTTTGATAAGTATTTTAAAGGACTAAGGAGTTTTACAAAAACACATCTAGATTTTTTTGATGGATGTAATGAATGTTACTTGTATCAGAAGAAGAATATTTTCATATTTAAATCTCCCCTATATTTACATAAAACCACATTTTGAAAAATTCTACACATTGCAAATGTATGGCCTATAACTATTCATAAAAATATTGTAACTTTCCTCATTCATTTTTCTTTACCTGTGGAGAAAACGCGCCTTGATTTTTATTTAAAGCTTGCAAATTTCTACTCATTCAGTGTAAATTTAAATATATGTTTAAACCTAGAAGTATTTTGAATCTGAAAGGTATACTTTTAAGTTTGAAGAAAAAACAAAATTGACTTAATAATTGTAAACTATATTAGTGAAACTTGTTCTTTTAAAGGATTGATTTCTTTTGCAAATATGTGTCATTCTGAGATAATATTCATTTTATATCTGATCAATCTTGAATTTGTATGAAAACCTGCAACCTTATGGATATAAAATTATGATTGTGATCATCATGATCTAATTTGATTTCTTTCCCGTCGCATTTTTTTGTTTTTAAAGAAAGGACACTTCCCATATTTGACATGATGGTTTATGAGATTTTTCATTTTTATATCTTAGCCTATCCCTTGTTTTGATGAAAAGAAAAATACATTTAATCATGAATTCAATAATTTGGGAGGAATAAAAAAATAATGTCCACAAAAATCTACAAAGGAGTATCTTCTCAAATAGTATGATTAACTACAATCTGAATTTTAGAATTAATATTTGAAGTAGAACAATGTAATAACTTTAATATATTGAAATATAAATGCAAGATAATTTTATTGTATATTTCAAATGAAATGAAATGAGAGGGAAAAGGTACTAACCTTATATGCACTTACCTTGAAGTGATTTGGGACTAAGCAGGATGATGAATAGGTGGAATAGAGTGTCATAATACACCTTATAAAGTTACAGTAGGGTAAGATCTAGACAAAATGGGGTTCCAGATGAAGGATTAGGTCACCTAGGGTACCATGGTCTGAAATATGGGTGCCCTAGTCTGTGTAATAACCCAAATCCTGATCTTGGAAGGGTCGCTAGGTATTCGTAATAATTATCCTTTTGTTGTAATAGATTTGTTGATGATGCTATGAACTTGCAATAAAGAACCACCTGCGAAACATCACACCAAGAATCAAATTATAAAAAATGAAAGATGCATATGAAGGGGTCAAAATGTCTGTAATATCCACAATTGTGGTTTTACAACTAAGATTTGCACTACATCCCAGACACAATGTAGTTTTATGTGATTGTGTGTGCAATCATGTACCTAGGATTCTTTAGCGCCAATGATGCAAAGATAGGGGAAATAGCTAGATTAAATTAAAAATGTTGGATCAAATAGAATAAAGTTTCCTTTCCTGTTTAGTGTGTGATGTAGAGTAGTTCCCAAATGAAGTCGCTTACTCTATGTAGATAGCTAGCCCTTAGAAGAATATATTCCATTGATAAGGTAGTATGTATGTTGTGTTTATATAGGGATCTCTTTCTCAAATATCAATACTAACGACACCTTATGCAAACTACTGACTAGGTCAATAAGAGGAAAAATCATAAGTACTGACCTGAAACATGTAAATGGGAATCAACTGTGACCAAGACTAGGGCACCTGAGTTTCCCTAATCCCTTTCTAGGTGTCCCAGTCAGAGACTAGAGACAAAAACTAAGTGAATAACAAAATCTAAAAATGCTTAAGAGATGATAACAATTTTACAAGTATGTGATGACTGTACAAGAAAAACAACGACCCAGAGCAACTAGACTAATGACATGTTTAGAGGATGTGTCATGAGGAAATAATTTTCTTATCCAAGATCTATATATAAAACAACATATTTGCTGGTATAATTATAGTAATAAGTGCATGATTTTGTCACTACATTTACCACCACTTTATGTTGGTGAGTGAAATCTTGGTAACATAAAGTAGTTGTAAATGCATAATTGAGAGAAATATGGAGAAGCTGATGTTGTAGTACGGAGAAGATGATGATGTTATATGGAGAACCATATAACATTCTGAATTATGAATCACCACGTTGATTAATGCAACATAGTGAGAGATGTAACATCATGATGAAGTGCAGTAAATGAGAGTGATGATTCTAATATTGGATGATTGACGATTTTAAATATTATATGATGATGATGATATGGGTAGGGAGTGATCAATTTGAAACCCTATTACATGTATATGAATAACCAATCAGAGGATTTTTTCTTCCTATAGCAAGAGGAAGAGTGGAGGGAGAATGATGTGCTATTCTTCAACCTTTAACTACATCCTCAAGATCTAGCCACTATAGAAAGAATCTAATAAAACTTTTTGTGGTTTTCAGATCCAAATAATTTGATCAAATCAATGTATCGATATAGAATTGGTATAAGAAATGAACTCTTGCCCCCACTCCATGGGTGTCACCGCAATGTGATGGCTTCCAAGTTAATTCATGTGGAAGTAAATGAAAAATGTATGATGGATTCCAAATTAGGTCATCTGGTAAATTAACAAATGTAACTACCAAGTTAGGTCATCTAGGAGGCGGCATATAACTCAAAAGTTAGGTCATCTAGGAGGCAACATATAACTCAAAAGTTAGGTCATCTGGGAGGCTGATTTTCTTGTATTATATTGATTGAATGGTATGATTTCAATTGCTATAAATTTTAACATGTTGATTGTTTGATTGACTCATTATTGTGGTTGGTTACTCATAGATATATTTCATGCTTGTTTCCCCCAAGTTATGTCATTAGGGGGAATCACCAGTAAATTATGAAATAACAAATGGAATAACTTTATCGCTTTTTCCTCCTGGTTAGGTCATTAGGTGGGAGTTTATAAAAATTGATGAGATATCACATATATATATTATTTATTTGCTTCCACCAGGTTAGGTCATTAGGGTAAAGTAAAGTGATGAAATATCACATGATGCATTAGGATATGTTTGAAAGTGAAGAATTAGTAGTGTTAATTCATCACATATTACTGTATGGGAATTATAAAATGAATCAAATTGTATGCCCCCCTTTTGGCGAAAGGGTAAGTGATGATACGAAGGAATGCTCAGCCGAAATTAAGCATGAAATTGATAGTGTTTTATAAATATCATGTAACTCCCGCTAAAAACACCCACACGAGACCCAAGAACAACCTAGGGTTAGCTAGAAAAATTATAGAATAATTTTTTTCTTTTAAAAATTGTGCCCGCATACAGACCTTGAAACTACAATTGTCACATTAATGTTTCAAAGTCAAAAAATTTAGTGAATAATTTCTCATGATAACATACTACTTAAAATCTACATTATACTTTAATATATTGGATTTGACTAAGCATGTTTAATCTCCCTAAGTGTTAATTTAATAAACAATTAAATTCCTACTATAGTTAAATATTCCCCATGGGATGTGAGGATAAAAGTGGCCAAAGTAATTAAATACCAAGGTTATTTAATTTTTTCTATAAAGTTGAAACAACTAGTAATATCCCCCGTTAATATTGATTTAGGATAATAAATGCTTCGTTACCCCATAAAGTGGCCCCTTGAAAGTCAACACACGTTTTGAAATTAAACATTTAAATTAAAAGTGTAATTTTCACTCACCCATTCTCCACTTACTTTTTGTAAGGATAAATCTCATCTCTCAGATGGAGTCAATTAGGGCCCTTGATGAGGAAATAAAGAAAACTAACCCTGAAGCATGCTTATGAAGTCTTTTTTCTTTTTTCATTTGGATCATTGTTTTCTCTTTTGTTTTGCAGGTTGTTGGAGGAGGAAGGGAAGCCATTGGAGGCAGTCTTAAGCTTTTGGAGGAATGAACATGCTTCTTTATTTTCTTGTTTGTTTATACCCTCATTACGGTTTTAAATGTATTTATATATTTTATATCATTCATTTTTAATGGATTTTCCTAAATGGGCTTGTGGGTTTTGTCTCATTTTAGTAATGTAGCTAAGTTTGAAAAGTGTCTCCATTTGAGTATGCAAAAATACACACACACACACACACACACAATAACTCTGAAATCACATTATAAGTTATTTAACTATAATATTATTTATATATATACAGACAAAAAAAACAAATTAAGACAATATATTCGGCGCAGCAATTTTTACACAGTCCGCAAAATAATAAAGAATGCGCAGGGGGGTGTATTACCCGTGGAAAGCTCTTACTGATTTACATTTAGTAATGTTTGGGGGGGGTGCATTATGTTAAAAGAATTTAGTTTTGGGTTGGGGGGAGCGACCCCAAAACCCTTCCTTTATTAACTAATATGCCATAGCCTTATATGGCTTAAAACTTCGGTCCCTTTCTTTTTTATGTTTGGTTGCTTATTACTTTTTTTTGTTTAAATATAAAGTTACACCTTTTTATTTATATGTGTTTATTTATATATAATATCATTGTTATTAATTTATTTAATATTAATAATAATATAATATTAGTAATGTATATAGTATTATTAATATTATTATTGTTACAATAATAATATTTAAATAATGATAATCTTATCAATAGGAGTAATAGCTATATTACTGATGGCATTACCTAGATTAAAGTTTACACTTAAAATTATTATTTTTTAATAGAATTTTAATAAGCGTTTAGAGGGAAAGAAAAAATTCACTTGTTATAATATTGGCCTACATGGTTTTATAAGTAATTTTGTAATAACTTAGTAATAATTTTACACATTCCAAAAAGCTAAGCCTAATTTCAAATGGGTAATTTCTTTTCTCTGCTAGATTTAAAAATTTAATTATTTTGTTGAACATGTAAAAGACAATTAAAATTTTAATTTATTTCCATCTTAAGTATACATATTATTACTCTCTTTCAACAATGTAAGTAAATGAACAACTAGGCTAAGTATTTCCTTTACATGGCTTTCAAGTAATACATTGAAATTTAATATTTCATCATGTAAATTCCTTAACATTCCACAAAAGGCTTTCAACAATATTTCTAATACTTTATTTAGAGAAAGAACAACACACTTAATGAAGGTTGCCATTCCACTAAAATAGTAACAAGGTATTATCCAAATCACCCTTTTATTACATCAACTAGCTTCACTAAAAGAGCCTTTCATTTCCACAGACATTACAACAAAAAACTAAATTTACAAAGTCAAATATTTCCTTCCCCTTTTCACATACAATCCAGTTTTAATGTCTAAGAATCAACACAACTTTTCATCACAATTACTAATACAATGTCTTCCACTTAAAGTGGAAAATGTTTACAGGAAAGAAGGAGTAAAATGAACTTCAAATTGTCTTCAAGCATACAACCAAGATCAACTCCCCAACCAAGCTCCATCTTCTCATAATTTGTTCACGATAAAAAAAGGAGGGAAGATGCAACACTCTTCACCCAACCAAGAATTTCAATGAGCAGGGGAAGCCATCCTCCTCATTCGCCCCCGAGCCACAACCACATTGCAATGAAAAATAGATTCAACTCATGGCAACAAAACAAGATTACACATCAAAATACTAGATTCTACAACCATACCAAGATCCAAACAATACAACTATAATCACAAGAAGGAAAGCAAAAAATACACATGGCTTCAACATGCAAAAGCTAGATGAGTAATATCTATGGGGAGGTCACTTATTCCTTCCAATGGGAAATGGGTGCCCACCTAAAAACCCTAAAAAAAACACATAAAAAACCCTACACACTCTTATGTCTCCCTCAAGTACCTCTTATACCTCCCACATTCTCTTATGCCTCCCCACAAATCTCTTATGGCTCCCTCATAAAATAGACCAAGTAATAAATGCAAGAAATTTCTTGTCGAAGGTGGGTCACCCAACCCAACTCCATCCAAAACATGGTTAGAACTCTTATGCCCCCAACATGAAATATCCCCATAGTCCCATCATACACCACACTTAAGCAATCTACCCAAACAACCAACAGACATATCAAAACACTAGAAAAAAACATGCACATGTACACAATATAAAAAGGAAAATATTTTACAAGAGTATAGCTCATACCTTTCAATGGTAGAGCTTGATCCAAGAGCTCCACACCAAGCTTCTCTAAGTCCAAAAAATCACCAAAATCTCCCACAAATCCAAAAGAATTCCAAAATCCTCTAACTCCCAAAAATGCAAGAGCACAAAGAAATGAAGTAACCCCAAAACAACCAAAATAACTTGAATAATTAGAAAAGGGAGAGGGGAGGGTGATGTGTTTCCATATAGGATGCCACATCACTCATCCTCAAATCCACCTCACAATTCAAACCTCAAACTCCAAATCAAAATTAATAAGTGGGTGAAAAAAGAACATTTTACTTACACACGCAATCCAAGCCCACACCCCTTAAGGTCTAAAATTAATTACATTTAAGAAGTTGCAATAAAAACTTATAATTTTTCTTCCCAAAACACATAGTGGGGCCTATTTTTAACCCCCCACCCATAGGTAGGGTTGGTATAAAAATTTAAGAGGTGTGGGACAAGTTTAACTTGTTCCACAAGCCTCCAAAATTGTGTCTTAAAGATAAATTCAAATTTTCATGAAGGGGGAAAGTGTACAACACTCAAGATCATAAGAACTCAACTTACAACATATAATCCAAGAACCATATAATCTAATAAATTAATTCTTTTAACCCTTTTATAATTTAGTTTAGTAAAATAATTAGTTTACTAATCTAGACATAAATCAAGTAATTAATAAAAGGAGAATACATAACTAAAAAAATCACATACTAAAATTAAATAAAGGAAACTAAATGAAATAATAACACATAACCCCTTGGTCATAATTAAAGGTGATTACCCCCATGGGAAACCCCCCAAAAATAATTAAAACATACACACATAATAAAATACATGTTGCCATGGTGACCATCATTGAATTCAACATTCTAATGTGGTTGGTCTCCAATCCCCCCAATGTTTGATGTGACATGTTTACCTACGAAACACATAACACCTCCTTTGGCCTCATGACCGCATCAAAAAATCTAAAATAAATGTACTCCAAAATCATCTATATATGAACCAACACATCATCTAGTCAAGTAATGACATCATTTACAATTTCTAATAACATCTCGGTCCTACATTTCATCAATAACCATATGATCATAAGATTGGTTCAATTGTCTAGGTCTACTCAATATGACAAAATATCATGTCTGAAATATATATATCTATATCTATATATATAACCATGTCAACAACATATCAACATCAATATAAAAATGTCTCTAATAATCCACATGCATCATATATTAATTAAAATCCATAATAGTTCATTATCTCTAACATCTACAATAAAGCTAAATCAAAAACTACAATAATATCCATAAATATAGTCGGTAGTATCAAAATCAATAACAAAAAAGTGTCAAAGGGAAGTGGTCACTACATATCGCCAAAATATATGTCAATTGAGTGAAATATAGCATTGAAGAGAAATAAAACATATTTTGTTAGTGTGATATGAGGGTAGGTTGAATTATGAAAATAATTTTTTTAAATACTGTGTAAATCAGAGTAAAAACACTCAAGATATGATGAAAATCGTGTAGTGTGCATTAATAAAGAAAATGATAATGAAATAATGACTATAGTAAAATGGGTACGCAAAAGTCACTATAGATAGTAACGTGAAATATGTATTAGTCACTTCATTTTATTTTTTGTGTGAGTGTGAGATTGAGCTCTGAGTTTGGAAAGATGTCACTGGATAGAGAAAGAGAGTACTAAATATGCATGGGCATGATGTGTGTTATCCCACTTGTATAATGATCGATAAATATTTACTCATGAGCAACATAAATATGGGATAGGAGCTACTACACAATTGCATATATGGGTCTAGGAGCATATAGGAGTATTCAGGCTCATATTGGTAGTGGTTGTTATTTTGATTCCTCCTAACTTATTCAATACATAATGAAATGTATTATTCTTGGCATCAAAAATTGAGTTAGGCTTAGATATAAAAAAGGAAATTTTCAAAAACTATCGGGTCGAATACAAGAAGTTTCTTTTTCCAAAAATTAAAAAAAATGATATAGGAAAGAAATCATAACAGATGATGATGATCAACACCATACTTTTATAGACATAAGCTTACACGTTTTCATACAACTTCAAAAATGATCAAATGTAAAATGAATACCATCTCACAACGGATACACATTTTTACAAGAAAACAATGTTTTAAAACAGAGATTTTGAGAAATACTGGTTGTAGTTATCAAGTTAATTATGATTTTTATTCAAACTTCAAAACAAATCTTTAAGATTCCAAAGACTTCGAGATCTGAATTTATCTTTAAATTTACACTTAATGAGTACAAATATGTAGCTTTACAAACATATGTGGGTTTTTTTCTCTCAAAAGGTAAAGAAAAATGCATGCAAAAATTTATAGCATTCTAACAAATAGTTATAATCCTTACATTTGCAAAGTGTACAATTTTTCAAAATACAGTTTTACAAAAATATAAAAAAGATGTAGTTTTGAAAATTATCTTCTTCATATACCATTAAGTTTCATTAAATCCATCAAAAAAATATAGGTGTGTTTTTGTAGAAACCCCAATTACTTGAAATTACTTATCAAAAATAAAATATGACTTACCTTAAAGATTGGAAAAATCAAATGCAAAACGGGTGAGTTAGTTGAACACATAACAAAACCGGTCCAGTTTTCTAACCAGCCAAGCCATTGCAACTAGGGCCAAGTTATGAGTATAGCATAGTTTGAGTTTCAATACCAGCTAGGTAATGGTATGCACACACAGTGATCCCCACGAATACAAAAAGATGGAAAAATATCAGTGATCTTGAGTTCCAAGCGAGGAAACACACTGAGATAAAACACTGGGTGAGAAAATTCACACCATAACCAACTCATGATTACACAATGTACGGCCAACTCTGGATAAAAATTTGGTAGGAAAATATGGCAAGCTAGTAGGAAAAAACATAATGAGTTAACAGTGGGTAGAAACACGGTTGGACTAGTACGGATAGGAAAATGATGAGCTCAAACCACCAAAAAACCCCAAGTAACAAAAATTATGAACCCTCAAAAAATAGCAGACTGCAACATGAGCTCGTGTGAAAACTATAATGGTCAAGCCAACAAAGTAGATACCCAACATTAGCTTAGTGGAAACATAGTGCTGAGCTCCCAACAATGAAAGGGTGAGCTAAGGTTGGCATAAAAATATCCAAGCTCAAGCCAAACACATAACATACAAATTACAAAACCCCCATGATCTTAGCATCGATATTTTGAAAAGGGCTCACTGAGATCTCAAAACAAAGTTTAGGGCTGATTTCCTAAAGACTAAATGAGACAAACATTTCTGAGAAAAAAATTACTTATATACAGACATGACAAGCTCTCTAATGGAAAAGGTGGTTGAAAAGGATTGAAAACGTGGCTCACAATGATTCAAGATAGATAAAAAAATTCACCGAGATGGAATTAAAACAAATCTCATTCAAAGGTAATAAACAAGGTGCCAGTAGACCCAAGTTGAATAAGAGATCTAGGATTCTAACCACAATTAAAAACCAAACAAAGAAAAAAATTCAAACTCAATAATAAATCTGTCTCAAACCCATTACACATCTCATACAACCACTCGAGCATAATACCCATATTACTCAGTTAACAACTGAGCTCAAAACCAGAAAAACAATGGCGGTAAAGTGTGAATATGAAGAATATGGCAAGAAATGGTCACTATAAAAAAATTATTACAATGTTCCACCTTTTCATGAGCCTCCCACAAGCAAAGTGTGAATGCAAATTTTTTTCCACCTTAGGCTTTCAACCCTAATCTAGTGGGTTTACTAAAGTTAAAAAAATAAGACAAATATTTAACACTCATTTTCCTTGCCCATGTCACTGATGGTATTTTCCCCACGTTTTACTATTGTGATTATTATGCATCTGGGAGGTAGTATTTTGCTAAGTCAAAGAACCAACTATTTACCTCATGAAATCTCAAATAGCCAATTGTTACCCTATTTTCTATTACGGTTATTTACCTTAAATTTTGCAAAAACTCTCATACAATTACCTTAATATTTGCTAAAATTGGAGTGTTTACCTTGTTTTTTGCAAAGAGAAGGTTAACCCAAGTCAATAGGGAGTTTGACCAAAAACATATAGACCATGCAAATCATATTTTTATCCTTGTAAGGCTCGTGCACAATGATTGTAGCTTTGATATTATTAAAATAAACTATTTATCTACAAATGGATCGAATTATGCAAGGGAGGTAAAATATAACTAACATTGGATTTGTCTCCAACTAGTAAATTCTAGTTGAGCTGAAGTTGAGGTGCTATTTTTAAAAAGAGATTATAGTGAACTCCTCTTTGCTTTTGATATATGTACTGTTGTTTTTTAAGAAAGTGAGGAGATAATTATTTTGTCATGCCTAGATATGCAGGTTTCCATACTACAAAACCTTTTTGAAGCAATAAAAGACTGATTTTCTCACATTTTAAATTTTTTGAAGTGTGTTAATTTTTTTTTATGTGTATGTGTTAGTGAATTTTTATTTCCTTTGCATGATCTTTGACTTAAAATACCTCCATTAAGTAGTTTTGAAGCTTTGCAGATCAATTTAGGTACATATTAATGCCTTTTGTGATGTTTAGAAGTCCATTAAACAACATATGAAGTTCTTATTTTTATGTTTTTAGCAGTCAATTATTGTTCTTTGTGTAGTCATAGGATTCCAAGATATTGGTGTATCACATATATTACATGTTTTCCATTGATTATTTTTTTCTATCCCTCATCAATTCAAGAGAACTAGTTTAGGTGATTAATCGATGGAACTAGCCCACTTTAGAGTTTATTCTCAACTTGAGTCACCCGTTCTCAGAGAAGCTCACATTGTATCAACTGAATATAATTATTTATTGCACATAATGACTAAGGGTACTCTTAAAAGTGATAATATCTTTTGGCATGCTTGGTGAGACCAGGGACAAAATAATGGCTTTAAATCAATATTTAAATGAAGCTCCTATCTTCTAATTCTTGTTCCTAAAATATCAATTGCTCCTAATTAGAAATATAACATGATTTTTATAGCAGTTATCACCACTCAGGAAGACAGATACATAGATTTAGGATTTATGATTAGCTGGGTAAATTTCATCCAATATGAACTCCTTACTGCAGAGATAATTTTGGACAAATATATTAATAGATCGACATTAATTTAATGAATATTGGCTGGTGTTAGGTTAAATTCATTACATATTTCTTCGTGTTCCATGCCTAAATTCAACAAAAGTTCATCATCGAGAGGCATTCCTTTTGAATTTACTCAATTACTTATTAATTTTGTTAGAGGAAGAAGACTTGGGAATACTACACCTTATAATAGGCTTAACACATATAATCCAATGAAGAAATTTTTCATTCAATTCACTTTCTTTCCAATGGTAAGAAATAAATATTTTATTACTGTCAAGGGTGGTAGTCCTTCGTAACCTATTTTTGTTAATAAAATACTCGCTGCTTCCTTGAAAACTCTTCCCTATTTTAGTTGTGAAGATCATACTAATCCCATTAGACATATCAGAGACATTGCTTCCCTATATTTTGTTCATAATTTTACTCATGAAAATGTTTCCTTAATATATTTGCATCATATTCTAAAGGTAAAACAATCTAATGGTATATAAGTTCTCCTATAGGGGCAATTACTATAGAATATCAATTTGGTGTTGCCTGGAGTAAAACAATTTTAGGATAATTTAGATTATCTACCAGTTATTAATAAACTTACAAACATTAAAAGAGTAACTTAAGAATTGACGATAAAATTTAACTTTAATTTCAGAAGGACTTGGGAAAGAATACAATAAGTTGTTATACCATCAGTTGAATATCCATTTTTATAATACTTGCATTAAATAGTGATATTGTTATTATGATTTAGTCCATTTGTGTTACTACACATCCTGTTGCTCTTGACATATAAATAGGAATATAAAACAACCTTATCCAAGATGGTAAATTTTGCCCTAGATCTTATTCTAACAGCTGAAAAACTAGCTTAACCTTCCACAATTCATCTCAATGACATTGATGACTTAAAAGGGGTTTTCTAAAATATGTCAAATCAGGTAGTGTAGTTGAAAATATAATAGTTTCATGAAAATATATCATATCAATCTCTTTATGTGCCTCAATATCAGCCTTATAACAGTTATATACCTCCTTCTCAAGGTTATAATCCTTCTTACAAAGCTCAAGGAGTTATTATAGTAGAAAACCACTTATAAATATTGATCCAAATGTGCCATCAACATATATAACTTTAATTCCAATGCAGCCCTAGATTAATATGATACCTGATGCTAATCTCCACCCTAATGAGCCAAATACAACATTGGAAATTATGGCACAAAGTTTTCGTATGCCACAAATGACTATAGAGAAAGCATTTTATCAGGCTATCTAGAGTGCATTTATAGCATCACAAGGTGATCAAAATTTTATTCAGGGGTATCTTACTGAATCTATGATAAATTTTGATGTTAGAAATCATGTGGCTCTTAATAAAAAATTTGGAGTCAAGGAAAGAGGTTATTTTGTTACAAATATAATAAGTTTAGGAAAGAAAGCTATGGAATAAAATAATAAAGATCAAGCTGATGTTCCTACTCAAGAAAATCAGAATATTAATTATGGTAAGAGTTAATTTTCACCCAAAGTATAAGAACAAGTTGTTGTTCCAAAATTTTAGTTTAAGGTAGCATTTTTCCCTTTAAATATTGTAGATCATATGAAGAAATCACATGTTAGTATGACTATGTCGGGATCGTTATCCATTATAGGACATAAGGATTTACTTTTCAAAGAGATGTCAGGTCCCTAAGTATAACAAAAATCAGAAAAAGGTGAAGCAAGTACAACTGATATAATTATTAAAAATGCAGACCAATAAATGAAGAATTCATAACAACAAGCATCTAAGGAATTAAAATCTACTATTGCAGAGGTTAAACTAGTTAAACCACCTCCTTTCTCTCTTTCATCAATAACAGTTGATTCATTAGTACACAACTAAATGGTGGATAGTGGATCAAGTAGTGTTATGGTAGCCAACATGGTTGTAGATAATTTGGAATTTAATTATAAACCAAGTGTTAAAGGTATATGGTAGCTAAATGGTTCCCTAAATAAGACAATTGGCATGATAAATAACTTAAAAATCACTTCGCATGCTTTCCATGGTGTAACAATTTTATCTTATTTTATCTAAGAATGGAGGTTATATTTTAGTTGATTGGTCTTATATTTTTTCTAGAACCACATATGGAAGAAATGTGAGAATCAATTCTAAACATTTGTCAAAATTTCATACTGAACATATTATACAACTACGACGGTAAATGCAAATTATTCTATCACTAATGAGCGACTAGATGAGATAGAATGTGAAACTCATCATGCATTAGAAGGTATTACTAATTTTTTTAAGGATGAAAGGGCTAAAGAAGTTTATGAGCATGATCCTTCTAGAGTTATTGAAATAAAAGGCCATTTTATATACTATTTTCATGAATAAAAATCCAAACTTCTAGCCATGGAAATGGGAAATAAGCTTGAGAATGGTATTTGGAAATTATTTTTTGATGGCTCTAAAAATAAACATGGTTCAAGTGTTGGTCTTATTCTAATTTCACCCACTAATCAGAGGTATTTTTCAGCTATTAAGTTTCAGTTTGGTTGTTCTAACAATGTTTCAGAATATGAGGCACTTACTCATGTCCATAGAGTGGGAAATGAAGAAATGAATAAAATGTGTGCATGTATATAGTGATAGTGAGCTAGGTATACATTATGTAAGAGGCTATAATGCTTGAAAAAATATATTAATGAGGACTTAGATACATAGAGTTTGGGATATGATTACATATTTCCTTGCTTATAATATTCAATCTCTTCCGAGAGATAAATACAAACATTATGATATACTTGTAGCTATTGGATCTATATTTGACATACCTACAGATATCAAAAATGATAAATAGAAGCCTCATATCATATGTTTGGTGAGGCCATCCATATCAATTAATAGTTGACATTGGAAAGTTTTCTATAATGTTGTTCATTTATTGAGATTTTTATAAGAAGAGGATGAATTTTCTTCACAAAATAAAGAAAAACACTTAAACATAGGTATGGAGACTAGATTTTGTAACTTAAGAAAAAAATATTCCTAAAGGCCTTGTAACTCTTGAAATAATTATGAGAGAGTATGATTAAATTAAACAAGATAGATCTGTTCTTACAACAACTTACAATCAACATTAAAGTGTTAGCATTATTGATGGAAAAAATCTTAATCTTGTAAGGTATGTTCAAGATCAGAAAATGATGCATTCATTGATTTATGTAGAAATTATTTAGATGTGTTTTTATGGAATTACAATGATATAAAGGGGTTTGATACCTCATTATCCCAACACATAATTGAAGTATAAGATGATGTAAAACCTGTGAGGAAAAATCAAAGGAAAATAAATCAATAATTGCAAGCATTGATGTAAAAAGAACCTGAGAAACTGATGGAATATTTCATTATCTTTCCCACCAAAAAATTTATTCAGGTAGCCAACCTTGTGTCGGTAAGGAAAAATAATGGTATAATTTCAATATGATTTTATTTTTCATGATTTAAACAAGTAATATGTTTAATTGATATAGTGTATACAACCAAATAGACCTCAAAGAAGAATGCCAATTTATAACAACATTCACAACTAAGTGGTCCACTTATACATATAGAAAAATTCCATTCAGAATATCCAACGTAGCCAAAGAGCCATGGATATAGTATTCCAATGTATTATCAATAAGTTATTTCTTGTTTATTTGAATGATATAATAGTTTTTCCAAGGTTACAAGTGATCAATTATCACATCTCAAATAAGCATTTGAAATATGTAGAGAATATAAAGTGTCACTCAATCAAAAGAAGTGAGTATTTTATTTTCATGAAGGAAAGTTGTTTGGTCATGTCATCTCAAAGCATGGAATGATTATTGACCAAGAAATAGTAAGTTCCATTATTGCATTTTCCTTTCCAAAACATAAGAAAGCATTATAAATATTTCCTAAAAACATTAATTTCATAAGGAGTTATATTGTTGATTTTACTTCATTATCAAGACCACTAACCAATATGCTGAAGGAAAACCATATTTTTATAGGGACAAAGGAAGGAATAAACATATTTGAAGTCACTATGCAAGATATAACTTTATCTCCCACACTCATCAATCCTAATCTTTCAAAATATTTCATATTACATGCTTATGCTAACATTGATACAATATCATGAATGTTGACTCAACACAATAAATATGGTTTGGAGAATGCAATGTAATTTTTCATTCAAATCTTGTTGGAGTATGAAACAAGGTATTCATTTGTTGAAAATCATGTCCTTTCTATTTTCACATCCCTCACAATATTGAGGAATTTCCTCTCTAACAATAGACTTTAGTCAATAATTACTCACCTTAGCATTAAGGAATTTTTGTTATAGAAGGATATAAGTGAAAAGAGAGAACTTTGGATAACTAGAGTTATGGAGTATGACATAAATATTTAAGTTATAAAGATGATAATTGGAAAATCTTTATGTGATCATTTGGCTCAACATTTTCAACAAAACAAAGAAGATGTCGTCTTTATGCAAAATGAGCCAAATGAAGCAGAAAATCAACAAACTTAAAGTTGGCATCACGACATGGTAATGTACTTTAAGCATGATATCCATGGACAAAAAACATAAAAAACTCTAAAAGAAGATATTTTAGATTGAACTAAGTTCTTTACTTGTTGGTTAATTTTATTTTATTCAAAAAATCGCTCAATGGTTTACTTTGGAGATGCATCGAATCAATTCAGGTTGAAAGGATACTTGAAAAATTTCTTTCTAGAAAACATGGAGGACACTATTATGAGAAAACAAATTCCCTTAAAATCATGAGAGGTGGATACTATTGGCCAAGTATTTTTAAGGACTGCCATGTTTGGGTAAGAAAGTGTCAAAAATGTGTATTTTTCACAGGTAAAGAGAAACTTGTCACCTTTCCCCTTCAGTAAATTTCAGTTGACCAACCCTATATCTAATGGGGTATGGACTTCTTAGGACTCATTAATTCACCTTCAAGTTGTGGTCATAGATGGATAATCACTTAAAAACATTACTTGACATGCTTGAAAATACAAGTGGCCTTAATGGAAGAAAATGAAACAAGTATTTTTAACTTCTATGAACGTTTGATAACCAAGTTTGGTGTTTCTTAAACCATCATTTCAGATAATGCTAAGGATTTTGTAGGAGGAAACATTATTTCACAGGATGTAAAATGGTATTTTTCTCAGTAATTCTTCTAGTTATTAACCAAAACAAAATGGCCTTGTTGAATCCACTAGTAATAATATTTTGAGTATTATCAGGAATACTAATTAGAATCATAAAACTTGGTACACTAAATTTATAGCATCCCAATGGGCTGATAGGATCATTCAACATAGGTCCACAATGAGACCAAATTAAGTCTCATTCGATGCACCAAATGACAATAATCTTTCTCATATAAAGTGGATTTAGATGTACTCTTAAGAACTATCTAGCTTATTCAATATTAAATGTAGAATATATTTAATCTATCTTTCAAATTTCTATTGCAATCTAAATTTTTTCTTTTGCTAATATTTATTCTAAGTAAGAATGCAAAATTGTGTGGGAGCAATTTATTTGATCTCTTCATTGTATTACAAGAAGTGTAATACTCACATAGCAAAGAGCACATGAATCAAAAATATTATAGAATTCATAAAGCAAAGAGCACAAAAAATCAATTAGTGCACTAACACGTGACTGTAATTGGTGTGCCGACACAAGACTCTTATTGATGTGTTGGCAGAGGACTCACCTTTGCATTAATATAGGAGTCATGGAATGAGCACAAAGCTTGTTATAACTAATATTAGACAACTCCAAATGAGAATCTAATAGAGGTTTTCATTCCTCTTATTTTTATGAGGAAAAATCTTTGTATTTTTACATAGTAGAAATAATTGAGGAGAAATATTCATTTGAAGTTTCAAAAGAATAAGGTTGAATAAAAGTAAACAAGAAAACAATTACAGGTTCAGTAAAACTGCAGTATCTCCCACATTTCTTAGCAAAAATGAAAAAATCAAGATGTTCTAGAAATATTAGTACAAGACACACCAAACCCATAAAAGGTTTGAATATATTATTCTAAATTAATTCATAGAAATGATTGAAAAAACAAGGACAAGAAAATGGCATGACAACTATAATGTTGGAAGATTCAATCATGAAACAGTAAAATTACAAAATTAAAATAAATAGTTAAGTGCAAGTGGAAGAGATGGTTCAATATAGAATTATAATATTTCATTAGTCCTCTTCCATGTTTATCTCCTTGTTATATGGAAGTAGTGAAGTTTAAGAGGAAGGGGTAGTTCAATCTAGAGTTATAGTATTTAATTATATCTCTTCCATATTTGTCTCTTGGTCAAGAGGAAGAATAAGTAGTACAATATATATTTGTAGTGTTTCATTCAATCTTTCCCATATTTTTTTCCTTGTCAAGAGGAAGATGAAGTAGTTAAAGCTAAAGTTGTAGTGTTTAAATAAAATTACTTCCACATTTATCTCATTGTAAAGTGGAAGATTTAGCCATGTCTTTCAAAATATTATAGGTAGGTAGTTCTATAATCTTGCATTATTATCCAAGGGATGAGCTATAAATATCTCTTCAAGGAACTCAATGTATCAGTGGTATGAAATGGATTATTTTCGTAACATCATTTCTGATTGATAAAATCCACAGTTTAACTATTTGGCAACAACTTCCTTTTAATTTTTCTAGCCTACTCTTACCCAAGGAGGATGATTTATTGTTTTTCTATAATAGATCTTTATTGTTTTGCATCTTTTTAAAAAATATCCATTGTGTGTTTCCTTTCATTTTGTTTATGAATCTTCACTTTTATTTCTCTAATGTTATTTTTTTTGTTTTTCGGTTATTCATTTTGTTTTAATAGATCCAATTTGCTTGTAGCTATTTATTTTTATTTGTTAGATCAGATTTTATTTCAGTAATTTATTTTAATAGAAATTATTTTATTTCCCATCATGGATTTTTTGTTTATATCTAAGAATTGTAATATCATTGTTTCTTTTAACCCTTTTTGCAGATAGTCATGGACACAACCTATTTTTAAGATTCTTTTTGAATCAATTATGAGGACTTTCAACACCAATCTGGCACTATGATAATTCTTTACTGGGAACTCCTTGTGCTATGATTATTTACTAATACATAGCTTTTAGTTTGGTGGATGGAATCTGGTAACACAACAACAAACATAACACAAGAATACCATAGACTATGGTAAGAAGGAATAATGATAAATCTGAAATATCAGTGTCGATTATAATATTAACATGAAATTGTTACATTCTCACCCATGAGGTACTTCAAGTGTTACTAAATTCACTTGCCTTCCACCAATACTATGGGAGAAACTGTTGATGGTGAATCACAGCAACCCCAAATGTCTGCAACCTGATGGGTTGAGACTCTCAGTGCGATTGCATAACATGAAGCTTTTCCCAAGTGTGGGAGCTTGTGAAATCGGAAAATCTCTCCGGATGAAGGCCAATTCCTATTCCTCTGTTTAGATGCACACGTAAAAAAAAATGCAGAGGGTTTACTCAAAACCTAAACTAACTTTCCAAGGAGATAGGGTAAGAAGATGCATAAAGTAAAACCTAAACTACAAAGTTGATGCACCGAGGAATGAAGAACACATGTCTTGCCAATAAACACAAACCATTAAAATGCAATGCAAAATCATGCACAGATAACTAGATTTGCAGTGAAAGATCAAGAGGATGAAAATGAACACAGAGAGGGTTGAGAACCATCCACAGACATGCATTATTTGCTCCAAAGATGACACAATACACTACAAAGTGCCAAGAGGCAAAGTTGCATTACAGTTTTAGATGGGAGGTTTGAATTCCAAAAATTCACCTCCCAAAGAGAAGAAAGGAAGGGAAAAACAAGAATGTCCAACCTTTAGAAGGAATCCCCTCCTTAAAATTTATAAGAACAATGAGAGAGGGAAGAGAGAGGAAATCCAAATCTACTCCAATCACCTCCAGGTTGCATGTAATTCATCTCATTATGATGGTAGGTGAGAATCCTAGAAAACCCAAAAAGTGGTGAACTCTATTTTGCATTTTTAAGAATTTTTTCTCACCCAATTAAAGATAGAGGACCTTGTAAGATTTATGAAAAGTCCAACCTTGTGTTAAACTGAGCTCCCTATAAAAAGTTATGGCCATCTGAATATCTGGGTCAGGGTCTGCTTCCTGTCAGTGCTCAAAATGTAGCACCTCCTAAAGATGTGCCTTGGCGCATCAATCTTCATATCGACATACCCTTAAATGTGCCAAGGCGCAAATTTTTTCATGTCGACACTCTATGTCATGCGCCCTTTACATGCGCCAAGGAGGGAATTTTGTCATGTCGACACTCTGTGTTGTGCGCCCTTTACATGCACCAAGGCGTGAATTTTTTCATGTCGACACTCTGTTTCGTGCGCCCTTTACATGCGCCAAGGCGCGAATTTTTTCATGTTGACACTTTGTGTCATGCACCCTTTACATGCACCAAGATGTGAATTTTGTCATGTCGACACTCTGTGTCATGCGCCCTTTACATGCACCAAGGAATGAATTTTTTCATGTCGACACTCTGTGTCATGCGCCATTTACATGTGACAAGGTGCGAATTTTGTCATGTCGACACTCTGTGTCATGTGCCCTTTACATGCGCTAAGGCACGAATTTTGTCATGTCGACACTCTGTGTCATGCGCCCTTTACATGCGCCAAGGTGTGAATTTTTTCATGTTGACACTCTGTGTCATGCGCCCTTTACATGCGCCAAGGTGCGAATTTTGTCATGTCAGGTTTTGAGTTCCTTTTATTTCCATATTCTTCTGCTTGTCTATATCTACCTGTGGGAAAGATATTTACAACAGAAACTTCACAATTACACCTCTTAATGGCTGTTTTAACACACCTTCAAAATGATGGCTTCTTTACACACTTTTCTCATACAATATTTCTCACTACTTATTTCTATTCTAAATGAGGGGGGTGGATCTCTATTTATATAAATTTCAGGCTTATTCATCTTATCTCTAAGATAGGATAAGAAATCCACTCTAACGAATCATATTCCATACCTTAACTCTTACCTATACATGTAAACTTATCTGTTAAGATAAGATAAACCTTATCATTTCACATGGGTTCCACATTTTTATACTTTTTACAAATAAAATACACAAAATATTTATGACCTCATTCTTTGTCCTTATTACCAATATAATATTTGTAATTCCTAATCATGTAGACCCTACTTCTCTACTTACCCCAACTTTGACATTTTAACATTACCGGACCACTTACGACAAACATTTACTTTTTACCACAACATTCCTATTGTACTTTTGACTATTACCGTGCTATACATTATTGACGGTGTCATACCGGCAGCACCGTTATCTTCTATCGGACACTACTACTAATTATACTTAACAACATCCTATTCCTAATACATACATTAATGAAATAGAAATTACGGAAGAAAATTTTAGTGTCGACAGGACTTCAATGACACTTTTCATTCCATTCCCGACTTTCCATTTAATCTTGTTTATGTTCTTGAAACCAAGATTCCTATATCACTTGAGCTTCCACCCTTAGAATTGATGCACCAAGTAGATTTTATGGATAGTGAATCAATGTAAGTGAGATATGTTGAACTTATATAATTTAAAGAATTTATAAATCATGTAATGAATTCAATGCAACTGAATTAAGCATAGGTGAAACAGACTTTTGATAAGAAATCCATTGCAAGAAGATTTAATGAAGGTGATATAGTTCTCAAGTGGGATGAGGATAGAGCCAAACAAGGTGATAACACAAAGTTTCATTACTTTTGGAGTGGAACTTACATGATTATCATTTGCAAACCTCACAATTCCTTCCAAATTGTAAGGATAGATGGTGAAGATATTCCAATCCCATTCAACAAGATTCACCTAAATAAATGTATCTTAAAATATAAGTTTACATTGTACATAGTTTTCGTGGATGGAAAAATATAAATCAGATGGTTCTTACTGATTAGAGGGAAACCGATCTAGTAAATCCGCCAAAGATGTTTACCATTTTTGGTCATCATGGTTAAGGCGTAGAAAAAAATTCCAAGTTACTCATTTTAAGAAGGTGTTTGGGAAAATATATAAAAAAATTCAAAAATAAGAATTATCTTCTAGAATTCCCTTTCCTTGGATAGGAGGAAATTCCAATTTTTGTCTTCTCTAAGATCATGCATCATCTATTTAAAACTAACATACTGGAACATGAAGGGTTAAGTTACATATTTGAAATTGTTAAATATGAAAGCACAATTGTTTCAATCGTCATTCTTTCATTATTAGTTTCAAATGATTGTAAAAGGTAAAAGTAATTTATCATCAAGTTTCGAATAATTATATGCATGTGCGTAAACATTTAATTTTTGAGATGTTCTTTTAGTTATGAAAATGAAAAATAAATTTACATGAAACAACGAAAAATTCATGGCATACAAAATTTATATAAATTTATAAGAAAATTATACAAGTTTTCCTACATAAGTTGTGGGATATGGTAGCTAAGAAAGAGTGTGGATAATATAAAAATGAGAATATAAAGAATAAAAGGGTCATATCATTGCCTAGATAACAAGACACCTTGTTTGCAGTTATTACTCTAGATTTTATCTAGTTGCTACTCCTTGGTTCCTCAAAGAAGATAAAAGAAAGAAATGTTAGCGCTTTAGGTCTTGTGCTTCATTATATTTTCATCTTTAGATGTTTATACATTTTTCACCATTAACAAGTATCATAGAAATGAAGGAGTTACACATGCATTAATATTGCAAAAGGATCTAAAATTGTACTATTTTCTTATAAATTTTGTTAAAAGATGTGAAAATTAAGAATATATATTTAAGAGAAACAAAGTTCACACGTATGGAATATTTAGATATGAAAATGAATGAAAAAATTTACAATCATCATTGCAAAATTAATGGTGCAAGGTACGAGTTTATGAATCAATACACCTAAAAAGAGAAAATATTTATAGGGTTCTCATGATATGCAAAAAAATGATGAAAAACAATTAGATTGCAACATTTTAATTAATTGCAAGAATTTTCACACATTTTGCAAAATTTTCATATTATTCTAGAGTTTAAAATTTCTAAAAGTAATGTAGATTTCCATGAGTGAGTTTCCAGAATGACAATAGTTTTAGATCTGGATAGGAAATAATGCATTTTAAAAAGAGAATAAATTTAAAATGCATGTTTCTTCATGCAATAAAAGAAAAATGTTAAGGACCAAGCCTTCGAAGGATAACTTTTATAGATTTAAAAAATGAAGTGAGAATATGTAGCTTTCTATCTTACGATAACATGGTTTCCAACAACGAGATAGGCTCAAATATAAAAAAAAGAAAACTTCAAAAACCACCATGTCAAATTTGGTAAGCGTCTTTTCTCCAAAAACAAATCAAATGCTACAAGAAAGAAATCACATTATATCATGATTATCACAACCATAATTTTATAGGCATAATGTTCCAGGTTTCCATAAAACTTTGAGAATGATAAGATATAAAATAACTACCATCTTACAACGATACAAATTTTCAAAAGAAAACAAGATTTTAAAAGAGCAAGTTTCAGCAAGAAAGGTCATAGTTATCAAGTCAAGTCTAAGTTTTCTTCAATCTTTAAAGTAGACCTTTTAGATTCTAAATACTTTCATTGAATAAGTACAAATTGACAACTTTAACTACAAATCTTGGTGTGTTTTCTCCAAAGATAAAGACAAATGCATGAGGAAAATTACAACATCCTCATGGATAGTTATTAGCCATACATTTGTAAAATGTATATTTTTTAAGAATATGGTTTTACATAAATACATAAGAGATTCAGATATGAAAATATTCTTCTTATAATACTAGTAAGTTTCATTAAATCCATCAACAAAACACATGTTTGTTTCTCTAGAAACCCCAACTGCTTTAAACTACTTATCAAAAATAAAATACGAATTACCTTAGAGCTTGGGAAGATCGAATGCAAAAATGGTGAGCTGGATAAACATATAATATGAATGACGACCAAGCCAATTTTTGTACTAGCCATTCCATTATAACCAGGGCCAAGTTATGTGTATACCCTAGCTCAAGTTCTAAGATGATCTGGGTAATGGATGCACACATGATGATCTCCATGAATACAACAATATGAAAAAGGTCAATAAGGTCATGTTCCATGTGAGAAAATCCACCGAGATAAAACTCTAGGTGAACCAAGTCACATAATAGCCAACTCATGAGTACACGATGTAAGGAAAAATCCAAAAAAAGAGTTGCAATGACAACATGGTGATCTTTTCAGAAAACAATTACAAGTTAAAAGTTGGAAGCAATACATCTGAGTTGGCATGGAAAGGAAAACTATTATCTTGAACCATCCAAAAACCCTTAGTATCACAAGGTTTGATCCCTCTTAAAATAGTATACCACAATTCAAGCTCGTGTGGAAACTTAAGTGGTCGAGCCAACAAAGTAGATACTAGAATAGAGATTAGTAGAAACATAGAGGTGAGCTCCCAGTAGTGACACGTTGAGTTGAGGTTGGCACAAAAATAACAAAGTTGAGTTAAATCTTAGAGTGATAAAAAATCCAAAACCCTCACGAGATGAGCATCAAGTTTGTGAACAGGGCTCACCAAGTGCTCGAAACAATGTTTAGGGTCGATTTCCTTAATCCTGGATGAGAGAAACACCTTGGCAAAAAAAAAATTGAGCTAAAAACATGATGAGCTATCTAATGAAAAACATGGCTGAAATGGTTTAAAAGAGTGTCTCACAACGAGTCGAGATAAAAAACAACAATATGCCAAGCTGGAAGTAAAAAAAACTATGGGATTCTAACCAGAATGAAAAAGAAAATAGAGAAAAAAATGTGAAACTTTGTATCAAATCCCAATCAAACCCATTACACATCTTGTACCAAAGCTCATGCATAACACCCATGGCACCCAATTAATATTTAATCTCAACAAAAAAAAAACAAAGTCCATAGAGTGGGAATATCAAGTTTATGGAAAGAAATGGTGGCTTCAAATTCATTTTTGTAAGGTTACCTCTTTCCATTAACCTCGCACAACCAATGTATGAATTGAAAAATGTTTCCGAATATTTCTGTGTCTACCGTATTGAAATTATTTTTATAAAAAGTTAACCCTTGTAATCCCTACTCATGCCACCGATGGGGTTATTTTTCATGTTTTAGTAATGAGATTATTATGCATGTTGGGGGGGGAGGGGGGAAGTCTTGTGCTAAGTCAAATAAAAAATTATTTCCTCATCAAAGTCTAATAGCCAATTGTTACCTTAATTATTTGTTAAGGTAATTTACCTTCAATTTTTTGAAATAGCTCATACAATAACCTTAATATTTGCTAAAATTAGAGCTTTTACCTTATTCTTTGCAAAGAGACGGTTGACCCAAGTCAATAGCGAGTTTGACCAAGCCAAAATAGACCATGCAACTCATATTTTTATCCTTCTAAGCCTTATGCACAAGGATTGTAGCTATGATATTATTAAAAAAAATTATTTATATATAAAGGGGTCAAATTATGCATGGGAGGTCAAATATAATTAGCACTGCATTTGAATTCAACTAGAAAATTTTAGGTTAGTTGAACTTGAGGTGATATTTTTAGAGAGTGAGTAAATTCAACTCCTCTTTCGTTTCACTATATGCACCATTTTTATGATAAATGGGGGGATCATTATTCTATCATGCATAGTTATGCAAATTTCTATACTAAAACACCTTTTTGAAGCAATAAAAGAATGATTTTACACCATTTGTAGTTATTTGAAGTGTGTTGCAACAATTTTATGGGTATGTGTTATGAATGCTTTGTTCATTTTTATGATCATGAACATCCAACACATCCATTAAGTATTTTTGAAACTTTGGAAATCTTTATAAGTGCATATTAAGGCCTTTCATGAAGTGTATAAGTCCATCAAACAACAAATGAAGTGGTTTTTTTTCTCAGGTTTTTAGAATTCAGTTATTGATGGAAGGAGACAGAATGTTCTATTCATTGTGTTAAAAAAAAACAATGGAGGAAGAATATAAAGAGCAATGAAACAGTTACACAAGACAATTAAGGAGTAAGCGTGTGTAACCATATATGCGTAGAATGTATTAAACCAAAATTCCCCCCCTTAATACATTGTTCCTACATATTCACCACCTAAACAAGTCAAATTTCACCTTGACGAGAGGCTTGGTGAGAATATCTACAACCTGAAAATCAGTAGGGTAGTACTCGAGCTAAATTTGGTGGTTCAAGACCTGTTCATGAATTTAGTGACATTCAACCTCAATATGCTTTGTTCGTTCATGAAAAACAAGATTCTTCAAAAGTTTCAACACACCTTGATTTTTGTACTGAATGATGGGAGGTTTCTCTTCAGGAATCCCTATATCTGCAAGAATGCGATGTAACCAAATCACTTCACACATAGCCCCTTGTGTAACACGATATTAAGCCTCAGTGGATGAGAGAGAAACAACAGTTTGCTTCTTGCTAATCCACGAGGTAGGTCCAGATTCGAGATGAAAACCATACCCTGAAGTGGATTTCCTGTAATCAATGGATCCTGCATAGTCTGAGTCTGTATATCCTTGTAAGAAGAATTGAGTGTTCCTTTAATACTCTAGACCAAAGTCAACTATACCTCAGACATATCTCAAGACATGATTTTCTGCTATCCAATGGCATTTCTTTGGCTCTTGCATAAATTTGGTGAGATAGCTCACTACAAAGCAAAGATCTGGCCTGGGATAATTCAAGTAAATGAGACTCCCCACAAGATTCCTGTAGTGAGTGCCATCTACCTGTGGTGAATCTTGGAATCCATACAATTGCAAACCCTTTTCCATAGGTGTGGACATTGGTTTACAATCTGACATTCCATACTTCTCCAGGAGAGTCTTGGCATATTTCATCAGGGAGACAAAGATACGATTCTTCTTTAGCCACATCTCTAAGCCAAGATAGTAGTGAAGTAGACCTAAATCATTCATGTCAAAGTATTTATTCATATCATTCTATACATCATTCACAAGATTGTCAGAAATTCCTGTGATTGCAAGATCATCTACGTACAAAACCAGAATAACAATCTATGTTCCTACGTTCTTGATATACAAATTTGTATCTGAGGGGATACGAGTGAATCCATGCTGCAATAGGTGATCATCAATTTTTATATATCATTCCCTAGGCGCTTGTTTGAGTCCATAAAGTGACTTTATCAGATGACATACCTTGTGTGGTTGATGCTCGTCTACAAACCCTTCAAGTTAGGCCACGTATACTTCTTCCTTGAGATTACCGTTCAGAAAATCACTCTTGACATCCATCTACTGAATTTTCCATCCATTTTATGCTGCCAGTGCATAGAAAACTCTGACGGTTTTGATCTTTGTAGTGGGTGAAAAGGTCTCGTCATATTCAATTCCTTCTTGCTGAGCATAACCCTTTACAACAAGTCATGCTTTCTATTTTTCTATTGAAGCTCTGCCTTTTATTTTGTTTTAAAAATCAATTTGCAGCCAATGGATTTCTTTCCTGTAGGTAGATTGACAAGTTCCCACGTCTAATTCTGAATTAGGGAATCATATTCAGCATCCATAGCCTGTTTCCAATATGGTTGTTCTAATGCCTCACGAACAGTGTTAGGTTCGATGCTATCAACAATTGAACTCATGAGTGAAAAATTTACCTCATGTCTGGTTTGACTTCGTGTTCTGAATCCCGTAGAAGTTTCTGGAAGTGAGTTCAGGGGTGCATCCCTAATAGTATTCTAGACCCATTTCAGACATTGTTGTTGTTACTACTGATGTGAAGATGTGTTGTCCAGTGTGCCTAGATCAACAAACAAGTCTCCACTCAGCTCTCCTTCTCTCTAAGAAGAATCATCTTGCCCATCATCTAGATGTGTGAGCAATCTATGTGACGAGGTTAGTACTAGATCTCCATAGTGTGGTAGGGAGTCAAAGGATGAATCATCACACACCACATCTTGAATCTCATAGATATTCTTTGTCTCAGGATCCATGAGATGATATGCCTTTGAGGTAGTACTATACCCCAAGAAAATACATGACAGTGTCTTTGGATCGATCTTCTTCCTTTTCTCATCTGGAACATGCATATATACAGTACAACAAAAACTCTCAATGATGGATATAAGGTTTACGACCAATCCATACCTCTTATGGTGTCCTATTATGTAAGATCTTCATGGGTGCTTAGTTGAGTAGATACACTTTTGTTTGAATTAATTCTTCCCAAAAAAGATCCTCCAGCTTGGTGGTGGAGAGCGTACACCGACCCATCTCCATGTCAACCCTATTTTGTCACTCATAAATCCCATTCTATTGGGGTTTATAGGGTGCAGTCAGATGTTGTTGAATGCCATGCTGCTTTAGGTATGCTAAGAACTTATTCAATACAAATTCCCCCCCTCGATCTGAGTGAAGGAGAAGTAGAGGCTTCCCAGACTGCCTGGTGGCTTACTGGTAAAAGGTTTGGAAATTTGTAAATGCCTCACTCTTATTTCGGAGAAAATATACCCATATTTTCCATGAGTAATCATCAATGATGATTTGGAAATATTCAAAACCTTAGAAGCTAGCTAGCATGGGTCCACACAGATCAGTGTGTACAACCTGAAGATGCTTCGTAGAATGATAAGATATCTGTTTGAAAGGACCTCTACGTTGTTTTCCTGCAAGACATCCTGAGAAAATAGGTAAGGAATGGGAGAGTGGACGAAGCCCTCTTACCATTTCCTTGGCATTGAGTTGATGTAGAGCCCCGGTTGAAAGATGACCATATTGAAAGTGCCATAGTGCAGTGGACTCCACCGTTGAAGAAGATAAAGAAATGTTAGATGAAATGACCACATCTAGTACAAATAGACGGCCCTTCATAAATGCTTGACCAATTACTGAGTCTCCCTAGGAAATGATGCAGGACTTGACCCCTTTCTCAACAAAGAATTCAACCTGCATTTAATGATTAAGAATTTCACTCACAGACAAGATATTTCAGGTCAAACCTGGAACATATAGCACCTTTGTGAGTGTACATCTTCATGTCCCAAGAGGAATGATGACATCACCAATCTCCACCGTAATATACTCCTGATTATCTACGATGGTGATCTGATATCCAGTGGGCTGGTCACTTAGGGTATGGAAAAACTTCTTATTGATAGTCATGTGTTTGCTGGCACCCAAATCAATCAACCAGACACTTTCTGATGGCTGCGAAGTTTACGAGACTAGGAAAATGTCAGGATGAGTTGTGTCTTGTACCTCTTGATTGGAGGAGACATCCTGCTGAGTAGTAATATGACCCTTCTGCCTTTGATTACGAGCAAGCCATCAGGATTTCTTGGAATATCCTTAGCAACAAGTTCTCTTTTCGCTAGATTGGCCATACTTATGACCATTGTAATAACAGTTTGTAGTCATGTGCATATACATGGAGCAAATGTGGCACCATCGATCCGCCTTGTTGTACTGCTACTTTTGGGGTGGCTGTTGTGGTGGGCATTGAGAAGGTTGCTACTGTGGACGCTGCTTCTGATTCTAGGAAGCTGACTGCCCTTTCCAAGGCTTATGATTTTTCCTCGTGATGAGAGTCTTGTCTTTAAAGGCTTCTTTAAAATTCTGAATGGCTTCTTTCTGCTGGAGATAATTTTCTAGTTTGATAAATCTTACCTCCTGTTGAGTGATGGTCAATGTGGGGATCAATGTCTGAAACTGGGAAGGAAGAGTTCGCATGGTGAGTGGGAAAAACAATTTGTCATTCACTGGTTCACCGAGAGCAGAAATTTATATGCATAACTCGGCCACACGCTGCAAGAAGGCTTCTGCTGATTCACCATCATGCATACTCAATGTGTGAAGCTTTATCTGAAGATGCAACATCATTTTCAAATTCCTGGATTCATAGATGGTACACAATGTGGCCCATTCCTTAGAGAAAGTGGTTGCTTAAGGAATGTGAGGTTGAACTTCATCAGAAAGGCTCAGAGTGATAAGCATTAGTTCTTTTCCAACAGCGATTTCATACTTAGCCAATAGACCAACGCCTGTGGGAGGGGCGTCCATGCCAGAAATGATCCCCCAAAGATCTTCAAACTGAAGAATCATCCACATATTTGTTTTCCATGCGGTGAAATTTGGCCCTTTTAGCAACTGGGCATCCAACAACAAATGCAAGGTGTAAACATTTTGAAAAACTCAAAATTGTAATTTATTTATTTATTTTTCAAAAATGGTTACAATGCTTACTTAAGGAGCATATCTTGAAGATGGGCTCTATAGGATCTTGTAGTGAGACGTGGATGCTCTTGTGGGTGTTCTACTTCACGTTCATCATCTGCATCATATCCATGTTCAATTGCTACATGAATCCACTGTGCTTGACATCGAACATCGACCCAAAAATACTCCAATTGTCCCCGGCACACAATCTCGTCAAATAGAATATTCCTAGTGTTGCGGAGCTCATTGACCAAAGAGAAGAACAATCCAACGGTGTTTTCATTGTCGTTATATGCCCAAAAATTTGGTGCATTGTTCATGGTGCTTTCTACATCTGAAATTTGTGACATATGTGGGTTGGCCTCATTTTGAGATCACGTGTGAACCTTAGGAGAAAAAAAAATGGCAGTGAAAAAATTTTCCACATAGTTTTGCAATTTACAGGATTTTCTAGAGTTAACTACAGTTGTTGGCTTTGCTTTGCTCCTAGCCACTGGTGGCTAGTCTTTTTCCAACACTGGTCTGTTGGTCATTGGTCTTCTACCAAAACTGGTCACTACAACATATCCTTTCAGGAAAGAAATCAAGGAAACTTCCATGCTACCACACTCTTCTAAAGAAAGACAACAAATGCTGAAAGTTGTGAAGATCTTCACATTTTCTATGCCAATTTCAAGAATAGGTCTGCATTGCTATTCCAAAATGCCAAAGCAAAAAGTCTGCAAGCTACCACGCATAAGGTCCACACGTCCAAATGAAAGAAAAAATAGGTCTTCAATCAAGTTTCAACACTAAGGAAAGTCTCTCCACACTCTTGCTTCTCAATTTCCACTCTCACTTCATGATAGATCACTTTCAAGGGCTTTACAGTCTCCATATCAGCTACTTCCTCTTACTCCAAATTTGGAGGTTCTTCTCAACTTGAGTAACACATGCTCAGAGAAGTTTCTATTGTATTAACCAAATAGAAGGTTTTCGTGCACTTAATCACTTAGAGTGCTCCTAAAAGTGATTCATTATTTTTGCATGCCTAGTGGGACAATAGCCTAGATATTGGCCTTATATCAACATTTAAATGAAGGGATTGGTTTAGGATGGTTGTTCCTAAAATCTTAGTTTCTCCTAATTAGCAATCTAACCTTATTTTTGCACTAGTTATCAACACTCAAGAAGACGTAAACTCATATTTAGGAGTTACGATCAATAGGGTAAAACTCACCCAATATCAACTCTTTATTCCAAAGACAATTTTGTAAGAAGATATTGATAGATCAACATTAACTGCATGAAGATTGGATAGTTCTAGGAGAAATTGATTACATATTTCTTCATATTTCATGCCTAAAGTGAACAGAAGGTCATCATTGAGAGGGATTCCTTCTAAATTTATTCAATTACCTCTTAGTTTTGTCAAAAGAAGAAGGCTCAGGAATACTACACCTTATAATATGAATAGTACTTATAATCCAATTCATAACTTTTTCATTGAAATCCCTATCTTTCCAATGGCAAGAAATCAGCTTTTTTTTCCTTTCAGTGATAGTATTCCTTTATAGATTACTATTGCTAATGAAATACCAATTATTTCCTTAAAAATTATTCCCTATTATAGTGGTGAAGATCAGAAAATTCCCATTAACCATATCAGAGACATTACTGCCCTATAGTTCATTCATAATGTTACTCATGAAATTTTTTTCTTGATATTATTTGCTCCATATTCTAATGGTCAAACCCTCCAATGGTATATTTTTTTTTTGTAGGGTCACTTAATACTTAGGATCATTTATTTATTGCCTTTTCTTAAAAAATTAAGGATAATTTAGATCATCTATCACTCATTACGATACTTCCAACCATTAAAAGAGAACCTTAAGAATTTATGAAAAACTTTAAATTTAAATTTACAATAGATTTAGGAAAGGATAACGTAAGTTGTTAAGTCATCTATTCAACATGCATTTTTATACTGCTTAAGAGAATCAAATAGTGATATTGCAGTTATGATTTAGTCCTTTAAGGGTACTACACATCCTACTACTTTTGACATAGAAATAAGAGTAGAAATATTTAAGGTCTCCACATCCAAGATGGAAAATTTTCCCCTAGACCTTCTATTCCCATTTTCCTAAAGATATAACCTATTTCATTAGTTGTAAAACTAGCTCAACCTCCCACAGTTCATCCTGATGACATAGATGACCTAAAAGGGGTTGTGCAAACAATCTCAAATGGGATAGTATAGCTGAAAAAATAGTAATTTATGGAAAATAGACCAATAAACCTCATTATATGCCTCAATATCATCCTTATAAAAATTATATACCTCCTGCTCAAGGTTATTTGCCTTCTTATCAAGCTCAAGGAGATATTATAGTAGAAAAACCATTTTCATCTATGGATCAAAATGTTCCATCCACCTCTGGAGCTTTAGTTCAAGTATAACCCTGAAAAACTATTATACCATATGCCAATCTCCAAACTAATGAGACAATTACAACATTGGAAATTGTGTCAAAAAGTTTTCCTATGCCACAAATGTCTCAAGAGGAAGCATTTCATCAAGATCAGTAAAGTGCATTTCTAGCATCAAAATGTGATCCAAACTTTATGCAGGGGAATCATGATGCAACTATGGTAAATTTTAAGCTAGTGATCATGTCAATCTTAATCAAGAAGTTAGATCTAATTAAATATGTTAGTTTGGTGCAGATGTAGCAACATCAAGAAAGATGGCTATGGAAAAAAATACAAAAGTGAATGCTTATGTTCAAGGTCAACAAAATAGAAATATTTATGTTGGTAAAAGGTAATTTTCACCCCAAGTATAAGAGTGAAATGTTCTTTCAAAATTTTAGTTTAAGGTGGGGATGGCCCCTTTTAATATTGTAGATCATATCAGGAAATCACATGTTAGTATGACTATGTGGGACTCATTATCTATTTTGAGACAAAAGGATTTACTTGTCAAATAGATTTAAGGTCTCCAAATATTATCAAAAATAATAGAAGGTGAAGCAAATGCAAACCAACAAGTTAATAATTCAAAATAAAAATCATCTAATAAATTAAAAGCTACTATTGGTAAGATAAAACTAGTTAAAACACATCCTTTCTATCCTTAATTAATAATAGAAGATTCATTCATACACAACTACATGGTAGATAGTGGATACATTAGCAAAAAAATGCCAAAAATGGTTGCAGATAAGTTGGTATTAAATTATGAACTAAGTGCTAAAGGTGTATTGCAGTTGGATGATTACCCAACTAACACAATAGGCATAATCAAGACCTTGAAACTCATCTTACATGCTTTCCCAAGTGTAAAAATTATATAGGAGGTTATGGTAGCATATTTTCACCTTATTTTATCATGTATCTTTCAATAGGCTTCACCTCTAATATTGGAGGTTATCTTTCTATTAATTAGTTGTATTTTGTTTTTAGAAACACATATGGAACAAAAGTGATGATAAATTCAAAACGTTTGTCAAATCTTCACATTGATCCTCATACACCTATAATGGTAAATGTAAATTATTTTATGATTCACTGATGAACAACTAGATGAGATACAATGTGAAACTCTTTATGCCTTAGAAGGCATTCCTATTTTTTTTAGGATGAAAGGACTGAGGAAGTTTATTAGCAATATACTTGTAGACTTATTGAAGAACAAGGCTTCGATATCTACTATATTTATGAAGAAAATTCTAAAATTACAGAAAGGGAAATGGAACATCATCTTGATAATTTTATTTGGATTTTTTTTTTTATTTCTCAAAAAAAGAAAATGATCTAGTTGTGATTCTTATGCGAATTGTACCAATTAATTAGAGGTGACTTTCAGTTCTTAAGTTTCAGTTTGGTTGTTCTAAACATATTTTAGAATATGAGGTACTTAGTCATGTCCTTAGAGTGGGAAAGGAATAAAGGAATAAAACATTTACATGTATATGGTGACAGGGAGCTAGTTATATATCAAGTAACATGTTCTAAATATTAAAAAAATACATTAATGAGGAGTTATAGACAGAGTTTGGGATATGCTTGAATATTTGCATGTTTATAATATCAAAACGATTCCTTACGATAAAAAAAAATCATGTTGATAAAATTACATCCACTAGATCTCAGTTTGATAAACTAGTAGATATCAGATTTTATAAATTACAACATCATATCTTATTTTTTGTGAGGGCATCTATCCTAGATAGCATCTCACATTGGAAATTTTTTCTATAATTATTCTTATATAGTGAGATTCCTATAAGAAGAGGATGGATTTTCTTCAAAAAATAAAAGAAATCTTCAACATAGTTATGAAAATTATATTTAGCAACTTAAGAAATACCATATTCCTTAAGGACTTGTAACAATCGAAATAATGTTTAGAGGGAATGATGAAATGAAACAAGATAGATTTGTTCTTTCCTAAAGTGAAAATTAACATGAAATTGTTAGCATTATTGATGTAAAAAATCTCAATCTTTTCAAGGTATGTTCAAAATCGGAAAATTATGTATTCTTTGATTTATGTAGATATTATGTAGCTTTTTTTTCATGGTAGTACACCGATTTGAAGGGGTCTGATCCTTCATTATCATAACACACCATTGAATTATAATTTGATGCAAAACTAGCGAGGTAGCATAAAAGGCTATTCAATAAAAAATTAGAGCCATTGATGAGGAAAGTGCTTGAGAAATTGATTGATTATTCCATTATCTTTCCCATCGAACATTCCACTTAGGTAGCCAACCTTGTGTCTGTAAGGAAAAATAATTGTGAAATCAGATTATGGGTGGATTTTCTTGACTTTAACAAGCATTCACTTAAAGATCAATATCCTTTTCCATCCATTGAATAAATAATGTAGTTGCATTATGTTTCAGAAATGTATTCTTTGCTTGGATTATACACTGGTTACAACCAAATACTCATCAAAGAAGAAGAAAAATTTATAACAACATTAACAACTATATGGGGCACTTATGCATAAAAAAAAATGCAATTTGGATTTTCCAATGAAGGTGTAACATTATAAAGAGCCATGGATATGGAATTCCAAGGTATTATCAATAAGTTTGTTCTTGTTTATTTGGTTTATGTAATAGTATTTCCAAGGCCACAACTGACCACTTATCACAATTCAATGGAGTGTTTGAAAGACATAGAGAATATAAAGTGTCAGTCAATATAAATAAATGGGCATTTTCTTTTCATGAAGGTAAGCTACTTGGTCATGTCATATAAAAGCATGGCATGAGTATTGACCGAAAAATATTAAGTTACATTCATGCATTTTATTTTCCAAAACATAAGAAATCATTACAAATATTTATTGGAAAAATCAATTTCATAAGGAGGTATATTGTTGATTTTACGTCATTATCAAGGCCACTAACCAATATGATGAAGAAAAATCATATTTTTACGTGGAAAAAGGAAGGAATAAGCATATTTGAATTCATTAAGAAAGTTATAACTTTTTCTCCTACACTCATGTATCATAATTTTGGAAACGATTCCAGATTGAATGCGTATGCTAACATTAATACAATATCAATAAGGTTTATTCATCAAAGTAAAGATGGTTTGGAACATCCAATATAATTATTCCTTAAAATATTGCTAGACTATGAATCAAGGTATTAAATTTTTGAGAATAATATCCTCTCTATTGTGATATCCCTAACAAAAGGCATTTACTCTCTAACAACAAAATTGATTTACTGGTTTCTCACCCTAGCATTAAGGAATTTTTGTTGAACAATAATATATGTCAAAAGAGTCAAGGTTGGGTAATGAGAGTTATGTAGTATGACATCAATATAAAATTTACAAACATGATAAGAGAACAAATAAGATGTCCTATTTTTGCAAAATGAGCCGAATGAAGCTGAAAATCAACAACCTTCAAGTTGACTTCATGACATGGCAATTTACCTTCAACATGGTATGTATGGATATAAAACATAAAAATATCAGAAATAAGATATTTCAGATTGCAATTAGTTCCTTTACTGTTGGTTAATGGTGTTTTATTCAAATAAATCTCACTGGTGTACTCTTGAGATGCATTGAACCAATTCACATCGAAAGAATACTTGAACAATTTCACTATGGACAAGGTGGAGGGAACTATTCTATAAAAAAAAATCCATTAAATTCATGAGAGGAAGATACTATTTTCCAAGTATTTTAAAGGACTACCATGCTTGGGTAAGAAAGTTTCAAAAATGTGCATTTTTCACAGGTAAAGAGAAGCTTGTTGCCTTGCACCTTCTTCCAATTTAAGTTCACTAACCCTTTATCCAATCGGGTTTGGAATTCATAGGCCTCATTTATATACCTTCAATCACGGGTCATATATTAATTCTCACTTAAATGGATTAGTTTACATGCTATAAAAAACTAGTGGCCTTCAAGGAAGAAAACGAAAGAATTTTTTTTGACATCTATGAAGGTTTGATTAATGAGGTTTGGTGTTTCTTCAACCATGATTTCAGATAATGCTAAGTCTTTTTTAGGAGTAGATATTGTTAAATGGGATGTAATTTTTTTTTTCTTAGTACTTCATCTAATTATTATCCACAAGGAAATGGACTTGTTGAATCTAATAATAATAATATTGTGATGATAATTATGATAAATACTAATGAGAATAAAATAACTTGGTATACTAGACTAAAATCCTACCTATGGGCTGATAGGATCAATCACAAGATGTCCATTTCAAGATTTCCATTCATGCTTGTTTATAGTATTGAATCAAAGCTTCCTTTTTCACTTTAGCTTTCATCCTTTGAATTATAGCACCAAGTGGAGTTTATGGAAAATTAACCAATGAAAGTGAGATATGTTGAACTTATGGAACTAGATGAATGAATAATTCAAGAAATGAAGTCCATGGAGCTGGATAAATAATAGGTGAAAAGGAATTTTGATAATAAATCCCTTGCAAGAAGCTTTAATGAAGGATATCCAGTGCTTAATTGGGATGAGGCTATAGATAAACAATGTGGTCACACAAAGTTTAATTATTTGTGGAGTTAACCTTACATGATTATAAGTCGTAAACCTCTCAATAGCTTCCAACTTGCAATGATATATGGTGTAGATCTTCCAATCCCAATCAACAAGATTAATCTACATGATTGTTTATAAAAAGATAAGTTGACATTGTACATAGTTTTCATGTTTTCCTCTAAGTGTTCTGAAAACATTCCTTTTGTTTTTGCTTCCATTATGTGTATGCCTTCTTGATTGTCTAGCCTTTTATGGTTTTAGCTTTCCTTACAGTGCATTTTTGCATATGTTTTTAGTGGTGTTTTTTTTTCTTATGGTGGAGGTTTTTTAGTCTTTATCATATTTTAATGGCCTTGGGCATGTTTAGTGAAGCTTCTATGAAGCTTTAAAATTGCTTTCATAGCTGGAAATATAAGATCAGAGGGTTCTTATTGTTTAGAGAGAAATCATTCTAGAAAATCCACCAAATATGTTGACCATTTTTGGTCATCATGGTTAAGGTGTACAAAAAAATTTCAAGTTACTCATTTTCAGCATGTGTTTTGAAAAAGACATAGGCAATGAGAAACAAAGAATCATTTAACAGAATGCCCTTTCCTCACATAGGATTTGATTCCATTTTTTATCTTCGCCAAGATTATGCATCAACCATTGAATACTACTATAGGGTCCTCATGGAGATGGGAAAGGAATCATATATTGGAAGCTAACATACTGGAAAATCAAGGCTTAAGTTAAAGATTTGAAATTTTTTAATATTAAAGGACAATTATTTTAGTTTTTCATTCTTTCATTATTAGTTTGAAATGATTGGAAAAAGTACAAGTAATTTATCATCAATTTCTTTATGAATATGTGAAAGTGTGTAAAAACTTAAGTATTCATATGTTCATTGAGTTATGCAAACGAAAAAGCAATGTAATGGAATAATCTGAAAAGTCATTGCATAAAACAATTTTATATATTTATAATGAAATTGTACAAGTTTTCCCACACAAGTCATTAGATATGGCTATCTAAAAAATAATTTAGATAAATGTAAAAAATGAGAATTTAAATAATAAAAGGGACATGTCATTACCTGAATGACAAGAACCCTTAGTTACAGTTGCTTCTCTTGGTTTGATTGATTTGATACTCCTTTGTGCTTGTAAGTATAGATAAGAAAGAAATGTTAGAGCTCAAGGTGCTTTTCTTCATTGTATTCTCATCTTCAAGTGTATATGCATTCTTATCCATTGAAAAGTATTCCATAAATGAAGGATTTCCACATGCATTAAGATTGAATAAGGATATTAAATGGTACAAGTTTCTTATACATTTTATACTAATATGTTAAATTTCAGAGTACATATTTAAGAGAAATACAATTTACGTGATTAGAATGTTTATATCTAGAAATGACTGACAAAATTTATAGTCATTAGTACAAACTTAAAGGTGTATGGTACAAGTTTGTGAATCACATCATCTGAAAAAGAGAAAATCTTTATAGGGTTCTCATGATATGCAACAAAATTATGAAAAAAAATCACACTGCAACATGTCCATAAATTACAATATTTTTCACAAATTTTACAAACTTTTAGATTATTAAAAAAATTTCAAATACCAAAACTAATGCAGATTTGCAAAAGTGAGTTTCCATAGTGAGATTAGTTTTATATCTACATAGAAAACCATAAATTTGCAAAAGAGAATAGATTTTAAAAAGTAGGTTTCTTCATGCAACAAAAACAAAAAGTTCATGACCATGCATCTGAAGGATAATGTTGCAACAAGCATAGATTTTTTAAGATTTAAAAGAGAAATTTGGATAATATAGTTTTCCATCTTATGATAACATTTTTTATAATAACAAGATAGGCTCATATCTAAAAATTAATTTTTTTTGAAACCACCAGGTCAAATCTGGCAAGCATGTTTTCTCTAAAAAAAATACAAATGCTATAGGAAATATATCATGATGATCACAACCATACCTTTATAGACATAAGGTTGTAGGTTTCCATAAAACTTCAAGAATGATTAGATGTAAAGTGACTACCATCTCACAATGATAGAAATTTTGAAAAGAAATCAAGATTTTAAAAGAGAAAATTTCAGTAATATAGGTTGTAGTTATCAGATAAAATTTGAGTTTTCTTCAAACTTTAAAGAGGAAATTTTAGATTCTAAATACTTCCATACTTAAAGATATCCTTAAATTTGAATTGAATGAGTCAAAAGGTAGATCTTTAAATAAAATATTTAAAATGCATGAGGGAAATTACAACATGCTCATGGATAGTTATAATCCATACATATGCAAAGTTTACAATTTTTCAAAGTGTGGTAAAAACAAAATACAAACTAGATTCAGATTTACAAACACTGTTCTTCTCATACAAAAAAATGGATAGTTACAAGCCATACATTTGCAAAGTAAATGTAATTAAATCAATCAACAAAATTAGGGTGTGTTTTTGTAAAAATATTAAGTCCTTCAAAATAATTATAAAAAATAAAATTTAGATGGATTACCTTAGATCTTTGAGAGCTTAAATGTAAAAGGGGTGAGTTGACTTAACACATAACATGACCGAGCCAGTTTTATAACTATTCAAGCCATTCTAATCAGGGCTGAGTTATGAGTATACCCTAGATCAAGTTCCAATAAGATCTAGGTAATGGATGCACACACGTCGAAAAATATCATTGAGCTCGAGCTCCAAGCGAGAAAACCCACTGAGCTAAAACACCATGTTAGCTTGGTCACAACATAATAGAGTCATGAGTACATAATACATGGCCAAATAAACAACAAATATTGTAAGAAGAATATGAAAATTTGGTAGGAAAAACACAAGTTAAGAGTGGGTAGAAAGATAACAAAGCTAGAAAGGGAAAGAAAATGACGAGCTTAAATCACTTGAAAACCCTGAGCAAAAAAATGTGTGAGCCCTCTAAAACTAGTAAACCTTGACTCGATATAGTGTCGAAACTACACGATTGAGCCAACATAGTAGGTACTTGAACCCATCTGAGTGGAAACACAATGAAGATCTCCTAAAAATTACATGGCAAGTTGAGGTTGACATAAACATAGCTGAGCTAAGGCCAAATACAAAAAAAAGCAAAACCCCTGTTGGTTCTCAAAATTGTCTCGCCCCATTTGTGCCCTTCAAGATTTATTGATTCATGGCCTCTGTCAATTTATCCTTCACCGTATTGTGTTTGGCCAGTCTTTGTTTCCATTTTAATCTGATCCTGGGTCTAAGATCATGTGGGCATCTGTATTCATCTCATGGTTCCTTTGTTCCTCTGGAAAAGCTCTATATTTTGAGTCTCCCGTGCTTTGTTCCTTCAAAACTTGTGTTTTCCCTTTTCATCCATTTTCCACAGTCAAGATTTGTTTTTTGTATTGTTTTTTCCCTAAATACTCAAAGAGAAATGAATTGATGTGTCCCTAAGGAACGTAATTGAGTCTTACAACATTTCTAAAATCTCTATCCTTGAAGAAAATTTCAGTTTCAGGCTAAAATGGTCATTTCTTTGTGTTTTACGGTTTGATGGGCATTTCACCCAGTCAAATTTACTTCCTTACATCAACAGGGAAATGTGGCATCCTTTTTTTGGATGCAACTTGGTCGGACACTTCAATAATTCTATAAAAAGCCTCAAATTTAAAATGTGTCCAGATGGAGGAATGACACTCATTTGATAATTAAGTTTTTGGTTTGGATTTGAAGTAGTGCTAGGAGGACACATGGAGGCTTCCACTGATTTCCCATACTTAAATTTTTTTTTATGTAGATGGAAACATTTTTGCGGAATCGGGACACATGGCAAGCCCATGCTCATTCAGGGTCTTCAACTTGGGCACCATTTTGAAGAAGTACCATGGGGAAACATGGGGAATTCTCCTCACTTTGCATAATTGCTTTGACTTTTCAACAACCAAGGAAGACTACCTCAGAGCTTGACATGTGGTGCCCTCCACGAAGCTTCAAGACTTTAAATATTTTTTTTCAAACGACGAAACATGGCAAGCCCACACTCGTTCAGGGTATCAAATTTTTGGGGTCGCCTCAAGGTGTGCCGTTTTGACACGTGGAAATTTGAAAAGTCATAAGGGGTGGGGAAGCAGACCATCAGAGGCAACTTAAAATTTTTTCCTCTTTACCTCATAAAGGTTAAAATATCAAAAATGGCCCATAAGCCCAATGGGAAATAGTCAATATTTTACCCTGGTCAATGGCAGAGGTGCGGGATTTCAGAGGAAAAGTGAAAATTTTTACCTTTGAGGGAAAAGGAGTTAAAGGCATAAAAGGACTAGGGTTTTGTTGGGATGCACATTAGGGACTTGAAGCGGAAGGCCGAAGCTATGGGGGAAACCTGGAAAATTTTTCTTTTTTCCAAAAGAGAGTCAAATGGCATATTTTTTGTACATTTCCTTTGGTACCCACCTCAGAACATGTGTCAGGCCCATTTTTCAGAAGTGGATGTGGGTAGCAAAATGGGAATTTTTTCCTTTTTTTCAAAAGGATCATAATGGTTCAAAAGAAGCCCCTGAGCCTGTTTTTGGATCTTCAATGTGGACAACCCACATTCAAAATCAAAGATCAACGACTACTGAGTGTCTAAATCTTATTTTCCCCCCATTTTCTCTATATAGATCCTAGAAGTATGAGTTTTCATGATTTCTTATTATTTTCTGCAAGCCAAATAGTAGAGCAAGTTAATTTTGATATATAGAGTTTGGTGGGAGAGATCTGGAGACGTCTTTCACCATTAAAATGGTTTGACTGTCAAGCCCAATCTGATTTTCTGTTTTTCTTCTCCTGAGCACACGAGGGACAAGATTTGATTGATATGGGGTGGAAGTGGTTGGAAAATTGGAGTAATCTACTAGAGAATTGATTAGAATGTGGGAATAAATACAAGATATTTTCCTTCAAGCACCTGGAGAATTTTACAGATTTGATTCTGAAAATCACGAAAGAATCAATGCAAGCACTGGTGTATTTTAAGATTTTGTATTTTGGGAGGAAGGGGCTCTGTTGGAAATTCTATAAAGGGAATGGATTTATCGTGCAAATGGATGGGATTTTTTGGAAATATCAGGACTAATTTTCTCTTGCAGAAAAAGCTTGATAGAGCCCATCCATTTTAAGATGTTGTCTACAGAATCCTGTATATCTCTCTTTGTGTAAAATTTGATCATGTCAAGTTGGTTGCAAGTGTAAAACCATTGACAAGATTTGAGATTGTTCTGTAAAATTTCCGTTGCTGATAAATTTGATCAAACTTTGAGTTATTCTATGTCAATCTTGAGTAAAGTGTATTTATTTCATTTCTGAATGCATATGGCTAGTTTTACTTGTTTCTATTGCAATATTGTACCAAAATATAGTCCAATCACATAGTTTTCAGTCCTTGTGATAGTTTAGTGGCATCTATAATTTCATTTCCCAGAAGAGCCTTCATCTGGGAATGGGATAAACAGTTCAAAATAACTTTTATTTTATTTTGTTGATAGATATTATCTGTAAGCATCTAGGTGTACCTTAGGCGTGACTTGGTTTAAATATTTATGATTTATTGGGTCCTATGACTCGAGCCTTCTTGACAGAATCCCATAGGTTGTGTGAAAGAGTGCTGATCTGGGCCTCCATTGAAGCACATATTCTAGTTGAGGAAATAATTTAACTTTATGTGGCATTTTGTTGATTGAATCTTTCCATTTTACATAATCTCTCAAGGATCTGGTGAGTCAATTTCATCATGTCTCGCCTCCCACAAAAATTCATTTAACAACAACCAATCTTACGCATAATACCCCTATTTTTCATGTGTGTACACAAATGCATAATGTCTGTTACCAAAACATGAAGAAATAATCAGGGTCTCAAATTTCTTTAGTAAAATTTTCCTTTCTGTGAGAATATCTCCATAATCTGGAAGTGGCAACTCATGAGAGTCAGATTTGGTGTGTTGATCATATTTTCCCCAAGGCCTTCTCTATAAAATTTATGCAAAAGAAAGGTACCTATATCTCCTTTCAAATAACAGAGGTTATAAAATAGGTTCTCTTACGTTTGTTGAACGGCACAACCTAAAATAGTTAGGATCAAATCACATCCTTTTGCATGTGCTACCCACTCCCTTCAGAGTTTGAGTGCTAACAAGTCAGATAGATTGCTTCCCCAGCTACAAAATGACATACATGATTGTCTATCTGCCTATGAGTGTCCTATCAAACCCATGATGCTTCTCAGTCTCTGAAGGAGGTTAAATTTGGGTACCAACATAAATGGCAACATTTTCAGGGACATTGTGATACAGTTCATACTCAAACCCTGGAAAACATTTCTTATATGCTCTAAAGTGCTAGAAATCCATTTTAAAAATCATCCTGTGTTCGGGTTTGTAAGACGTTTCAAAGTCAGAAGTGTTGTATGCAACTTTTCCATTTTCCACAAGTTTTGCAACGGTATTTATTGATAAATTTTGGTAAAGAAAGGTCAGATTTTTTTTTCATTTCTAGTTTCTAGTGCTAAAAGACACTTGACAAAACATTTTTAGTGCATTTACACAACTAAGGTGAAAATGTTTAGTGGCGACTCCCTATTGATTTGATTCTGATAAGGACTAGTGTCTTAAACCTCTGTCAAGTAAGATTTGTTACTAATATTTGTAAATCTTGAAGGAAGAATATCTTTATTTCCTAGGGATCCTACTAGGACATTATTTCCTGAGTTAGGAATGAGTTAAGAAAAGCAAAGTCAGAAGGAAGAAAATCCTAGAGAGTTGTGGGAGATAAACAGACAAGAAGGATGATCTCCATTGATGAAAGTGATCAGCCCATCATTGAAAACTACCATTCAAGTGAATCTGAATCAGGTACCCTCTTTGTGAAATTGAATTCTCCATCTAGAGAAGGGCCTTGATTTGATTTTGAAATATTTGCTTCACATTCTGCACCTGTCTTTTCTGAAGTTGATAGGGATTTCCAAGAAGCAAGGCCTTTAGAGGGTGTGCATTTTGAAAGCTACACTCCTGTGTTCCAAGGACCCTTTTCCCCTTATCAAATTGTCACCCCTCCAACAACACCTCCTCAAATCCATATGGCTCATCCCTCATCCAGAACCCCATTTTTTATAAACACCTTTCGACCTATAAATTTTGTGGGAATGGCTGGATATCCAAATGTAGTGCCTCAAGATGTAAGGAACAAAATGTCAAAGTTCTAACAAAACAATGCTATAACTAGTGATCAACATCTAAAGCTATTCCTCAATATGATGGAAGACTTTGAGATTGAACATGAAGATGTATACATCAAAGTCTTTGTTCACACTCTAGAGGAGGATGCAAGGGACTGGTACAAAGCATTGTCAAATAACTTTATTGACTCTTGGGTTGAGATGAGAAATGCATTCAGATTACAATATGGTGATAGGATTGACCCTAGGTTTCTTCTATCATAATTTTTAAACATCAAGAAGAATCCCAATGAGTCAGTACATGACCTCAATACAAGGTTCAATAAGACCTTGAGGAGATTTCCTGTTAGGATAGGCCATGTGATGAGTCATGTTTGATCAAATATACTGATGCATTTGATAAAAAGGCTACTTACTACTTGAGGGACAAGAACCCTACCAACTTGAGGCAAGCATTCACTATGGCCCTAAAAATAGAGAATAATATCAAGGCAATAGGAAAAAATACTAAGAGGGAATGTGTGAAGGTAGTTAACCTAGAAAAACCTCAGAAAAACAATGTTGATGATTTGGAAGAAGTGGTGAAAATTTTGTTAGGGGCTATCAAGGAGATCTCCTATAAGCTAGCCGATTTGAGAAAGGAATTAGGTAGAGTTCACAAGGATAACACTAGCAACAAGGCTAAGAAATATTTACAAATCATCAAAGAGCTGATGATAGAGGAAAAGGACCTATTTGATTTGGGAATAGGCAGCCCCAAAGTAGGGAAAATAGAATGGTACCTGATCCTTTGGCTGCCAGAGTTGTTGTTATGGAAGAGATAGAAGTCATTGATTGGTGTGACAGATGTTTCATGCCCCATGCTCCTTTTGAAGAAGATTAGTAAAAAGATAATGTAGTTGATGATAAGAGTGATGATTATGTTTTCATGATGGGATAATCCCCTAGCCCACAACAAGGGGCAAGCTCAACTGAGGTGATAAGTGCTAGAACTGCTGCCACTTTTTGGGACTGCATTCATAGGGTACCTATTCTTCCTCTCTCTCATACTTCATAAGTAGATGATGTACAAGATTCTAAATTTCCCAATAATGACATTGAATATTTAAGGTCTTTAATGATAAAGAAGTATGATCGAGGAATTCCATTTGAGGAGGAAAAGCAGTTACTGATGAATACTGTTGTGGCTCAAAAGAAGGAGCACAACACAAGAAGTAGGGCTTCCAAAGGTGCAAGGCCTCACGCCAAGCCAAAAATTCCCCTACTTTCAAACATTCCTAAAGAGGCTACTAAAAAAGATGCAATTATCAAAGGCCCTACAGTTCCAAGAAAAAATCACACCCCTCCTCATGCTCAGGCTATCAAGATTCTTGTACCACCTAATGAGTGTGTTAGCATTTATTTCAATATTACCTTTCCCAAGAATGTCCCATATGACATTACCAAATTTTTGAGTCAAATCAAAGGCTTTGTTCTAGTTGTTGAGTTTCTTAGGATTCCTTAGCATAAGAGAAGAGAATTTGAATACTTGGGATTGAGTGAAGAGAATACAACCCTACGAAGAAATGTGAACATTGTGGAGAATCCTCCAGTCATTAAAGAGTCTAAGACACCATCAACATCAAAAAATATAACTGAACCACTTGAGGTTTATTTGGGAAAATATTTGGTAGACTCTCAGCTGAATGTGGATCCATTATTCACCACTATGATAATCAAGGATAGGCTGCTCCACAACTGTATGTTTGTCTTAGGGGAATCATGCAATTTCATGCCTTTGGAGGTCATGAAAGAGCTGAATATTAAAGTAACAACAACATAGGGGAAGTGCATTTCCATGGACTCTGGAGAAGTGCGGGTAGTGGGATGTGTGAAGGGTTTGGTGGTGTAGTTTGCAACGTACCTAGGTAAAAATTTAAAACTTGATGTTGTCATAGTTGATTACCCAGCCAAGTGGGGTATGTTGCTGTCAAGAAAGTGAGCTGAAATTTTTGGTGGTAGTGTCCAAATGGACATGTCTTATGCCACCATCCCAGTTGAGGGAAGCCTTGTTAGGTTATATGGGGATAAGAAAATGTTGCACCTTATTGAGAATCCCAACAATGCGTCCTATGAAGTATTATATACAAATGTTGATGTTGATAACTTTGTGGGATTTGCTTAGGGAAAAGAGCACAAGATTAAGGAGTGTAAGTGTCTTGAGCAAGTAGGATCTGCTTGGACTCTATTGTTTGATGGAGCTTTCTCTAAATTTGAGAATGGTGCTGGTGTTGTCCTAATTTCTCCAAGCTAGGAAAGGTTTGTTTTTTTCTTTAAGCTTAACTTTGAGTGTACTATCAACATTGATGAGTATGATACATTGTTGTTAGGTTTAAGAATTACTTGGAAGTATGGTGTTAGGGACATCATTGTTAAAGGAGACTCAGAGTTAGTTGTCAAGCAAGTCAGAAAACTATATGCCATAAAGAATCAGCGAATGAAACAATACAAGCATGCAGTTTGGGAATTCATTGAGATGTTTGACTCCTTCAACATTGTGCATCATGATAGAAGGTTCAATGACTTGGCAGATAGGATTTCAGTGTTGGGTTCTCGCTTTGACAAATGTACAAAATCCCCTTATTGTGAATATGAGGTGGAGGTATTGACAAGACCCTTTGTCCCTGATAATATAAAACCCTTACAGGTTTTTGATGATGATTCTCATATCAGAAGGTTCCTACAAAAAGGTGGAGAATTTTTCGATCAAAACATTGATTGGGAGCCAATGGCCTATGCAATAGAGGGAAGGAAACCTTGTTTGGCAAATGCATTGTTCAGTTGAAGACCAATACCATTCCTAAAGGGACGGTTGCTCTTGAATTGAATTTTAATAATGTTGACTACATTATTAACAGGAATATGGCAGCCTCGAGGGATGTTGAGAAGCATGAGCTTGGCATAAAGAAAAAACCAAGAAAGATTTGGTTGGGCAAAAATATCAGTAAAGAGGAAAAGCATTCTTACATCCAATTGTTGAAAAAAAACCAAGATTGCAAGGCTTGGACCTATTCTGAGCTCAAAGAATATAGAGAAGACCTATTGAAGCATGAGACTCCCTTGGAGCCCAGTGTTAAACCATTCAGGTAGAAGCAAAGGCCAATTAATCCTCTATTATCTCTTAAAATGCAAGAGGAGTTGAAGAAGCTAAGAGATGAATGAATTATCCAACCCACAAGGTATTCTTCTTGGGTTGCCAACCTAGTGTCAGTAAGAAATAAGAATGGTGACATCAGATTGTGTGTGGACTTCAGGAATCTAAACAAGGCCTCAATAAAGGACAACTATCCTTTACCTAACATGGAACACACGCTTCAGTTGGTGACTGGTGCTGAGTTTCTTTCTACTATAGATGGCTTCTCTGGCTATAACCATGTCATGGTAAAAGAATCAGAAAGGATCAAGACACCCTTCACTACTCCATGGGAAACATATATATATGCCAGGATGCCCTTTGGTTTGATGAATGTTGGAGCCACTTTTCAGAGAGCAATGGATGTTGATTTTTCTGGTTACATCAATGACTTTATTGTTGTTTACAAAGATGATGTAATGGTGTTTTTATGAAAAATAAGTGACCAGTTCTTGCACTTAGAGAAGATGCTGATCAGATGTAGGGAATATGGCATCTCACTCAATCCAAAGAAATGCCATTTTGGAGTGCAGAAAGCCAGATTGCTTGGTCACATTATGTCACAAGAAGGAGTGATGATTGATCCAGAAAGAGTGGAGGCCATGAACAAGGTCCCAATTTCAAGAACTAAGAAAGGAATTTAGTCCTTCTTTGGGAAAATAAACTTCATTATAAGGTTTATATCAAAAAATTTTGATTTGACTGTTCCAATCACTTCCATGTTGAAGAAGGATAAGATCATCAAATGGGAGGAGGCTTGCATCCAAGATATCAATGGAATCAAAGAGGATTTGAAGCATGCCCCTATTTTGGCAGCCCCAGATTATAAGAAACCTTTCCATTTGTTTTCCTTTGATTCAGAAAACACTATTGCTTCTTTCCTGTTACAGAAGGATAATGATGGGGTTGAGAGGCCAATTGCTTTTTCTAGTAAGGCACTGCAAGGGGCATAGTTAAAATACATCATCATGGAAAATTAGGCATTTTCCTTGGTCAAAGAGAAAAAAATTTTCAAGCCTTATACTTTAAGTTCAAAATTTGTTGCTTATGTCCCCCATACCATGGTAAAAGACATCTTGTCAGAGATGGAAGTATTAAGTAGAAGATGTAGATGGGTGAACAAGTTGAAAGAGTATGATATAGACATCCAAACCACAAATTTGGTGAGAGGTTTGGGGTTAACTAAGCTTATGGCCAAGAGAAACTTACAGACCATTGAGGTAAAAAAGGTTGAAGAGGACTAGATAGTTGTTTTTGAAAAATTGATAAATTATAAGTTGTACAAGGATGTAATGTTCTACTTGAGACACTTCAACTGCCTTGAGCATTTGAATAAGAACCAGAAAAGAGATCTTAAGTTAGCTTCCCAGAAATATGTCATTACTGATTTTGGTTTGGCATGGAAGAACCTAGAAGGAGTACTCTTAAGATGCGTCACTGAAGATGAATCCCCCAAAATAATTGTTGATCTCCATGGAGGAGTTTGTGGTGGGAATTTTTCTGAAAGAGTCACATCACATAAGATCATAAGGGCTGGTTATTGGTGGCCAAATCTTTTCAACGATGCAACCATGTTGATCAAAATATGTGAGAGTTTCCAACATTTCTCTGGAAGAATGAAAGCTTTAGGCTTCTTGCCTTTGCATTCTGTGTTAATTGAATACCCATTCATGTAATGGGGAATGGACTTCATTGGTGAGATTTTAGACCCTTCAAGTGCTAGTCATAAGTGGATTCTTGTAGCCACTGACTACTTTAATAAGTGGGTGGAAGAAATCCCCAGCAAGAAGGCTACTCACCAAGTTGTCATGGATTTTGTGCTAAACAATATTGTTTGCAGGTTTAGAGTACTAGTCAAAATATTAGTTGATAATGCCATAAGTTTTAGGGCTAGACCTCTGGAGGCAATGTGTGAAGGATATCAGCTAAATCTGACATATGACTCTACATATAATCCCCAAGGAAGTGGATAAACTGAGTCCAGTAAGAATAATTTGCTAAATATTATCAAAAGAGCCTTAGAGTTGAAGAAGAGAAGGTGGGGTGAACAGTTGATGTTTGTTGTCTGGGTAGAAAGGATAACTGTCAAGAGAGTCACTGGAAAGAGTATGTTTGCATTGATGTATGGGACTCAAGCCTTGCTAGCTCTTCATATGCAACTATCTTCATATCAGTTTATGCAGCAGCTGGAAGATCAAGAAGTAGGTATTTATGACACCTGGATTAACCAGATTATTGAGCTTGATGAAGAGAGGAGGGTATCCCACCAGAGGAATATAAATTTTAGAGAAAATTTGAAGAAACTATTTGACAGGAGGGTTACTCTCGAATCCTTCAATATTAGAGATCTTGTGCTATTATGGGATAGCAGACATGAGGAAAAGGGAAAGCATGGAAATTTTGACTCATTATGGATGGGCCCTTACTCCATTGACATCAGAATTGGTGAGCACACATTGTTCTTAAAGGATTTAGATGGTGAATTGCGTGAACTTCCTATTAAAGGCAAGCATATGAATAATTTCTTACATTGATTCCTCTGAATCAAGGTAAACACCTCTTGTACAATGTATAGTTTGTTGTTTGCATCCTATTTTTTGTGTTTTTTGCTCATCCTAGTCCGTGGTGACCTGATTTTTGTAGCTTCTTTGTTTGTTTCTTGAGATGGCTTTGTTTCTCTACTTTGCGATATGACTCTATCACCCAATGGATATTTTTGCACTTGGAATACTATTGTTCTTGTGGCACTCACAGGGAGTGCCCATCCCCGAGTTGGAGTGAATGTTGGTTCTCAGAATTGTCTCGCCCCATTTGTGCCCTTGAAGATTTATTGATTCACAGCCTCTATAATTTTATCCTTCCACGTATTGTGTTTGGTCAGTATTTTTTGAAATTTTAATCTACTCCTGGGTCAAAGATCGTGTGTGGGTATGTATTCATCTCATGGTTCGTTTTTTCCTCTGGAAAAGCTCTGTATTTTGAGTCTCCCATGCTCTGTTCCTTCAAAACTCATGTTTTCCCATTTCCTCCATTTTCCATAGTCAAGATCTGTTGTCCTTGCGATTTTTCCCTAAATAATCAAAGATAAATGAATTGATGTGTCCTTGACAAACATATTTGAGTCTTGCAACATTTCTAAAATCTCCGTCCTTGAAGAAAATTTCACTTTTAGGCTCAAATGATTGTTTTTCTGTGTTTTACGGTTTGACAGGAATTTCCATGAGTCAAATATACATCCTTGCATCAATAGGGAAATGTGGCATCCTTTGTTTGGACATGGCTTGGATGGACACTTCAATAATTCTATAAAAAGCCTCAACTTTAAAATGTGTCCACATGGAGGAATGACTCTCGTTTGAGAATCAAAAATTTTTTTTGGCTTTGAAGTAGCGTCAAGAGGACACGCTGAGACTTCCACTGATTTCCCATACTTAGACAAATTTTTATGCAGATGGAAACAGTTTGGTGGAACAGGGACATGTGGTGATCCCGCACTTGTTCAGGGTCTTCAACTTAGGTACCATTTTGAAGAAGGGCCATAAGGACACATGGGGCATTCCACTCACTTTGCATATTTTCTTGGAATTTTCAATGACCAAGGAATACTTCCTCAGAGCTTAACATGTGGTTCCCTCCACAGAGATTCAATCCTTCAAACAAAATTTGCTAGAGTAGGACACATGGAAATCCCATGCTTGTTCAAGGTATCAAATTTTTGGGGCCACCTCAAGGTGCGCCATTGTGACATGTGGCAATTTAAAAAGTTATAAGGGGTGGGGAAGCAGACCATTAGAGGAAACTTAAACTTTTTGCCTCTTTGCCTCATAAAGCTTAAAATATCAAAAATGGCCCGCAAGCCCGATGGGAAATAGTTAATGTTTTACCCCGGTCAATGGTGGAGTTGCGGGATTTTGAAGGAAAAATGAAAAAATTTTCCTTTGAGGGAAAAGGCTTTAAAGGCATAAAAGGACCCGGGGTTCCACTGGGACCCACATTAAGGACTTGAAGCGGAAGGGAGGAGTTGCAGGGGAAACTTGGAAAATTTTCCATTTTTTCTAAAAGAGATCCAAATGGCAGAATTATTTCATGTTTCCTTTGGGACCCACCTCAGGACATGTATCAGGCACATTTTTTGGAAGCGGAGGTGCAGAGAAAAATGGGAAATTTTTCCATTTTTTCAAAAGGGTTAGAAAATGTCAAAGGAAGCCTCCAAGCCTGTTTCTGGATCTTCCACATGGATAACCGACATTCACAATCAAAGATCAATGGCTGCTGAATGTCTAAATATGTTTTTTCCCGCATTTTCTGTGTAAAGTTCCTAGAAGTGTGAGTCTTCATGATTTCTTATTATTTTCTACACGCTAAATAGATGAGTGAACTAATATTCATATCTAGAGTTTAGTGGGAGAGATCTGGAGATGTCTTTCACCATTAAAACGGTCTGACTCTCAAGACCAATATATTTTTCCTTTTTTCTTCTCCTGAGCATGCGAGGGACCAGATTTGATTTATATGGGTCAAAAGTGGTTGGAAAATTACAGAAGGAATAATCTGCTAGAGAATGGAGTTGAATGTAGGAAGAAACTGAAGAGATTTTCCCTTGAGCACCTAGAGACTTTTACAGATCTTATTCTACGAATGATGAAAGAATCATGGAAAGGACTAGTGCATTTAATTTTTTTGTCTTTCGGGAGGAAGGGGCTCTATTGGAAATACTATAAATGGAATAGATTCATCGTGCAAATGGTTGGGAGTTTTTGGAAAGATCAGGACTAATTTTCTCCAGCAGAAAAAGCTTAACAGAGCCCATCCATTTTGAGAATCCATCTAGAGAAGCATTTATATCTCCCTTTCTGTCAAAGGTGGTTGCAAGTATACATCCATTGACAAGCTTTGATATTATTCAAGAAACATTCCCTTGCTGATAAATTTGATCAAAGGAGTTATTCTATTTCAATCTTGAGTAAAGTGTATTTATTTCATTTCTGAATGCATATGGGTAGTTTTCGTTAGTTCTATTGCAATCTTCTATGAAAATATAGTCCAATCACACAGGTCTTAGTCCTTTTGGTAGTTTAGTAGCATCTGTAATTTCATTTCTCAGAAGAGAATTCGTCTGCGAATGGGATAAATGGTTTAAAAACACTTTTCTTTCATTTTGTTGATAGATATTATCTGTAAGCCTTTGGGTGTACCTCAAGCATCACTTGATTTAAATCTTGGTGCTTTATTGGGTCCTCTAACTTGTGTCTTCGTGACAGAATCCCACATGTTGTATGAAAGAGTGCTGATCTGGGCCTCCATTGAAGCATATAATCTAGTTGAGGAAACAATTTAAATTTTTGTGGAATTTTTTTGATTGAATCTTTCCATTTTGCGTAAGCTCTCAAGGATCTGGTGAGTCAGGTCCATCATGTCTCCCCTCCCACCAAAATTCATTTAAAAACAACCAACCCTACCCATAATACCCTTGTTTGTCATGTGTGTACACAAATGCATACATAATTTTTGTTACCAAAACATGCAGAAATAATCAGGGTCTCAAATTTCTTTAGTAACCTTTGCCTTACTGTGAGAATATATCCATAATCTAGAAGTGACAACTCATGAGAGTGAAATTTGGTGTGTTGATCATATTTTACCCAAGGCCTTCTCTATAAAATTTATGCAAAAGAAAGGTACCTGTATCTCCTTTCAAATAACATAGGTAACAAAATAGGTTCTCTTACCTTGGTTGAAAGGCACAACCTAAAATGGTCAGGATTATCACATCCTTTTGCATGTGCTACCCACTCCCTTCAGAGCCTTAGTGCTAACAAGTTAGATAGATTGCTTCCCCAACTACAAAACAAAATACATGATTGTCTATCTACCTCTGAGTGTCTTGTGAAACCCATGATGTTGCTCGGTCTCTGAAGGAGGTTAAATCTATGTACCAACAACCCTTACAAAGTGAGTATTGAGTTTTTCAAAACGACTCATTCAAATCTCAAAATAAAGTGCAGAATAGAGTTAATCAAGCCCATATTAGAGAATCATGTCTAACAAAACAAAAAATGAGCTACAAACATGATGAGCTTGCAAATGCAAATGATGGCCAAACTGGGTTGAAAAAATGTCAAATAACGAGCCGAGATAACAAGCAATAATGTGCCAAGATAGAATAAAACTGACCTTTTGCAAAAGCAACAACCATGGTGCCAACATGTCCAAGGTGAATAAGCTATTTAGGCTTCTAACTATAAACAAAAAATGAATAGATAAAAAAACAAACAGCTCAACAAAAAAGATAGCTTGAACCCATTACACATCTTGTACCACAATTCGAGCATAATATGCATGGTTCCCAAGTAACAGCTAAGCTAAAAACCAAAAATTAATGGTGATAGAGTTGGAATAACAAGATTCAACAAATAAATTGAGGTTATAAAAAATATTTTTTAGAGTTCCCCTTTTTCCAACACCCTTCCACAAGAAAAGTGTGAATGGAAAAAATTTTCCACCTTAGAGTTTCAATCCACATTTTTGTGGATTTACTACAATGAATTTTTATTTACAAACATTTAACCTTCGTCATCCTTTCTCATGCAACTGGTGGGATTTTATCAATTTTTTATAGTGATTATTATGCATGTGGGGTGGGGGAGAAGTCTTTTGCTAATCCAAAGAACTAATGATTTACCTCATGAAAGAAAAAATAGCCAATTGTTACCTTATCTTGTGCTAAGGTTATTTACATTAAAATATACAATAAGGCTCTTACAATTACCTTTTTTTTGCTAAAATTGGATCTTTTACCTTTTTTTTTTGCAAAGAGAACGTTGATGCAAGTCAACATGAAGTTTGACTAAGAAAAAAAAGACCATTCAATTCATATTTTTTTAGCCTTTTAAGGCTTATGCATGATGATTATAGCTTTTCTATACTTAAAATATTGTACTATCTACAAATGGGTTGAATTATGCATGGTATGTCAAATATAGATAGCATTGGATTTGTATCCAACTAACTAATAATAGTTGAATCAAAGTTGATGTTATATTTTTGGAGAGAGAGTTGAGTCAACTCCTCTTTCCTTTTGTTATATGAACCCTTGATTTTCAAGTGAGAGGAGGTATTATTATTTTGTCATGCCTAGGCTATATAGGTTTTTGTATTACAACACCTTTTTGAATCAATTATAGATTTTTTTCCCTCTATTTACAACTGTTTGAAGTGTGTTACAACAAGTTTATGGGTATGTATTGGTGAATGTTTCTTTGTTTTACACGCTTATGAACCTTAAATACTTCCATTAATTATTTTTGAAGCTTTGGGGATCACTTTAAATGAATGTTAGTATCTTTTAGACAGTGTAGAAGTCTACCAAAGAACAGATGAACTGATTATTTTCAGTTTTCTAGTAGTCATTTTGTGTAATCATAGGCTTCCAACACATTAGTGTATCACCTATTTTACATTCTTTTTGTTAAGTTTGTGTTTTTTAATCTACCTCAACCCTACAAGATAAATAGTTTAGGTTATTAATCTATGGAACCAACCTGCTCTAGAAGTTCTTCTCAACTTAAGTCACCCATGCTTAAAGAAGTTCCATTTTTATTAATCAAAGAGAATGATATCTTTAACTTCTTCACTCAGGATTCTCTTTGAAGTGATAACACTCACAACATTTAGTTTCATCCTTATTAAGACCACCAAATAAAGTACATGGAAAATTTCTTCTTCTTTTTGTTTATGGAATTTTTAGTCTGAGTATTTTTAGAAGGTTGATATGATTTAGTGGTGCTTCTATTTTCATAAGGAAATATTAAGTGTTTTACCCCCAAAAGGATTTTTTGAAGTTATAATTTTGTTTTAAACAATAAAATATGGTATTATATAAAAAATAACGCAGTGTAATTTGAATCCACAATGCACCACTGTATCAATATCCTATCAAAAATACTATAGCCACCTTTACAAAGTCAATTGTGAACATGGAATTCAAAAACTTTCCTCTCAGTGACTTTCAAAGAATAAATAATACAAAAAAGGCACAAAAGGAATCTCACATGTTAGAAGGAGACATGGATAGTTTATCAGTGTCCCTATTAACTAATTTTCCTCTAGCTAAGTGTGATCAAATAAGAAATATGGAAAACTAAATCATAAAAATAAAAAAATACTCTTCCAAATGCCTTTAAAATGATATCTACAAAATCTTGCAAAAGTAACATACATCCTATTGCATAATTGTACATCCAAGTTGCAAATGATAATTTGGAAATATTTAAATAGATTCATGAATTTGGATCTCAAAATATCATTTTTTTTGGCCTCCAAACTTAATAAAATGATACAAATCTGTAGAAAATAAATACCACTTTATAATATCTTCTCTAAAATGCCAAAACAGTTGTACAACCAAGTCAAAAATGGTACAAAATTCTTTGATATTATTGTTGGCATAGTTATATATGCCCATGAATATTCTTATGTCAAAAATTTTATATACATGTCCTGCAATAATAGGAACTGTATGCTTCGATAGAAGGGGAAAACAATCTTGCTGTCAGTATCATCAAGTTTTTATTTTGAAATTTGTATAACCTCAAACCTTTAAAATGTAGAATTTTTTTCATTAAAATATTTCAAACAATGAGAAAAATATTAGAATACATATTTCCACACACAAAATAAAATAAAATAATAGTTTTTGGCGTTAAGATATGAAATATTAAAAAACAATGTAGGAAACTAGAGCTCCGAGATCTTATACCATATAAGAAAGCAAAAATATTTCAATCCATGAAATATAACACATAACAACAAATTATCTCACAAAAAAAAAATAGAGAATAAATAATGTAATATTCTTTATTCAATATTCCAAAAGAATAGATTATGTCCCCCTAGTTCCTCTTTTTTCTCAAGAATAAAATTTGGGAGAATATTGGATACAAATAGTTTTTTTGTGTAAAGAAATAATTTTTCATGTCTAATAAATAAAATTAAATATATTCATTTTTCAAGTAATATAGATAAAATATAATTGAGATAATTACAATAGTAGAACAAATAAAGTACTCTAGGTAACAAAAAACTTACGCTAGATTTAAATATTGCCCCTTTGGGAATGTGATTACAAAAAATTCTAAGTGTTTAGCAATACTCGAAATGAAACTAATAAACATGAACACTCCAACACAATGTCATCTACACAAATATATTTTATTAGGAAGTAAAATAATTCAATACAGACTTGTGAATCTCTTTTTGCATTTGAGGATGTTAGACATGTGGAAATGAACTTCAATAGTGATTTATCCCTCTACATTACAATAATATATTTAGTGGTTTTAATATGTGAGACAAAGCACCTCCAATTCCTTCCCACATTGTTTTAGAAATTCACAATAAAATAATTATTTATAACTCTATATCATACCCTAGAATGCAGAAATTATGGGTAGAAGGGAAAGAAGAAAAAACTACATCCTTAATGCCTTCCCTTTATTATAAGGGATTAACAAAAAGATAATCCTTGTTTCTTCTGAATGCAAGTTAGAGTCTGAGAAAGGTGTTTTCATGCTCAATATTGGGCATGAAGATACCTCCTTTTGACAACATCCAATATTCTCGCACCAATCTCTTGAATTTTATTTCCATTCTATTTTTACCCTTTGCAAATACCTTTACATTCCAAATACATATAGATGATGGGAATTGTTCCATACTTCCCATTCACCCATCTCAACTATTTTTGAAAAGTCGGCATGAGAATGTAATCATTAGACACCCACTGCACTATCTTTTTCATAGCCTATAATTGTCACTTGAATGCACAAATTCAATCATCGAACCTAATGCTTGGGGGATAACATGTCCTTTAAAGATATGTTAATAATGCCTAGACTATATTTTATTTATGTAGGGCTAATCACGTAAAATATACTGATGCTGGTTTTTGTTAAGCTCACCAGGTAGAGGAATGCTCACATCTCAACTTACGGAGCAAAACATATTTGTATAAAAAAATATCTTTCTTAAAAATAAATACTAAAGGAAGCAATCACTGCACTTTCCCTATAATTGATCTATTTGTACATACTTTGGTAAATATTTATATATCCTCCAAGTATAAGAGGTTCATAGCCACAATTATTCAATATTTTTTCTTTCCTCCATTATCCTTCTTGGCTTAGTAAATTCTGGTAAACACTAGCGATAAGATAGTAATTGTAGATGAAGTACATCAAATATGGTGTTTGTGAGGATAAATTATCTAATAACATATTTACTACAAAATATTTCTTAATCATAGGTTGTGTGGGGGATTGAATTTTATGACCATTTGCATCATGTTTTTAACTAAAAAATATTTGCAATATTTAATTATTATTAAAATAAATTACTTAGTTTTTAAAATATAAATTAGGAATCATACGTGGGATATGTGATGGAAACATAGAAACACATGCTTAGAGGAAGCTGGCTTAGAAGGAAAAGATAAAGATGGGAGGAGAATAACATGTGAAGTTGAGGGGAAACTATATCGGTGGGCAGTCATGGAATGAAGAGAATGGAAAGTAGATTCTTCGTTACATGTTATTATGTTCTTGTGTATCGTAAGCTATATGTTTGTTTATTGTGTTGAAATTGTGAAGGCTACTATTGGGCAAGGATTAAGCAACATAAAGAAGAAGATGACATTGATCATGATTGTGCATGCAACCTAGATATTTTAGTATAAGTTGTCAAGGTTAAATGTAATGAAAAGGGGATTAATAGTGGTAGAAGAAGTGATTTTTTTAATAGATGTGTTGTTTATGGCGACATTTAGAGGATTAATTCCATGATGTTGATTTTTATTTTCATTACATATTTGTGTACATGTGAAGATGAGAACAAATATTTAACACAATCCATATATGCAACCTCACAACCATAAAATGGTTTCATGTCCTTTAAAAATTATAAACATGTTACGAAGAACTATGCCTTAACGTTTGGAAAAACATGCTTTTATTGCAAAATATGCAATGGTACAATTTTCATCAACAACAATACGAAGAAAGGTAAGGATGGAATAAACTACCTATATTATTAAAAAGGTAAATGTTGAATATTTTTTAGCTGTATCTCCCCTTTTTTCCTTCTTTTGAGATGAGGCCTAAGAGACATCTTCGAGTAATGCTCATAAGAGAAATAATGGGTTATGAAAAGGTTCTTAAGGGATGAAAATTTGGATATTGCTATGAATTTCATGCCCTATCTTTGAGTTATACCAATATCAACAGTGGCATTTGGAAATGTAAGTCCCTGAGACTTGTGGATTATCGATTCCCAAGAGATTTCAAGGGGTAGTTACTTTTGGTTGCTTTCGAAAATGGGAGGAAGAAGAACATGTAAAGGCTTAGCTATGTCACAAGGAGGACCTATGTATTTTTCAAACTTGATGAAAACAAAAATGGGTCGATCTAGTAGTGTACTAGAGACAATATATACCATGTCAATGACTATGGCTATTAAACCATTGACAAGGCCACCTTCAATCTACAAATTGGATGTATGAGTTACTTTTTGTTCTTTGCACATGAGAAATTTGTATTGTAATATTTTATCACCATGATTTGATGAGTTAGATTACCTACAGAGTTTTGCAATTGAAAGGGCCACCGAGAAGTTCAAATACTTTGGTATATTGAGAATGTGGTGGTCGACATGTTTGTTTTTAGCTAGCAAATGAGTAGCAAAATGGAAAGACACAATTTCTTGTATGGACATCCTTGCATATGTGTGATACACGAGTGTTTCCCAATCCTTAGTGTGTGGATTGAAATCACAAATATTGAGTAAGAGCCTTCGAAAATCAACTTGAATTCGATTTAACACTTGTTTTGGGTAAAGAGTTTGCAGCGTCATGCCTGTGACAAAGCTAAACAAGAGGTTTTCTCCGTAGGAGTGTCCTGCATACAGGGGACATCATTGAACAATGGCATCCCAACTCTCTAATGAGGATAATGGATCAATACGAAGGAAATTTTAATATGATAGGGTTGACCAAAGACCACAACAAAAATATTTCCTTATTTGTTAAATTTCATGCAAAGAAACATAGATCTTTGATGCAATAAGGTGGCCTGCCATAATCTATAACAGAAACACTTTTTAAAATATTCTTGCTATCAGAAATATATTTCATCTTCTCAAGTTAAATGCAAAGGAGGGAAATAATTACTCGTTGCACATGTTTTATGGAAGTATGTGATATAACTAGTATGAAAGGACACTTATAAGATTGAGCTATTGGCGACGTTGCGCGTAAACATTATGTATGTTTGACAGCCAAGAATGAATGCAAGTTATTTACAATTTTTTTGTAAAATGCTTGTAGTGCAATGGAATGTTGTGCAAAATCCAATGCTATGGGGCTTGCATGACATAAAACTTTAGTTCGATTTTCTACTAAAAAAACATGATGTTGAGAACAGACTTGTTGGAATGCTATGATAGGGTTAGACATTTAGAGAATGCATATCTGCTAACAACATGGTTACATATAGAACTCAGATGTGAAATTCTTTCGTAAGATTACATTAATGTTGGTAGTTTGTGCTAACTGGATTTATCATAACATCATAGACACATATGCGACTCTAAAGTGTGGAATTCATAGGTGAGATTTAGTAGGGTGGATGTTGGCGTAATCAACAAGGGCATAAAGATCTATATCCGTACTTGAGAGACATTACAATGACGCCTAGTTTTCCTGACAGACATGCTGTTTCCTCAACATGATAAATCCGCTACCCTGAAAGTATAAAAGCACAGGCACGCTAAATCCGCTACCGTGAAAGTATATAATATAGAAGCACAGGCACACTGGAGGTGGCGGCGGTAAGTATTATAGGGAGACTCAAACTTACAATTATTCGACGTTTTAGCATGGTCTTACAGGATTAGGAAATACTAGGGATAACATGGTAATTGTAAATGAATGGCTTGCTGTCATAAAATAAAGTGTAGGTGAAGTTGATTTAGATAGGCACGTGAAGTTGATTTAGATGGTGTTAGTCTTCGTTCGGTACAGGTCACACTCAACTTTGACACGGGGCAACAGAATCATTATACAGAATCATTATGTGTTGAGTTAGATGCCAGTAACTCAATTCTTCAGCAAACTCTTCAATTTTGTACAATACATTATCTTCCACATAAATGGCTGAAGGAAAAGATGTTTCATCTCATCCATTACTTTTGATATTGACATAGGACCACATTTAATTTCCTCATCAAACACGTTATCTTTCACTTTGACTGGGCTACACATCCATTATTTATGAAGTTAGATGCCAACAAGTAAATTCTTCATCAAACTCCTCATTTTTGTACAACACATTTTCTTCCACACAAATGGTTGAAGGGAAAAGTGTTTCACCTAATCAATTACTTTTGACATTGACATAGGGCCACACACAAATGATCCATTACTCTTGACATTGAAAAAGGGCCACCATCAATCACATTGTAATTTGACATAGGACCACATTCAATTTCCTCATCAAACACGTTATCTTCCGCTTTGACTGGCCACACGTCCATTATTTGAGAAGTTAGATGCCAACAACTAAATTTTTCATCAAACTCCTCTCTTTTGTACAACACATTTTCTTCCACACAAATGGCTGAAGGGAAAAGTGTTTCACCTAATCAATTACTTTTGACATTGACATAGGGCCACACACAAATGATCCATTACTTTTGACATTGAAAAAGAGCCACCATCAACCAATCTGTTACTTTCGGCTTTGATAGAGGGCCACACTCATAATTACTCACCATTTATATTTTCTTCCTTGATCCTTATTTGCTGAACAATTTTATTTGATGAAATAGATTTTTAATATTAATAAACAGGTATTATGATGCAATAGCACTCACCAAAAGATAGGTGGTATGGGAACATGCCTCAAAGACATGAGTAAATCTAAGCCACAAAAAGATCCTAGCAGTAGAGCATCCAAAACTAAGTCGAACCTAATTTTAGATGTATAGATGTATGTGTGATCCTAGATAAGAAAATATGTGTATGCGCTGAAAAATAATTTTATCCTCTTCAAGCCATGTCATATTTAATATCTATAAAAAGATTTAGTTTATAGTGAAATAGATTTGGCAACCCTTGTTAAAAGGATAAATTCTTACATAATATAGACATTAGAAGATGCGAGCCCATGGTTAGATCATTAAAACACACTAATACACAAAATAGTAAAAGAGTAAAAAATCAATAAAATAATTTTAAAAAAAATCATTTTAAATTGCATATTGTAATGCCCGCAAAAACAGCACACTTGAGACCTAAGGAACAACCTAGGATTGGATAGGAAAATTATGGAATAATTTTTTTTGTTTAAAAGTGTCTTCAACCAGGTTACAAGACAACAGTTGTCACAAACAAGGTTCCAGATCAATACTAATTTACTAGATTGTATTTTTTTTCTTTATTAACAATTCTTAAAGGTCACTAGGTTAGGAGGGTAATTTCACACTACACCACTCTCTAACTGTCTTAAAATCTTCAACTTGATTTTTCTCAGAATTAACACCTCCAAAAATTCCCTAAAACATTCCCATTGGATAGGAATTTTCTTCACCTTTCCAATGATATAAAGAAGTCCTCCCAACTCCTCATATTTCTCAAGTTATAGGCCGGTGCACCTTCGGAGGAAACTTTCCCAAGAGCGGGTCTGCGGGCCTAGGGAAGAAAATTTTCCCATCCACGGGCTGATGGAGTGGTGAGAAAATTTGGGACATTTTCCTTCTTCAGGTAAAAATCGTGATTTACCTCTGCACACCCAGGAGCCCGAAGAGGACGCGTGTCATCTTTATAACACCCCGGCGGAAAATTGGGCCATTGGAGAGATTTCAGACATTATGTCTTTTCGGCTAATAAGCACTAGGGATCAAAATAGTTCGTACCTTTGCTGATGCCCAAGGTGCCACTTGTCAAGCCCTGATTGGTTACGGGCTAGTGGGGCCGCAGGAAAAATTAGGAAAATTTTCAAAAAAAAAATTTGAAGCGCTTAGTTAAAAAGGGATCCGCTCCTCCACCCATGCCTCGTGATGCCACATTGTAGCCTCTGATTGGTTGTGGGCCGGTGGGCCGACGGGGAAAATTAGGAAATTTTTCTCAAAAAATTTCTGAAGTGCTAAGTTAAAAAGGGCTCTGCTTCTCCACCAATGCCTCGTGGTGCCATGTGGCAACCTCTGATTGGTTGTGGGGCAGCAGGGCGGTGGGAAAAAATAGGAAAATTTCCCCAATTTTTTTGTTGTTAATTACACTTATTTTTTTTTATGCCAAATGAAGAAAAATTTAATAAGGCTATAACTTTTGATAGAGAGCTCATTTTTGGGAAAACAAGGACTTTCTAGAAAGCTCTTGACATCCTCTTTACACATGAATCTTTACTTTTTGATTTTGATAAATTTTAAGGAGTCAATTTCTAGAAAATGATTTGGAAGCTTTTAAAAGGCAAGCTAGTAGATTTTAACTTATGAAATTTTAATCAATTGTCCTTCTTCCTCTCTAAACATGTCAATTAGACATCGAGAATTGTTCTTAGATGGATTTTGGATGGATTTGGAAGGTAAGTTTGTTTTATTGACTTCCAATTTTAAAATAAACAACTTTGACGGAAAAAAGACAACAAAACAGTTTTAACCCGATTTTGCTAAGTTTTCTAAGGAATTCCTTAAGTATTTTTTTCGAATTGAATTTTTTTAGGGCATACTACTTCAATTTAATCATTTAGTTTGTTATTTCATTGTTGCAAGTTCAAAATACAAACTATTACACTTCTTTTATATGCATTTCTTTCTTTCAAACAGAGATTATAACTCACATTTATATGATCAAATTCAATACAATGATGAAATTTGAATAAGTTAGTGCAATCCTTTAATGATTTCAAATACAAATTTATAAATTTTCTTTCATTCCTCAAGTTCCTCATACAGAATACAATTCTTTCACATTCCTTCAAACACTGAAAACAGAGTTTGTCTCTTTCACATTACAATATACAACTTTCAAATCAATACAACATCTTTCAATTAAAAACATTTACAAGTTCATCCAATTTAAGTGGGAAAGGTTAGAATATGGTTTCATTTCACAAGGAACTATCAAACTGTATTTTTCTCAGCTCCAGAACATTAATAAGTAAATTTCACATTCTTTTAATTTGATCACTACAAGAGTAGGGGAAAGGAAACACTCTCCACCCAACCAATACATCTAATGAAAAGGAGAAGCCAACCTTATTCATTGGCCCCCCAGCCCCAACCACAATGAAATAAAATATGTGATCCGACTCATGGAAATAATAGGCTTCCACAAACACACAAGCAACATTTTCAAAATAAAAACATAGTCTAAAAACATAATGTACTTTATAACTACATTAAAGCAGAAAAAACATTACCGAGGCTTCATCAAGCTAGCCAAAGGAGCAAGAAATTATGATGGATGCTTATTATGCCTCCTAAAAGGGGAAATGTGTATCACCACCTTAATTACAAACCGCCAGAATATAGTATATCAAAACCTTGACATTGTTTATGCCTCCCCTAAGTACCCCTTATTCCTCTCATTTCCATATTCCTCCCCAACCTCTTATGGCACCCCATAAAAAGTAAATAAATGCAAGATTTTTATTCTTCTCCTACACCATTCCTAGGCCATCTACCCAACAACCCACAAACATGCCAAAGCATTCACACATTAACATTTACATTCATAAAAAAAGACCATTTCAAGAGCCAAGCTCTTACCTCTCCATGATGGATTTTCCCAAGTTCCAAACAAAAGTTGTTTCCAAGAAACAATCCAAAAATCCATGAAACAACAAGCATGCAACAATCTTCAAACTTCTCCAAAAGCAAGAGCTCCCAAAAAAGCAACGAATTCACCCAATATTAAAGTCTCCAAATTTAAGCAACCCAAAACAAGGAAAGGAATTCAAATTTTATAGAAGAGGGAAGGGAAGAGGATGAGGTGGATCCATGTAGGATGCCACATCACACATCCTCAACCCCAACTCCAAAATTCAACTTCATTCTCCAATGCATAATAAATATGTGGGGGAATAATATGACAGTTTACTTACATACTCAAATGCAACCCACACCCCAAAGGACTGAAATTAAACCATGTAAGAAAAGTGCAATTAAAACATATAATTTGACGTACACAAATGCATTATAAAATTTTAAAATCAGCCCTACTATAATAGGTACGGTTGGTAAATTAATTTAAGAGGTATGAGACAAGTTTAACTTGTCCCACAAGCCTCCAAAATCATCCTTCAAGGAAAAATTTAAATTTCCAAGAAGATGAAGTGTTTCACACTCAAAATTAACGTACACGTCACTTACACATCTCTTACAACACTTGAATTCAAGGCCAACAACTCGAATAATTACTTTCTTATGACATATTTTAATTAATTAACTTAACAACATGATTAATCACAATATTACACACTATTTAATGAATATGAAAGGGTAAATGTACCACAAAATAAACACATGCAAAAATACACAAAGGAACCAATAAATAAATACACCTAACCCCTTGGTAAGATTTAAATGTGATCCTCCACCATAGGAATCCTTAACACACACAAATACGCACAAATAAATATTAGTTGTCATAGTGACCTTGTTGAATTCGTCTATGATTTCAATGTGGTTGGTCTCCAATGCATATTTTAACCTGCAAAACACGAATACCTCATTCAACCTCGTGGCCATATCATAACATCCAAAATAATATAAATAAAATTATAAAATCATCTAGATATATGGATCATAAGAACATCTAAGCAACAACCAAGATCATTTACAATTTTACTCAACAACTATATCATCATTAAGTAATTTCAATTTCTACGTCTACTCACAATATCCAAATATAACATGTCTAAAAAACATCCATAGTATAACCATGTCAAATAATATATAAACATCAATATCTGAAATGTATCTAATAATCATCATGCATCATAACTTAATCAAGTCAACAATAATCCATGATCTAAAATCTAACATCATACTATAATAAAGTCCATAATCATGGCTATAATATAATCAATAGTATTATGATCTGTATCAAAAAAGGTGTTAAAGGGAAGTAGGCACTACATCCCCCTCCCCTTAGACTTGATTCCTCTTGGAAGTCACTGGAACAAATTTAGAAACTGAACTTATAGAAAAGTAGCATCCTCCCATGTAGTTGTAGTCTCATCATATATTTTCCACTACATCCAGACTTGATCAACCTCTCTGCCCTAAAGGTCTAGGGTCCTGCGATCTAGGATGCGAATGAGCTCCACCATCACCTACCCCTGATCCTGCACTTGCAATGATGTCCAATCTAACATATGAGAAGGATCAGAAACATATTTCCTAAGAAATGAAACATAAAACACATCAAGTAGGTGAGACAAGCAGGGTGGCAATGCTAGACGGTACGCCAAAGGGCTGATACACTCCAAGATCTAAAAAGGACCGAAAAATCTAGGAGCTAACTTAGAACCTTTTCCGTAATGGATATGGGTCTTGTGTGTCTTGACACAAAGGAACACCTTCATGGCCATATCAAAACTACGATTGGTCCTATACTAATCTATGTACTTCTTCTGCCTGTCCTATGCCTCCTGTAGTCTATAAATAGTCAAAACCACCTACTGCTCCATGTCCCACAACAAAGTTGGTCCAAGAGAAACCCTATCCTCTAACATGTCCCAACTAAGAGGTGTCCTACACTCTCTACCATGAAAATCCTGGAAAGGAGCCATGCCTATAGAAATTTGAAAAGTATTATTGTAGGAAAAATCCACCAAGAACATGTACTCCTCCCATTTAGACTGTTGATCCATCACATACATCCAGAGCATATCCTCTAAAATATTATTCAACCTCAGTATTTCCATATGTCTTAGGGTGATATGCTATACTGAAATTGATCTTTGTCTTGAGGGCATACTGTATGGTAGTAAAAAAGTGGGAACTGTACAAAGGATCACGGTCACTAATGATCTTCCACGGAATCCTCTGTAAGTTGAAAATCTCATCAAGATATACCTGTTTCACTGCACTGGCTGTATAAGTGGTCTTCACAGGAGAAAAGTGAGCCACTTTTGTCAATTTATCAACCGTGACCATGATGGCATCATGGTGATATCTTGACATCGGTAACCCAACAATGAAGTCCATAGAAATGGTGTCCCATTTCCACTTCGGTATAGCATGCGGAAAGAGAAAGTCAGTTGGATGCTGATTCTCAACCTTCACTTTCTTACACTCTAAATAGTGTGAAACAAACTGAGCCATGTCTCTGCAAATTCCTCTCCAATGATACAACTATCTCAAAGTAGTGTGCATCTTCTTCACCCCCAGATGGGCTGAATAGGGTGCATGATATGTCTCTATCAAAATGTCCTGCCTCAAGCCTCTGTCTCTGGGAACATAAATATAACCTTCTTGCCTAAGAAGGTTATCTGACTCAAGTGAGAAACCATCAAACTTCCCTTCAAGGGGTCTCTAAGAAGTGATCTCTGCTCGAACTGGAATGTAGAAGATGTCAAGAATAAGATGTTGAAGAATCATTCTCCGCAAATCTATGCCAACTGAAGTGGCCATAATCACATGTCTCTGTCTACTGAGAGTGTCTTCCACCACATTCTCCTTTCCCTTCCCATATTCTATCTCCATATCATACTCATAAAGAAACTCCATCCAACATCACTGGGGAGCATTGAGATTGGGATGCATGAAGAGGTGGTGAAGACTCAAGTGATCTATCCTGAGAGTGAATATTTGACCAAGCGCAAAGTTCCTCAATCAAACCAAAGTGTGCACAACTCCCGCAAGCTCAATATCATGAGTCAGATAATTAAGCTCATAATCCTTGAGTTTACGAGACTCAAAAGCAACTAATTTTCCCTCCTACATCAACACACCTCCAAGCCCTATTAAAGAACCATTCGTGCAAACGAAAAACTCACCCTATGTATCCGACACTATAAGGATAGGTGTTGTAGTGAGGCATTCCTTTTGTGTCTTGAAGGCCTATTCACACCCTTCTGACCAAACAAACTTCTTCCCTTTTTGTTGAAGGGAAGTGATGGGGTGTGTAATCCGAGAGAAGTCATGAACAAATCTCCTTTAGTAATATGCTATTCGCATGAATTTACACACCTCTATCATAGTAGTGGGTGCTGGCTGATCCATAATAGCTCTAATCTCTGAAGGATCGATGACGATACCTTTCCCAAAAAGATATGTCCCAAATACTGCACCTCCATCTGAAAGAATGCACACTTCTCCAAGTTCTTATAAATATACTACTCATGAAGACACTGAAGAACCTAGAAAAGGTGCTCCTCATGAGTACGTGAGAAAATCAAAATTTCATCAGGGAAGATGATCATGAAGCAATCAAAGAAAGTCTTGAATATCCCATTCATCAAACTCGTAAATACCGCGGGGGAATTAGTCAAACAAAAAGTTACCACTTTGAATTCATAGTTTCCATATCTCATATGAAATGCAGTCTTATAAATGTCTGCCTCCGAAATCGTTAGCTCATTGTAGCCTGAATTAAGGTCTATCTTAGCAATAGTTTTGGCTCCCTTCATCTGATCAAACAAATCATCAATGCATGGAAGGGGATAACGATTCTTGATCATTACCTTATTCAGCTAGTGGTAATTAATACACAACCACAAGGATCTATCACTCTTCTTTACAAAGATCGATGGTGCACCCCAAGGGGACACACTATGACAAATTAGGTCCTTCTCTAGAAGGCCCTCAAGCAATAACATGAGCTTGTAGAGGTCAGGGGTAGTCATCCGGTAAGGTGCTCGTGAGATAGGATTTGCTCCTAGAACCAGATCTATATGAAAATAAACCTCACGTGGGGGTGGTAACCCCCATAGCTCCGTTAGAAAGGCATATGTAAAATCTCTGAAAATGGGATGAACATCTAGCGATGGTCCACTAGACCCATCCTCTGATCTGTCATTGACTGTAATAGCATACATTTGAAAACCCCATCGCACATACCGCTTAAGTTTCATAGCGGAGATGGTGTGAATATAAATGGGTCTCCTAACCCCCACTATTGCTACCTCCACTCCTAGATCATCTCTATAAGATATGATCTTGTGGTAACAATCCAATCTAGCTCTGTGTGCAGATAACCAGTCCATGCCCAACATGACTCCATAAGAGCCCAACAGAAGGATACAAAGATCCAAGGTAGTGGTGAAAGGTCCCAAATCCACCACACACTCCTTAAGTAAGGATTCTATAGAGATCTTGACTAGAAAATCCATCTCAACATCCCACCTATGACCCTGCCTAACTGCCACTAGCCTACATCACTATACTAAAGATGGTGCAATAAAAGAATAAAAAAACCAAAATCAAACAAAATGGAGGTAGGAATGCCTCCAATGTTACCTGTAGTCTCAATAACTGAACTCTGATGCTCTCCCTCATAGTTCTTGACCACTGTGTACATCCTATGACTGCACCCCATATCACCAATAGTAAGCTCTAAGATTTGTGTCTTACCCTTGTTACTAGGGTTCTGTGGGCAGTCTCTCTAAAAATTTCCAACAACACCACACCCAAAACAATCGTCTGATCCTCTCGCGTGTGTTGTAGGTGTAGCCGGTACTCTGGAGGTCTATGGTCTAGATCCTGATGATTTGGCTATGATCTATTGAGGTCTCTATTGGTGAGCTCCTGCTGAATGAGCTCTCTGGGAACCCTATGTCCTAATGGAACCCCTAGGAGGACACCCCATACTTCAACATCTCTGTGCATCAAACCTCTGTAAAGGTATATAAGGTGGGAAGGGTAATTGTTGTTTTTTTGGTCTAACAGATAAATGTGTTAAACCCTATCCACCACGAGTAAGAGATACTGACCCCCTTGATTTTCTGTCATGCATTGGTTGTATGTGGTTCTAGACTCGGTCTCTAGCCTGCTGGGTCTTTCACTGAGTCTACTCTACTATATAGGCATTCTCAACAACCTTAGCTAATTTTTGTGGACAATGAATCCATACTGCACCTCCAATGTATAGATTCAGGCCCCGAATGAACCTATAGATCTACACCTACTCATCCTTCATGTAATCAACATACTAGATTAGATCTAGAAATCTACTCTCATACTCGACCACAATAAGAGATGCCTGTCGGAGGTCATGGAACTTGTTGGTACCCAAATTTGTTCTCCTTTTTAGTCTGAGCAGCATCAAAGATATGGCATGAAGCTTGAATTCATAAAGATCATGATGTGTGTCATTTTCTATCCTGCGAGGGGATCTAACTGGCACTCAGATTTGTGGAGAGATGGATAGTACTTTGAAAGGATATTGATCTAACCCTCACTATTTTAGGTTGTGCCTTTTAACCAAGGTAAGAGAACCTATATCACAACCTCTATTTTATGTAGGAGGTGGAGATATCCTTATACTCTGCATATTGTATGGAGATGGCCTTGGGAAAACATGATCAATCTTCCATTATTCAAACTCAACATAGCTGTCACTACTAAATGATGGAAATGCTTTCAAGACAAGGCTAAGGCTGCTAGAGACATGGTGTGATCCTGATTTTCCTTGTGCATTTTTGTAAATGGATTTGTATTCTTTTATTGACACACAATGCGGATACATGGGTAGTATGGGTAGGATGGGTTGTTTAGAATGATTTTTTGGTGGGGCATTGATGAGACAAATTGGGATACATAAGATCTTTGAAAACCTCTACAATACTTGAACAACTATCAAATAAAATGCTTCGAATAATTAGGATATTCTTTCAACTAGAAGAGGCATAAATGGAAGCCCAGGTTGCACTCTTCACACAATATTTTAGAATTCACCACAAAATCTTGAAGTAAAGAACTTAATTAAACACAAAAATCCATGATCAAACCACGCCTAAGGTACCCCTAAAGGCTTACAAGAAATCTCTGCAGTCAAGGAAGGTAAAGTGATTTTAAATTTTTTTATCTTTTTATCATATGAAGGCTCTTCTAAACATGAGATTGAAAATACCACTAAACTATAAACAAGAAAATGGAGATTTTGTGTGATTTCTCAAGAATTTCAATGTAATATTGCAACAAGAACAATGGAAGCTATTTGCAAGCATTTAAAAATGATAAAAGACATCATATTGCCCAAAAAACACATATTAGCTTAAAAGCTTGTTAGACTCATCAGCAGGAGAGATTTTCATGAAAAATCTCAGAGCTGTGTGATGGATATACACTTGTAACCAACTCACATACATGAAGATCAAACATAGAAGAAATTATTCATGGATCCTTGTTGGGTTTCTTCACAAGAAATGAGCCTTTCTCTCATAATTTTCTCGTGATTTTCAACTCCCGACCCTTTACCATTTCTCCAAAATGCATTATATATCTCATGCCATCATTAGAGCCTTCTTTCCCAAGCAAAGAATATGCCATGGGATCAAATTCTGTTACAACAATTCTCATGATTCAATGAAAATGACATAAAACAGAAAAAATATTTTTAGGCTATGCAGGTGTGCCCATGCAGATTAAATCATTACAAATATATGGATCATTATCCATCCTGGAGGCATGTTTTTCATCATTGAGGCATGCAAACACCTTTTTCTCATCATTTTCATCATTTTCACCTTTTCAAACTAAGTCTGCAACTTTTGATTTTGACATTCCATGTGTTTGCTTGGGCCGGGGCAAAAATTTACTTCAAAAACATCTCAAATCAAAGAATTAAGCCACGAAAGTGATGCCAATGATCCTGGAAGGCCAAGACGACACAAAATCACTATAAATTTGATGAATTTTGATGTAAAAATCGTGATTCCAAGCTTCCTAAAGCTCCCATGGCGATCAAAACAAATGGATGCACAATCAACTGTCAATCTTATCAATCTTGTCTTTTATCCTGGCCCTCCACATGTGGAAGAACAATGTGGGACTTGAAAATAAGTTTGAGTTACCCACATTTTTTGGAAAAATTTTTGGATTTTTTCTCTGCCCCTCCCCCCTTGAAACGTGGAGCAAAAATGTGGCATATGGTGGGCCCCATTGAATTCGGGCTTCACTTTTGCGCTTTTTCCACATTTTTTTAGAAAAGTGGAAAATTTTTACCTTTTTCTCTGCGCCTCTGCACTTCCGATTTCTGGAGTTGACACGTGTCTCACATGGTGGGTCCCTATTGGGCCATTGCACTTCAAATTCTGTGCATTTTGACCTCTTTTGTAGACAATTAGGGAAAATATCACTTTTTGCCTCCGCGGGCCCACACCTCTGATTTTGTCCTCTTGCCACATGTCCATCCTTGTGATTCGCTAGTGGTCCAGCGCTTAAAATTCTTGCTTTTGAAATCTTTTGTGCAAAATTTTGAAAATTCAAAATTTCCACCTTTGGCCTACGTGCTCCACTTTTGACCTTTCAGGACACGTGTCCTCACCTCGTCCTTGCTTTTGGGCCAAAATGTGTCTCTAAACCATTCGAAGTTTAAAAACTTCAAAATCACCAAAACCACCGCCGGCCTGCCGACCCGCTCGCAAATTGTGGACTCCCTCTTCTGATTCATCTAGAAACCTTCCTTGAATTTGCCTTTTATCCATTTTTGAAAATTCAAAATTTCCACCATTGGGCTCCGCGTGCTCCACTTCCCTTGACCTTTCATGGACATGTTTCCTCTCCTGGTTTGGCTACAGGATTTTTGGGCCAAAAATTTGCCTTTAACACCATTCGAAATTTAAAATCTTCAAAAATCCCTTAAAACCTCCCCTGGCCAATCGACCCACTCGCAAATTGTGGACATGTGTCCTTGTCTAATTCGTCATGGAACCTCGGCCCAAAATTTTCCTTTTATCCATTTTTCCAAAAAGGGGAAAAATTCCCCATTTCACTCTGTGGTGTGCCACTTCCCTCTCAATTCTTCATGGACACATGTCCACCTACGATTGGCCGAGGGATTTCAGGCCAAAAACTTACTTTAACACCTTGAGCCAAAAAACTACAAAATCCTTCGTCACCCCGCATTCCCTTGACCAATGGAAACCTGCCACAGTGCCAATACCTTTTGAGGATGAATTTGACAGGAAAATGACACCCGTCTGACCATCAAAAATGTAAAAAAAATTCAAGGATGGCCTAAAATTCAATTTTTTTACCAAGGATGGCAGATTTTTCGATTCTAAATAAACTGAAGCATGATTTTACAACATTTTTGACCTTGGGGTTGGATTTTCAAATACAAACAAGTATGAATTGGTCAATTTTTTTTTCCCACAATCTGGCAAAGGGAAAAACGACATAGCCTGTGAAATTGGAAAAACTAGCACACAGAAAAGGGAAAACTTGGATTATTTTTTCAAATTAGGGCTAAACAACAAGTTTGTGAGTACTTTAAAGCATTCAATTAGAGGGGAAGAATTTCAAACCATCAATTCAAAGGGTAAAACATTTTTGAGCACATATAGATTTGAAAAATTAGGGCAACAAGGTGCAAGATCCAAAAATGGCACCAACATCAGCTCTTTCTTGGGGATGGGCACTCCCAGTGAGTGCCACAAGGACAAAATGTAGACCAAGTGCCAAAATATCCATTAGGAAGAGGAGTCAAGAGCCAAAATCACTAAAAACTAGCTGAGAACCTAACAAAAATGGCTGCCACATAGTTAGGCAAACCACAAAACTGACAAAACATCAGAAACAAAGCGTAAAACTAAACACTATACACTATACAAGCTGGTGCATACCTCAAAGTTGGGGTTTAATCCAAGAAATGCTTTCAGATGCCTACCATTAACAGACAACTCCAACAATTCCCCATTTAATTCCTTGAGAAAGAAGGTATGTTCACCAATTTTGATATTAATGGCATAAGGGCCCATCCCTAATGCATCAAATTTGTCATGCTTGCCCTTGTCTTCATGCCTACTATCCCACAAAAAAACCAGATCTCCAACATTGAAGGCTCTAGGAGTGACCTTCTTATCAAAAAATCTCTTCAATTTTTTCCTAAATTTAACATGCCTTTGATGGGATGCTCTTCTCTCCTCATCAAGCTCAATAATTTCATTGATCCTCGATTCATATGGGCCAAGCTCTTGATCTTCCAACTATTGGGAAAACTGAAATGAAGATAATTGTATATGCAAGGGCAATAAATCCTAAGTTCCATACACCAATTCAAATGGGCTTTTACTAGTGGCTCCTTTAGGAGTTATCCTATCAGCCCAAACTATAAATTTCAATTATTCACCCCATTTCTTCTTTTTTTGCTCCAAGGTTCTTCTAATTATCTTCAACAAATTCTTATTGCTAGACTCATCTTGTCCATTCCCTTGGGGGTTATAGTTTGAAGAATACGTTAGATTGATTCCATATTCATTGCATATTGCCATTAAAGGTTTGGCTCTAAAGCACATGGCATTATCAGCTACAATCTTGACTGGGGCTCCAAATCTGCATATGATTTGATTCAACAAGAAGTCCATAACTATTTGGTGTGTTGCTTTCTTGGTGGGGATTGCCTCTACCCACTTTGTAAAATAATTAGTGGCTACAAGGATCCATTTATGGCCAGCACTAGAAGGATATGAAATCTCACCAATGAAGTCCATCCCCCATTGCTTGAAAGGAGATTCAATTGATACAGGCTGCAAAGGAAGGGAGCCTGAAGCTTTCAGCCTTCCAGAGAAATGTTGGCAACTATCACATTTTCTAACCAACTGGGTTGTATCTTTGAAGAGAGAAGACCACCAATAACCAGCTCTCAAAATCTTATGTGTTGTTACTCTTCCAGCAAAGTGTCCTCCACAAAATCCCCCATGGAAATCAACTACTATCTTGGGAGCTTCATATTCAGTTATGCATTTCAAGAGGACACCTTCAGGGTTCTTCCAAGCCAGCCCAAGGCCTGTGATGATATTATTGTTGAGAAGCCAACATGAGGGCTCTCTTCTGATTTTTATTTAAGTAACTAGGGCAGCATAGGTGTCTGAGGTAGAAGATCACATCTTTGTACCACTCAGAACTTACCAGCTTTGTAAGCACATCTACCCTTATCTTCCTCTAGCTGATTCACTTCCACATTTTGCAAGTTGCTCTCAGCCATGAGCTTAGCAAGATCCAAACCTCTTACTAACTCTGTAGGTTTGGATGTCCATATCATAATCTTACAGCTTGTTCACCCACCTACATCTTTTGCTTGAGATCTCCATCTCTGATAAGATGTCTTTCACCATGGTGTGGGGAACATAAGCAACAACTTTTGAACTCAATATATAAGGCCTGAAAATTTTTGTTGCTTTCACCAAGGCAAATGCTTGTTTCTCCATGATTGTATACTTCATCTCAACTACTTATAAAGCCTTACTAAAGAAGGCAATGGGCCTCTCAGCCCCATTCTCATCCTTTTGTAGCAAAATAGAAGCAATGGTATACTCAGAGGCAAATGAAAAGATTTGGAAAGGCCTCTCATATTTTGGGGCTGCTAAAACAGGTGCATGTTTAAGTGCATCCTTAATTTCTTCAAAATATTGAATGGATAGCCTCCTCCCATTTGATAACTTAGTTCCTTCTTTAGCATGCTTGTGATTGGAAGAGTCAACTCAGCAAAGTTGGAAACAAACCTTTTAATAAAATTAATTTGACCAAAGAAATATTGGATGCCTTTCTTGGTTCTTGGGATAGGTACTTTGCTGATTGCTTCCACTCTCTCAGGGTCTATCATAACACCATCTTTTGACACAATTTGACCAAGAAGCTTGGCCTTTTGCACTGCCAAAATGATCACTTCTTTAGATTAAGTGAAATTTCGATACTCCGTACATCTGATCAACATCTTCTCCAAGTGCTGCAAATGATCACCTCTTTGCCTTGAAAACACAGTCACATCATCTTGATAAACTACAATAAAGTCATTGATGTAACCAGAAAAAGCAACATCCATTGATCTCTTTGAAAAGTGGCACTAGCATTCATCAAACCAAAGGGCATCCTAACAAAAACATATGTTTCCCAAGGAGTAGTGAATGTTGCCTTAAGTCTTTTTTATTCTTTGACAACCACTTGATTGTATCCGAAGAAACCATCGAATGTAGAAAGTAACTCAGACCCTGTCACAAGCTGCAACATATTTTCCATATTTGGCAAGGGATATTTGTCCTTCATGGATGCTTTGTTCATATTTCTGGAGTCTACACAAAGTCTGATATCTCCATTTTTCTTTTTGACTGGCACAAGGTTTGTAACCCATGATGAATATCTAGTGGGCTGAATAATCCCTCCCTCTCTTTAGTTTCTTCAATTCATCTTGCATTTTCACGGAGAGGAGTGGATTACTTTGCCTTTGCCTCCATGTCTGAATGGCTTATGGCATTTGTTTCAAGATGGAATCTCATGTTGAAACATAGTCTTCTCTATATGCTTTCAGCTCTGAATATGACCAGGCAAGGCAGTCTTGATATTGTTTCAACAATTGGAGTATAGGACTATTTTTCTTCCTTGTACTTAAATTTCTGCCCAACCAAAATTTTCTTGGTTTGTACTTTGTGCCCAAGTTATGCTCTTCCACATCCCTTGAGGTAGACATGTTTCTATTTATGATGTAATCAACATTGTTAAAATTTGACGCAAGTGCAACAAGACCTCTAGGAATGGTGTTTGTTTTCAATTGGATGATGTCTTTTCCAACCAAATTCTCTCTCCCTTCAGTCATACACACCATTGGTTCCCAATCAATATTCTAATTTGCAAACTCACCTTGGTTTTTCAAGAATCTTAGCACTTGAGAATCATCATTAAAAACTTGCCAATGTTTCACATTATCAAGGATAGCTGGCCTAGTTAGCACTTCAACGTTGTATTCACAATAAGGTTAAATGGTGCAATTTCCAAATCTAGAACCCAACACTACCAACTTGTCAGTAGCATCATTGAGACCTCTGTCATGATACACAATGTTAAAGGAATCAAACATTTCAATTAGATCCCAAACTACATGTTTATACTGTTTCATATGCTAATTTTTTATAGCATACAATTTTCTTATTTGTTTGACAACCAGCTCTGAATCTCCTTTTGTAACAATGTCTTTTACTCCATACTTCTATGCAATTCTTAACCCCAACAAAAATTCCTCATACTTAGCAACGTTGTTAGTGCATTCAAAATTAAGTTTGAAGGAAAAAGCAAACTCTTCCAAACTAGGAGAAAACAGAACTATACCAGCACAATTTCCAAATTTAGAGCAAGCTCCATCAAATAAAAATGTCCATGGAGAACCTACCATATCAAGGAAATTTGACTTCATCCATCTTATTTTATTTTCCATCAGCAAAACCAGTATAATTCTCAACATCTACATCAACAAATAACACTTCATAGGAAGCATTGTTTGGGATCTTCAATTAGGTGCAACATCTTCTTCTCACCATAGATTTTAACAAGGCTGCCCTCAATTGGGAATGGTGGCAAAAGACATGTCCATCTGAACACTGCCACCAAAAATTATAACCCATTTTCTTGATAAAAGCATACCCCATTTGGCAGGGCAGTCAACAATTACAACATCAAGTTTCAAATTCTTACCCAGATAAGTTGCAAGTTTCACTACCAAACCCTTCACACAACCAACCACCGGCACTTCCCTTGAATCCATGGCAATACACTTCCCATATGTAGCTTTCACTTTGATATCCAACTCATTCATGACTTTTAGAGGCATGCCATTACATGATGCACTAGAATCAAACATACAATTGTGAAGTAGCCTATATCCTTTATGAGAAAAGTTATAAAGAATGGATCAACATTCAATTGGGAATCGACCAAAGATGTCCCCAAATATACCTTAGGTGTCTCTCCAATATCTTCTATTGCTGGTGGTGTTTCAAGGTCAACAATGATCTAAGGTGGAGTTTCAACAACATTTACATTTCTGCCTGGAGTAACCCTCTCTTCTTTCAATCCTCAAGTACTCAAATGCTCTCTTCTTATGCTTAGGAATTCTAAGCAACTTAATAATTGGAACACTCACTATAATTTGGCTCAATACTTTGGCTATGTCATACGGGACACTCTTTGGCAAAACAACACTGGAAGGGAGATAAGAAGATTCATTAGATGGTAGTGGATTCTTGGCAGCTTGGGCATGAGGAAGACTGATAATTTTTGTTTGGGACAACAGAAACTTTTGACAGGTGCTTCTCTCCTAGGAGCTTCTTTTGGAATGCTTGTGAGCAAGGGTGTTTTAGCTTTGGCTTGAGGCCCAACTCCCTTTACAACCTTGCTTCTAGAGTTATAGTCTTTCTCTTGAGCTACAACATCATTCATCAACAATTGTCTATCTTCCTCTGAAGGGATACCACCATCATACTTCTTAATCATCAAAGCTCTTAAGTATTCAAAGTCATTGTTAGGAATTTTAAAAGCCTACACTACATCAAATTCAAGAGCATGAGGGGGGAGAAATACTTGTACTCATCTGATGCAATCCCAAAAGGTAGTAGCTGTCCTAGCACTTATTACTTCAGTAGATGTTGCTCCTCCTTGTGAGCTTGAAGAACAACCCATCATGCAAATATCATCATTAGCACCATCCTCATTATCAGCTTCATCAACCTGTTGGTCCACTTCACATGGAGGATGAGGAAGAAAACATCTATCACACCAATCCATATCAGCAACTTCATCAACAGCAGCAACCCTGACAGTTAGAGGGTCAGGAACCAATCTACTTTCACATGCTTGGGGTTTTCTATTCCCCCCTCCCATAGGTCCTTTACCTCTATTATCTTGTCTTTGATCACCCCTAGGATGATTACCAAATATATCTTGTGCTTGCTGTCTAAGATGACCTTGTGAAGTCTACCCAATTCCCTTCTCAGCTTTTGCCAACTTGTATGAGATTTATTTTGATAGCCCCTGCCAAAGTTTTCACAACCTCTTCTAAATCAGCACCTTTGTAAGCTTGAGGTTTTTCAGGGTTTATCAATTTTGCACCATCTCTCTTGAGAGGTTTCCCAACAACCTTGATATTGCTTTTCAATTTGAAGTGCCATGGTGAAAGCTTGTCTTAGATTGGTTGGGTTCTTGTCTCTTAGGTAATAGGCTACCTTCTTATCAAATGCATTTGCATATTTAATTAAACAAGATTCGTCACAAGGCCTCAAACCAACATGCAACCTTCTCAAAGTTTTGTTAAACCTTGTGTTGAAGTCATGGACTGATTCATTAGGGTTCTTCTTGATATTCTCAAACTCAGATACAAGAGAAATATAGGATCAGTCTTGTCACCATATTGCAACCTAAATGCATTTTTCATTTCAGTCCATAAATCAATAGAATTATCAGGCAGAGCCTTGTACTAATCCCTAGCATCCTCTTCTAGTGTATGAATAAAAAATTTGACATACACATCCTCAAACTCTATCTCAAAATCTTCCATCATATTATCAAAAAGTTTGAGATGCTGATCACCAGTAATAGCATTGTTACCCTGGAATTTTGGCAACCTATTTCTAACATCTCGTGGGACAGAATTTGGGTAACCATCCATTCCTTTAAAATTTATAGGACCAAAGGTGTTCACAAAAAATGGAGGTCTAGGTTGAGCCATATTGTTTGGTGGGGGTGATATTGGAGGTGAAACAAGCTGATGAAGGGTGAGAGGTCTTTGGGGAATGGGAATGAAAACTTTAAGACAAATCTCTCTTAAGGGCTCTCCTTCTTGATGATCTCTAACAAATTTAGAAAACACAGGAAGCAGATTTAGGAGCAAGCATTTCAAATGCACAAGAAGGTCCCTCACCTAATGGGAAAATCAAATCAGACAATAGTGATTGTCTGAATCAGATCCATTTGAAGAAGAATTATAGTCCTTAATAACAGGCTGCTCACTTTCAAATTCAACAATAGGGATCTCGTTTCTTTCAGTGAAGTCTCCAACAACCTTCCACACCTTTCTTCCCTTTAGCTCTGAGTTTCTTGAATCTGTAAACAACTTCTTAGCAGAGTCCTTGATGAAGAGAGATCTTCTTCCTTCCAGTTTTGCAGGGATTAGCAACACAAAAGTAAATGACAGAAAGGTAAGACAACTGGTATTTTCAATATCAAATCAACATGGAGTCGCCACTAAGGACTTTCACCTTAGTTGTGCAAATGCACTAAAGTAATCTGTCAAATGTTTGCTAGCACAATAAAATTTTCAAATTCTTATAAATCAGATCTTCTTCTTCTTAAATCAATCAATCACAATGCAACCAAAGTGTATAAACAACTGGTAAATGAAAAAGGGAAGATAGAACTTGAAAAATTTTGCTTAAAACTTGTAGATCTAAAGCATAGAATGATATTTTAACAATGTAGCAGCTCAAATACTTGAATACACAAATGCTCAAACTCTTTAAACACTCCACAAACACCAAGAAATTCCAAGAAGTCCCTCAGCAATGCAGCGCCAGAAGGTGTTGGTACCCCAAAATTGTTCTCCTTTTCAGTCTGAGCAGCATCAGAGATATGGCATGAAGTTTGAAGTTAGATAGATCATGATGTGTCTTTTTGTAGCCAGGGATATGATCTAACTGGCAATTTGATTTGTGGAGATATGGATAGCACTTTGAAATGATTTTGATCTAATCCTCATTATTTTAGGTTGTGCCTTTCAACCAAGGTAAGATAACCTATATTGCAGACCCCCAAATGGTGAAGGAGATGAAGATATCCCTCAATTTACTGTAAATATTGTATGATGGTGGCCTTGGGAAAATATGATCAACACTTCCATTATATGACTTTCAATAGAGTTGTCACTCCCCAGATCATGGAGATATGCTTTCAATGCAAGGCAAGGGTTACTGCTATAGACATTGTATAATCCTGATTTGCCTTGTGCATTTTTGTGGATGGGTTAGATCCTTTTGTTGACACACAATGCAATGCAGGGGTAATATGGGTAGGATTAGTTTTTTTGAATGATTTTTTTGTTGGGGTATTGACGAGACAAACTGGGATATATTAGATCTTTGACAACCTCTACAATACTTGAAACAACTATCAGATAAAATGCTTCAAATAATTAGGGACATTCTTTCAACCAGAAGAGGCATAAATGGAAACCCAGGCAACACTCTTCACACAATCTTTGAGAATTCACCACAAAATCTTGAAGTAAATAACTCAATTAAATAGAAAAAATCCATGATCAAACCACGCATAAGGTACCCCCAAAGGCTTACAAGCAATCTCTGCAGTTAAGGAAGGTAAAGTGATTTTAATTTTTTTTATCTCTTAATCAGATGAAGGCTCTTCTGAAATATGAGATTGCAAATGCCACTAATTTATGAACAAGAAAATGGAGATTCTGTGTGATTTCTAAAGACTTTCAATGGAAGATTGCGACGAGAACAATGAAAACTATTTTGTAGGCATCTAAAAATGATAAAAAAAACATCATATTTCCCAGGAAGAACACATATTAACTCAAAAGCTTGTTAGATTCATCAGAAAGGGAGAGTTTCATGAACAATCTCAGAGCTGTGTGATGGCTATACACTTGTAACAAACTCGACATACATGAAGATCCAATACAGAAGAAATTATTCTGGTTCCTTGGTGGGTTTCTCAGGAAACTGAGCTTTCTCTCAGAATTTACTCGTGATTTTCAACTCCCAACCCCTCCTTCTTTACAATTTCTCTCAAAATGCATTATATATCTCTTGCCATCTTGGAGCCTTCTTTCCCAAGCAAATAATATACCATGGGATCAATTCTGTTACAATAATTCATCATGATTCAATGAAAATGACATCAAATAGAAAAACACTCGCATGTTTCTAGGTGTGCCCAAAAGATTAAATTATTACAAATATTTGGATCATTATCCATCCTGGAGGCATGTTTTTCATCATTGAGGCATACAAACACATTTTACTCATCATTTTTATCTCTTCACCTTTTAAAACTAACTCTGCTACTTTTGATTTTGACATTTCACATGTTTTCTTGGGCTGGGGAAAAAATTACTTCAAAAACACCTCAGATCAAAGAATTAAGCCATGAAAGTGATGCCAATGATCCTCGAAGGCCAAGACAACACAAAATCACTATAAATTTGATGAATTTTGATGCAAAAATCATGATTCCAAGCTTCCTGGAGCTCCCATGGTGGTCAAAACAAATGGATGCACATCAACTGTCAATCTTATCCATCTCTGTCCTTTAAATTGGGCCCTCCACGTGTCAAAAAACAATTGGGACCGAAATTGGGATCATTTTTTACTTTTCCACATTTTTTGGAAAAATGGAAAATTTTGACTTTTTTCTCTGCCCCTCCGCCCTTGAAATTTGGAGTTGACACGTGGCATATGGTGGGCCCCATTGAAATCCCAATTCAATTATGTACGTTTTGATGTTTTTTAGAAAATTGGATAAATTTCACCTTTTTCCATGCGGGCCCGTACCTCTGATTTCTTCCTTGCCACGTGTCTCCTTATGATTCGCTAGTGGGCTAGCGCTTAAAATTTTGATTTTGAACTCTTTTGTGAAAAAGGGAAAAAATCCACTTTTACCTCCACCCGCCCACCGACCCGCCTTGTCCTCTGCAACATGTCCATCTCCTATTCGCTGCAGGTCCAACTTTCCCTTTCTTCCTTTAAACCTCTATTATAAATTTTTGAAAATTCAAAATTTCCACCGTTCTCTCACGCTCCCTTTTGACCTTTTAGGATACGTGTCCTCTCCTAGTTTTTTGTAGTGTTTAGGGCCAAAATTTGACTTTAAACCATTCAAATCTTAAAAACTTCAAAATTACCAAAACCTCCGCTAGCCCGCCGACCCGCTCGCAAATTATGGACACGTGTCCTTTCCTGATTCGTCACGGAACCTCGACCAAAATTTTTCCTTTTACCCATTTTTCCAAACAGGGGAAAAATTCCCCATTTTTCTCTACAGCCCACACTTCCTGTTGACCCTTCATGGACATGTGTCCACCTGCAATTGGCTAAGGGCTTTCGAGACAAAAATTTACTTTAACACCTTGAGCCAAAAAACCTCAAAATCCTCCGCCACCCGCATCCCCTCAGCCAATTAAAACCTACCACATTTCCAATACCTTCTGAGGGTGAATTTGATGGGAAAATGACACATGTCTGATTGTCAAAATGTGAAAAATTCAAGGGATGCCCTAGAATTCATGTTTTTCACCAAGGATGGCATGTTTTTCGATTCTAAATCAACTGAAGCATGATTTTACAATATTTTCGACCTTGTGATTGGATTTTCAATTATAAACAAGTATGAATTGGTCAAATTAATTTTTTCCATGATCTGGCAAAGGGAAAAATGACATAGCTCGTGAAATTGGAAAAACTAGGGCATAGAGAAGGGTAAACTTTGATTATTATTTCAAATTAGGGAAAAACAACAAATTTGTGAGCATTTTAAAGCATCCAACTAGAGGGGAATAATTTCATACCATCAATTCAAAGGGTAAAATTTTTTTGAGCACACATAGATTTGAAAAAAATAGGGAAACTAGGTGCAAGCTCAAAAAATGGCACCAACAGAACTCATCTATCCGATGTTGTATGAACCTCGGTGACAAGTATCTGCTCCTCAAATGCTCCTCAAAAATCTCCTAGGTAAGTCTCTCAAAATCAACATGGAGCTTATGCTTCTTTGTCTACCACCAGACACCAACTCCATCCCTTAGTAGATGGATTGCAACACAAGCTTTCATGTTGCTATAACAAGGAAAAAGCTTGAAGCACCTACTCAAACTCACTAACTAGGCCTCTACCTGAAATCTACCTATGTCACAAGAATAATGTGATGGTTGATGCTTCAAGATCTCCCTAATGTGATTTACAGCTATGATCTGATGGCCTCTAGGCCTCTCTGTATGCTCATCCCTAAGCCTAAGGCTCCGAGACCTCTCCCCATGTCCTGAAACTTGGTCACCCTGTCCCCTCTGTGGTGACTCTGCCCTAGTTGAATCTACATGGAAGTTCTCTCATCCATGCTCCTCGGTGGGTTAAGGAGATAGATGACCCTCAATGGAAGTGACTCTATCATGTCTAGATGCATGTCCTCCTACTAATCCTTCCCGTAGAGTGGCATTAACATCCTGAAGAGTCTACAAAATCTATGGTCAGATGGTTGCTACAACATGATCTGGCTGTGGTAAGTCTAGGTCTATGTGAAAATACCTATTGTCTCGTTTGTGCCTCCTGCACAGACCAAGGTGAGAATTAGTTCATTTTTCTAAGCTTTATTCAATTTCCATGTTTACTAAAATATGTAATTTCTAAACTAAGTTGTTTTCTAGATTTAAAAGTGTGCTAGGTTTAAGGTTCATGCCTCAAGTTTTCTAATGTGCCCAATGGCCCATGATTTTGAACCACTGCTCTAATACCAAGTGCAACACCCGTAAAAACAACCCACTTGAGACCCAAGGAACAACATAGGATTAGATAGCAAAATTATGGAATACTTTTTTTTGTTTAAAAGTGTCTTCAACAAGGTTACAAGATAGTAGTTATCACAAAAAAGATCCCAGATCAATAATAATTTACTATATTGTATTTTTTTTCTTTATTAACAATTATTCAAGGTCACAAGGTCAAATTTAGGGTTAGAAAGTTCAATTGGGTTAGGAGGGTAATTTCACAATACACCACTCTCTAATTGGCTTAAAATATTCAACTTGATTTTTCTTAGAATTAATGATCCCAAAACATCCCTAAAACATTCCCATTGGATAGGAAATTTCCTCACCTTTCTGATGATATAAAGAAGTCCTCCTAACTACTCATATTTCTCAAGTTATAGGCCGGCAGACCTTGGGAGGAAAATTTTCCAATGCGCGGGATGACAGAGTGGGGAGAAAATTTAACACATTTTCCTTCTTCAGAGAAAAATCACGATTTACCTCCACACACCCATGAGCACAAAGAGGACATGTGTCATCTTTACAACACCCCGGTGGAAAATCGGGTCATTAGAGCGATTTAAGACATTATGTCTTTTTGGCTAAAATGCGCTAGGGATCAAAATGGTCTGCGCCTCCACCGATGCCCAAGGTGCCACATGTCAAGCTCTGATTGGTTGTCAACCGGTGGGGTGACAAGGAAAATTAGGAAAATTTTCCAAAAAAAATTACGAAGCACTTAGTTAAGAAGGGATCCGCTCCTCTGCAAATGCCTTGTGGTGCCACATGGCAATGTTTGATTGGTTGCGTTCTGGCTATGTGGCGGCGGGGAAAATTAGGAAAATTTTCCCAAAAATTTTGCCAAGCACTAAGTTAAAAAGTGATCCGCTCCTCCACCAAGGCCTCGTGGTGCCACATGGTATCGTTTGATTGGCTACAAGGCTCTCTATCAAAAGTTATAGCCTTCTGAAGTTTTTCTTCATTTGGCGTCAAAAAAAACTTCAGAATGCCATAAGTTCTGATAGAGAGCTTGGTTTTTTGAAAATGAGGACTTTTTATAAATCTCTCAACATCCTATTTATATAGAAATAATTACATTTTGATTTTGATAAATTTTAAGGAGTCAATTTCAAGAAAACGATCTGCAGGATTTTAAAAGGCAAGCTAGTAGATTTTAACTTATGAAATTTTAATTAATTGTCCTTCTTCCTCTCTCAACATGTCAATTAGACATGGATAACTATTCTTAGATGGATTTAAAATGTATTTGGAAGGTAATTTTGTTTTATTGACTCCCAATTTTTAAAAAAACAACCTTGACAACAAAACGACAACAAAACAATTTGAGCCCAATTTTGCTAAGTTTTCTAAGAAATTCCTTAAGTATTTTTGTGCAATTGAATTCGTTTACAACATACTAATTAAATTTAATCATTTAATTTTTTATTTCATTGTTGCAGGTTCGAACTCTTCATTTTTGGGTAACGTATTTGCCAGTTTAAAAATATAAAACAGAGATCAAATTTCAAAGGATCTATTCACCATTTTCATCTTTCAAGTATTTTAATTCATTCCAATTCTAATATAATATATTTAGTAGATTCAATTCAACTATTCAAAATATAAAATACATCTCTGATTTCAAAATTTTACATATTTCAAAAGATGGAGTATTACACTTCCTTCATACACATTTTTTTCTTTCAAACAAAGATTACAACTCACATTTAGATGATCAAATTCAATACAATGATGCAATTTGAGGAAGGTAGTGCAATCCTCTATTTATTTCAAATAAAACTTTACAACTTTTCTTTCATTCCTCAAATTCCTCTTACAGAATACAATTTTTTCACATTCCTTCAAATGTTGAAAACAAATTTTATCTCTTTCGCATTACAATATACAACTTTCAAATCAATACAACATCTTTCCATTACAAACATTTACAGGCTCATCCACTTAGAGTGGGAAAGGTTACATTACAATTTTATTTCACAAGGAACTATCAAATTGTCTTTTTTTACGCTCCAGAACAGAAACAAGTAGATTTCACATTCTTCTAATTTGATCACCACAAGAGCAGGGGAAACATAATTCTCTCCATCCAAAAAATAAATCCAAATAAAAGGAGAAGCCATCCTTCTTCATTAATCCCTGAGCCCCAACCACAATGTAATTAAAGATGTGATCTGACTCACGGAAATAACAAGCTTCCACAAACACACAAGAAACATTTGCACAATAAAAACATAGTCTAAAAATAGAATGTAGTTTACAACTACATTAAAGCATGAAAAACATTATTGATGCTTTCAAGCTAGCCAAAGGAGCAAGAAAATATGGGGGAAGCTTCTTATGCCTCCCAAAATGGGAAATGGGTATCACCACCTGAATTACAAACCTCCAAAATATAGTATATCAAACCAATGAAATTCCTTATATCTCCCCTAAGTATCCCTTATTCGTGTCATTTCCTTATGCCCCCAACCTCTTATGGCACCCCATAATGAGTAAAGAAATGCAAGATTTTTCTTTTTAAGGTGCAACCCAAATCCCAACTCCCTCCACCCTTATACCTCCCTAAAACACACTTGTGCCTCCCACAAAATAAACCACATAGTCTTCTCTTACACCATTCCTAGGCCATCTACTCAACAACCCACAAACATGCCAAAACATTCACACATTAACACTTAAATTCATAAAAGAAGAAAATTTTGAGAGACAAGCTCTTACCTCTCCAAGATGGAGTTTCGCAAGTTCCAAACAATAGTTGTTTCCAAGGAAAAATCCAAAAATCCACCAAACAACAAGCATGCAACAATATTTAAACTTCTCCAAAATCAAGAGCTCCCAAAAAAGCAAGGAATTCACCCAAGAATGAAGTCTCAAAAGTGAAGCAACCCAATACAAGGCAAGGAATTTGAATTTTATAGAAGAGGGAGGGGAAGAGGATGAGGTGGATCCATGTAGAATGCCAAATCACACATCTTCAATCCCAACCCCAAAAGTCAACTTCATTCTCCAATGCATAATAAATAGGTGGGTGAATAATATGACAGTGTATTTATATACTCAAATCCAATCCACAACCCAAATGACTAAAATTAAAGAATGTAAGAAAAGTATAATTAAAACTTACAATTTGACTTACACAAATGCATTATAAAAGTCTAAAATCAACCCTCCAACCATACGTACGGTTGGTAAATGAATTTAAGAGGTAGGGGACAAGTGTAGCTTGTCCCACAAGCCTCCAAAATTAGCCTTCATGGAAAAATTTGAATATCCAAGAAGATGAAGTTTTTCAAACTCAAAAATTAACTTACACATCACTTACACATCTATTACAACACTTTAATTCAAGGCCAACAACTCAAATAATTACTTTCTTATGACATATTTTAATTAATCAACTTAACAACATGATTACTCACATTATTGCACACCATTTAATGAATAATGAAAGGGTTAATGCACCACAAAATAAACACATATAAACATAAACAAAGGAACCAATAAATAAATACACCTAACCCCTTGGTAACATTTAAAGGTGATCTCCCCATTGGAATCCCTAACACACACAAACACAGACAAAAAAATACTAGTTGCCATGGTGACCTTGTTGAATTCATCTAGAATTTCAATGTGGTTGGTCTCCAATCCCCCGATGTTTGTTGTGATGTTTTAACTTGAAAGACACAAATAACTCCTTCGGCCTCGTGGCCATATCAGAACATACAAGATAATATTAATTAAATTCCAAAATCATCTAGATATATGGATCACAACAATATCTAAGCAATCAACAAGATCATTTACAATTTTACTCAACAACTATATCATCATCAAGTAATTTCCATTTCTAGGTCTACTCACAATATCCAAATATCACATGTCTGAACAACATCCATAGTATAACCATGTCAAATAGTATATCAAAATCAATATCTAAAATGTATCTAATAATCATCATGCATCATAACTGAATCAAGCTATGTGCATGTGTTTGTTTTCAAAATAATGCTAATATGAGCAAATACTAACACCTAAATAGTCTTAATTAACAAGAATTGAACAAAAAACTAAACACCATCAAGATAAGAATTAAACAAGGGTTAGATGCTAGCAATCATCAATACAAAATTTGAAACTAACAATGCTAAATATTTAAACTCCTCTATTCTCTAACACCAAATAAATGAATGGACCTAAGTAAGCTCCATGGCTATGAAAATAGTTGTCCTTAGTATGCCAAGTAACCTACGAATGAGGGCCTATCAAATTTGGGCTACAAGACCCCTTTGACACCTCCCATATGACCTAAGCACTTAAGAAAGAGGCTTAAATCTTCAAGATGATGAACTCTCAAAAGGGCAAGGTGTAAGCTCTTAGTCTCTTTGCTATATACTTTACATTTTCTCTCTAAGGAGTTTAGGTGTAAGTAAAAAGGTAGGTGGAGGGCTCTTTATATAGCCCAAAGGATAAAGGATTCAACACATTCTCATGAATGTGGGATAAAGGTAAAACATGATTAGGAATCGATAAGGTTTCTTTATTAAAGGTAACCTTACTTTAGAAGGTTTTAATACATGTTTAGAAAGTCATGGGAGTTTGGGGGTATTTTAATTAATCAAAGTTGATTAAATAATAGGTAGATGTAAGCTTATAGAAGCTAATTAGAGGAATATTAGTATGATTTAGGCTATTATAAGGGGATTAAGTCAATTAAATATTGATTTATTGGTTAAATGGAAGGGAAAGCTAATTAATTAATAATAATTAATTAGTCTACGCAGAAGGGGTATTTTAGTAACTCAAGGTCATTAATTAGGGTATTTATTAGATAGGAAACTTAATTAATTATCTTAGTGTAATTAATTAATGATGATATGAGGGGAAATGAGTGCTTTTGACGATATGTATTTGATTTCGAGAAAGGGGATAATTAGTGCAATTTAAGTAATTAAATTGCTTGGGCGTAATTATAGGTGTCTACATTTGCCCCTCTTTGGGGTGGCATAAGTGATGCTACTTCAAAGATAGTAGACAGAAGAGATTTTGAAGGGATAGAAGAAAAATTAGTAGGAGGGAGATCCCCCCTCGAGTGTCAATGTGGTGATGGAAGAAGCCGATCGATGATCGAAAAAGGTGAGATATAGGCAGAAGAAGGGGGCGAGGCAGGATGCCTCGATGAGAGGGAGAATTAGGGGTGAAAGGGAAGTGGTGTAGAAGAAATATGGATGAGGGGGGAGAAAATTTTATCCTCTAGACACATATTTGTTTGAAACAATTTGGATGTCATCATATTGCCATAGGAACTACGTCATCGGTCCTTATGAAAAATATAAGCATAAGACAAAGGTATAATGACATGAAAAGCCATAATACAAAAAATTGTCCATTGTTGAAAATACCAACTCCACGCAACATACAAAAATGCAATGCAATACGAGAAGGAAACAAGCTCATCTAACAGGGAAAACAAGTACGAACACACATATCCAACCCAACAACGGTCAAGACAGTTGTACAAAAAAAAATTTATTAGTGCTGGAGAGATCCACAAGTTCCTTATTGATGAAAAGGGTGAAAAAATGATGCCCCAAGCAAGGATACATGCAAGGGGAAATAATAATGGACACGGGGTCCATGAAAAGCATTTGTGTGCAACGAAATAGCACCAGGAAACCAAAAGTGCCCCAGAGTACAAATGAAGCAAGCAGCTAGCTTTTGTGAATGGTTGTGGATCCAGTGATCCGTAAGTTGTATTAATTGGGGAAGATGTGAGAAAAACCAACAAGATATGGAGAAAATACCATGCGCAAGACACAAATTTCAGCCATAAGAAGCAAGTTACCATTTTATAGGGTGTTTTACTTTTTAGGAATTTTTTGAAAAAAATTTCCTTGCTTTTGGATTTTTCTGATATAGTAAATGTTTGTATTGTTTGGGCTTTCTGAACCGTGATAAACAATAGAAGAAAGTAGAAGAAGAAAGTGAAGGGCCTAGAGGTGACAGAGAGTGCCCTTTAATGGGATCCCTTATGATGGATAGGGTGATATGATGAGATTGGTGTTTGGGGGGATATATTTTTGATTATGCGTAACCCCTCTTGCCCCCATTGATGATACGATATGTGATGATTAGCTTAGCATACATGCATGATGTAAAACTTAGCATTTGTGTTTATATATGATGTATAGATGATGCTAGATGTGATGATAGTGATGGTAATGTGATGTGAATGATAAGAAATAGATCACATGCAAGAAACACAGCAAAATGCTACAAAGAACACTAGGAATTAATGCAATACACCATGAATCACCATGCCTTATTAACAAGTAACAAAACACAACCAAATGCATTAAGAAAGAAATAAAGAATTAACACACTAGCATGTCAAAACCCACCACAATATGCACAAGCAAGAATGAATCTATTCTAAGAAAGAAAAGATAAACTATGAAAAATTTCACCCAAGCAACAAATAACTCAAAACAAAGCACGCAAAAAACTATACAAGCAACAAGCAAAGAAAGAAAACAAGACAATATAAGTAAATGTTTTTGTAAGATATGTTTTCATAAACTGATTTTCTATTGTTTAGGTTTTTGTGAAACAATTTTATATTGTTTTTGTGTTTTGTGAAACAATTTTCTATTGTTTTTGTGTTTTCTCAAAACAATGTTCTATTGTTTTTGTGTTTTTCTCGAAACAATTTTCTATTGTGTTTGTGTTTTTCTTGAAACAATTTTCTATTATTTTTGTGTTTTTCTCAAAACATTTTTCTATTTTTTTTGTGTTTTTCTCTAAACAATTTTCTATTGTTTTTGTGTTTTGTGAAACAATTTTCTATTGTTTTTGTGTTTTCTCAAAACAATGTTCTATTGTTTTTGTGTTTTCTCGAAACAATGTTCTATTGTTTTTGTGTTTTCCTCGAAACAATTTTCTATTGTTTTTGTATTTTTCTCGAAAGAATTTTCTATTGTTTTTGTGTTTTGTGAAACAATTTTCTATTGTTTTTGTGTTTTCTCAAAACAATGTTCTATTGTTTTTGTGTTTTTCTTGAAACAATTTTTTATTGTTTTTATGTTTTTCTCGAAACAATTTTCTATTGTTTTGTGTTTTTCTCGAAACAATTTTCTATTGTTTTTGTCTTTTCTAACGGTTTCCAAAGCTATGTACAAGTAAGCAAGAAAGTGTGGATGCCCCCAGCATTAGGTGGGGAATATACAAGGGAAGAAGCCATGCACTTATGAACAAGAAGGTGAAGTCGTTGAGTTACCCCCAGTGCAAGATGAGAAATAACGAAGGACCACGTCCCTTACAGACGAATACAACAAGGCAAAGCCAGATCAAGGCTTTACAATATGGTGTGCACAAGGAAACTCGAAGGTAGAACCAAGTCCAGGACAAAGCCAACTACCCTTCTAATATAGAATGCTTGTGAACAACAAATCCTCCCAAGGCGCCAGAAACTGGTTTTCACCAAAGGACTTGTCTAAAGTGCCACAATTGTGTGGTTATCACTAGTGGATGTCCTATTTTCTCTTTTTCTTTTTCTGATTTTTTTTTATGTTTTTGTATTTTTTTTAATTTTTGTGCCATGTTCAAGCATATAACTTCTTAATATGCATGGCGTTCATTGGCTCTCGGAGCTTATCACCATTGGGGTGAGCCAGTTTGTATGCCCCGGTGCCATACTTGGCAACTATGACATCGGGCCCTAACAAGTATGGTTCAAACTTCCCTTTCTTTTCTCACTTTACTCTGGTGTTGAACTAGTTCTCCTTCATAACTAAATCACCCACCTCACACTTGCGAGGGATGATTCTCTTGTTGTTGTTGCGGGAGATTCTGTGTTGATATACCTTCAGGTGATTATTAGCACGAATGTGCCTCTCATCCAAGAGCTCTAACTCAACCAATCTTGCCACTTGATAATCTTCATCCTTATCCAAATAGTCCTAAAGAGAAATTTGTAGGGATGGGAGTTCGATCTCTAAAGGGATGATAGATTCTATCCCAAACACTAGGGAATATGGCATCGCACCCGTAGGAGTACGAATTGATGTTTGGTAGGCCCAGAGGGCTGGGTAGATTTGTAGGTGCCAATTTTGACTGGTTTTACTAACCATCTTCTCCATTATCCTTACCAAAGTCTTTTTTGTTGCCTCATCTTGTCCATTACCCTGAGGGTAATATGCCATGGACCATTTCAATCTGATTTGGAACCGTTGGTAAATACCTTTCATAGTTTTGTTCTTAAATGAATTCCCATTATCTGTGACAATGGCTATAGGGATACCATATTGGCAAATAATGTGATTCATGATGAACTTAGAAATATATGCTCCTGTGACATAGGTTAAAGGGATAGCCTCCACCCATTTTGTAAAGTATTTTGTATCTGTGATGATATGTTTATGACCATCAGATGAGGTAGGAGTAAGCTTCCCTATTAGATCAAGTCCCACTTGGAGAATGGCCACGGGGTAGTGATTGGTTGCAATGGTTGCGATGGAGCATGGATGAAATTTCTATACTTTTGGCAAAGAACATATTTTCTAACATAATTACAACAATCAGTTTCCATGGTGGGCCAATAGTAACCTAATCTTAACAGTTTCTTAGCCAGGACCATTCCATTTTTCCACATACTCCGTGTACTTCTTTAATTGCCTAGATTGAATCCGTCACATCCAGAAAATGTAACAGATTCCCATCATAGCCACAACGATAAAGTGTACCTCCTAAAAGGGTGTAATGGGATATACGGAAAATCAGACTTTCGTTTTAAGAATGGGAGATAGTGGGAGGGAAAGTACTATCTTTAAGATAGGTGAAAATGGGTTCCTACCACGAGGAATAGGGACAAAAAACCTCACAATCTAGGCAAGATTCCAGCATGTCATACACGGGATGGTGTAGATTTTCTACATAAAATGGCATATCATTTTTCCCTAGCGGAATACGAAGCATATATCCCACCGTTGCCATGGCATCTACCGATGTGTTCTATGCTCTTACTCAAAGGTAATGCAAACAAAATAATCCTTCAGATTTTCCACCAACTTCTTGTAAGGTATGAGCTTGTCATCCTTAACTTTATACTCATCATTAACTTGTTTGATGATTAGTTACAAATCACCTACAACCTTAACATGTTGAATATTCCACGTGATGGCTAGCTTCATCCCTGCAATGAGTGCTTCATATTCCGTAATGTTGTTCATGCAAGGGAAGGCCAGGTAGAAAGCTTTTGGTATAGGATCACCTGAAGGAGTAATAAGGACCACTTGTGCACCTGAACTATGAAACATAAAAGATCCATCAAAATGTATCTATCATACGATAAATTCTTCAATGTAGAGAAAAGATGCATCTGGTAGATCTAGACTCAAAGGTTCTACGCTTTACAAAGGTGCTTCCACTAGCTGGTCGACAAGTACTTGTCCTTTAACTAATTTTTGATGGAAAAATTCTATATCAAAATCATTGAGTAGAATGATCTAATTATCCATTCTACCTGTGAGGGCGGGTTTGGACAGTAAATACTTGAGAGGGTCGACCTTTGATATGAGCTTGGTCTTAGTATTTAGCAGGTAATGGAAAAGTTTCGGAAAGGTAAAAACAATGGCCAAGAAAGCCTTTTCAATATGAGGATAATTACGTTCATAGGCGATGAGGCTGTGACTTAGATAGTACATTTCTTTCTCTTTATGGCTAAGGTCGTATTGGGTGAGCAGTGCATGAATAACGTATTGCGTAGCGGAAATATAGAGCAAAATTGGTTCTCCCAAAGTGGGAGGCATGAGGATAGGTGGATTGGCCAGGTACTATTTAAGCAAAGAAAAGGCTTGTTGTTGCTCGGGTCCCCAGATGAAAGTGACATCCTTCCTAACCAAATGAGTGACATGTATCTGCAAGCTGGGAGATAAAGTGGGGAATGGCTTGAAATTTCCCCTGCAAGCTATACAGTTGCTAAATATTCTGAGGTGGAGGCATTTCTGTGATGGCGGACACTTTAGCAGGGTCTACCTCAATACCTTCTCTTGACACGATGAAGCCTAATAGTTTCCCAGATATCACACCGAAGACACACTTCTTTGGATTCAGCCTGACTTTGTATTCATACATGGGTTCAAAGGTATGTCGTAAAATGATAGGATGATCCTCTCTTGTTTTGGACTTTCCCAGGATGTCGTCTATGTAGTATTCCATGATGTCATGAATCATATCCTGAAATATTACCGTCATGGGCCATTGATAAGTTGCTCCCACATTCTTAAGGCCAAATGACATCACTTGATAATAGAAGGTGCCCCAAGGAGTTGTGAAATCTGTTTGTGTTCGTCTTCCTTAGCGATCTTAATTTGATTATAACCTAAAAAGCCATACATAAGTGATAGAATTTCATACCCTGTGGTTGAGTCAAAAATCATGTCAATGTTGGGAAACATAAAGTCACCTTTAGTGAAAGCTTTATTGATGTTCCGAAAATCTGTGCAGATTCAGATACTAATAGGTTTCTTCTAGACAGGAACACTATTCAATATCCATTCAGGATAATCAATTGGCCTGATGAATCCTACTGCAAGAAACCTTTCCAAATCTTCCTTAACTAACAAGGCCACTGTTGGGTGCATCTTTGAGAGCTTCTATTTGATAGGCTTAGTGCCTGCATGCACAACCAGGTTTTGCACGACCAAAGTTGGATCTAAGCCGGGCATGTCATTGTCAGACCATGAAAACACATCAATAAACTCTCGTAGTAGCATATTGAATTTATTTTGTTCTCTGGCCAAGAGTGATGCTCCCAATTTTACTATCTTGGGATCTTCTTCGGTACCAATATTGACATCAATGGTTTCTTCAACTAACAATTTTGATAAATCCTCCATATGCGTAGGATCGGGAGGTAGGTTGAGATCTTCATCCAAGGATGTCTCTATGAGATTTTCATCCTTGGCATGGTCACTTTGTTTTTCCTTTTTTTTTCTTATTTGTTTGTCAGCCAGTGCCTCAAAGAGGTTTTCACTATGTGACTTGGACTTTGATTTTTGCTGAGGAGTTTCTTTAGAACTCTTGACCTTACTTTTCTTTAAATTTTTATGACCACGAAGTTCAGCCTCCTCGCTAAAGTAGGCACAGGTGTCTAAGTCGATAAAGAAACCCTTCTTGTGATCTCTAATGGGAATTGTATCCCTTATGCCCATGAACTCTGCAATAGCCTCATCGTTCTCGAATAAATCTAGTGGCACGTGACGTTGTTGGTCCCATTCGACAAGGGAAGGGTACACAAGGTCAAGGATTGGTTCAGTGGGTGTTATGGCTATGAAAATGTTATTCATGAAAAGGTTCGTGGAGGCTAGATCCTCATATTGTCTACAACTGGAATCCATATCGCTATCTAGATAATCAAATCCATCCTCACGCTCTAAACAAGTCACATCTTGATTGTTAGGGTGTGCCCCATAAGGGTGAATCTCGATGCCATATCTTTCAATTTTGAAATGGGGGAGAGGGACTGGTTCCCTTTGTCCTTGTTCATTCTTACCACATCCTAAGCCTTTGTAGCCCATGGAGTACATCATTATGCTCAATTTTTCATATTCTGGGGTTTGATAACAAGACGACTGAGTGTCCTTAGGGATCAAAGTAGTAGGTGGATCAAGCATTTTTTCCTCACCTAATAAGCCTCTAGGTAGGAAAGACCCAATAGTGTGTTCCTCTCTAGGTCTCCTAAAGTGGTAGGTGGGTCAACCTCTAGTCTTGGGTGACAAGGAGAGGTCAGAAACCAAGAGTGCTTGTTGTACATTATACTCCCCACAACCATATTCCAAGATTTTCATCTCCCATGAATTAAATGGAGATGTTGAAGTAAATGCCCCATGAGCGAAAGAACTAAGAGAATTTAAATCTACTCGAGATTCCATGGCCTCAGAATGAAGAGGGACAACTATATCTGTGGAGGGACATGCATATGTACCCTTTCATGCAAGGCTATTAAGAGCTCTACAATGAGCAAAGGGCTCTGAATCTCCTGGTATTGTAACTGTATGTCCCTCATGCTTCATCTTGATGCATTGATGAAATGTTGATGGTATGAGCTGCATGGCATGAATCCATGGTCAGCCTAGAAGCATATTATATGGAAGTTCCAAGTCTAGGACGTGAAACTTTGTCTGATGGAAAGTGGAGCCCACCTCCATGGGTAGTGTAATGGTTCCTGCTGACTCTCTTTCAGCCTTGTCGTATGCGGTGATAGTGAGAATATGGAACTCTAGATCTGCTTCCGTATGTCCCAATTGTTTGACTAATTTAAGCGTGCACGTGTTCAATCTAGATCCGTTATCCACAAGCACCCGTTTGATTTTCCTGCAAGTGACAACTACCTCAATGTATAAGGGAAGATTATGTTTAGGATTCTCGGTAGGGACCTCCCTATGGTTGAAATTGAGATTCTCATTAGGTGTAATATTTGCCACCGTGGCTTGAAGGTACACAGGATCGACTTCTAAAGGCACTCCTAACCCTAAAGAATTTGATACAAAATGTCCTTATGGCACATTGGATATCTTGAGAATATCTAAGATCAAGATCTTAACAGGTGTCCTCAAGTTGTTCTAAAAGGTTATATTTACCAGTTTGCAGGGTCAACAGAGAGGGTTTCAGAATCACGAGGAGGGCATGCCTTATTACCGTAGAGCAGTCCTTTCCCTTGATCCATATGGTATTGACACGGTCAGCAGGGGAGTGAATACATCCGATAAGTGAATTGTAATGGTTGTTATCTCTTTTGGTATACAAGTAATTCACATCTTCATAGGTTGGGATGAGTCTCTCCGATCTGGCTTTGGTCTTTTCTGACTTATCATGCTTAGGGAACGGTTTCTTATAAATCCCCATTTTCTCGTTAGGTGTTTGCGTTTTACTAGGGTTATCCAACTCTATCTCCCCATTATCAATGAGGGTCCTGAATATAGTGGTCAAGCTGTAGACATTTTTTTGTCTTATGACCTTTAATGTGATACATTTCATAGTATTCATGCTCCTTATACCATGAAGGTTTAGGAGCATTGTCATCAAATGGTTACATTGTAGGATATGTCATCATGTGGGCCGCATCCAACTGTTTTAGTATGATGGACAATGGTTCATTGAGGGAGGTGAATTTTCGTCACTTTTGTGGTGGTGTAATTGGGCCCTTGGTCAGTTTAAAAGGTTGACTGGTTTGGACCATTTGAACACGTTTGGAATCAGTTATTCTGTCTCCCACCACGTTTTTGTTTTTGTTAAAGATATTCGACTTTTTAGCGGGTTGACACTTTGGTTGTCTTTAGATTGGGTTTTGAGGGTGTCTTTGGCAATGAGATCCTTTTCTATTTGAATCCCTTTATTGATAACCTCCTCAAAGGTGCAGACACAATGCGTTTCGAGGTGGAAAGCTATATCTGGGTTGAGATTAGGGACAAAAATACTGACCAGCTTCTTCTTAGGGAAATCACAAGGGAAGTGACTAGCTATCCCTCTCCATCATTGGAGGAAGCTGGAGAAGGTCTCATTTGGGTGTTGTTTTGTGCCGCACAATTCTGCCATGGTGATGTCACTCTCTATGCTATATGAGAAATGACGCATCAATCTTTTCTTCAATTCTGGCCAGGTGAAAATTGATCCTTGTGGTAAGAACATAAACCATTCCATTGCTTGACCTCCGAGACTCTTAGGAAAAAGTTGGATGAGGTAATTATCACTATAACACACCTCTTGACATGCCATGTAGAAATATTTAACATGATCCCTTGGGTGTCCCTTTCCTTTGTATTTGTTGAACTTTGGAATATCAAATTTCTTTCGAAAGGGTTGAAGGATCATTGTCTTGTCAAAAGGATAGGGGAATAGTTCTTCATATTGGTATTTCCTAATACTCCCTATATTGATTTATTATATGCTTGCAAGCATTGCTTTCATAGATTGCACTTCTTGTGTGAGTAATTTTTCTCTAGTGGGAGAAGCAGGGACATGTACAAGTTAATACCCCATGTCTTCTTCTCCTTAGTTTTCTCGATGGAGTTATTGGATCCTAAAATTAGGCCTTGACTTTTGAACATTGTTGTTTGTGTCTTTCTGTACCTGGAAATTAAGAAAAGCTAGTTTTTGGCTTAGATTACTGATTTGTTGTTGGATTGTGACTTGGTTTATGTCGTCTTCTTCTCAAGGTTTTTCCTCTTCGTATTGTGGAGGTTCTTACCCTGTCTCATGTTCTATCTTGTTTCTTCATGGCACTTTGATGAGGGGTATTCTATGCCCTACCACTTTATCATTTTCTGTGTAAGAAGTGGAAGCATGCCCACCTATTATAATATCTTAGATATTGATAAGGAGGCATTCTTCCTTAGTAGTGTCATTTGTAGGTAATATTAGTTCATTCTCGGTGGGCAATTTGGCCCCTAATTCCACGACCCATGCCAAAACTCTATCTTTGTTTCTAAGGAGAAACTCATCTAGTAGATCAGGGTCAAAATCAAAGTCCACGCATGGTGACTCTAATTCATTTCCACTATGGTTGACCATTTCTTCTGTTTCCTTTTCTACAGTAAATAGTGGTCCTAGATCGTGTCCAATAAATGGGTTTGACCCTTTTCTATTAGAGGTATCCCAAGCTTGTGCCTATTGTCCTCATATGTTTGTTTCTTTAAACCTAGACATGTCTTGGGAGCCATGTTTTCATGATAATCTTCACTAAGGTAAGTTGTAGATTTGTTCAAAATTAATGACTACCCCTAAGTGAAACACAAGATGTACGTGTTAAGAGTAAATTAATAGTGTGAAAATACCAATGTGATAGAATAATAAAGTCACCAATGAAACATTTGTTTGGTACCAAAACTTAATCAAATGAAGTACTTCCTAGACTACATTTCAAAGTAATTTGTGACGCTAGATGATTAACAAGATGTCTCCACTTATGCCAAGCTCAAAGGAATGAATAATACATAAGTAAATACATGAAGTTAAATGTGATCTCCCGATCAAGATATACGACGAGCAAGCTCATGTTTGATTAATACCTATATCTCAAAAATTTCCAATTACCCTTTGCGAATGACACAACAATATCACCAAGATATGTTAACCCACTTTGCAAGAAAGTGAAGTATTGATATCGAGGTGTTATTGATATAACACGCACAAATGGTAGTTCCTAGCACCTTTTAAAATCAAGATAATAATAAAATGGAACAAAAAAAGCCAAAAGTATAGCTAGGAATAGTTAAAAATGTGTGTAGCGTAACTGTACAATATAGGTATTTATGTCGAGTTTACAAGAAACAAGACGTAAATATCGAAATTGTAATGATACGAGACAAACAAGCTAACTCCTCTTTAGAAGTCTACGGTTATGAACTACACCTAACTATAATGACGATCTTGACATGGGTATCAAGATCACAATGGCTACCAAATGACGTGAAAATGCTTCTGCTCACTTTAGACATTTAACTATCCAAGCCACAAACATGGATGGGCGTAAACGGACATAAAAGTGAGAGAAACAGTCAAATGGAAACACAAAGGTAATCACACATCTTTGATCAACAAAGTGTCAAAAGAATATGAAGGAAATAAATCAAGAGAAAATTATGAAAAATGCTAGCGTCACTTTGGCAGAGTTTCACATCGCCCTAAGGCAAGTAAAAACTAGGCGAAAGTAATATGTCACATGTTTCTCAAAAAGAAGGTTCACAACTCAACACTATTTTAAAATGGTTAAAGTGGGCTCCTAGCCAAAGTATATTCTCCTAGGTGGTTCTCTCACACTAGGTGTTACAAAGTTGCCATGAGCGACCACAATTTACCCAAAAATCCACACTGACTAGTTTGGGAGTATCTTGGCTTTACTTGACAACCTTCAAGAGCAGTAGGAAACTAGTGCATCTACGTGTACTATCATTGGGGTTGCCACAATAAACAACCTATAACGCTATCTCACAAAGGAATCACTAGTCAAGTAGGTACTGCAGAGCACTTCCCATTTTGTCTACAAGGCTCCCTCTTACGTGGACTACTTTGGGGTTCCTGGAACCACCCCCATTGTTGTAGCTTAAGGCGTTATGCCAAAGGGGTTATGTTCCAATTAAGCGGAGAGGGACGTAACCTTTTCTGAAACTTGCAATATAATGTTTTGAATATGTTGTTCTTTTTATCTTGTTTAATTAGGTGTGGTTTTCTTAAACACCTTTTGGCAACCTGTATAACAACTGCATTAGTAGTTTTTTATTTTGTTTTGATTCCTCCTTTCTTTGACAAGCATTTTAGGTCTTGCACTCAAGTGTTAGTAGTTCTCCAAGAAAATCACATTATTTAAAAGAGGATTAAGATTTTCTTTTGATTCTCAAGATCATACAAGGATGAAAGAGAAGATCATACACAACAAATAATCCAACTAAAAAGTAAATAAAATATTTTCAATCAATAAACCATACAAAATTCTTGATAAATGTTCATTCCCCTGAACCAAAAGTGAAAGATGAAGTTTCCAATTTACCTAATGTTATAAAATGAAGACTAAAGTTGTTTTTGATTCTCAAGATCACCCTAAGGTGCAAGAGAAGAGCATACACAAACTTTATCCCAACTATAGAGAAAGGGAAAACTTCAAATCAAAGGACCATTGAAAAATACTTTGTAAAAGGTTCATTCTCTTAAACCAAAAGTTAAATATGAAGTTTTCAATTTACCAAATGTTATAAAATGAAGACTAAAGTTTCTTTTGATTCTCAAGATCACCCTAAGGTGCAAGATAAGAGAATACACAAACTTTATCCTAACTATATAGAAACGGAAAACTTCAAATCAAAATACCATTGAAAGATGCTTTGTAAGAGGTTCATTCACTTAAGCAAAATGAATAATCAAATTTCCAAGTTTAATCCCAATGTTAAAAAGATATAGATCAAAGTTGTTTTTTATTCTCAAGATCACCAAAAGGTGCAAGAGGAGAGAATACACACAGTTTGTCTAAATCGAGTAAGCATGGAAATAAAACATTCATCAAAACATTAGACATGTTAGAAAATGATAATTTTTAAACTAATAGAAAAACCTTACATTTTTTCAGTACAAATACTGAATTTATGTTTCTTATTCACACGCCTAGTCTTCGTCACCTCTCACCCTCGTTCTAGACCTGACATTGAATCGACTTTTGTCACCTTGACTAACTACTACTGACAACTCTATTCTGACTGTCTGCTACGTGGCTTATTCCCATGCGACACACTCCCCTGTACAGCATTTGTACATGACGAGATGTGTTTAGTTCACTCCACTCGTCTCTGAGCAATCCGAAGTTACTTTACGTCGTCTTAGCCTTTTTTATCCTCTGTTCTTAAAACTTTAGCTTTACTCTATGATTTCTTCGTACTGGCGCTGTTGTGATACCGACATAATACCGTTTCTCTTGCTCGCTCTTCTTTCTCTATCAGCTATTAATTTTGAAGCTGACTCTCCCAGACCTTCCTATATCTCTGACCCGTCTAATTCTCCGCTCTTCCCTTCTTTTGGCACCATTGAATGCTCGGCTGTCTCTGACCTCCTTCTCCTGTCTTTTACAGGGTCCGGAGACTTTCTCTCGAGCAGCTCAGTTCAATGACAATGTACTTTACTCTCGGCTCTGTTAGTTTAGGAACTTGTCGAGTATGTACTGACATTGTCACTCAAAACATTCTCGTGGAGCCAAGCGCTCAACGCAAAGAAATCAGTCTCATGGAGTACGCAATAAAAGAAAAGGCAAAAGACGAATAACAGACAAAGCAGACCGTCCTTAATCTGCCAAATAATGGAGCGTAGACACCTGGGCCTGCAGGAACTGAAGTAGTGCAAAAAAAAACACCGCCAACTTTCCAACCAGATTCAATTTTGACAAACAACCCGATCAACATGATAGATATATAATACAAGACTCCACAACGCTATCTATAAAACATAACCATACAATGCCTCAAGGAATTAATATTTTCAAGAAACATTGACAACCAAAAAAACTAACATGTTCTGAGTGATGAAAAAATAGAAAGCTCCAAAAATGGATAACATGAGAAAATCTTGAAATCTTTCTCACTAAGAATTAAATTTTGGAAAAAAACCCAACCACATTCATAATTAAATAGAAGACTCGTTCATTATCAAACACTAACCTAACATGCTCAAGATTTAAAAAATTATTAAGAAATTATGAAAAAATGCATGATTAGAATGTTGAAAATAATAAAGCTCTAAAAATGAAAACATGGAGAAATCTTGAAATTTTCCCATTAATTCATTTTGAAAGCCACTTCCGCTAACTATCCTAATATACCTAAAAGTAAGACTCCAAAACACATGCAAACTCAACAAAACAAGTTAAAAAAAAAAAAACAAGTAGATCAACCTGGGTAAAAAGGGGTAGTACCCAAAAATGAAACTGAAATACAAAACTTGTGAAATAAGTGCAAAGGAAGGATAATAGAAGTAAGTCCCACTGGGTGTGCCAAATTTTGCATGTGTTTTTTCAAATAATGCTATACGAGCAATACTTAAACAACCTAAATAGTCTTATTAACAAGAATTTGAACAACAAACTAAACACAACTCAAAGATAAGAATTAAACAAGGTTAGATGAGCTTCAGGAATACAAACTTTGAAACTAACAATGCCTTACCAATATCTTAAACTCCCTTATCTCTAACAACAAATAAAGAAATGGACCTAAGTAAGCTCATGGATATCAAAGTAGGTTGTCTTGTATGACAGAACCTAGGAATGAGGGCATCATATCAAATTTGGCTACAAGACCCCTTTGACACCTCCCATTGAACCAAGCACTTAAGAAAGAATCTGTCTGAAATCTTCAAGATGGATGAACTTCAAAAGAGCAAGGTGTTTGTTGTAGCTCTTAGTCTCTTTGCAATGTTTGCATTTCTCTATAAGGCAGTTTAGGTGTGTAAGTTAAAGGTAGGTGGAGGACTCTTTATATAACCCAAAGGATATAAGCGGTTTCAACAACTTATTATGACTGTGGGATAAAGGTAAAACATGATTTAGGAAAATGGCTAAGGTTTGGTTTAGTAAAGGTAACATTACTTTAGGAATGGTTTAATACATGTTTACAAAGTCATGGGAGTTGGGGTGTATTTGAATACCCCTCAAAGGTTGATTACCTAATAGGTAGAGGAAGCTTTAAAAGATAATTAGAGGAATAGTAGTAACGATTTAGTAATATAAGGGGATTAAGTCAATTAAATATTGATTTATTGGTTTTAAATGGAAGGGAAAGCTAATTACAAGTAATATAATTAATTAGTCTAGTTGGTAGAAAGGGGTATTTTACTAACGGAAGGTCGTTTTAGTTAATTAGGGTCTTTGTTGGATAGAAAACTTAATTAATAGCTTAGTGTAATGAATTAATAGATGATATAGAGAAAATGAGTGCTTTTGACGATTATGTCTTGCTTTGCGAGAATAGAGGAGAAGGAGAACAAGGGAAGGAGGGAAAGGTCGGGGGCGGAAGGTAGAGGGGGGCGACACAAGGAAACAGAGGAAGCAGGAGCGAACAGCAAACAGCAGACGGAAGCAAGGCCAGAAGCAGAGCCAAAAGAGAAGCGAGGGCCGTTATTAGTATCATTATTAGTATCAAAAAAAGGGGATAATTAGTGCAATTTAAGTAATTAAATTGCTTGGGCGTAATTATAGGTGTCTACATTTGCCCCTCTTTGGGGTGGCATAAGTGATGCTACTTCAAAGATAGTAGACAGAAGAGATTTTTGAAGGGATAGAAGAAAAATTAGTAGGAGGGAGATCCCCCCTCGAGTGTCAATGTGGGTGATGGAAGAAGCCGATCGATGATCGAAAAAGTGAGATATAGGCAGAAAGAGGGGGCGAGGCAGGATGCCTCGATGAGAGGGAGAATATAGGGGTGAAAGGGAAGTGGTGTAGAAGAAATATGGATGAGGGGGGAGAAAATTTTATCCTCTAGACCATATTTGTTTGAAACAATTTGGATGTCATCATATTGCCAATAGGAACTACGTCATCGGTCCTTATGAAAAATATAAGCATAAGACAAAGGTATAATGACATGAACAGCCATAATACAAAAAATTGTCCATTGTTGAAAATACCAACTCCACGCAACATACAAAAATGCAATGCAATACGAGAAGGAAACAAGCTCATCTAACAGGGAGAAAACAAGTACGAACACACATATCCACCCAACAACGGTCAAGACAGTTGTACAAAAAAAAATTTATTAGTGCTGGAGAGATCCACAAGTTCCTTATTGATGAAAAGGGTGAAAAAAATGATGCCCCAAGCAAGGATACATGCAAGGGGAAATAATAATGTGACACGGGGTCCATGAAAAGCATTTGTGTGCAACGAAATAGCACCAGGAAACCAAAAGTGCCCCAGAGTACAAATGAAGCAAGCAGCTAGCTTTGTGAATGGTTGTGGATCCAGTGATCCGTAAGTTGTATTAATTGGGGAAGATGTGAGAAAAACCAACAAGATATGGAGAAATACCATGCGCAAGACACAAATTTCAGCCATAAGAAGCAAGTTACCATTTTATAGGGTGTTTTACTTTTTAGGAATTTTTTGAAAAAAATTTCCTTGCTTTTGGATTTTTCTGATATAGTACATGTTTGTATTGTTTGGGCTTTCTGAACCGTGATAAACAATAGAAGGAAAGTAGAAGAAGAAAGTGAAGGGCCTAGAGGTGACAGAGAGTGCCCTTTAATGGGATCCCTTATGATGGATAGGGTGATATGATGAGATTGGTGTTTGGGGGGATATATTTTTGATTATGCGTAACCCCTCTTGCCCCCATTGATGATACGATATGTGATGATTAGCTTAGCATACATGCATGATGTAAAACTTAGCATTTGTGTTTATATATGATGTATAGATGATGCTAGATGTGATGATAGTGATGGTAATGTGATGTGAATGATAAGAAAATAGATCACATGCAAGAAACACAGCAAAATGCTACAAAGAACACTAGGAATTAATGCAATACACCATGAATCACCATGCCTTATTAACAAGTAACAAAACACAACCAAATGCATTAAGAAAGAAATAAAGATTAACACACTAGCATGTCAAAACCCACCACAATATGCACAAGCAAGAATGAATCTATTCTAAGAAAGAAAAGATAAACTATGAAAAATTATTCACCCAAGCAACAATAACTCAAACAAAGCACGCAAAAAACTATACAAGCAACAAGCAAAGAAGAAAACAAGACAATATAAGTAAATGTTTTTGTAAGATATGTTTTCATAAACTGATTTTCTATTGTTTAGGTTTTTGTGAAACAATTTTATATTGTTTTTGTGTTTTGTGAACAATTTTCTATTGTTTTTGTGTTTTCTCAAACAATGTTCTATTGTTTTTGTGTTTTTCTCGAACAATTTCTATTGTGTTTGTGTTTTTCTTGAAACATTTTCTATTATTTTGTGTTTTTCTCAAAACATTTTATATTTTTTTTGTGTTTTTCTCTAAACAATTTTCTATTGTTTTTGTGTTTTGTGAAACAATTTTCTATTGTTTTTGTGTTTTCTCAAAACAATGTTCTATTGTTTTTGTGTTTTCTCGAAACAATGTTCTATTGTTTTTGTGTTTTCCTCGAAACAATTTTCTATTGTTTTTGTGTTTTCTCGAAAGAATTTTCTATTGTTTTGTGTTTTGTGAAACAATTTCTATTGTTTTGTGTTTTCTCAAAACAATGTTCTATTGTTTTTGTGTTTTTCTTGAAACAATTTTTATTGTTTTTTATGTTTTTCTCGAAACAATTTCTATTGTTTTGTGTTTTTCCTCGAAACAATTTTCTATTGTTTTTGTCTTTTCTAACGGTTCCAAAGCTATGTACAAGTAAGCAAGAAAGTGTGGATGCCCCCAGCATTAGGTGGGGAATATACAAGGGAAGAAGCCATGCACTTATGAACAGAAGGTGAAGTCGTTGAGTTACCCCCAGTGCAAGATGAGAAATAACGAAGGACCACGTCCCTTACAGACGAATACAACAAGGCAAAGCCAGATCAAGGCTTTACAATATGGTGTGCACAAGGAAACTCGAAGGTAGAACCAAGTCCAGGACAAGCCAACTACCCTTCTAATATAGAATGCTTGTGAACAACAAATCCTCCCAAGGCGCCAGAAACTGGTTTTCACCAAAGGACTTGTCTAAAGTGCCACAATTGTGTGGTTATCACTAGTGGATGTCCTATTTTCTCTTTTTCTTTTTCTGATTTTTTTTTATGTTTTTGTATTTTTTTTAATTTTTGTGCCATGTTCAAGCATATAACTTCTTAATATGCATGGCGTTCATTGGCTCTCGGAGCTTATCACCATTGGGGTGAGCCAGTTTGTATGCCCGGTGCCATACTTGGCAACTATGACATCGGGCCCTAACAAGTATGGTTCAAACTTCCCTTTCTTTTCTCACTTACTCTGGTGTTGAACTAGTTCTCCTTCATAACTAAATCACCCACCTCACACTTGCGAGGGATGATTCTCTTGTTGTTGTTGCGGGAGATTCTGTGTTGATTATACCTTCAGGTGATTATTAGCACGAATGTGCCTCTCATCCAAGAGCTCTAACTCAACCAATCTTGCCACTTGATAATCTTCATCCTTATCCAAATAGTCCTAAAGAGAAATTTGTAGGGATGGGAGTTCGATCTCTAAAGGGATGATAGATTCTATCCCAAACACTAGGGAATATGGCATCGCACCCGTAGGAGTACGAATTGATGTTTGGTAGGCCCAGAGGGCTGGGTAGATTTGTAGGTGCCAATTTTGACTGGTTTTACTAACCATCTTCTCCATTATCCTTACCAAAGTCTTTTTTGTTGCCTCATCTTGTCCATTACCCTGAGGGTAATATGCCATGGACCATTTCAATCTGATTTGGAACCGTTGGTAAATACCTTTCATAGTTTTGTTCTTAAATGAATTCCCATTATCTGTGACAATGGCTATAGGGATACCATATTGGCAAATAATGTGATTCATGATGAACTTAGAATATATGCTCCTGTGACATAGGTTAAAGGGATAGCCTCCACCCATTTTGTAAAGTATTTTGTATCTGTGATGATATGTTTATGACCATCAGATGAGGTAGGAGTAAGCTTCCCTATTAGATCAAGTTCCCACTTGGAGAATGGCCACGGGGTAGTGATTGGTTGCAATGGTTGCGATGGAGCATGGATGAAATTTCTATACTTTTGGCAAAGAACATATTTTCTAACATAATTACAACAATCAGTTTCCATGGTGGGCCAATAGTAACCTAATCTTAACAGTTTCTTAGCCAGGACCATTCCATTTTTCCACATACTCCGTGTACTTCTTTAATTGCCTAGATTGAATCCGTCACATCCAGAAAATGTAACAGATTCCCATCATAGCCACAACGATAAAGTGTACCTCCTAAAAGGGTTGTAATGGGATATACGGAAAATCAGACTTTCGTTTTAAGAATGGGAGATAGTGGGAGGGAAAGTACTATCTTTAAGATAGGTGAAAATGGGTTCCTACCACGAGGAATAGGGACAAAAAACCTCACAATCTAGGCAAGATTCCAGCATGTCATACACGGGATGGTGTAGATTTTCTACATAAAATGGCATATCATTTTTCCCATAGCGGAATACGAAGCATATATCCCACCGTTGCCATGGCATCTACCGATGTGTCTATGCTCTTACTCAAAGGTAATGCAAACAAATACTCCTTCAGATTTTCCACCAACTTCTTGTAAGGTATGAGCTTGTCATCCTTAACTTTATACTCATCATTAACTTGTTTGATGATTAGTTACAAATCACCTACAACCTTAACATGTTGAATATTCCACGTGATGGCTAGCTTCATCCCTGCAATGAGTGCTTCATATTCCTAATGTTGTTCATGCAAGGGAAGGCCAAGGTAGAAAGCTTTTGGTATAGGATCACCTGAAGGAGTAATAAGGACCACATTGTGCACCTGAACTATGAACATAAAAGATCCATCAAAATGTATCTATCATACGATAAATTCTTCAATGTAGAGAAAAAGATGCATCTGGTAGATCTAGACTCAAAGGTTCTACGCTTTACAAAGGTGCTTCCACTAGCTGGTCGACAAGTACTTGTCCTTTAACTAATTTTTGATGGAAAAATTCTATATCAAAATCATTGAGTAGAATGATCTAATTATCCATTCTACCTGTGAGGGCGGGTTTGGACAGTAAATACTTGAGAGGGTCGACCTTTGATATGAGCTTGGTCTTAGTATTTAGCAGGTAATGGAAAAGTTTCGGAAAGGTAAAAACAATGGCCAAGAAAGCCTTTTCAATATGAGGATAAATTACGTTCATAGGCGATGAGGCTGTGACTTAGATAGTACATTTCTTTCTCTTTATGGCTAAGTCGTATTGGGTGAGCAGTGCATGAATAACGTATGCGTAGCGGAAATATAGAGCAAATTGGTTCTCCCAAAGTGGGAGGCATGAGGATAGGTGGATGGCCAGGTACTATTTAAGCAAAGAAAAGGCTTGTTGTTGCTCGGGTCCCCAGATGAAAGTGACATCCTTCCTAACCAAATGAGTGACATGTATCTGCAAGCTGGGAGATAAAGTGGGGAATGGCTTGAAATTTCCCCTGCAAGCTATACAGTTGCTAAATATTCTGAGGTGGAGGCATTTCTGTGATGGCGGACACTTTAGCAGGGTCTACCTCAATACCTTCTCTTGACACGATGAAGCCTAATAGTTTCCCCAGATATCACACGAAGACACACTTCTTTGGATTCAGCCTGACTTTGTATTCATACATGGGTTCAAAGGTATGTCGTAAAATGATAGGATGATCCTCTCTTGTTTTGGACTTTCCCAGGATGTCGTCTATGTAGTATTCCATGATGTCATGAATCATATCCTGAAATATTACCGTCATGGGCCATTGATAAGTTGCTCCCACATTCTTAAGGCCAAATGACATCACTTGATAATAGAAGGTGCCCCAAGGAGTTGTGAAATCTGTTTTGTGTTCGTCTTCCTTAGCGATCTTAATTTGATTATAACCTAAAAAGCCATACATAAGTGATAGAATTTCATACCCTGTGGTTGAGTCAAAAATCATGTCAATGTTGGGAAACATAAAGTCACCTTTAGTGAAAGCTTTATTGATGTTCCGAAAATCTGTGCAGATTCAGATACTAATAGGTTTCTTCTAGACAGGAACACTATTCAATATCCATTCAGGATAATCAATTGGCCTGATGAATCCTACTGCAAGAAACCTTTCCAATCTTCCTTAACTAACAAGGCCACTGTTGGGTGCATCTTTGAGAGCTTCTATTTGATAGGCTTAGTGCCTGCATGCACAACCAGGTTTTGCACGACCAAAGTTGGATCTAAGCGGGCATGTCATTGTCAGACCATGAAAACACATCAATAAACTCTCGTAGTAGCATATTGAATTTATTTTGTTCTCTGGCCAAGAGTGATGCTCCCAATTTTACTATCTTGGGATCTTCTTCGGTACCAATATTGACATCAATGGTTTCTTCAACTAACAATTTTGATAAATCCTCCATATGCGTAGGATCGGGAGGTAGGTGAGATCTTCATCCAAGGATGTCTCTATGAGATTTTCATCCTTGGCATGGTCACTTTGTTTTTCCTTTTTTTTTCTTATTTGTTTGTCAGCCAGTGCCTCAAAGAGGTTTTCACTATGTGACTTGGACTTTGATTTTTGCTGAGGAGTTTCTTTAGAACTCTTGACCTTACTTTTCTTTAAATTTTTATGACCACGAAGTTCAGCCTCCTCGCTAAAGTAGGCACAGGTGTCTAAGTCGATAAAGAAACCCTTCTTGTGATCTCTAATGGGAATTGTATCCCTTATGCCCATGAACTCTGCAATAGCCTCATCGTTCTCGAATAAATCTAGTGGCACGTGACGTTGTTGGTCCCATTCGACAAGGGAAGGGTACACAAGGTCAAGGATTGGTTCAGTGGGTGTTATGGCTATGAAAATGTTATTCATGAAAAGGTTCGTGGAGGCTAGATCCTCATATTGTCCTACAACTGGAATCCATATCGCTATCTAGATAATCAAATCCATCCTCACGCTCTGAACAAGTCACATCTTGATTGTTAGGGTGTGCCCCATAAGGGTGAATCTCGATGCCATATCTTTCAATTTTGAAATGGGGGGAGAGGGACTAGTTCCCTTTGTCCTTGTTCATTCTTACCACATCCTAAGCCTTTGTAGCCCATGGAGTACATCATTATGCTCAATTTTTCATATTCTGGGGTTTGATAACAAGACGACTGAGTGTCCTTAGGGATCAAAGTAGTAGGTGGATCAAGCATTTTTTCCTCACCTAATAAGCCTCTAGGTAGGAAAGACCCAATAGTGTGTTCCTCTCTAGGTCTCCTAAAGTGGTAGGTGGGTCAACCTCTAGTCTTGGGTGACAAGGAGAGGTCAGAAACCAAGAGTGCTTGTTGTACATTATACTCCCCACAACCATATTCCAAGATTTTCATCTCCCATGAATTAAATGGAGATGTTGAAGTAAATGCCCCATGAGCGAAAGAACTAAGAGAATTTAAATCTACTCGAGATTCCATGGCCTCAGAATGAAGAGGGACAACTATATCTGTGGAGGGACATGCATATGTACCCTTTCATGCAAGGCTATTAAGAGCTCTACAATGAGCAAAGGGCTCTGAATCTCCTGGTATTGTAACTGTATGTCCCTCATGCTTCATCTTGATGCATTGATGAAATGTTGATGGCATGACCTGCATGGCATGAATCCATGGTCAGCCTAGAAGCATATTATATGGAAGTTCCAAGTCTAGGACGTGAAACTTTGTCTGATGGAAAGTGGAGCCCACCTCCATGGGTAGTGTAATGGTTCCTGCTGACCTCTCTTTCAGCCTTGTCGTATGCGGTGATAGTGAGAATATGGAACTCTAGATCTGCTTCCGTATGTACCCAATTGTTTGACTAATTTAAGCGTGCACGTGTTCAATCTAGATCCGTTATCCACAAGCACCCGTTTGATTTTCCTGCAAGTGACAACTACCTCAATGTATAAGGGAAGATTATGTTTAGGATTCTCGGTAGGGACCTCCCTATGGTTGAAATTGAGATTCTCATTAGGTGTAATATTTGCCACCGTGGCTTGAAGGTACACAGGATCGACTTCTAAAGGCACTCCTAACCCCTAAAGAATTTGATACAAAATGTCCTTATGCACATTGGATATCTTGAGAATATCTAAGATCAAGATCTTAACAGGTGTCCTCAAGTTGTTCTAAAAGGTTATATTTACCAGTTTGCAGGGTCAACAGAGAGGGTTTCAGAATCACGAGGAGGGCATGCCTTATTACCGTAGAGCAGTCCTTTCCCTTGATCCATATGGTATTGACACGGTCAGCAGGGGAGTGAATACATCCGATAAGTGAATTGTAATGGTTGTTATCTCTTTTGGTATACAAGTAATTCACATCTTCATAGGTTTGGGATGAGTCTCTCCGATCTGGCTTTGTCTTTTCTGACTTATCATGCTTAGGGAACGGTTTCTTATAAATCCCCATTTTCTCGTTAGGTGTTTGCGTTTTACTAGGGTTATCCAACTCTATCTCCCCATTATCAATGAGGTCCTGAATATAGTGGTCAAGCTGTAGACATTTTTTTGTCTTATGACCTTTAATGTGATACATTTCATAGTATTCATGCTCCTTATACCATGAAGGTTTAGGAGCATTGTCATCAAATGGTTACATTGTAGGATATGTCATCATGTGGGCCGCATCCAACTGTTTTAGTATGATGGACAATGGTTCATTGAGGGAGGTGAATTTTCGTCACTTTTGTGGTGGTGTAATTGGGCCCTTGGTCAGTTTAAAAGGTTGACTGGTTTGGACCATTTGAACACGTTTGGAATCAGTTATTCTGTCTCCCACCACGTTTTTGTTTTTGTTAAAGATATTCGACTTTTTAGCGGGTTTGACACTTTGGTTGTCTTTAGATTGGGTTTTGAGGGTGTCTTTGGCAATGAGATCCTTTTCTATTTGAATCCCTTTATTGATAACCTCCTCAAAGGTGCAGACACAATGCGTTTCGAGGTGGAAAGCTATATCTGGGTTGAGATTAGGGACAAAAATACTGACCAGCTTCTTCTTAGGGAAATCACAAGGGAAGTGACTAGCTATCCCTCTCCATCATTGGAGGAAGCTGGAGAAGGTCTCATTTGGGTGTTGTTTTGTTCCGCACAATTCTGCCATGGTGATGTCACTCTCTATGCTATATGAGAAATGACGCATCAATCTTTTCTTCAATTCTGGCCAGGTGAAAATTGATCCTTGTGGTAAGAACATAAACCATTCCATTGCTTGACCTCCGAGACTCTTAGGAAAAAGTTGGATGAGGTAATTATCACTATAACACACCTCTTGACATGCCATGTAGAAATATTTAACATGATCCCTTGGGTGTCCCTTTCCTTTGTATTTGTTGAACTTTGGAATATCAAATTTCTTTCGAAAGGGTTGAAGGATCATTGTCTTGTCAAAAGGATAGGGGAATAGTTCTTCATATTGGTATTTCCTAATACTCCCTATATTGATTTATTATATGCTTGCAAGCATTGCTTTCATAGATTGCACTTCTTGTGTGAGTAATTTTTCTCTAGTGGGAGAAGCAGGGACATGTACAAGTTAATACCCCATGTCTTCTTCTCCTTAGTTTTCTCGATGGAGTTATTGGATCCTAAAATTAGGCCTTGACTTTTGAACATTGTTGTTTGTGTCTTTCTGTACCTGGAAATTAAGAAAAGCTAGTTTTTGGCTTAGATTACTGATTTGTTGTTGGATTGTGACTTGGTTTATGTCGTCTTCTTCTCAAGGTTTTTCCTCTTCGTATTGTGGAGGTTCTTACCCTGTCTCATGTTCTATCTTGTTTCTTCATGGCACTTTGATGAGGGGTATTCTATGCCCTACCACTTTATCATTTTCTGTGTAAGAAGTGGAAGCATGCCCACCTATTATAATATCTTAGATATTGATAAGGAGGCATTCTTCCTTAGTAGTGTCATTTGTAGGTAATATTAGTTCATTCTCGGTGGGCAATTTGGCCCCTAATTCCACGACCCATGCCAAAACTCTATCTTTGTTTCTAAGGAGAAACTCATCTAGTAGATCAGGGTCAAAATCAAAGTCTGCGTGTGGTGACTCTAATTCATTTCCACTATGGTTGACCATTTCTTCTGTTTCCTTTTCTACAGTAAATAGTGGTCCTAGATCGTGTCCAATAAATGGGTTTGACCCTTTTCTATTAGAGGTATCCCAAGCTTGTGCCTATTGTCCTCATATGTTTGTTTCTTTAAACCTAGACATGTCTTGGGAGCCATGTTTTCATGATAATCTTCACTAAGGTAAGTTGTAGATTTGTTCAAAATTTAATGACTACCCCTAAGTGAAACACAAGATGTACGTGTTAAGAGTAAATTAATAGTGTGAAAATACCAATGTGATAGAATAATAAAGTCACCAATGAAACATTTGTTTGGTACCAAAACTTAATCAAATGAAGTACTTCCTAGACTACATTTCAAAGTAATTTGTGACGCTAGATGATTAACAAGATGTCTCCACTTATGCCAAGCTCAAAGGAATGAATAATACATAAGTAAATACATGAAGTTAAATGTGATCTCCCGATCAAGATATACGACGAGCAAGCTCATGTTTGATTAATACCTATATCTCAAAAATTTCCAATTACCCTTTGCGAATGACACAACAATATCACCAAGATATGTTAACCCACTTTGCAAGAAAGTGAAGTATTGATATCGAGGTGTTATTGATATAACACGCACAAATGGTAGTTCCTAGCACCTTTTAAAATCAAGATAATAATAAAATGGAACAAAAAAAGCCAAAAGTATAGCTAGGAATAGTTAAAAATGTGTGTAGCGTAACTGTACAATATAGGTATTTATGTCGAGTTTACAAGAAACAAGACGTAAATATCGAAATTGTAATGATACGAGACAAACAAGCTAACTCCTCTTTAGAAGTATACGGTTATGAACTACACCTAACTATAATGACGATCTTGACATGGGTATCAAGATCACAATGGCTACCAAATGACGTGAAAATGCTTCTGCTCACTTTAGACATTTAACTATCCAAGCCACAAACATGGATGGGCGTAAACGGACATAAAAGTGAGAGAAACAGTCAAATGGAAACACAAAGGTAATCACACATCTTTTGATCAACAAAGTGTCAAAAGAATATGAAGGAAATAAATCAAGAGAAAATTATGAAAAATGCTAGCGTCACTTTGGCAGAGTTTCACATCGCCCTAAGGCAAGTAAAAACTAGGCGAAAGTAATATGTCACATGTTTCTCAAAAAGAAGGTTCACAACTCAACACTATTTTAAAATGGTTAAAGTGGGCTCCTAGCCAAAGTATATTCTCCTAGGTGGTTCTCTCACACTAGGTGTTACAAAGTTGCCATGAGCGACCACAATTTACCCAAAAATTCACACTGACTAGTTTGGGAGTATCTTGGCTTTACTTGACAACCTTCAAGAGCAGTAGGAAACTAGTGCATCTACGTGTACTATCATTGGGGTTGCCACAATAAACAACCTATAACGCTATCTCACAAAGGAATCACTAGTCAAGTAGGTACTGCAGAGCACTTCCCAATTTGTCTACAAGGCTCCCTCTTACGTGGACTACTTTGGGGTTCCTGGAACCACCCCCATTGTTGTAGCTTAAGGCGTTATGCCAAAGGGGTTATGTTCCAATTAAGCAGAGAGGGACGTAACCTTTTCTGAAACTTGCAATATAATGTTTTGAATATGTTGTTCTTTTTATCTTGTTTAATTAGGTGTGGTTTTCTTAAACACCTTTTGGCAACCTGTATAACAACTGCATTAGTAGTTTTTTATTTTGTTTTGATTCCTCCTTTCTTTGACAAGCATTTTTAGGTCTTGCACTCAAGTGTTAGTAGTTCTCCAAGAAAATCACATTATTTAAAAGAGGATTAAGATTTTCTTTTGATTCTCAAGATCATACAAGGATGAAAGAGAAGATCATACACAACAAATAATCCAACTAAAAAGTAAATAAAATATTTTCAATCAATAAACCATACAAAATTCTTGATAAATGTTCATTCCCCTGAACCAAAAGTGAAAGATGAAGTTTCCAATTTACCTAATGTTATAAAATGAAGACTAAAGTTGTTTTTGATTCTCAAGATCACCCTAAGGTGCAAGAGAAGAGCATACACAAACTTTATCCCAACTATAGAGAAAGGGAAAACTTCAAATCAAAGGACCATTGAAAAATACTTTGTAAAAGGTTCATTCTCTTAAACCAAAAGTTAAATATGAAGTTTTCAATTTACCAAATGTTATAAAATGAAGACTAAAGTTTCTTTTGATTCTCAAGATCACCCTAAGGTGCAAGATAAGAGAATACACAAACTTTATCCTAACTATATAGAAACGGAAAACTTCAAATCAAAATACCATTGAAAGATGCTTTGTAAGAGGTTCATTCACTTAAGCAAAATGAATAATCAAATTTCCAAGTTTAATCCCAATGTTAAAAAGATATAGATCAAAGTTGTTTTTTATTCTCAAGATCACCAAAAGGTGCAAGAGGAGAGAATACACACAGTTTGTCTAAATCGAGTAAGCATGGAAATAAAACATTCATCAAAACATTAGACATGTTAGAAAATGATAATTTTTAAACTAATAGAAAAACCTTACATTTTTATAAGTACAAATACTGAATTTATGTTTTTATTTAATATTTAACTTCAATATCTTTCCAACGCAAAAATAATGGAGTCATTTCGAGTTCGGGAGAAAAATTTATGGCCTTTGGAAGATGGGTTATGCATATGCTTTTATCCTCAGAGGTATGCACTTGACATGCACTCAAAAAATGTCAAAAAAAACGTCCCTTAATCTGCAAAATGGGAAAAAATTTCCAACCAAGATTCAATTTTGACAACAACCCATCACATTAATATATTAATAAAAGACTCAACGCTATCAAACATTAACATACATGCTCAAGAATTAATATTTTCAAGAAATTGACAAAACTAACATGTAGAGTGATGAAAAAGTAAGCTCCAAAAATGATAACATGATGAAATCTTGAAATTTTCTCACTAAGATTAAATTTTGAAAAAAACCCACCACATTAATAATTAAATAGAAGACTCGTCATTATCAAACACTAACCTACATGCTCAAGAATTTAAAATTTTAAAGAAATTGAAAAAACTAGCATGTAGAATGTTGAAAAAGTAAGCTCTAAAAATGAAAACATGGAGAAATCTTGAAATTTTCCCATTAATTCAAATTTTGACAGCACTTCAGCTCCTTCATACCTACAAGTAAGACTCAACACATGCAAACTCAACAAAACAAGTTAAAAAAAAAACAAGTTAGATCAACCTGTGTAAAAGAGGGTTAGTAACCAAAAATGAAACTTAACTACAAAAACTTGAAATTAAGTGCAAAGGATAATAGAGTAAGTCCCACTGGGTGTGCCAAATTTTTGCATGTGTTTTTTTTCAAAATAATGCTAATACGAGCAAATACTAACACCTAAATAGTCTTAATTAACAAGAATTGAACAACAAACTAAACACACTCAAGATAAGAATTAAACAAGGGTTAGATGCTAGCATTCAGTAATACAAACTTTGAAACTAACAATGCTAAATATCTAAACTCCTCTATTCTCTAACAACAAATAAATGAATGGACCTAAGTAAGCTCCATGGATATCAAAGTAGTTGTCCTTTGTATGCCAAGTAACCTAGGAATGAGGGCATATCAAATTTGGGCTACAAGACCCCTTTGACACCTCCCATATGACCTAAGCACTTAAGAAAGAATCTTAACTCTTCAAGATGATGAACTCTCAAAAGAGCAAGGTGTAAGCTCTTAGTCTCTTTGCTATATGCTTTGCATTTGCTCTCTAAGGAGTTTAGGTGTAAGTTAAAAGGTAGGTGGAGGGCTCTTTATATAACCCAAAGGATAAAGGGTTCAACACATTCTTATGAATGTGGGATAAAGGTAAAACATGATTAGGAATGGATAAGGTTGTTTTATTAAAGGTAACCTTACTTTAGAATGGTTTAATACATGTTTAGCAAGTCATGGGAGTTGGGGTGTATTTTAATTAATCAAAGGTGATTAACTAATAGGTAGATGCAAGCTTATAAAAGATAATTAGAGGAATATTAGTACGATTTAGGATAATATAAGGGGATTAAGTCAATTAAATATTGATTTATTGGTTAAATGGAAGGGAAAGCTAATTAATTAATAATAACTAATTAGTCTAGGTAGAAGGGGTATTTTACTAACGGAAGGTCGTTAATTAGGGTCTTTGTTGGATAGACAACTTAATTAATTAGCTTAGTGTAATTAATTAATGATGATATGAGAGAAAATGAGTGCTTTTGACGATATGTCATTGATTTGCGAGAAAGAGGATAATTAGCACAATTTAAGTATTTAAATTGCTTGGGCGTAATTATAGGTGTCTACACAAGTAAACAATAATCCATGATCTAACATCAAACATCATACTATAATCAAGTCCATAATCATATCCAAAATATAATCGGTAGTATCATTATTAGTATCAAAAAAGGTGTCAAAGGGAAGTGGGCACTACACATATTAGTAAGAAAAAATTGTACCATCTTTCCCACTATGTTAATTCTAAGGATGTTGTACAAATATACTAGATTCAATGTCATTCCCATATTGGGATCGGAAACGTAAAAGTGTCAGTATTGCACCACATATAGTGTTCCATAATTAAACATAAACTATATAGTACGCCTTCCCCAATCTAATCAAATGTCATAGCCAGATTCGATCTAGTATATTCCATTACTCATCTTCCAATGGAAATGTAAGTAACATATCCATATCATGACTTCAGAAGATATATCATGCAAGAAAATCATTATGCAATCACAATAATAAGAAAACAAGATAAGTATAAAATCTATAGCATCCAATTACTAGTAAAAAATATTTAAACTACTTATATTCAATTGACTAATTAATGCCACAATGCTTCTTCGAAATATATACAAAATCATAAAGTTTAATGAAAATTATTTAACTGAATTATATATCATAGATGAGATCATAAAAAATAATGGATCAAAATGTCCCAAAATTAATGGTTCCATTTGTAAAGATGAGAGTGATGAACATTGCAAGTTATTCCTATTCTACTCAAAACATTAAAATTCACACTATTATGAAAATCCAAAGTTATAGTACTATTCTCATCAATAATTAGTTTTTTGAATGATTAATAGATCTCTAACAATCTGTATCTAGATAGCGTCGACTGATACGTCAAATCATAGTCTCAAATCATCTATAAATTATAAGATGGTGTTTTGTTAAGATCTCAAATCACTCTCACTCAAGGTTCAAATAAAATTAATTTTTATTTTAAAATTTAATAATTACATTAAAATAAAATTATGACCTATTATTATAATTTTTAATTAAGTCTCAAGTAATCAATTCATTTAAATTAGTAGGCTAGCTAATATTTTAAACTATTCTTCCTAAATTCTCATAAAGTTCTTACTATAAGTATTTTTTTTCATTTAATTCTACAGTATACTTCATGAATTCACTCTATTCTACAATATAAATGGTTGTGATATATATTTCCTCAAATCTCGACTCTTATCTATATACTACAACATATTAGTAATTCTACTACCCTATTCATAACATGGAATTAATATGAACTATGAGTACTACAAGGTTCATTTTAAGAATCCTCTGGTAAAATGGACGTGGAAAATCCCTGGTGAATAAACTTGGATCTGCTTTCTTGTAAAGGTGAATTTTTAATTTTTTGAGAACTGAATTTTCACTTGCTATTATAGTGAGGGAGAGTGATTGCATAGAGAAATTTTTTTTCTAGATGTTGATGCATAGTTGTAAACTGTTAGCAAGGATTATTGATGCATGAAAGCAATGATGTCTATCATGCGTCACCAAGCCTTGTTGACTAACCATAAAAAACCTTATTTTCACACATCAACAAGCTTTGTTGACGTATGACATAAAACCTTGCTATCACACGTTAGCAAGGCTTGTTGACATGTGATATAAAGTATTTCTCTCGTGTATCAAAAAATCTTGTTGATGTGTGAAATAAATCCTTGTTTTCATGCGTCAACAAGCCTTGGTAGTGCATGAAAACAAGGATTTCTGTCACGCATCAGCAAAACTTGTTGACTAGTGTCAAAATAACTTGTTGTTGCGCATTACCAAGCCTTGTGGATGAGCAACATCAAGGCTTGTTGTTACACATCAGAAAGGCTTGTTGAAGCGAGATAGCAAGGAATTCTGTCACGAACTAGAATGTGTTGTTGATTCATGGTAGAAAGGCTTTTTGTCATGCGTCCAAGGCTTCAAAATCCCAATTTTGTCCTATAAATACCCTCTCGCTGGTCATTTTCATGTTTACACTTTTTGGCTTCCGAATTTTCTCGTTTACATGAATCAAGCTCGAGGAAAAATACAATGGCGAATACAAGTTCATCCCAAGGCCAAGCTAAAGACCAAAATCAATCAGAAAATTCATCCAACCCAAAATCCCTATCCAAGGGAAAGATACTCTATAGGAACTTGTTATGCCCCCACATCTTGATAGTTTCGCAAAGGAATTCAGAAAACAAGAATTTGGTGGATGCATGTGACTTTGATGGGCTCGTTAATATGCCCCAGTTTAAAATAGATCATGAGATTATGAAATACCTTCTCTCCTCATACAATACAGAGGATGGTTTGTTTACTATTACTGTGGATGTTGATTATATGTTTCAATTTGGTGTTGATCCAACTGATATTCATTAGTTAATATGCCTTCCATATAAAAAATCCCCCGTTGTTACAATGAAAGAAACCCTCATAGAAAATGATAAGAATTACCTCAAATCCACTTTCAGTTTACATGTTGATTGTACGTGTAATATTTTTTCAATTTTCATTTGATATTTTAAGTTTTTTATTTTTATACAATTCAAATTGATATTAATTCCAATGGATTTTTGGAATTTGCAACTCATTTCAATAAATTAAGACATGGTTTGGATACGTAAGGAATTTCACACCACTTTCTTATTACTATGATTTATTACTTTCAAGTCGTAACTATTTTTTAGGATTCGAAAAAGGATATACCAAACTGGGCTATTGCATGCATTCTTCCAATCTATAAGCAAGTAAAAAATTTATTGCTGCATGTTTTTATCAATTTTTAAAATAAAAACTAACATTATAAATGCATTACTTTAGGAAAAACAAGTCATTCACTCCATAAACCATATCCTTGGCCTTTATTACAAGGATCTTTTTAATTTAAAAGATGAACCAGTTCCTACTTGCACGGACGAGAAAATGAAGAATTTTTCAATTCTATTTCAAGAAAAATAAGTATAAAGTTTGTATTTTGACATTAGACTAACATTATGTTCATCTGGAATGTTATTAAATATTTACTGTTTGCAGAGAATATTTTTGGAGGTCCTTTTGTGAAAAAAATTGACATCAAGAGGAAGAGGCCAACAACATGTTGAGGCGTCAACAGATTTGCAATCTAAAATGGAATTCCACTCATCTCCAAACCGCCAAGTGTTTGAATGAGTTCAATGCCAGAGATGTAATACCCTAACATGTACTATTTACAAACTCCCATTTTATATTTTCAATTTACCATTTACCATACTTAATTGACATACAATCGACTATTGTTGATATTTTAGGGAGTAAGAATAATATGCGTACTTGTAAAAATCAACTTTCTTCACAAACCCACTTAGTTCAATCACATGCAATTGTCTCTTCTCAAAACATTTCTCAGTAATCCCAGCCACACAAAACTCAAACACAACCAATTACCACTCCACAACGGCCACCTCAAACACTTCGACATGTTACCCCTCAACAACAAGGTATGATTTTATTTCTTTAGTACAGGTTTTGAATAGTTTTTCATATAATTTCATAGTTTTTGCATATTTTAACACTTTTTCATACGGATTTTCTTTCACTTTTCAGCACATTGCAGTCCTTCACATTCTATACAAAAAACGACACCTCCTCTTCCTCCACCAATACGATTCAAAATGCCAACCAGAGGTTCAGGAAAAAATAACATTGGTAAATGCATGCCAATTCCTCCGACCCCTAGTGGGACACTAAACATTACCATCTTGTTTTGAATTCCAACCCTCTCTCTTAGTTTCTTACCCACCGCAATGTGTTTATCTTTTTTAAATAATATAAATTTAGATGAAAATTACTTGGGAATTGATAGGAATGACCTAATATGATTTTTCATTACACGTGAGATGATTCATAGCCAATAGATATACTTCTACTTCAATGTAATTTATTCAACTTTCATTGCATTTCATTTTAGATTTAGTTATTTAAATATTGATTTATTTTATCGCAAATAGGATCATGCCACCCAAAGGTTGAAACAAGTAGCAGTTGATGATCAACCCGAAAGCCCCCATACCTCTCCAACGAAATCATCTTCTTCATATGCAGATGGTGGACTATTGCTACCATTTCCTTTAGAGAACATAATTGGTTATTATTGTCAATCCCATGTCTTGGAGTTTATTATACCTCATACCAGTCACCGCATAGAATGGGAGAGAAGGGAAAAAGTATTAATCAATGACATAATAATTCATTTTGAAAATTATTGGCAAAGGTAAATTTAATAGGATGCAGTCCAGAATCAACATGTGAAGATGGATTCCTTACTTACCCAAGTAAGAAGTGGGATTGTCACGCATAGAAAAAATTATAAAGATGATCTTTTAGATAAAGCATTAAACAAATTGGAAAACAATAGTGCTAAAGCCCAAGAATATTTTAAGAAATGGCCTAAGGACAAGGATATGGTAGAGATTACAAATGTTGAGAGAGATAGAGTGGTCATAAGTATTATCATTTTGATTTTTTTTTTTTTTAATTTGAAATTTTCATATTTTAGTAATATGTTTAATTGAGATCACTTTTTTGTGTAGTTGAAATATGAAAGTTTTAAGAGTCAAGAAAAGGTGTTCCAAGTTCGCTTGGAAAGAACACATAACAGTTTATCCAAAACAAATAATTTGAAAGAAAATATTGTTTAATTTGAAAAACAAAACAATACACTATAGAGGATAATTAAAGAACATGGCTTCAACCCTGAAATTTTATTCAAAACCAAGGTAGCCACAAATCCTAGTTTTCTATCCCATGGAGATGCAAGGAAGAAAGAACAAAGAATCATAAAGAATCCAGATAGTGTTGCAGAAGATCTGATTAGTTCCTGGATTATACAATCCATTTAGGAAATGGGAACAAGAGGATAAGCCATGAGGAAAAGGAGTACAGGAGTGGAAACCATTGGGAAAAGGGGTACAAAAAATTGAGTGTTGAAAAATTTCATGAGTAAGGGTTGAAACTTGAGAAATTGAAACTTTAAATTTGAAAGTTTGAAAAAAATTATAATCTATATTTCAAAATTTTATACTTAATTGTGATGTTCATTGTAACACTCATAAAAATGACATTCTAAAACACGCTAACTCTCAATACTTAACCTGAATTTTGTGAAAATCCATTACTAAAATCCATTTTCTCCTAAAAAAGGTAGGGTTGGTACTCCACCATTGGATCAAATCAATTTCAACCACAATATCCTAAGGTTACAAACAATCCCTAAAAATTCCATAAGCATTCTTATTAAACCCTACCTTTATTCTATTTTCCTCATTTGGTCCATTTTCCTTTGTGAAAAATGTAGGTTGGAGAGGAGAAGGCCACAGGAGCAAAAGGGGAAAAATCAAGGAGGAATCTACAAGGACCAATCTTAGAATGTTTAATGTTGTTTCCATTTTCATTCAAGGATTGAGAAGAATTTCTTTCCCCAATCTGGTTTTATTCTAAACCATTTGTATTTGGGTTTTCAAATTTGGGGCAGACCCTACCCCATTGTTGTAAATGAAAAATATTAGTTCTAATCCACCATTTGAAGGTTCTGCTACCCAATCCAAGGGTTTAATCATTGTTTTACTTTTTGGTAGATATTAGATGAGTTTTACAGCTTATAAACTAGATTGAACCACTTAAAATTTACGCAAAAGCGTGGATTAAGAAAGTTCTATTGCAAGTAATAGAACCGCCATCTAGAGCACATCAGCAGTCCTGTGACTGTCACCCTTCCTGGGTGAAAAACCATGGACTGCCACCCTAATGATCGGTGGTTATGGGACTGCTGCTCTACATAGTGCAGCGGTCCTGTTTCTGAAAAAATATAACCTAAAACCTAAGACTTTTACAAAATCCAAAAGTTACAAAAAGGTGTTAAAATGCATTTTGAGCCTATTTAAGTACATCTAAAGGTTTCAGTTTTGAGATTTCAATCTATTTTTTCATTCCCTAGTTAAATATACTCATATTTAAAAGCTATCTAAACCAGTGAAGAACACATCTACTTACAAACTCATTCCATTATGTTAATCTAGTTTTTTCTCTCTCCATTGCAAGAGTAAAAGTATCTAAATATATTGCTTTACATTGTCATTTTGTTGCTATATAAAAAAAATCAACATTTCTAAATACAATATATTCAAACTTGTTCTCTATTTCATTTCACTACAATGTACATACATATAAGTTCAACTTCTTACAACTTCTATATTTCCTTCTTTTCCATTTACAACATGACAACCTCACTATGAAAGTAACATTTTTTTTCACAATGCAACTTCCAAATAAATTTTTACATAATATATTCATTTGATTCTTTCTCTTACACAATATTACAATATTGGAATGTAATCTTTCTCCAAGAAACTATTACAAATACTTCCACTCAAGGTGGGAAATAATACAAGAATGTAAGAAAACAATAGAATTCAATATCTCAAGTTTCTCCACTCTAAGTGGGAACAACACAAATGAAGTTTCACAAGGTCTCTAAGAAAACTATAAGCTCCACAAATCCACAAGATAGCTTCTCCAATATTTGTTTGATTCACAAAAAAATGGGTGAGAGGCAACGCTCTCCACCCAACCAAGACATCCAATGAAGATGACAATCCATCCTCTTCATTGGCCCCCGAGACCCAACCACATCAAAATGAGAGATGATTAGAACACATGGTAACAACAAGATTCCAGAATACTAAAGAAAATCACAACATTTCAACAACATTCAAAACAACAACACAAGAAACAAAACACCAATCAACAAAACAAGGCTTAAAATGAAATCCAAAAGAGCAAGACCTATGGGAAGGCCACTTATGCCTCCTAATGTGAATGGGTGCCCACATTTAAGCCTCAAATTTATATCTCAAATCCCTACATACTCTTATGCCTCCCTCAAGTACCCCTTATACCTCCCACATACTCTTATGCCTCCTTTAATCTGTTATACCTCCCTTATAAAATAAAAAGTAAGAAATGCAAGCATTCCTTAAATTAGGTAGGCACCCAACCCAAAATCCCTCCAAGAAACAAAGTAAACTCTTCTGTCTCCCTACAAGAAAACTCCCCATAGTCTCCTCCTACTCCAAACATAGGAAATCTACTCACATCCAACAAACATTCCAAGGAAAACAACATTCAACAAAAACACACAAACATAATATAAAGCATAACATAAGCAACGTGAAGCTCATACATGCCACATCACTCATCCTCAACTCCACCTAAGAATTCAAACCTCAATCCCAATGCACCTTAAATTGGTGGGCGAGATGAATGACAAGTTACTTACACACACAAAGTAATCCCACACCCCTCTAAGGGCAAAATTAATTACTTTAAAGAAAGTGTAATAAACATCTCACCTTTTTATCTTCCCAAAACACCTAATGGGGTCTACTTTTGACCCCCCAGCCCATAGATAGGGTTGGTATGACAATTTAAGAGATGTGGGACAAGTTAAGCTTGTCCCACAAGCCTTCAAAATTGGCTCTTAAGGCCAAATTCAAGTTTCCCATGAAGAGTAGAGTGTACAACATTGAAAAACTCAAGCATTTAACACACAACACAAAATCCAAGAGTAAATAAATTCTAGTAAATGAACTTATTTTTGTCACATCTTTAATTATTTTAGGACAAGATTTAATTACTTTAATAAGACACTTAGAACCACTAACATAAAGGGGAAATACAAACATTTAAAACTAAATAATTAAAACAATTAAACTACATCACTCAAAGGAACACATACTAAAATTAATAAAAGGGAAACTAGAACAAAAGAAAACACATGACCCCTTGGTCACAATTTTACCCTAGCCAAATAATTCTAACATACACACAATTGAATGTTGTCATGGTGACCCTAGTTGAATTACTCTCTAATTCCAATGTGGTTGGTCTCTAATCCCCCATATATATATATATATATATATATATATATATATATATTTGTGTGTGTGTGTGTGTATTTGCAAAACATAGAATACCTCCTTCGGTCTTATGGCCGCATTAAAAAATCCTTTCCAAAATATGTAGTACAATCTAAAATCATCTATATATGAATAAATATCATCTAGGCATTTACGAAACATTTATAACTTTCTAGAAACATTCCTATCCAACATTTCATCCATGTCAAAATGATTGTAACTTTAATTCAATTGTCAAATCCTAATCATGGAGATGAAATTATATCACATGTCATAATAAATAACCATGTCCACAAAATATCAATCATCAATATAGTGTGTCTTAAATAATCCATATGCATCATCTATGAATTGAATTCAACAACAGTCCAATATCTCTAACATCTAGTATCATGCTAAATCAAAAGGCTACAACAATGTCCATAAGTTTAGTGGGCACTACATCCCCCTCCCCTTAGTATTGACTTTCTCGTTAACGTCACTAGAGTAGGTGTGCGAACTGCACTCATAATAATGTATCATCCTTTGATGTAGCTCCAGTCTCATCATATCTTTCCCACTGCACCAGAACCGGGTCAATATCTCTGTTGCGAAGGCCCAGAGTCCTATGGATGGGCTCTACCATCACCTACCATTGATCCTGGACCTAAAATGAGGTCCAATATAGCATGTGAGAAGGATCATAAATATATGTCCTAAGCATACAATCATGAAACACATCATGGATGTGAGACAAGCTAGGTGGAAATGCTAGATGATAGGACAAGGGACCAATGCACTCCAAGACCTCAAAGAGACCCAAAAACCTAGGAGAAAGCTTAGAACCTTTTCTGTAACAGATAGGGATCTTATACGGTCTAACATGAAGAAACAACTTTGTGCCTACCTCATAACTACGATCTTTCCTATGTTGGTCCGCATACTTCCTTCTACCTATCCCGTGCCTCATGCAATCTCTATCTAATCAAAACAACCTACTGCCCCATGTCATGCAATAAGGATGGCCCAAGACAAACCCTATCCTCTAACCTATCCCAACTAAGAGGCGTCATGCACTCTCTGCCATATAAATCCTGAAAAGGATCCATGCCTATCGAACTCAAGAAACTATTATTATAGGTAATCTACACAAAGTATAGATACTCCTCCCATCTTGAATGATGATCCATAACGTACACCCTAATTATGTCCTCCAGGATCTGATTCACCCACTCAGCCTATCCATCTATCTCAGGGTGATATGTCATGATAAAATTAATCCTTGTCTTGTGTAATCTGACAATCTCATCAAGATATATTCATTCCACTACATTGGAAGGTGGTATTCACTAGATAAAAACGAGCCACTTTCATCAACTTATCCATTATGAACATGATACCTTTTTGGTGATATCTTGATGTCGGTAACCCCACAATGAAGTCCATGGAAATGGTGTCCCACTTCCACTTCGGTATGGTGTGAGGAAAGAAAAGGCTAACTAGATGTTGATGCTCAACCTTCACCCTTTGACACTCTAAACAACATGACATGAACTGAGCCACATATCTCTAAATTCCTCTCCAATTGTAAAACTATCTCAAAGTGGCATGTATCTTCTTCACCCCAGGATTGGCTGAATAAGGTGCATGATGAGCCTCTATCAAAATGTCTTGTCTCTAGTCTCCATCTCTAGGAACGCATATATGAGCTCTCTATCTAAGAAGATGATCTGCCTCTAATGAAAACCCATCAAATCTCCCCTCAAGGGATCTCTGATACTAAATACTTTCTCTAGATGCAAAACCATGCTCCGTAAATCTGTAACTACTGAAGTATCCATAGTCACATGTCTTCATCTTCTCAAAGCATCTGTAACCACATTTTATTTCCCCTTCACATGTCTTCATCTTCTCAAAGCATCTGCAACCACATTCTCTTTCACCTTTACATGCTCTATCACCATGTTTTACTCACAATTTAACTCCATCCAATGACGCTAATGACCATTAAGATTGGGATGCGTGAAGAGGTGACGAAGACTCAAGTGATCATTCCTAAGTGTAAATATTTGGCCAAGAAGGAAATGTCTCCACCACACTAAGGCATGAACAATTTCTTCAAGCTCAAGATCATGAGTCAAATAATTGAGCTCATAATGTTTGAGTTTGTGAGACTCAAAATCAACTAATCTACCCTCCTACATCAACACACCTCCATATCTAGCCAAATAAGCATTTGTGTAAACGTAGAACTCACCCTGAGGATTTGGTACTATAAGAATAGGCGTTTTCGTAAGGCATTCCTTTAGTTTTCTGAAGGCCTTCTCAAATTTGTCTGACCAAATAAAATTCTTTGATTTCCATTGAAGGGAACTGATGGGGTGCGCAATCTGAGAAAAATCCTAAACAAATCTTCTATAGTATCCTACCAAACCCATGAAGCTATACACCTTGTTCACACTGGTGGGTACTAGCCAATTCATGATAGCTCAAATCTTCGAAGGATTGACTGAGATACCTTCCCCAGAAATGATGTGGCCCAAATACTGCACCTCTGTCTGAAATAACACACACTTTTTCAAGTTCTCGTAAAGATGTTGCTCACGAAGACACTGAAGAACCTAGAAAAGGTGTTCCTCGTGCTAGTCATGGGTACGTGAGTAAATAAAAATGTCATCAAGGAAGATAAACATGAAGCGATCAGGAAAAATATTGAATACCCCATTCATCAAGATCATGAACACGTGGGTGGCGTTCATCAGACCTAAACGTACCGCTTTGAATGCGTAGTGGCCATATCTTGTATGGAAGGAGGTCTTATAAATATATGCCTCTGTAATCCTTAGCTGATGATACCTTTACTTAATATCTAAATTGGAGAATACTATGGCCCCCTAAATCTGATCAAACAAGTCATCAATGCATGCAATGGGGTAACGATTATTGATCATTACTTTGTTTAATTGGTGGGAATCAATACACAACCATAGAGATCCATCCTTCTTCTTCACGAAGATCACTGTTGTACCCCAAGGGGATACAATAGGACAGATTTGGCCTTTCTCCAAAAGGCCCACAAGCTAGAACTAGAGCTCACATAGGTTACGAGTTGTCATCTGATAAGGTGATTGTGAGATAGGCTCTGCGCCCGAAACCAAATTTAAATGAAAATATATCTCACATGGGGGAGGTAACCCTGGTAGCTCCCTTAAAAACACATCAAAAAACTCTCTCAAGATGGGATGGTCCCCTAGAATCATCCTCATATCTATCGCTAACCATAACAGCATACATTTGACAACCCCGTCACACACACCACTTAAGATGCATAGCAGATACGGTGTGAATATAAACAGGCCTCCTAACCCCTGCGATCACTGACTCATCTCCTAGATCATCTATACAAGAAATAATCTTATCGTAACAATCCACTCTAGCTCTATGTGTAGATAACCATTACATACCCAATATGACACCATAGGAACCCAAAGGAAGGATTTGAGGATCTGAAGTAGTGGTGAAGGGTCCCAAATCCACTAGACACTCCTTTACTAAGGAGTCTATAGAAATTTTAAGTCCAGAATCCATGTCAACATCTCAACTAAAGACCTTCCTAACTACCACCATCCTGCAACACACTACTAAGGATGATGCAATAAAATAATTAGAGGAACTAGGATCAAATAATATAGAGGTGGAAACACCACCAATACTACATGTTGTCTCTATCACTATACTCTAGTGCTCAACATTGTAGTCCTTGACCACTACGTAGATCCAATGATTCCATGCCATATCTCCCATAGTAGGCTCTTAGATATGTGTCTTACCCTTATTGCTAGGGTTATGTGGGAACTCTCTCTAACGGTGTCCAGCAACACCACAACCATAACAGCTTCCTAGTCCTCTCCAATGGGATGCGGCCCCAGTTGCTACTCTAGATATCTATACTGTGGATCTTGACAACCTGGCTATGGACTGGTGAGGTCTCTACTGACAAGCTCCTACAAGGTCCCATACTCTACCCCCTCTGTACATTAAATCTCTGAGGAGGTATTTAATGGGAGGGTCAGTTGTTGTTACTACTACTGCTGAGGTGGTTGTTGAGGTGGCTTGAAGGAAGAATATCCTGAACTATGTCTGCCATGGGAAGGAGGAACTGGCCCCTCGATCTGCTATCTTGCATCTATTGGATGTGGCTCTGAAATTTGTCTCTAGCCTGTTGTGTCTTCCCCCATGTCTCTTCTAAAATATAGGGCTTCTCAATAGTCTTTGCTAATGTCTGTGGGTAGTAAATGCATAATGCACCACCCAAATCCAAATTCAGGCCCCAGATGAACATGTGAATCCATACCTACTCATACTTCATATAGTCGACATACTCGTGTAGATCCATAAATTAACTCTCATACTCGGCTATGGTCATATATGCCTAGTGAAGGTCATGAAACTCATCTATCCACTGCGAAATAAACCTCCTGGGTAAATACTTGATCTTTAAACGATCCTCAAAATTCTCACAAGTAACTATCTTTGAGTCAACATGGAGCTTCTGCTCCTCAGTCCTCCACCAGAATCCTACTCCATCCCTCAGAATATGGATCGCAACACGAGCTTTCATGCTGCTAGTACAAGGGTAGAGGTTGAAGAATCAACTCAAGCTCACCATAAAGCCTCTTCTTGAAAACCTCCTATATCACCAAAATAGTTTGATGGTCGTAGCTTCAGAATCTCCTTGATATGGTCTGTAGATGACGACTAATGGTCCTTAGGTCTCTCTGCGTTCTGCCCTCTCTGTCTCGGGCTCTGAGATCTGTCCCTATGTCCTGAAATCCTATCTTGATGCCCTCTCTGTGGTGACTCTTCCCTAGGTGACTCCACACGGAAGTTCTCTATTTTATGCTTCTCACTGTATTGAGGAGATGCCCTAGCCTAAACTAATGGCTCCACATCTTATCTACCAATTCTTCCTCCTAGGGACCCTCTGCATATAACGACATTGAGGTCCTGACGTGTCTGTTAAATCTGAGGAAGAATGGATGCTACTACCTAATCTAGCGGTGGTATACCTAGGTCTATGTGAAAATAACCCTCATTTGGTTTGCACCTCCTACACAGATCAAGGCGAGAGTTAGTTCATCATTTTGGTTTTGTTTCATTTTTCTAAGTTTTCTAAAATTTTACAATTTATCAGATGGTGTAGTTTTCTTGTTTTAAAGAAATTATTTTGCACTATGTTAAAAGGTTCATGTCTTCATGTTTTCTAGTGTGCCTAAGGGTCCAAGATTTAAACCCACTTCTCTGATACCAAATGTAACGCACATAAAAAATGGTGTTCTAAAACACACCAACTCTCAATACTTAACCTGAATTTTGTGACAATTTTTTTTTTTGAATAAGGTAGAAGGATAAAACATGTTACAAGGATGTTAATCCCCTAGGGTACAATGACTAACTTACACCACTAAACTCAACCCTACGGTTTAAGAAATGGGTCTACTAGAGGGTTAACATATTTTCTAATTCATCTTTAAGGTTCATTAATCAAATATTAACTAGGAAGGTACTAAGGACTAATTTTCTTAATTAAATACTTTCTTCTCCTTGATAATGTTAATTCCTAATAGGGTTAACCTCTTACCCAATTAATATAAAAACATTAAATTAATAACGTAGAGACTTTTCTATTACTAATTAAATCTTGATAAGGAAAAAAAAGGTTTAACACTCTAGGGAATTAAAATGGCCCCATTCCAAAAGTACAATACCCCTAAGGCTTTAAAGGCAACATTAGTAAAATCAATTTTCTCCTAAAAAAGGTAGGGTTGGTCCTCCACCCAGGGATCAAATCAATTTCAACCACAAGATCCTAGGGTTACAAACAAGCCCTAAAAATTCCATAGGCATTCTTATTAAACCCTTCCTTTATTCTATTTTCTTGTTTTGGTCCATTTTTCTTCATGAAAAATGCAATTTGGAGAGGAGAAGGCCATGGGAGAAAGAGGGGAGAAATCATGGAGGAATTTAGAAGGACTAAGCTTAGAAGGTTTAGATTGAAGGTTTAATGTTGTTTCCATTTTCATTCAAGGATTGGGAGGGATATGTTTCCCCAATATAGTTTTATTCTAAACCATTTGTATTTGGGTTTTCAAATTTGCGGCAGACCCTACCCCATTGTTTTAAATGAAAAAGAAAAGTTCTGATCCACCATTTGAAGGTTTGATGCACAAACCAAGGATTTAATCATTGTTTTGTTTGCTGGTAGTTATTAGATGAGTTTTACAACTTGTAAATTAGATTGAACTAGTTAAAATTTATGCATAGGGACTGATTCAAAAATTTCTATTGCAAGTGATAGATCCACCACCCATACTAGACATCGTACTGAGTGAAAGTTTTGAGACTACCACCTTAGCCTGAACGGCATTTACAGGACTACTGCTCTACACAGGGTGGCAGTCCTATTTCTGAAAAAACAAAACCTAAAACCAAAGAGTTTTACAAAAGCCAAAAGTTACAAAAAGTTGTTAAAATGCATTCTAATCCTATTTAAGTACATCTAAAGGTTCCATTTTTGATATTTCAATCTATTTATTCATTCCCTAGTTAAATATATTCATATTTAAAAGCTATCTAAACCAATGAAGAATACATCTACTTACAAACTCATTCTATTATGTTCATCTAGTTTTGTCTTTCTTTTCATTTCAAGAGCAAAAGTATCTAAATCTATTGCTTTACATTGTCATTTTCTTGCTATATAAAAAAAATCAATATTTCTAAATACAGTATATTCAAACTTGTTCTCTCTTTTATTTCACTACAATGTACATACATTCATAATAGCTATAATAACTTTTTTTTTACATTCAAGTTTCTTTTTCTTACAAGTTCAACTTCTTACAACTTCTATATTTCGTTATTTCTCATTTACATCGTTACAACTTCACTATGAAAGTAACATTATTTTTCACAATGCAACTTCCAAATAAAATTTTACACAATATAGTCATTTTGATTCTTTCTCTTACACAATATACAAATATTGGAATGCAATCTTTCTCCAATTAATTATTACAAATTCTTCCACTCAAGGAGGGAAATCATACAAGAATGTAACAAAATAATAGAATACAATATCTCAAGTTTCTCCACTCTAAGTGGGAACAACATAAAGGAATTTTCACAAAGTCTCCAAAAAAATCTAAGCTCCACAACTCCACAAGATATCTCCTCCAAAATTTACTTGATTCACAACAAAATTGGGGGAGAGGCAATTCTATCCACCCATCCAAGAAATCCAATGAAGAGGAGAAGCCATCGTCTTCATTGGAACTTGAGCCCTAACCACATCACAATGGGATATGATTTCAACACATGGCAACAAAAATCTTCCACTATACTAACAATTGTTTCACAACATTTCAACCACATTCAAAACAAAAACAACACAAGAAGAACAACACCAAACAACAAAACAAGGCTTAAAATGAAATCCAAAAGAGCAAGACCTATGATGAGGCCACTTATGCTTCCCAATGGGAATGGGTGCCCACTTTAAAGCCTCCAATGTATATCTCAAATCACTACATACTCTTATGCCTCCCTCAAATACCCCTTATACCTCCCACATAATCTTATGGCTCAATCTCTTATGCCTCCCTCATAAAAGAAAAACTAATAAATTCAAGCATTCCTTATCCTAGGTGGGTCACCTAACCCAAACTCCCTCCAAGAAAGAAAGTAAACTCTTATGCCTCCCTACAAGAAAAATCCCCATAGTCTCCTCCTACTCCAAATTTAGGCACTTTGCCCACACCCAACAAGCATCCCAAGGAAAACAACATTCAACACAAACACATAAACACAAAATAAAGCATAACATAAGCAAGGTGAAGCTCCTACCTTTTCATAGTAGATCTTGTTCCCAAAAGTAAGTCCCCAAGTTTATTAAAACCAAGCAAGCATCCAAGAGAACTACCAAAAATCCTCTAACTCTCCAAAATATAAGAGCACAAAATGATCAAGTAACCCCCAAACAAGAAAAAGAGATTCAATAAATAGAAAAGGGAGAGAGGAGGATGAGATGGCTCCATGAAGGATGCCACATCACTCATCCTAAACTCCATCTAAGAAGTCAAACCTCAACCCCAATGCACCATAAATTGGTGAGTGAGATGATTGACAAGATAATTACACACACAAACTAATCCCACACCCCTCTAAGGACAAAATTAATTACTTAAAAGCAAGTGTAATAAACATTTCACCTTTTTATCTTCCCAAAACACCTAATGGCGTCTGATTTTGACCTCCCAACCCATACGTAGGGTTGTTATGACAATTTAAGAGGTTTAGGACAAGTTTAACTTGTCCCACAATACTTCAAAATTTGCGCTTAAGGCAAAATTTTAGTTTCCCATGAAAGGTACAATGCACAAAACTCAAAAGCTCAAGCATTCAACACACAACACAAAATCCATGAGTAAATCAAGTCTAATAAAATAACTTATTTTGTTCACATATTTAATTAGTTTATGACAAGATTTAATTATTTTAATAAGACACTTAGACCCACTAAGATAAAGGGGAAACACATACATTAAAAACTAAATAATTAGAACAAGTAAATTACACCACTCAAAGGAACACATACTAACATTAATAAAAGGGAAACTAGAACAAAAGTCAACACATGACACCTTCATCACTATTTTACCCTAACAAAATAATTCTAACACACACACAATTACATGTTGCCTTACTAAAGAAGGAAATAGGCCTCTCAGCCCCATTTTCATTCTTTTAAAACAAAATAGAAGAAATGGCATACTCAGAGGCAAGGGAAAAGATTTGGAAAGGCATTTTATAGTTTGGGGTTCCTAAAATAGGTTCATGTTTAAGTGCATACTTAATTCCTTCAAAAGCTTGAAGGGCAGCCTACTCCCATTTGATTACTTGGTCCTTCTTTAGCATGGTTGTGATTGGAAGAGTCAACTCAACAAAGTTGGAAAAAAACCTTATAATAAAATTAATTTGACCAAAGAAAGATTGAATGCCTTTCTTGGTTCTTGGGATATGTACTTTGCTGATTGCTTCCACTCTCTCAAGGTATATCATAACACCATATTTTGACACAATTTGACCAAGCAGCTTGGCCTTTTGCACTTCAAAATTACACTTCTTTGGATTAAGAGAAATTTCATACTCCCTACATCTGATTAGCATCTTCTCCAAGTGCTGCAAACGATCACATCTCTGCCTTGAAAACACATTCACATCATCTTGGTAAACTGCAATGAACTCATTGATGTAACTAGCAAAAGAAACATGCATTGGTCTTTGAAAATTGGCACCAAAATTCATCAAACCAAAGGGCATCCTAACTAAAACGTATGTTCCCTAAGGAGTAGTGAATGTTGTCTTAAGTCTTTCTGATTCTTTGACTACCACTTGATTGTATTTGGAGAAACCATCCAATGTAGAAAGCAACTCAGACCCTGTCACAAGCTGCAACATATTTTCCATATTTGGCAAGGGATAGTTGTCCTTCATGGATGCTTTGTTTAGATTTATAAAATCAACAAAAAATTTGATGTCTCCATTCTTCTTTCTGACTGGCACAAGGTTTGCAACCCAAGATGAATATCTAGTGGGCTGAATAATACCTCCATCTCTCAACTTCTTTAACTCCTCTTACATTTTCATGGAGAGAAGTGGATTGATTGGCCTTTGCCTCTATCTGAATGTATTAGTCTTGGCCTCAAGAGGGATCTCATGTGGAAACAAGTCTTCTCTATATGCTTTTAGCTCAGAATAGGACCAAGCAAGGCAGTCTTGATATTTTTTCAAGAGTTGCACATAGGATTGTTTTTCCTCTTTACTTAAATTTCTACCCAACCAAATCTTCCTTGGTTTACCATTAGTTCCAAAGTTATGCTCTTCCACATCCCTTGAGGTAGATAGGTTTCTATTTATGATGCAATCAACATTGATAAAATTTGACTCAAGTGCAACAAGACCTCTAGGAATGGTGTTTGTTTTCAATTGGATGATGTCTTTTCCAAATAAAGTATCTCTCCCTTCAGTCATACACACCATTGGTTCGCAATCAATATTCTTATTTTTAAACTCACCTTGGTTTTCTAAGAACCTTAGCAGTTGAGAACCATCGTCAAACACCTACAAATATTTCACATTATCAGGGACAACTGGCCTAGTTATCACTTCAACATTGTACTCACAATAAGGTGAAATGGTGTAATTTCCAAATCTAGAACCCAACACTGGCAACTTGTCAGTAGCAGCATTGAGACCTCTATCATGATACACAATGTTAAAGGAATCAAACATTTCAATTAGATCCCAAACTGCATGCTTATAATGTTTCATATGCTGATTCTTTGTAGCATACAATTTTCTTATTTATTTGACAACCAACTCTGAATCTCCTTTTGTAACAATGTCTTTTACTCCATACATCCATGTAATTATTAACCCTAACAACAATGCCTCATACTTAGCAACGTTGTTAGTGCATTCAAAATTAATTTTGAAAGAAAAAGCAAACTCTTCCAAAGTAGAAGAAAGCAAAACTATACCAGCACCATTCCCAAATTTGGAGCAAGCTCCATCAAATAGCAATGTCCATAAATAACCTACCATATCAAGGCCCTTTGATTTTTCCATCTTATTTTATTTTTGATCAGAAAAACCAATGAAATTATTAGCATCTACATGAGTAAACAACACTTCATAGGAAGCATTGTTGGGATCTTCAATTAGGTGCGACATCTTCTTCTCACCATAAAGTTTATCAAGTATGACCTCAATTAGGATGGTGGCAAAAGACACGTCCATCTGAACGCTGCCACCAACACTTGAAGCCCATTTTCTTGACAAAAGCATACCCCATTTGGCAGGGTAGTCAACAATTACAACATCATGTTTCAAATTCTTACCCATATATGCTGCAAGTTGCACTACCAAACCCTTCACACAGCCGACCACCAGTACTTCCCTTGAATCCATGGTAGTAAACTTCCCATAGGAAGCTATACTTTGATATCCAACTCATTCATGAATTCTAGAGACATGACATTACATTATGCACTGGAATCAAACATATAATTGTGAAGTAAATTATCCTTTATGATCAAAGTTGTGAAGAATGGATCAACATTCAATTGGTAATCAACCAAATATGTCCTCAAATATACCTCAGGTTTCTCTCCAAAATACTCTATTGCTGGTGGTGTTTCAAGGTCAACAATGATTTAAGGTGGATTTTTGACAACATTTACATTTCTTCCTAGATTAACCTTCTCTTGTTTCAATCCTAAGTACTCAAATTCTCTCTTCTTATGCTCATGAATTCTAAGAAGGTCAATGATTGGAATACTCACTTTTTTTGGCTCAATACTTGGGCTATGTCATAGGGGACAGTATTTGGAAAAACAACAATAGAAGGGAGATAAGAAGATTCATTAGATGGAAGTGGATTCTTGGCAGCTTGGGAATGAGGAAGACTATAATTTTTGTTTGGGACAGTAGAACTTTTGAAATGTGCTTCTCTCCTAGGAGTTTCTTTTGGAATGCTTGTGAGCAAGGGTGTTTTAGATTTGTCTTGAGGCCCAACTCCCTTAACATCTTTGCTCTAGTGTTATGGTCTTTCTCTTGAGCTACAACAACATTCATCAAAAATTTTCTAGCTTCCTCGAAAGGGATACCACCATCATACTTATTAATCATCAAAGATATTAAGTATTCAAAGTCATTTTTAGGAATTTGAAAATCCTGCACTACATCAACTTCAAGAGCATGAGGGGGGAGAAATACATGTAACCGTTTGATGCAATCTCAAAAGGTAGTAATACTCCTATAACTTATTACTTCAGTAGATGTTGCTCCTCCTTGTGACTTGAAGAATAACCCATCATGGAAATATCATCATTAGTTCCATCATCATTATTAGCTAGATCAACCTATTGGTCCACTTCACATGGAGGATGCGAAAAAAAACATCTATCACACCAATCTATTTCAGTAACTTCATCAACAACAGTAGCCCTGATAGTTAGAGGTCCAGGAACCAATCTACTTTCACGTGCTTGGGGTTGTCTATTTCCCCCTCCTATAGGTCCTTTACCTCTATCATATTGTCTTTGATCACCCTTAGGATGATTGCCAAATATATCTTGTGCTTGCTGCCTAGGTTGACCTTGTGATGTCTTCTCAATTCCCTTCTCAACTCTTGCCAACTTTTATGAGATTTTTTTGATAGCCCCTGCCAAAGTTTTCACAACCTCTAATAAATCATTACCTTTTTTAGCTTGAGGTTTTTAAGGATTTATAAATTTTACACCATCTCTCTTGAGAGGTTTCTCAATAGCCTTGATATTGTTTTCAATTTGAAGTGCCATGGTGAAAGCTTGTCTTAGATTGGTTGGGTTCTTGTCTCTTAGGTAATAGGCTGCCTTCTTATCAAATACATCTGCATATTTGATTAAACAAGATTCATCACAAGGCCTCAAACCAACAGGAAGGGTTCTCAAAGTTTTTTTAAACCTTGTGTTGAAGTCATGGACTGATTCATTAGGATTCTTTTTGATATTCTTAAATTCAGACAAGAGAAACCTAGGATCACTCCTATCACCATATTGTAACCTAAATGCATTTTTCATTTCAATCCATGAATCAATATAATTATTATTTAGAGCCTTGTACCAATCCCTGACATCCTCTTCTAGTGTATAATAAACAATTTTACATACACATCCTCAAACTCTATCTCAAAATATTCCATCATATTATCAAAAATTTTGATATGATAATCACCAGTAATAGCATTGTTACCCTAGAATTTATGCAACCTATTTCTAACATTTTGTGGGAAAACATTTGGGTAACCATCCATTCTTCTAAAATTTATCACCCGCTCAAACTCACTAACCAGGCCTCTGCCTCAAATCCACCTATGTCACAAGAATAATGTAATGGTCGATGCTTCAAGATCTCCCTGATGTGATCTGCAACTATGATCAGACGGCCTCTAGGCCTCTATGTATGCTCATCCCTAAGCCTAAGGCTTTGATACCTCTCCCTATGTCCTGAAACTCAGTCACCCTATCCCCTCTGTAGTGACTCTGCTCTGGCTAACTCTACATGGAATTTTTCTCATCCATGCTCCTCGGTGGGTTGAGGAGATACATGACCCTCAATGGAAGTGACTCTATCATTACTAGATGAATGTCCTCCTACTGATCCTCCCTGTAGAATGACATTAACATCCTAAAGAGTCTACAAAATCTATGGTCAGATGGTTTCTACAACATGATCTGATGGTGGTAAGTCTAGGTATATGTGAACATACCCCTCATCCCATTTGTGCCTCCTACAAAGACGAAGGTGAGAATTAGTTCATTTTTCAAATCTTTATTCAATTTCCATGTTTAATAAAATATGTAATTTCTAAACTAAGTTGTTTTCTAGATTTAAAACTGTGCTAGGTTTAAGGTTCATGCCTCAAGTTTTCTAGTGTGCCCAATGGCCCAAGATTTTGAACCACTACTCTGATACCAAGTGTGATTCCCATAAAAACAACCCACTTGAGACCCAAGGAATAACCTAGGATTAGATAGCAAAATTATGGAATAATTTTTCTGTTTAAAAGTGTTTTCAACTAGGTTACAAGATAGTAGTTATCACAAACAAGATCCTAGATCAATACTAATTTATTAGATTGTATTTTTTTTCTTTATTAAACATTATTCAAGGTCACAAGGTAAACATTTAGGGTTAAAAATTTCAATTAGGTTAGGAGGGTAATTTCACACTACACCACTCTCTAACTGGCTTAAAATATTCAAATTGATTTTTCTCAGAATTAATGCTCCCAAAACATCCCTAAAACATTCCCATTGGATAGGAAATTTCCTCACCTTTTTAATGATATAAAGAAGTCCTCCTAACTACTCATATTTCTCAAGTTATAGGCCGATGAAACTTAGGAGGAAAATTTTCCCAAGACCGAGCCTGCGGGCCTAGGGAAGAAATTTTTTCCATGCGCAGGCTGGCAGAGCAGGGAGAAAATTTAAAACATTTTCCTTCTTTAGACAAAAATCACGATTTACCTCTACACACCCATGAGCCCAAAGAGGACACGTGTCAGCTTTACAACACCCTGGTGGAAAATCGGGTCGTCAGAGTGATTTAAGACATTATATCTTTTTGGCCAAAATGTGCTAGGAATCAAAATGGTCCGCGCCTCCACCGATGCCCAAGGTGCCACATGTCGAGCTATGATTTGTTGCATGCTGATGAGGTGGCGGGGAAAATTAGGAAAATTTTCCTAAACATTTTCCCAAGCACTAAGTTAAAAAGGGATCCGCTCCTCCACCAACACCTTGTGGTGCCACATGGTAGCCTTTGATTGGCTATGGGGCTCTCTATCAAAAGTTATGGCCTTCTGAAGTTTTTATTCATTTGGCGTCAAGAAAAAATTCAGAAGGCCATAAGTTTTGATAGAGAAATCGATTTTTTGCAAATGAGGAATTTTTAGAAATCTCTCAACATTTTCTTTATATAGAAATAATTACATTTTGATTTTGATAAATTTTAAGGAGTCAATTTCAAGAAAATTATCAACAGGATTTTAAAAGGCAAGTTAGTAGATTTTAACTTATGAAATTTTAATCAATTGTCCTTCCTCTCTCAACATGTCAGTTACACATGGAGAACTGTTCTTAGATGGATTTAGGATGGATTTGGAAGGTAATTTTGTTTTATTGACTCCCAATTTAAAAAAAACAACCTTGACAACAAAACAAGAGCAAAATGAGTTGAGCCTGATTTTGCTAATTTTTCTAAGCAATTCCTTAATTATTTTTGTGTAATTGAATTCTTTTACAGCATACTAATTCAATTTAATCATTTAATTTGTTATTTCATTATTGCAAGTTCGAACTCTTCTTTTTCGGATAACGTATTTGCTAGTTGGAAAATACAAAACAGAGATCAAATTTCAAAGGATCTATTCACCATTTTCATATTTCAAGTATTAGAATTCACTCCAATTCTAATATAATATATTTAATAGATTCAATTCAACTATTCAAAAGATAAAATACATCTATGATTTCCAAATTTTACATATTTCAAAAGATGGAGTATTGCACTTCCTTCATACACATTTCTTTCTTTCAAATAGAGATTACGACTCACATTTAGATGATCAAATTCAATACAACGATGTAATTTGAGGAAGGTAGTGCAATCCTTTATTGATTTCAAATAAAACTTTACAACTTTTCTTTCATTCCTCAAATTCCTCATACAGAATACAATTTTTTCACATTCCTTCAAATGTTGACAACAAAGTTTATCTCTTTCACATTACAATATACAACATTCAAATAAATACAACTTCTTTCCATTACAAACATTTATAGGCTCATCCACTTAGAGTGGGAAAGGTTACAATACAGTTTCATTTCACAAGGAACTATCAAATTGTCTTTTTTTGTGCTCCAGAACAGAAACAAGCATATTTCACATTCTTCTCATTTGATCACCGCAAGAGCAAGGGAAAGGCAATGCTCTCCACCCAAAAAATACATCCAACAAAACATATAATCCATCCTTCTTCATTGGCCCTCGAGCCCTAACCACAATGTAATTAAAGATGTGATCTGACTCATGGAAATAACAAGCTTCCACAAACACACAAGCAACATTTTCACAATAAAAACATAGTCTAAAAATAGAATGTAGTTTACAACTACATTAAAGCATGACAAACATTATTGAGGCTTCATCAAGCTAGCTAAAGGAGCAAGAAACTATGGGGGATTCTTCTTATGCCTCCCAAAAGGGGAAATGGGTATCACCACCTGAATTACAAACCTCCAAAATATAGTATATCAAAACCCTGACATTCCTTATATCTCCCTTAAGTATCCCTTATTCCTGTCATTTCCTTATGCCCCCCAACCTCTTATGGCACCCCATAACGAGTAAATAAATGCAAGATTTTTCTTTGTAAGGTGAAACCCAAATCCCAACTCCCTCCACCCTTATACCTCCCTAAAACACACTTGTCCCTCCCACAAAATAAACCCCATAGTATTCTCTTACACCATTCCTAGGCCATCTACCCAACAACATACAAACATGCCAAAACATTCACACATTAACATTTAAATTCATAAAAAAATAAAATTTCGAGAGCTAAGCTCTTAGCTCTCCATGATGGAGTTTGCCAAGTTCCAAACAATAGTTGTTTCCAAACAACAATCCAAAAATCCACCAAACAACAAGCATGCAACAGTATTCAAACTTCTCCAAAAGCAAGAGCTTCAAAAAAATCAATGAATTCACCAAAAAATGAAGTCTCCAAAGTGAAGCAACCGAAAACAAGGCAAGGAATTTGAATTTTATAGAAGAGGGATGTGAAGAGGATGAGGTTGATCCATGTAGGATGCCACATCACACATCTTCAACCCCAACCCCAAAAGTAAACTTCATTCTCCAATGCATAATAAATACGTGGGTGAATAATATGATAGTTTATTTACATACTCAAATCCAATCCACAACCCAAAGGACTAAAATTAAAGCATGTAAGAAAAGTATAATTAAAAATTACAAGTTGACTTACACAAATGCATTATAAAAGTCTAAAATCAACCCTCCAAACATAGGTACGGTTGGTAAATGAATTTAAGAGGTATGGGACAAGTTTAACTTGTCCCAGAAGCCTCCAAAATCAGCCTTCATGGACAAATTCAAATTTCCAAGAAGATGAAGTTTTTCAAACTCAAAAATTAACTTACACATTACTTACACATGTCTTACAACACTTCAATTCAAGGCCAACAACTCAAATAATTACTTTCTTATGACATATTTTAATTAATTAACTTAAGAACATGATTACTCACATTATTACACACCATTTAATGATTAATGAAAGGGTCAATGCACCACAAAACAAACACATGCAAACATAAAGAAATGAACCAATAAATAAATACACCTAACCCCTTGGTCACATTTAAAGGTGATCCCCCCGTAGGAATCCCTAACACACACAAACACGCATAAACAAATACTAGTTACCATGGTGACCTTGTTGAATTCATCTAAAATTTCAATGTGGTTAGTCTCCAATCCCCGGATGTGTGTTGTGATATTTTAACCTGCAAAACACGAATAACTCCTTCGGCCTCGTGTCCATATCGGAACATCCAAAATAATATAAATAAAATTCCAAAATCATCTAGATATATAGATCACAACAATATATAAGCAATCAACAAGATCATTTACAATTTTACTCAACAACTATATCATCATCAAATAATTTCCATTTCTAGGTCTACTCACAATATCCAAATATCACATGTCTGAACAACATCCATAGTATAACCATGTCAAATAGTATATCAAAATCAATATCTAAAATGTATCTAATAATCATCATGCATCATAACTGAATCAAGTAAATAATAATCCATGATCTAACATCTAACATCATACTATAATAAAGTCCATAATCATGTCCATAATATAATCGGTAGTATCATGATTAGTATCAAAAAATGTGTCAAAGGAAATTGGGCACTACAAATATTAGTAAGAAAAATTTTTACTGTCTTTCACACTATGTTAAGTCTAAGGATGTTGTACAAATCTACTAGATTCAACATTATTTCCCATATTGGGATCGGAAACGTAAAAGTGTTAGTATTGCATCACATATAGTGTTCCATAATTAAACATAAATTATAAAGTACACCTTCCCCAATCTAATCACATGTCATAGCCGAATTTGATCTAGTATATTCCATTACTCATCTTCTAATGGAAATGTCAGTAACATATCCATATCATGACTTTAGAAGATATATCATGCAAGAAAATCATTATGCAATCACAAAAATAAGAAAACAAGATAAGTATAAAAACTATAGCATTCAATCACTAGTAAAAAAATATTTAAACTCTTTATATTCAATTGACTAATTAATGCCACAATGCTGCTTCGAAATATATACAAAATCATAAAGTTTAATGAAAATTATTTAATTGAATTATATACCATAGATGAGATCATAAAAAATAATGGATGAAATGTCCCAAAATTAATGGTTCCATTTGTAAAGATGAGGGCGATGAACATTGCAAGTTATTCCTATTCTACTCAAAACATTAAAATTCACACTATTATGAAAATCCAAAATTATAGTACTATTCTCATCAATAATTAGTTTTTTGAATGATCTCCAACTATCTGTATCTAGATAGCATCGAACTATTCGTCAAATCATAGTCTCAAATCCTCTATAAATTATGAGATGGTGTTTTGTTATGATCTCAAATCACTATCACTCAAGGTTCAAATAAAATTAATTTTTATTTTAAAATTTAATAATTACATTAAAATAAAATTATGACCTATTATTATAATTTTTAATCAAGTCTCAAGTAATCAATTCATTTAAATTACTAGGCTAGCTAATATTTTAAACTATTCTTCCTAAATTCTCATAATGTTTTTACTATAAGTATTTTTTTTCATTTAATTCTACAGTATACTTCATGAATTCACTCTATTCTACAATATAAATGGTTGTGATATATATTTCTTCAAATCTCGACTCTTATCTATATACTACAAGATATTCGTAATTCTACTACCCTATTCATAACATGGAATTAATATGAACTATGAGTACTACAGGGTTCATTTTAAGAAGGCTCTGGTAAAATTGAGGTGGAAAATCCCCGGTGAATATACTTGGATCCACTTTCTTGTAAAGGTGAATTTTCAATTTTTTGAAAATTGAATTTTCACATGTTTTTATTTTGAGGGAGAGTGATTGCATAGAGAGAAAATTTTCTTAGATGATGACGCATAGTTGTCACGTGTTAGCAAGGCTTATTAACGCATGAAAGAAATGATTTCTATCATGTGTCACCAATCCTTGTTGACTCACCACAAAAAACCTTATTTTCACATGTCAACAAGCTTTGTTGACGCACGACAGGAAACCTTGCTATCAAGCATTAGCAAGGCTTGTTTACATGCGATAGAAAGTATTTCTCTCATGTATCAAAAAATCTTGTTGATGTGTGACATAAATCCTTGTTTTCATGCGTTAACAAGCCTTGCTTGTGCGCGACAACAAGGCTTTTTGTCATGCGTCAGAAAAGCTTGTTGACTAGCGTCAAAATACCTTGTTGTTGTGCATTACCAATCCTTGCGTACGAGCAACATCAAGGCTTGTTTTTATGCATCAGAAAGGCTTGTTGAAGCGGGATAACAAGTAATTCTGTTGCGCATTAAAATTTGTCATTGATTCATGGTAGCAAGGCTTTCTATCATGCGTCCAAGGCTTCAAAATTCCAATTTTGTCCTATAAATACCCTCCCATTGGTCATTTTCATGGTTAAATTTTTTGGCTCCCGAATTTTATCGTTTAGATGAATCAAGCTCAAGGAAAAATACAATGGTGAATACAAGTTCATCCAAAGGACAAACTCAAGACCAAAATCAATCAGAAAATCCATCCAACCCAAAATCCCTATCCAAGGGAAAGATACTCTATAGGAACTTGTTATGCCCCCACATCTTGATAGTTTCCCAAATGAATTTAGAAAACAAGAATTTGGTGGATGCATGTGAATTTGATGGGCTCGTTAATATTCCCCAGTTTAAAATAGATCATGACATTATGAAATACCTTCTCTCCTCACACAATACAGAGGAGGGTTTATTTACTATTACTGTGGATGATGATTGTATGTTTCAATTTGGTGTCAATCCAACTAATATCCATAGGTTAATATGCCTTCCATATAAAAATTCCCCCGTTGTTACAATGAAAGAAACCCTCATAGAAAATGATAAGAATTACCTCAAATCTACTTTCAATTTACATGTTGATTGTACGTGTAATCTTTTTTCAATTTTCATTTGATATTTTCAGTTTTTTATTTTTATACAATTCAAATTGATATTAATTCCAATGTCTTTTTGGCATTTACAACTCATTTCAATAAATTAAGACATGGTTTGCATACGTAAGGAATTGCACACCAATTTCTTGTTGCTATTATTTATTTCTTTCATGCCATAACTATTTTTTAGGATTGGAAAAAGGATATACCAAACAGGGCTATTGCATGCATTTTTCTAACTATCAGAAAGAAAAAAAATTATTGTTGCACGTTTTTATCAATTTAAATAAAAACTAACATTACAAATGCATTACTTTAGGAAAAAAAAGTCATTCAATCCATAAACCATCTCCTTGGCCTTTATTACAAGGCTCTTTTTAATTTAAAAGATGAAAAAATTCCTATTTGCACGGATGAGAAAATGAAGAATTTTTCAATTCTATTTCAAGAAAAATAGGTATAAAGTTTGTATTTCGACATTAGACTAACATTATGTTCATCAGGAATCTTATTAAATATTTACTGTTTGCAGAGAATATTTTTGGAGGCCCTTTCATGAAAAAAAGTTACATCAAGAGGAAGATGCCAACAACATGTTGAGGTGTCGGCATATTCACAATCTAAAATGGAAGTCCACTCATCTCCGAACCGCCAAGTGTTTGAATTAGTTAAATGCCAGAGATGTAATACCCTAACATGTACTATTTAAAAACTCCCATTTTATATTTTCAATTTACCATTTACCATACTTAATTGACATACAATCGACTATTGTTGATATTGTAAGGAGTAAGAACAATATGCATACTTGTCAAAATCAAATTTCTTCAGAAACCCACTTAGTTCAATCACATGCAATTGTCTCTTCACAAAAACTTGCTCAGTAATCCTAGCCACACACAACCAATTACTACTCCACAATGGCCACCTCAAACACTGTGACATGTGACCCCTCAACAACAAGGTATGATTTTATTGCTTTAGTACAAGTTTTGAATAGTTTTTCATATAATTTCATAGTTGTTGCATATATTAACACTTTTTCATATGGATTTTCTTGGACTTTTCAGCACATTACATTCCTTCACATTCTATACAAACAATGACACCTCCTCTTCCTCCACCAATACGATTCAAAATGCTAACCAGAGGTTCAGGAAAAAATAACTGTTATCCAAAATTCGCCCCTCAAGGTAATTTTGATAACATGCATCAAAATTCTTTAGTTCCAAGAAAATATATTGATGCAAGGAAAAAATTGTGTTTTTGGGGTCCCCTCGACTTCTTTCTAACTCTCCTGTCCAAGAAGAAAACCCAGCAAGTTTTAAAAATGTGAAAAAGTTGCAAAAAACAAGCTTGGGTCAAGAAAAATCATGAAAAATGGCTAAGTCCTAGTCCTCGCAAAAGTCGCGACATGAGGGACATCTGGGCGTGAATCGGCCGAAAGGCCGCCAGGAATTCCGCGCAGAAATTGGAACATCTGGGCCATAGGTATGCGAAGGATGCGAAATGCCCGAACCGGCCGAAAGTGGAAAAAGTCGTCAAGTTTCTGTTTTGCGCGATTTTGGGACAGCCGGGACAAAATGGCGCGAAGTATGTGAGGGACACGCGGGACGCGAAAAGGTGAAAAGGGCAAAGTCCGGGACAGCCGGGACAAAGGTACACAAAAGACGCGGATCGGCCGGTTTGGCGCAAGTCAGTTCATTTCAGGTGGTTTGGAGAAATTTGTCCCAGGAAATCCAAGACAGTTGGGACAAAAGTGCGCAAGGGACGCAAACCAGCCGAATTGACCGAAATAGAGGACTTTCGTACTGGGACATCTGGGCCAAAAGTACGCGCGGCACGCGGGAAGCTGAAGGAGCCGAGAGTGAATGGAATTTTGCTATGTGTTTTCACCGCAAAGAGGGACAAGGAAGCCCGAATCGGCCGAAGGAGGAGATGTTCATCCAGGACAGTTGGGACAAAGGTACGCGTGGGACGCGAGGGACGCGAAAAGCCGAAGCGGCCGAAGGCAAAGAAGAAAAGTCAACGGTTGACCCGTGAAACTTCAAACGGTCATAACTTTTTACTCCGAGCTCCGATTTTCATAAAATTGGACTTTCTGGAATGAGCACGATGTCCTCTGTGACTTGATGAGGGTAGATATATTTAATTAAAAGAAACATATTCAGATCAAGTCAGTTAATGCTCATTCCCGTCAAATGACAGAAAACGCCTGCCGGACCCAAAGTAGCAATCAAGAAATTCCGGGTTTGATCGGAAATTGATACCATTGGAATCGTGACTCTGAGCATGACTCACAACAATCAAGAAATTCTAGATTTGATCAGAAATTGGTTGAGATTTTTGAGAAAACGTGGCTGGGTTCACAACAGTGTTTTATTAGGTGGTTGGGAGTGCAATTAAGAGGCATGGTCATCATTCTTTCTCTACTGCAGCACATGGGACAGTATGGGGAGCCTTTTGCAAGCAATATATAATAATTTTACTCCATTTAATACCTCTTACAGGTGGTTGAAGGACAGATTTTGGGATTTCCATTTTTCCCTCTCTCTCTCTTCTTATCTTTTCTATAAATTGGAGTGTTGGGATCATTATAAGAGGGGAGTTTTTGAGATAGCAAAGCTCTATCAAAATTTCTTTGTGAAGCTAATGTGCTTCAGGCCCTTGTAGTGGACTCCTTGCATGGTGATCCATGCCCTTATCTTGTAATAGATTGAACTGTGCATATCATGAAGCAATAAAATATCAGTTTGTGGATGTATCTTCCCCTGCTGTGTTTTCTTGCATTCTTCTTGCCCCTTTAATATTTCTACAAGAATATTGTGTCTATTATTATGTTCTTGCAAGGATCCATCATCATTGTGTATGCTTGTAATATTGTTGTGAATGCATTTTGCTAGATTGTGGAGAACTGTCATCACCTCTTCTAGTGTGCACCTTGCTTCTGTATTTCACACATTTGGAGACTACTCTCACACCATCCTTTTCTGGTGTATCACTGATTTAGTGTAGGATTTCATTTTATGCATTCTCTCTCCCTGGTCCCTTGGAAATTTAGATTAGAATAGTTAATTTCCCTTACATTAGAGTAGATTGTGGCAGGTAGTTTAGGAGCAAGAACCAACTTTCTGTGGATGTCTATCTCAAGTAGCAAGTCCCACAACTTGGAGATAGTACCCATGTTATCCAATCACACCGTGAGTTCAAGTATATGCACTTGTATAAACACAGGGATGCTGTGATTCGGTGATAACAATAATATTGGTAAACGCGTGCCAATTCCTCCGACCCCTAGTGTGACACTAAACATTACCTTCTTGTTTTGAAATCCAACCCTCTCTCTCAGTTTATTACCCACCGCAATATGTGTATCATTTTTAAATAATATAAATTTAGATGAAAATCACTTGGGAATTGATAGCAATGACCCAATAGGATTTTTCATTACACGTGAGATGATTCATGGCCAGTAGATATACTTCTAGTTCAATGTAATTTATTCAACTTTCATTGCATTTCACTTTAGATTTATTTATTTACATATTTATTTATTTTATCGAAAATAGGATCAGGTCACCCAAAGGTTGAAATAGGTAGCAGTTGATGATCAACCCAAAAGCCCCCGTACCTCTCTAGTGACATCATCTTCTTCAGATGTAGATGGTGGACAGTTGCCGCCATTTCCTTTAGAGAACTTAATTGGTTATGATTATCAATCCCATGTCTTGGAGTTTATTTTACCTCATAGCATTCAGCACATAGAATGGGAGAGAAGGGAAAAAGTATTAATCAATGACATAATAATTCATTTTGAAAATTATTGGGAAAGGTGAAGTTTATAGGATGCAGTCCAGAATCAACATGTGAAGATGGATTCCTTATTTACCCAAGTAATAAGTGGGACTATCACGCATAGAAAAAATTATAAAGATGATATTTTAGAAAAAGCATTAAAAAAATTGGAAAATATTAGTGCTAAAGCCCAAGCATATTTTAAGAAATGGCCTAAGGACAAGGATATGGTAGAAATTACAAATGTTGAGAGAGATAGAGCGGTCATAAGTATTATCATTTTGAAACAATTTTTTTTTTAATTTGAAATTTTCATATTTTAGTAATATGTTTAATTGAGATCACTTTGTTGTGCAGCTGAAATACGAAAATTTTAAGAGTCAAGAAAAGGTGTTCCAAATTCGCTTGGAAACCACAAATAACAGTTTATCCAAAACAAATAATTTGAAATAAAATATTGTTTAAGTTGAAAAAGAAAACAATACACTACAGAGGATAATTAAAGAGCATGGCTTCAACCCTGAAATTTTATTCAAAACCAAGGTAGCCGCAAATCCTAGTTTTGTATCCCATGGAGATGCAAGGAAGAAATAACAAAGAATTGTAAAGAATCTAGATAGTGTTGTGGAAGATCTGATTAGTTCCTTGATTATTCAATCCATTCGCGAAATGGGTGCAAGAGGATAAGCCATTAGAAAAAGGAGTATAGGAGTGGAAACCATTGGGGAAAGGGGTACAAAAAATTGAGTGTTGAAAAATTTCATGTGTAAGGGTTGAAACTTGAGAAATTGAAACTTTAAATTTGAAAGTTTGAAATAATTTATAATCTATATTTGAAAATTTTATACTTGAGTGTGATGTTCATTGTAACTCTCATAAAAATGACATTCTAAAACACGCTAACTCTCAATACTTAACCTAAATTTTGTGACAATCCACTACTAAAATCCATTTTCTCATAAAAAAGGTAGGGTTGGTCCTCCACCATTGGATCAAATCAATTTCAACAACAATATCCTAGGGTTACAAAAAATCCCTAAAAATTCCATAGGAATTCTTATTAAGCCCTACCTTTATTCTGTTTTCCTCATTTGGTCTATTTCCTTTATGAAAAATGCAGGTTGGAGAGGAAAAGGCCATGGGAGAAAAAGGGAAAAAATCATGGAGGACTCTACAAGGACCAAGCTTAGAAGGTTTAATGTAGTTTCCATTTTCATTCAAGGATTGAGAAGGATCTCTTTCCCCAATATGGTTTTATTCTAAACCATTTGTATTTGGGTTTTCAAATTTCAGGCAGACCCTACCCTATTGTTGTAAATGAAAAAGATTAGTTCTAATCCACCATTTGAAGGTTTTGCTACCCAATCCAAGGGTGTAATCATTTGTTTACTTTTTGGTAATTATTAGATGATTTTTATAGCTTATAAACTAGATCGAACCATTTAAAAATTTATGCACAAGCATGGATTCAAAAAGTTTTGTTGCAAGTAATAGAACCGCCATCTAGAGCATACCAGTAGTCATATGACCACCATCCTTCCTGGGTGAAAAACCAAGGACCACCACCCTAATGAGCAGTGGTTATAGGACTGCTGCTCTACATAGGGTGGCGGTCATGTTTCTTAAAAAATAGAACCTAAAACCTAAGAGTTTTACAAAATCGAAAAGTTACAAAAAGGTGTTAAAATGCATTTTAAGCCTATTTAAGTACATCTAAAGGTTTCAGTTTTGAGATTTAAATCTATTTGTTCATTCCCTAGTTAAATCTACTCATATTTAAAAGCTATCTAAGCCTATGAAGAACACATCTACTTACAAACTCATTCCATTATGTTAAACTAGTGTTTTCTTTCTTTCCATTTCAAGGGAAAAAGTATCTAAATATATTGCTTTACATTGTCATTTGGTTGCTATATAAAAAAATCAACATTTCTAAATACAATATATTCAAACTTTTTCTCTCTTTCATTTCACTACAATGTACATACACTCAAAATAGCTATAATAACTTTATTTTTCCATTCAACTTTATTATGCATACCAGTTCAACTTCTTACAACTTCTATATTTTCTTCTTTCTTATTTACAACATTAAAACTTCACTATAAAAGTAACATTGTTTTTCAAAATGCAACTTCCAAATAATCTTTTGCACGATATAATCATTTTATTATTTCTCTTGCACAATATTGCAATATTGGAATGCAATATTTCTCTAATAAATTATTACAAAGACTTCCACTCAAGGTGGGAAATAATACAAGAATGCAAGCAAACAATAGAATTCAATATCTCAAGTTTCTCCACTCTAAGTGGGAACAACACAAAGGAAGTTTCACAAGGTCTCTAACAAAACTATAAGCTCAAAAAATCCACAAGATAGCTTCTCCAAGATTTTTTTGATTCACAACAAAATGGGGGGAGAGGCAACGCTCTCCACCCAACCAAGACATCCAATGAAGAGGAAAATCCATCCTCTTCACTGGCCCCAGAGCCCTAACCACATCACAATGGGAGATGATTTGAACATATGGTAATAACAAGATTCCAAAATACTAAAAAAAAATCACAACGTTCAAAACAACAATAACACAAGAAGAACAACACCGAACAACAAAACAAGGCTTAAAATGAAATCCAAAAGAGCAAGACCTATGGGGAGGCCACTTATGCCTCCTAATGGGAATGGGTGCCCACCTTAAAGCCTCCAATGCATATCTCCAATTCCTACATAATCTTATGCCTCCCTCAAGTACCCCTTATACTTCCCACATACTCTTATGCCTCCTTTAAACTGTTATACCTCCCTTATAAAAGAAAAAAGTAAGAAATGCAAGCATTCCTTAAATTAGGTGGGGCACCCAACCCAAACTCCCTAAAAGAAAGAAATTAAATTCTTATTCCTCCCTACAAGAAAACTCCCCATAGTCTCCTCCTACTCCAAACATAGATAATTTATTCACACCCAATAAGCATTCCAAGGTAAACAACATTCAAGACAAACACATAAACATAAAATAAAGCATAACATAAGCAAGGTGAAGCTCCTACCTGTCAATAGTAGAGCTTGTTCCCAAGAATAAGTCCCCAGGATCCTCAAAACCATACAAGCATCCATAAGCACTCCAAAAATTCCTCTAACTCTCCAAAATACAAGATCACAAAATGATCAAGTAACCCCCAAACAAGTAAAAGAGCTCCAATAAATGGAAAAGGGGGAGAGGAGGATGAGGTGGCTCCATGTAGAATGCCACATCACTCATCAAAACTCCATATAAGGAGTCAAACCTCAACTCCATGCATCATAAATTGGTGGGTGAGAGGAATAAAAAGATACTCACACACACAAACTAAGACCACACCCATCTAAGGACAAAATTAATTACTTGAAAGAAAGTGCAATAAAAATTTCACCATTTTATGTTCCCAAAACACCTAATGGGGTCTAATTTTTACCCCCAAACCCAAAGGTATGGTTGGTATAACAATTTAAGAGGCATGAGACAAGTTTAAATTGTCCCAAAAGCCTTCAAAATTTTCCCTTAAGGCCAAATTCGAGTTTCCCATGAAGGGTAGAGTGTACAACACTCAAAATCTCAAGCGTTCAACACACAACACAAAAATGCAAGAGTAAATCAAGTCTAATAAATGAACTCCTTTTCATAGCATCTTTTATTATTTTAGGACAATATTTAATTACTTTAATAAGTCACTTAAACCCACTAAGATAAAGGGGAAAACACATACATCAAAAATAAATAATTAGAACAAGTAAATTACATCACTCAAAGGAACACATACTAACACTAATAAAAGGAAACTAAAACAAAAACAACACATGACCCCTTGGTGACAATTTTCCCCCTAACCAAATAATTCTAACACACACACAATTACATGTTACCATGGTGACCCTAGTTGGATTACATCTAGAATTCCATTGTGGTTGGTCTGCAATCCCCCCGATGTATGTGTGTGAATACACACACACACACACACACACACACACACACACACACACACACACACACACACACACACACACACACACACACATAGATATACATACATACATACATACATGCATACATGCATACATACACATATACCTCCTTCGACATGTCACCGCATTGAAACATCCTTGCCAAAATATGCAATATAATCTAAAACTATCTATATATGAATAAACATTATCTAGGAAATTACGAATCATTTAAAACTTTCTAGCAACATTTCTATCCAACATTTCATCCATGTCAAAATAATTGCAACATAATTCAATTATTAAAGCCTACTCATGGTGACCAAAGTATATCAAATGTCAAAAATATATATAAATAACTATGTCCACAACATATCAATCATAAATATAATATGTCTCTAATAATCCGCATGCATCATCTATGAATTGAAATCAACAACAGTCTAGTATTTCTAACATATAGTATCATGATAAATCAAAAGGTTACAACAATGTCCATAAGTGTAGTCGATAATATCAAAATAAGAGAAAAAGGTGTCGAAGGGAAGTGGGCACTACATCCCCCTCCCCTTAGACTCAACTTCCTACTGGAAGTCACTCGAACAGGTTTGGGAAATACACTCGTAACAATGTAGCATCCTCCCATGTAGCTACAGTCTCATCATATCTGTCCCACTAGACCTAAACCTAGTCAATCTCTGTGTTATGAAGGCCTAGGGTCCTATGCTGTATAATGTGGATGGGCTCCATCATCACCCACCCCTAATCCTGCACCTGTAATGTGGTCTAATCTAGCACGTGAGAAGGATAAAAATATATATCTCCTAAGCACAAAAATATGAAAGACATCACGGATGCAAGAAAAGCTAGGTGGTAATGGTAGGCCAAGGGACTAATGCGCTCCAAGATCTCAAAGGGACTCACAAACCAAGGAGTAATGGATAGCACTCTTATGCGGTTCGACATAAAGAAACACCTTCATGCCCACCTCATAACTATGATCTGTCCTATGTTGGTCCGCATACTTCTTCTACCTGTCTTACACCTCATGTAATGTCTGTCTAATCAAAACAGCCTACTGCTCCATGTCATGTAATAAGGCTGGCCCAAGAGAAACCCTATCCTCTAACTTGTCCCAACTAAGAGGTGTCATGCACTCTCTGCCATATAAATCCTGAAAAGGAGCCATGCCTATCGAACTCTAGAAACTATTATTATAGGAAAACTCCACCAATTACATATACTCCTCCCATCTCGACTGGTGATCCATAATGTACATCCTAAGCTTGTCCTCCAGGATCTGATTCACCCACTTAGTCTATCCATCTATCTCAAGGTGACATGTCATGCTGAAATTGATCCTCATCCTGAGAGCATACTGTAAGGTGGTCCATAAATGGGAAGTGTACAAATGATCATGGTTGTAAATTATCTTCCATGGAATCTCATGTAATATGAAAATATCCTTGAGATATGCCCATGCCATTGCAATAGCTATGTAGGTGGTCTACACTGGAGAAAAATGACCCACTTTCATCAATTTATCTACCGTGACCATGATGGCGTCATGGAGGTATCTCAATGTTGGTAGCCCTGCAATGAAGTCCATGGAAATGGTGTCCTGACTTCCACTTCTAGTATAGTGTGAGGAAAGAGAAGGCTAGCTGGATGTTGATTCTCGACCTTCACCTTCTGACACTCTAAACAGTGTGACACAAACTAAGCCACGTCTCTTTAAAGTCCTCTCCAATGGTATAATTGTCTCAAACTGGCATGCATCTTATTCACCCCGGGATGGGCTGAATAAGGTACACAATGAGCCTCTGTCAAAATTTCCTATCTCAAGTCTCCATCTCTAGAAATGTATATCCGACCTTTGTGTCTAAGAAGACCATCTTCCTCAAATGAAAATATATCAAATCTCCCCTCAAGGGGCCTCTGAGACTCAATCTTTGCTCTAGCTACAAGGTCATGCTCCATAAATCTATCACTGACTGAAGCATCCATTGTCAAATGTCTTCATGCTTCTCACAAGCATCTGTAACTACATTGAAGTAGCCATAGCCACATGTCTTCATCTACTCAAGGCATCTGCAACTACATTTTCCTTCCCCTTCACATGCTCTATCTCCATGTGGTACTCACAAATCAACTCCATCCAATGCCACTGACGAGCATTGAGATTGGGTTGTGTGAAGAGTTGGTGAAGACTCAAGTGATCAGTCCTGAGTGTAAATATCCAGCCAAGGAGGAAATGTCTCCACTACACTAAGGCATACACAACTAATGTAAGCTCAAGATCATGATTCGTATAATTGAGCTCATAATATTTGATATTTTGAGACTCAAAATCAACTACTTTTCCCTCCTTCATCAACACACCTCCAAGTCCTGCCAAAGAAGCATCTGTGTAAATGTAGAACTCACCCTGAGGATCTGGTACTACAATAATAGGTGTTGTCGTAAGGAATTACTTCAATGTCCTAAAGGCCTACTCACATATTTCTGACCAAACAAACTTCTTCCCTTTCCACTAAAGGGAAGTGATGGGGTACAAAATCCAAGAAAATTCCTTGAAAAATCTCCTATAGTATCCTACCAAACCCACGAAATTGTGCACCTTGGTCACACTAGTGGGTGCTGGCCAATCCATGATAGCTCGAATCTTGGGAGGATCAACTGCTATACCTTCCCCATAAATGATGTGGCCTAAATACTGCACCTCTATCTAAAAGAATGCACACTTCTTCAAATTCCTGTAAAGATACTTCTCACGAAGACACTGAAGAACCTGGCGAAGGTGCTCCTCATGCATACGTGAGTAAATCAAAATGTCATCAAAGAAGATGAGCACGAAGTGATCAAGAAAATTCTTGAATACCCCATTCATCAAGCTCATGAACACTACGGGGACTGTCGTCAGACCAAAAGGTACCGTTGTGAACTCATAGTGGCCATATCTCATACGGAAGGCAGTCTTATGAATATTTACCTCTGTAATCCTCAGTTAATGATACCCTGACTTAAGATCTATCTTGGAGAAAATTGTGGCCCCCTTCATCTGACCAAACAAGTCATCAATGCATGGGAGGGGGTAACGATTCTTGATCGTTACTTTGTTCAGCTGGCATTAATCAATACACAACCACAGAGATCCATCCTTCTTCTTCACGAAAATCACCGATGCAGCTCAAAGGTGATACACTAGGATAGAATTAGGTCTTTCTTCTGAAGGCCCTTAAGGCTAGCAACTTGAGCTCACATAACTCAATAGTAGTCATCCGATAAGGTGTTTGTGAGATAGGATCTGTGCCCGAGAACCAAATCTATATGAAAATCATATCTCACGTGGGGGAGGTAACCCCAGTAGTTCCCCTGGAAACACACATCAGACAAACTCTCTCAAGATTGGATGGTCATCAAGGGATGCTCCACTAGAGTCATCCTCAGTATCTGTCACTAACCGTAATAGCATGCATTTGACAACCCCATCACACACACCACTTAAGATGCATAACAGATATGGTGTGAATATAAACAGGCCTCTCAACCCCTGCTATCACTGACTCATCTCCTAGATCATCTCTATAAGAAATAAAAATGTATCTCACATGGGGGAGGTAACCCCGGTAGCTCCCCTAAACACACATCAAAAAACTCTCTCAAGATCGGATGGTCATCATGGGATGGTCCCCTAGACTCATCCTCATATCTATCACTAACCGTAATAGCATGCATTTGACAACACCATCACACACACCACTTAAGATGCATAGGAGATATGGTGTGAATATAAACAAGTCTCCTAACCCTTGCTATCACTGACTCATCTCCTAGATCATCTGTACAAGAAATAATCTTATTGTAACAGTCCACTCTAGCTCTATGTGCAGATAACCATTAGATACCAAAGATGACACCATAGGAACCCAAAGGAAGGATCCGAAGATCTGAAGTAGTGGTGAAGGGTCCCAAATCCACTACACATTCCTTAACTAAGGAGTCTACATAAATTTTTGCTCCATAATCCATCTCAATGTCCCAACTACGACCCTACCTAATTTCCACCATCCTGCAACTCTCTACTAAGGATGGTGCAATAAAAGAATCGGATTAACCATAATAAAATAATATAGAGGAGGAAACAACACCAATACTACATGTCATCTCTATCATGATACTTTGGTGCTTAGCCTGGTGGTTCTCAACCACTGTGTAGATCCGATCACTTCGTGCCATATCTCTAACAGTAGGCTCTAAGATCTACGTCTTACCCTTGTTGCTAGAGTTTTGTGGGAACTCTCTCCAATGGTGTCTAGCAACACCATAACTATAACAGATACCTTGTCCTCTCTAGTCAGATGCGGCCCCAGTTGGTAATCCAGATGTCTGTTCTATGGATCCTGACGACCCAACTATGGAATACTGAGGTCTCTACTAATGAGCTTCTACTAATTGAGCTCTCTGTGAACCATGTTTCCTGATGAGACCCCTAGGAGGAGGTCCCATACTCTGCCTCCTCTGTACGTCGAATCTCTGAGGAGGTCTGTAAGGTGGGCGGGTCTGCTATTAAGGTGGCTATTGATGTGGCCTGAAGGAAGACTACCCCAAACTCTATCCACCACAAGGAGGAGGAACTGACCCCTCGATATTCTATCCTGCATTTGCTGGATGCGACTCTGAAATCTATCTCTAGCCTGTTGTGTCTTCCCTCATGTCTCCTCTACAATATAGGCCTTCTTCATGGCCTCTACTAATGTCTGTGGGAAGTGAATGCGTACCACACCACCCAAATCCAATTTCAATCCCCGCATGAACATGTGAATCCATACCTTCTCATCATGCATATAGTTGACATACTGGAGTAGATCCATAAATTGACTCTCATACTTGGATACAGTCATAGATGCCTGGCGAAGGTCATGAAACTCATCTATCTGCTGCTGAATAAACCTCTTGGGAAAATACCTGCTCCTGAAATGCTCCTCAAAAAGATCCCGAGTAACTGTCTCTAAGTCAACATGGAGCTTCTGCTCCTCGGTCCTCCACTAGACTCCTGCTCCATCCCTCATAAGATGGATCGCAACACGATCTTTCATGTTATTAGTACAAGGGAAGATCTTAAAGCATCTACTCAAGCTCATGAACCAGGCCTCTTCTTGAAAACCTCATGTATCACCAACATAGTGTGATGGCCATAGTTTTAGGATCTCCCTGATATGGTCTGCAGTTAACGACTGAGGGGCCCTAGGTCTCTATGTGTGCTCCTCCCTCTATCTAGGGCTTTAAGATCTATCCCTATTTCCTAAAATCCTGTCTCCATGCCCTCTCTATGGTAACTCTTCCCTAGGTGACTCCACATGAAAGTTCTCTGCCCCATGCTCATTGTTGTATCGAGGAGATTCCTTAGCCTCAACTCATGGCTCCATATCCTATCTAGCAAGTTGTCGTCCTAGGGACCCTCTGTGTATAGCGGCATTGACATCCTGAAGCATCTGTAAAATCTAAGGAAGAATGGCTGCTACTACCTGATTTGGTGGTGGTATACCTAGGTCTATGTGAAAAGACCCCTCATCTAGTCCGCACCTCCTGCACAGACCAAGGTGAGAGTTAGTTCATTATTTTGGTTTTGTTTCAGTTTTCTATGTTTTATAAAATTTTACAATTTATCAGATGGTGTGGTTTTCTAGATTTAAAGAAACAATTTTGCACTAGGTTAAAAGGTTCATGTCTTCATGTTTTCTAGTGTTCCCAACGGTCCAAACTTTGATCCCACCATTCTAATGCCAAATGTAGCACCTGTCAAATAAGGTGTTCTAAAAAACGCTAACTCTCAATACATAACCTGAATTTTGTGACCTATTTTTTTTCAGGAACAAGGTAGAAGGATAAAATAGGTTACAATGATGTTAATCCCCTAGGGTAAAATGACTAACTTACACCACTAAACTCAACCCTATGGTTTAAGAAACAAGTCTACTAGAAGGTTAACATATTTTATAATTTATCTTTAAGGTCCGTTAAACAAATATTCACTAGGAAGGTACCAAGGATTAATTTTCTTAATTAAATGTTTTCTTCTCCTTAATAATGTTAATTCCTAATAGGGTTAACCTCTTACCCAATTAATATTAAAACATTATCTTAATAACTTAGATTATTTTCTATTACTAATTGAATCTTGATAAGGACTAACAAAGGTTTAACACTCTAGGGCAATAAAATGGCCCCATTCCCAAATTACACATACCCCTAAGGCTTTAAAGGAAACCTTAGTAAAATCCATTTTATCCTAACAAAGGTAGGGTTTGTCCTCCTCCCTTGGTTCAAATCAATTTCAACCACAAGATCCTAGGGTTACAAACAAGCCCTAAAAATTCCATAAGCATTCTCATTAAACCCTTCCTTTATTCTATTTTCCTCATTTGGTCCATTTTCCTTTTTGAAAAATGCAGGTTGGAGAGGAGAAGGCCATGGGAGCAAGAGGGGAGAAATCATGGAGGATTCTACAAGGATCAAGCTTAGAAGGTTTAGATTGAAGGTATAATGTTGTTTTCATTTTCATTCAAGGATTAGGAGGGATCTCTTTCGCTAATCTGGTTTTGTTCTGAACCATTTGTATTTGCGTTTCAAAATTTGGGGTAGACCGTACCCCATTGTTGTAAATGAAAAGGAAAATTTTTAGTCCACCATATGAAGTTTTTACTGCCCAATATAAAGGTTTAATCATTTTTTTTCTTGCTAGTAGTTATAAGATGAATTTTACAGCTTAAAAATTAGATTGAAAAAGTTAAAATTTATGGACAAGCGTGGATCCAGAAAGTTCTATTGCAAGTGAAAGAACCGTTATCTAGAGCTGACCAACAGTATTGGGACTGCCACGCTACCCAGGGGACAAACCACAAAGCGCCACCCTACCGAGTGACAGTTTTGAGACCACCACCTTAGCCTGAGCAGTGGTTATGGGACCACCACTCTACATAGGGCGGTGGTCCTTTTTCTAAAAAAATAGAACCTAAAACCTGAGAGTTCTACACAATCCAAAAGTTACAAAAATTTGTTAAAATTCATTTTGAGCCTATTTAAGTACATCTAAAGGTTCAAGTTTTGAGATTTCAATCTATTTGTTCATTCCCTAGTTAAATCTACTCATATTTAAAATCTATCTAAACCAATGAAGAACACATCTACTTACAAACTCATTCTATTATGTTTATCTAGTTTTTTTTTCTTTCCATTTCAAGACCAAAAGTATTTAAATCTATTGCTTTACATTGTCATTTTCTTGCTAAATAAAAAAAATGAACATTTCTAAATACAATATATTCAAACTTGTTCTCTCTTTCATGTCACTACAATGTACATACACTCAAAATATCTATAATAAATTTATTTTTCCATTCAATTTTATTATGCATACAAGTTCAACTTCTTATAACTTCTATATTTCCTTCTTTCTCATTTACAACATTACAACTTCACTATAAAACTAACTTTGTTTTTCACAATGCAGCTTCCAAATAAACGTTTACACAATATACTCATTTTGATTCTTTCTCTTGCACAATATACAAATATTGGAATGAAATATTTCTTCAAGAAATTATTACAAAGTATTCCACTCAAGGTGAGAAATAATAGAAGAATGTAAGAAAATAATAGAATACAATATTTCAAGTTTCTCCACTCTAAGTGGGAGTAACACAAAGGAAGTTTCACAAGGTGTCCAACAAAACTCTAAGCTCCACAACTCCACAAGATATCTCCTCCAATATTTGTTTGATTCACTACAAAATGGGGGGAGAGGCAATGCTCTCCACCCAACCAAGACATCTAATGAAGAGGAGAAGCCATCCTCTTCATTAGCCCCCGAGCCCCATCCACATCACAATGGGAGATGATTTCAACACATAGCAACAACAACCTTCCACAATACTAAAAAAATGTTTCACAACATTTCAACCACATTCAAAACAAATACAACACAAGAAGAAGAAAAAGAAACAACAAAACAAGGCTTAAAATGAAATCCAAAAGAGCAAGACCTATAGGGAGGCCACTTATGCCTCCCAATGGGAATGGGTGCCCACCGTAAAGCCTCCAATGCATATATAAAATCCCTACATACTCTTACACCTCCCTAAACTACCCCTTATACCTCCCACATACTCTTATGCCTCCCTCAATCTCTTATGCCTCCCACATAAAAGAAATAAGTAAGAAATTCAAGCACTCCTTATCCTAGGTGGGGCACCAAACCCAAAATACCTCCAAGCAAAAAATTAAACTCTTATGCCTCCCTACAAGAAAACTCCCCATAGTCTCCTCCTACTCCAAACTTAGGCAATCTACCCACACCTAACACATGGAACACAAGCACATAAACAAAAAATAAAGCCTAACATAAACAAGGTGAAGCTCCTACCTTTCCATAGTAGAGCTTGTTCCCAAGAGTGAGTCTGCAAGATACTCAAAACAAAGCAAGCATCCAAAAGCTCCAACAATCCCCAAGCACTCCCAAAAATCCTCTAACTCTCCAAAATACAAGAGCACAAAATGATCAAGTAACCCCCAAATAAGTAAAAGATCTCTAATAAATAGAAAAGGGAGAGAGGAGGATGAGGTGGCTCTATGTAGGATGCCACATCACTCATCCTCAGCTCCACTGAAGAAGTCAAACCTCCACCCCAATGCACCATAAATTGGTGGGTGAGAGGAATGACAAGATACTCACACACACAAACTAATCCCACAGCCATCTAAGGACAAAATTAATTTCTTGAAAGAAAGTGCAATAAACATTTCACCTTTTTATCTTCCCAAAACACCTAACGAGGTCTTATTTTGACCCCCCAATCCATAGGTAGGGTTGGTATGACAATTTAAGAGGTGTGAGAACAAGTTCAACTTGTTCCACAAGCCTTCAAAATTGGCCGTTAAGGCCAAATTAGAGTTTCTCATGAAGGGCAGAGTGAACAACACTCAAAATATCAAGCATTCAAGACACAACAAAAAATCCAAGAGTAAATCAAGTCTAATTAATGAAATCCTTTTAGTCACATCTTTAATTAGTTTAGGACAAGATTTAATTACTTTAGTATGTCACTTAAACCCACTAAGATAAAGGGGAAAACACATACATCAAAACTAAATAATTAGAACAAGTAAATTACATCACTCAAAGGAACACATACTAAAATTAATAAAAGGTAACTAAAACAAAACAACACATGACCCCTTGGTCACAAATTTCCCCTAACCAAATAATTCTAACACACACACAATTACATGTTGCCATGATGACCCTAGTTGGATTCATCTATAATTCCAATGTGGTTGGTCTCCAATCCCCCCGATGTTGTTGTGAACACACACACACACACACACACACACACACACACACACTGCAAAAAAAACACAGAATACCTCCTTCGGCCTTGTGGACACATTAAAACATCCTTGCCAAAATATGAAATATAATCTAAAAAACTATATATACAAATAAATATCATCTAGGAAATTACGAATCATTTACAACTTTTGAGCAACATTTCTATCCAATGTTTCATCCATGTGATAATTATTACAATATTAATTCAATTATCAAAGCCTACTTATGGCGACGAAAGTATATCGCATGTAAGAAATATATATAAATAACCATGTCCACAACATATAAATCATGAATATAATGTCTCTAATAATCCACATGCATCATCTAGGAATCAAAATCAACAATAGTCTAGTATCTCTAACATCTAGTATCATGCTAAAGCAAAAGGCTACAACAATGTCCATAAGATTAGTTGACAGTATCAAAAACGAAGAAAAAGGTGTCAAAGGGAAGTGGGCACTATAATCATGGCATATGAAAATTTAAAATAATTTATCATCTAGATTTGAAATTTCAAACTTGAATCTAATGACATTTGAAAATTTGAAATACTTTATAATCTGAAATTTTATATCTTCTTATATATTATGTATAGAATTTTTAGATTATATATGGTGTTTATGTTTCATTTGAATGTGATGGCATTATGATAATGGTTAGTAATTTTTTTTAAGAAAATCTATAATATGGTATGACATAGGCATCTTATTACTAATAGAATCAAATCTTCTTCTCTCTTCTTGTAAAATTAAAACTCTATATCAGGTTTCTTAAAATTTAAACTTTCTCAAAATCTTCTCTACTTGTAATGATGATTGCATTAGATGTTGATGATGACATTAAAATAGAATCATAGATATGGATTATCATGAATTTCATGTGGAAGTAGATTTATCTTCAAGCATGATCATGGAATCTAAATGATGATAATGGATAATTGTCTTAAGAAAATTTGGAATGTTGTACGACAGAGACATTTAAGCCTTCTCAAAATATTCTTCTCTCTACTTGTAATGATTTGATGACATTAGAATGTATATAGATGATGATTAATGATCGTAATTGATACTTGTTTTAAGAAAAATTGGTTTTTTTTATTGAAGAGACATTTCTGCACATTTAAAATAGATATTGGTGATGATGAATTGTGTGGACTTACATTTATCTTCAACCACGATCATGGATGATGATAATGGATAAATAATTGTTTTAAGAATAATTGGAGTGTGTTAGGAGTCTAGCATAGAGACATCTTCTCTCTACTTGTAAAATTCAAACTCTGTATCAGGTTTCTCAAAATTTTCTTCTCTCTAGTTGTAATGAACTCTATATCAAGTTTCTTTGCATTTAAACATTCTCCTTGTCGCAAAATCTTCTTATCTCTACTTGTAATGAATCAATGATATGATGACACTATATTTGGATGATGCCATTAAAATAGATATGGATTATGATGAATTGTGTGGACATAGATTTAGCTTCAACCACGATCATGGATAATGATAATGTATAATTGTTTTAAGAAAATTTTAAATGTCTTAGGATAGAGATATCTTAATAAAATAAAATATTCTTCTCTCTAATTTTAAAATTAGAAATTTGTATGAGGTTTCTTTATATTTAAACCTTCTCAAAATATATGTCCATCTACTTGTAATGAATCAATAATATGCTGAAATTAGATGTGGATGATGACATTAAAATAGATATGGATGATGATGAATTGTATGTGGACGTAGATTTAGCTTCAAGTATGATCGTGGATGATGAATTGTATAATGGATAATTGTTTTAAGAAAATTTGAAATGTGTTATGATATAAACATCTTAATATTGAAAAATGTTCCTCTCACTACATGTAAAATTCGAATGTGTGATTTTATCCCACAAATTTTAAACACTTTATCAAATAATTTTGAAACTACAAAAATAAATTAAACGTAATTGTAAAAACTCAAGCAATGTCATATGATAGGGTTTAAGTTGACTCTTGTCTTTTAGATGGCTGTGACAAAGCATATGGAAGGAGAATGAGAAATCATCTTTTGTAGTGTGCCAGAAGATCTTCGATTCAAGAAAACTAAACACAAGAAATAGATTAGTATATAGATGGGTGAGTTTCCTGACATTGTTAGTCCTAACAAGTGAGAGATTCCTCAGATGGATGTCAAACATTTTTTTTAAAAATGAAATAACGATGGATCGGATTATGGAAGAAACAAAATATTAAAGAAAAATGCAAATGATAACCTATACATGTCTAGATAGTAGGCGTCTTGAAGTCTGGAAGAGTATAACAGTGGAAGAATATGCAGATTTGAACTCTGAAGGTCTTGCAAGTTAGTATTCGACTAATGCATGTAACAAAAAAAAATTTAAAATAGAATTTCATATTCGACAAATAAAAAATAGTAATTATATAAAACAATTTTTTTATAAATAATCGTATTTAAATAAATCTAAATAAATATACCTATAACATCTTTAATGATAACAAGAGATTTAAAAAAATTGATAAAAAACCTCCTCAGTCAATATTTTCATCTGTAGAGTTAATATTTAATTGAATAAATAATCACAGTTCAAATGTAAGGTGACAAACAATAAAAGTAAGGTCAAAGAGATATCTATTTAAAGCTGAAACAATCCAGTATCAAAAACTTCTTCAAATTCAATGTTCTCTTATGTAGAGTGTAATGACGCACCCATTCCAGTCTCATCATTGGGAAAATTTGTACTTATATTTGTATTATTTAAAAAAATTCTTTAGGAAAGGGAATTCCAATGCTGAATTTCTCTGTCGAAAGGAAAGGTTTCCATGGAGTAGCAAGAAACATAAATGATAAAGCACTAAAAACCCTTTCATCCTCCACATAGCCCAAAATCATTATTTGGCATAACTCCTATAATCTGAAATATTCACGTATGTCTTCTTGTAATACAATACTTTGATATATTCATCGCTAGAGTCTTGTAATAACACCACTCTTAGAAGGTTCATCTAAATTTTTACATTGCTTCCTCATTGTTGTTTCAAAATTTTTTAATTGAGACTTTAATAAATCAACATTTAGTATATCTTTGATTTACATACCCTTGACATTTTAAGTCTTTGTGAAATGTTCTATTATTTTACCCATGGATTTATGGAAATGCTTTCTTACAAAGTTTGGAAAAGCACCTTTAGTATTCCAAAAATTAGGATTCATCAGACCCATTGCTTTAAGAATTTCAACTTTGGAGAAACGTTCTCTAATTTCTGATGATAAGGATTCTAATTTTTTTTGAAGCTTTATTCTTGTGTCAACTATAATATATCAAAGAGATTACATGTCACAGGAACATCTTCTCGTCTTGATCCTATAATATCTTGATGTTTTTGTAAAATGTATATTGGTATGTCCCTCCCTTTAAGATTAATATAGAGGTGATTGTGGATATTAAATCTCACTTAGTTACTAGGATTTTTAAGATCTAATAAATCTTTCCAATTATAGAAAAAAGGTGTATCAAAACTATCTTGGGAACAATACAAGACATCAGGACTTTCACATAGCATTTTTCTCCTCCGTATAAAATGAACAATATATATTAATCTCCCCTGTGCTTGCTTCATTAGTTTATTTATCTCCTGTAACATTGGAAGAACACAAACCAATGCAAGCAATGTCTCCAAATCAGCATAATGGAACAAAAAGTCCCTCACCTTGTCAACTTCATGACGATATTTTTACATGAAACCAACCAACAAAGGATACTCCTCATGAAATTTGCATGCAAGTTCATACAAAGAAATCCTTCTCGTCTCAACATCCTTCAGAAGTTATTTTCCATTCGTAATTCAAATTACGAATTTTTGGAACTCAAGAAATCATTTTGGGATACTTGCCATATAGGCATGAAGTTATCTTATAAGGTCTTATACTTCAACAACATTTTTATAGTTGCTACAATTTTATACACTAAATTAATTTTGTGATCCATACAGTAAATTATTAGCATATAAGGGGCCACAGTTGTTTTTAATCTAACACACAACCCTATTCGATGACCTTGCATGACTGATGCATCATCAGCTCTGACGGATGTCAATTTCGTAGCAATTCAATAATTATTCATTCAAGCAATATCTTTCAAATGAGAAACAACTATTTTATGTAGGTTTTCAGAATTACATTTTTCAACAATTTTCATAACATCCAGCAAATGAGGTGTCCTTAGATGATTTTCTAAAATATAGACATGGATACATACCTATGCAGTGTTTCTAAATACTGTCACTTCATCAATTAAAAAAGAGATAAACTTTGATTTTTTAACATTCTGTTTCAAATCTTCCTTCTCTATCATCAAAAGGCATTTTTTCATTTCCCATATAATACTCTGAGAACAATGAGACTGAGGTACACTGGGAATTCGATTATATTGATACAAAACTTTGAAATTGAGGAAATGAAAAATCATTATTCATTTCTTTAGTTTGTGAAATAAAGTAGAGAACTGTATGATTTTTGCATGCAGATTTGTTTGATTCATCTTACCAATTTGTGATGTGATCATTCCTCCCATTTCCACAAGATGTCTATGTTTTTTTTTTCTTCATACTCTATTACGTATTTAATATGCATGCATTATTTGTCAGTTTTCCACGTATGTGTTTTAATTTCTGGCCATCCTCTCCCATTACAGTCTAATAGTATTTTCCACAAGGTTTTTCTATAGTGTCCAACTTCAGTTGCATTTTTTGTTTCTTTCCCAATTTCGACATACATATTGTACATGTACATTCAAATGACATCTCTTATGAATTATATGGATGTACAGGTTCGATAAATAGAAATTTAGCAACCCAATAAAACTAATAATTCCTCCCAATTTTCCACTTATTTTTATTCATTTTCAATGTTTTACTTTTTTGAATAGAATTATGAGAAATATCATAATCACCTGTTTTCCTCTTTTGTGAACCAAATTTTGAATTTGATTTGCGTGTTACATTTTGTTGATTATTTTTATGTGTGATATGTTGATGCACTCCTGGTTACACCCCAACAGGAAGAATATATTTAGGATCTGGCATCTCAATAGGTATATCTTCAAGATCTAGCATGGTATCATCATAGGTGTCATTTGATTGATACTATGTAGAATGCATGTCCCCCTCAATATTACCTTCCACACAGTTAGTACCCACATTATATCAAGTTGAAGCTATATGGGTGCTAGTGATTGTGGTATCTATAGTAGTAGAGTTTCAAAAATACTTGAACAGGGACTTCTGATATTTATGAGTTACTTTTGGGGTCTTCCCATTCTAAACAATATCACATTCCATTATTTTGAACTGATCCCTATGTCAGAAATATCACTAAGTCATGCATTTGATAAAATTTAGTCATGCATCAGCAAATACATGGAGTCATGCATCAGCAAATGCAATAACTTGCATGTCAAAGAAAAATGAGTTGCACATTAGAAAAAAGGTAAGTCTTGTGTCAAAAACAAAACCCCTGTTGCACGTCAGTAAATGCAATGAGTTGCATGTCAACAAATATCCTTATCACATGTCAACAACCAATTCTTTTTCATGTGTCAGCAAGATCTCCCTTTCACCCATCCACAGAAAATTTTTTTCACATGTCAACAAATATTTATAGTTGTGCATGAAAAAATAACATATGTCACTGAATGCAAACTATTAAGTAATCAAATGATAAATTTGTACTATGCTCTAGTGCTTAGAGTATGCAAGTTCATAACTTCATGATATTGGCAAGGTACAAGTGCTATTATACTACCTGACGAATTACATAGGTATTTATAGGAGATTTTTTTAAATGTATGTGAAGTCGATCCTAAATAAATATATATTGTAAACTTTAGTCGAATAGGACACTAACCTGCTCTAAAAAAATTTGTCTTTTCAAAATTTCTTAAAATGAAATTTTTTCCATATTACAAATATCCGCCACTAAAATTATCCCTGGATTACTATAAGTTGTTATTTATATTGATACATTATTAATATAAACATTTATTCAATATGTATATAATTGAAGCACGACTTGATTTTTCAATCATTATTATTAGTCTTGCATTTGTGATTTGATGTGTCTCTACTCTATCCTTTCCATATAAAGTATGAAACATATGGGTTTTTAATGTAGTGAATTGTCTCTTATACAAATCAATTAAATAATCTTAGGGATAAATGGTCCACTCCAACTACAAAATAACATAAAATACTAGGTTAGGAAAATATAAATTGAATCCAGCTATATATATATATATATATATATATATATATATATATATATATATATACATATATATATATATATATATGTATGTATGTATGTATGTATGTATGTATGTATGTATATGTATATATATAAAGTGGTGGGAATAAATTTCATCGCATTTTGACTTTAGATGGTTTTTTGAAGTCTTGTATTTAGATTTATTTGCATCGGTTTAATCCAGTAAATGGAAAAAATATTTGGAATATTTGTGATAACTAGAAGTCATTGTGACACCCTTTCTATTTTATGGGAACAAAAATCACACATGATACTAAATTATTATTGGGGACTAATAACTACCAGTTTTTAGCAATCACAAATATAATCTCCATATCTCTGAGTAAGTTTTGACACTAGTAACACTTTTTTGACACCTACCCATTGTTCCTATCTTCAAATTGGTCACATAATGAATCATGATCTTATAACTCTCTTTAAATCCCCATGAATTTTTCTCATTCAACTCCATAAAGGTATTTTCCATTTCACCTATAAAATGTAAATTTTTATTCACTAACATAAAGTGTGGAAAATGTATATATCCAATTTTGTTTAAAATAATCATTACATCAATTTCCAAGTGTATTATTTATTTAATTGGGACCATATCTCCTTATTCGACTTAAACTAGAGCTAAAAAACTATCTATCCATGTTATATAAGACGAATATTCCATAAACACATTCTCTCTTATCCCTTATCCCTTATGCAAATTGTCCTTAAAAATTTATAATTTTTGTGGCTTCAACATTGTGTCTACATTACATTGTCCCTTATATTGTTGTATGGGTGTGTTGTCTATAATTTATGATCAAATAGAAAATATAACCTAGGCAATCATGGGATAAATCCCCTTCATTTAAAGTTAAATATCTCATATATTGTATTTGTTTCTTCTAACGCATATTTAACTTCTTAGGGGAATTACATTAACTATATATCGCATGAACAACAACTAAATTGTTTGATAGCAAGTAAGGAACTATTTATTGACTAGAATATGAGACATAGAAAGTAGAAATAGCGAAAAAAAAATGAATGGATTCGGAAATGTTCTTTGTAATAGGTAGGATTCATAGCTAATTACTCACACATAGTATATACAAACATTATCTTTTTTGGATTACTTTTTATCAAATTAAAAATAAGCGTACACTTATGAAAATTAATATGACAAAAAATTTTTCATAACAATCTTCTTAATTTCATTTCATTCAAGTTCTAATTTCATTTCAAACATGAGAAATTATTCTTCCACAACCTTATAACCCCTTTTTACTTTCGCAAGACTAGATCCTAATTGATTAACAATATCCTAAATATCTGCTAGTTTGTCGAATGATTTTCTATTAAAAGGAATAATAGCCTTTTCCATATATTTCTCAAATAATGGAAGAAACTCCTCAATAATTTTTGGATAGCTGGAGGTATCATACTTCATCATAACATAGATTACATCCTTAAGTTCTTCTAAAATTTTCTCAACTCATTCCTACATCATCTCTACGTTGGTCATAATGTGATTTAAAATATTCTTCTTGAACGACAAAATATGCTTCTATTGTGTTCCCTTCTTAACTAATTCTCCAGGTGTAATTTTTTCCCTAATTAAAATATCATCAAATAATTCATTGATTTCTTGGAAACCATGTAGTTACAATTATGCAATTCCACCTTCATTGTCTACTTCTTGCTTGAGATCTTTCAATTTATTCACCTTTTTTTTATACTTGGGAGTTTTCATCAAAACATATTTATAAAACTTTGTGGTTGTGGTTGTGATAATTGTTATCCATTCATCTATAGCCTTAAATATGTCACTCATCTCTTCTTAAACAATAATTACTTGTGGATGTATTTTTTCCTCCACAAGCATTTTTTGTGGAGGATTCCTGGGAACCTTATTAATAATATTACTGAGTTTAAAGGATTTTTCTTTGAACTTGGCAAAATTTATTTTTTCTTCATCTAACCTTCTAAAAAGGTTGTTTATCGATGTTTGTGTGTGTTGATTCAGACCTTAAGTAGTGAATTCCCCCAAAGGAACCTTCATGACAATCAAATCCTACCTAGTTAATTCTCCTTTCTTTTTTCCAGTTTGTGGAGAAGATACCTGAGTGAATTTCTTCTCTAAAGAATAATTGAAAAATCTTGATGTAACCTTTGGCATTTTTTCCGTTTTCTCTTCTTTTCAATTGTTCTTAATAGCTGAAGGTCCATTTTGATGTTGGAGAAAGATCTCAAAACCACGAAAGAGACCTTAGGAGATAGCAAGGACATTTATATTACTTTGATATTTCCTAGAGACCAAGAGTTCAATCTCAAGTGTCTTGATGAGGATTTTCCATTTTCCCTAAAAACATGATTATTTAAAAGTTTGAATTTTACAAGAAATATTGAAGCCCTAGATTACTATCAAGTGAGAATTAACGAAGGTTGAGATGACCTTGGATGTCATATATAATTATGTGCATTTTTTTATATTGTAAAGACACCATGACATGTGGTCATAGGTGAATATGTGAATATTATGAGTAGTTATGAGCATAGTAAATAAGAAACATATGCTAAATAAGTTCATCAAAGCCATGTAATTGTAAGAAGGAATTTTTTTTTATTTTTTAGGTGTATTAGAGTGATATTTATCATGGGTAAGGGTTTAAGTAGTTATTGAGTCAATTCATGATATAGTTGAGATAGAATAGGGATAGGAGATAAGAGATACAAGTGTCATTTTAGTATATAATATGCATCTCCTCATGTTAGAAAGAGGTAATGGGACCTACGTGATCTAAAATGAATGGAAGATGAAGTTTTGAAGTAATTCTATGTGGTATTTTATAAGCATAGTGCATGTTTTTTTTCTACGTTTTAACAATCTGTTATTGACCATGAGTATGAGGTATGATTGTAAGGAAAAATGAACTCAAAGGGTGAATATAATTCTTGGAGGATTTGGAGGACCTAAACGTAAGATGAATTTTTTTTATTTGAGCTCTTGAAGATTCAGGAATAGCTTTCTGGAAAGAATTCTACATGTAAAACCTTCAAACTAGGGATTTCTAGATATCCAAATTGGTATGGTAAAACTATCTAAAATTTTGTAATTTATTAGTTTTTGATGATGTTATGTACCACCTAAAATTTTAGAGAAACCATCCATGGTAAATTTTTTCATTCCCATGATGGTTCTCTAGGAGGCCTAGTTAGGTGTAGATAGGTCTAAGACAGTGGAGAAAAGTGGACTACCATGCAAAAAAAAACCCTATCTGAGTTTTTGAAATGTTACTTAGTTCAACATTGGGTGTCAATATATGTATATTTAGTTATGTGATACTCCTTTTTGAAAATAAATTATCCTCAAAAGTCAAGATTTGATGGAAGTGAAAAAGTATTTGAACGGTACAATAGAAACATGAAATATCAATTCCTATACAGGTATGAAAGTAAAATAGGATGGTCATTCCAATGATGAAAGCATAATATTTAATGGTCTATATTTAGAGGAAGGAAAAGGACCTTTGATAGAAGAAGAAGTGACAAAGGTATTCTTAGCCTCTCTTGAAGAAAATGTAATAGCTGAATCAGTGGAAGAAGTTGATAGCTCAAAAAATGATGAAAGTAAGAAAGAGTCGAATAATAGTGTGTTGAAAGAAGAGATACAATAGTTGGAATTGATAGAGCATGAAGTGCGTAAAGTGAAAGATGAATAGGAGTCATCCATGACACAAGAAATAATTGGGAAAGTTTAAATTTTTCATTCTAACTATACTTTTGAATGTATGATTGCAGGTCTTGATGAGTATGATCTGTGGGAGAAAGAGAGATCTCAGTCTCTTGTGAATAGTTTCAAAGAAATGAAAATGGGAAAGAGAGATTAATATGATTTCGGAGCACTGTGGCAACAAATTAAACAAACACCAAAGGTTGAATTTATGTATACAATCATTGAACAACTATTAGAAGATATATGAGCCTCGGAAGATGTAATATATGAAAACTAATTACAAAAATGGAAGAACGAAAAGAAATATGTTTTGTACACATATGGAGATTATAAATTCCATCCTTATGAGTTTTAAAGCAATGCAAAAGAAATCAGATCTTATGAGTTCATTCTTATCAGTTTCGTAGAAGAAAATATGATGACTACGTTTGTAGAAAAGGAAGAAGAACTAATGATGAGAATTATTCTCTATAATAAAATGAAAAGAGTAATTATCAAGAACATGAATAATATTTTGTGGTCACCTGTTATACAAGGAAGGAAAGTCAAAATGAAGGACCGGCTCATTTAAAGTCCTAATTAAAATAGAGAGGTAGTGATATTTTCAATAAAAAAATGTAACCCTAAAGCAAGTGTGAATATATGCCAAAACGATAAGAAGAATCATAAAGAGTTGATGAAATTAATAGAGGAAGAAATTTGGAGTATATAACAACATGGGAAGAGAACAATAGATATTTGCAAGCTCTTCTGAAGTTTGACGAAAATGTGTTAGAATGAAAGTAAATTTTAGTTGATCTTCATTCCATGATAAAGTGGAACACACAATAATTTGATTCAAATGATCATTTGGAAGGTAATTTCTCATGAATTTTGTTTCATCTCTATGGAAATTATGTTGGAGAAAATAAAATTATTAGTGCCTTCTCCTTTAACAAGTGCATATGAGTTCATATATGATGAACACGATAATTTTGAAGTGAAATTCTAGGTTTGTAATACTGATATCAGGTTTCAATTTTCTAAGATATCAAATAATCTTAAAAAAATCTTAGTTAAGGTGGGAGAAGTGTTTATACTCAAAAATATTAGTGAAAAGACAAGAAAAGAATAAAAAAAGATCGATTTTTTTGTTAGGTGTCTTGACAAAAACATTGAAGAGACTAACATGGTCATAAAGAAATTTTACTTTGACATATGGTATGAAGAAAAATGGAGCAGGTATGGTTAAGTGATGAATAAGGTAACTTTTCTTAGGTACATGGGACAAGAACAATCCAAATGAATACTCAAAAATCTAAGGGAAAGAGTACTGACATAAGGCCAGATTAAGATGTTTGTTTAAAAGGTCAAGAAGAAGTTATTTACTCAAGTGCCAATCATGGAAACAAAGAAATGAGTACGAGAAAGTTGATGAAAAAAGGTCATGAGAAGGAAAATATAGAATAGAGTGGTGTCTTGAATGCAAACAAGGGTCAAGAGTAAGAAACTACAGTCAGACATCAAGCTATTAGAGTCATAGAAGATCATGGATCAAAAGAAAAACCATGGAGTCTCTTCCCTTACCTTGAATCAACAGTGATAAGTGCAAAAGGAGTCCAAATGGGGATCAAGATATGTTCATACCTGAGAAAGTATGAAGGAGAATAAGTAGACCTAGTAAAACATAAGAATGGATATATAACAATCCATAGTGATAATGAAGCATATGACAGCACTAGAGAATGGAACTTTGCAAGGACATGGTTCCAAGAAGAAGATGGAGAAAGTATTTCTCTTAACATGTTTATTGAATGTGTAGGTACAGCTAGAAGAGGAACAAGAGTAAAGTTGTCAAGAAAAGGAATTTAATACTTGAAGAACATAGAGAAACAACCAACTCTTACCCATTTAAGAAGAGATCATGAAGTCCAAGACAACATTAAGATCAGGAATTCTTATGGAAGGAGAAAGAAAGAAAGGTGAATCCATAAGAAACAGTGATAAAGAGAGCATGGGGCAAGCAAGAAAAGATAAGAACTCATGAGTAGGATCCCATGAAATGTCTCAAGAGAGGTAACCTAATGCAAGAGCATGAGCTCAAGACCAAGAAAAAGACCTTAGGAGGTAGCAAGAAGGACATTTACATGATTTCAAGTTGTCTTATAGACCAAGGGTTCAATCTCAGGTATCTTGATGAGGGTTTTCCATTTTCCCTCCAAAATGGATTATTTAAAAATTTGAATTTTACAAGGACTATAGAAGGCCTAAAGCACTATCAAGGGAGAATTCAAGAAGGTGGATATGACCTTGGAGGTCATAGACAACTTATGTGCATTCTTTATATTGTAAAGACACCTTGACATGTGGTCATAGGTGAATATGTGTTTGTAAGTGAATAGTAAGAGTAGTTTGAGCATAGTAAATAAGAAACATAGGCTAAAATAAGGTCTTCAAAGCCATGTCATCATAAGAGGGAGATTTGGTATGAGTTGTTAGGTGTATTAGAGTGATATTTATCATTGTTTTCCAGGTTTAGGTAGTTGTTGAGTCATTTTAGGGTATAATTGAGCAAGAATATAGGGATAGGAGATAAGAGCTAACGGTAGCATTTTCGTCTGTAATATGTATCTCCTTGTGCAAAAAAGAGGTAATGGGACCTGTATAAGCCTAAATGAATGGAAGATGAAGTTTTGAATTAATTCTATGTGGTATTTTGTCAAGTTTAGTGCACTTTTTGTTTTGCAATGTGTTAATAATCTTGTATAGACTGAGAGTATGAGGTATGACAGTCAGGGAAAATGAACTCAAAGGGTGAGTGTGATATCTTGGAGGAATTAGAGAACCTCAAGAAAAGATGAATAAGAATTTATTTGAGCTCTTGAAGCTTCTAGGAATAGTTCTATGGACAGCAATTTTGTGTGCAAACCCTTCAAACTACGGTCTTTTTGGATTTCCCAATTGGTAAGATGAAAATCTTTGAAATTTTGTAATTTAGAAATTTTTTTATGATGTATTGTACCACCTGAAATTTGGAGAGCTAAAATTCATGGGAAACTGTGTCATTCCCATGACAGATTCTCTATGAGGCCTAATTAGGTCTAGATATGTCCGAGATAGTGAAGAAAAGTGGTCTACCATACAAAACAACCATGTTTAAGTTTTTGACATATTATGGAGTCCAACAATTGGGTGTCCATATATGTATATTTAGTTTGGTGATAATCCTTTGTGAAAATAAATTATCCTCAAGAACTCATGATTTACAGATCATAGTTACGTTGTGTGTGTACCTTAGGAGGGGTTGTATGCATTCTAAGAAAAGCTAAATGATTTGACCACTAATAAGGTCTTACAAGGAATCTTTTGAGGCACTCGTGATTGTAACACGTGAATACAGATCAGTGTAAATCAATGAAGGACTAACTCACCCTTAAGGTTCAATTAGGCCCATTCAAGTGTGTAGTTCAATTTTTTTTGCATTTTGAAGGAAGAGTACAAAGGAGGAACATACATTGAAGATGAATTGATGGATAATTCAAGGAATTAGAGGACTAGACATGTCTTGTGAGATAGTGTAGGCGGTTTAGAGCATACTACAAGAATAGTGCAAGGTGAAGGTGAAGGGAACGACCACAAACAACTCTAGACGGATGAGCTAAAAATAGGAACATCACATTTCCTTGAAATTAATTAATTTCTTCAAATTAGAAGAGGACTTATTAGTCAACCAATTGGCAAAATCCTAACCCATACGTGTTTGAGCTCCAGGATGCGCAACTATTTATTTACCACCTCCTTCTAGTGAGGATTACACCACAATCTCCAGCTACCTCTCAGGTTCTTTAGTAGTTGACTCTAGCTATAAAACCCCTCATAATTTGACCATCTTCTTCCTTATAACTTCTTGTTCTATCTCTTCCTCATTTCTAGTATGAATATCCTCAATGTTACTTTTTACTACAACATCTTGAAATAAAGATGTTTCTACCATTTGGTCATGCAAAACTTATATCATAATCTCTCCTTCCTCCATCTTTATATCTTTCATTTACTCCTTCTAACTTCCTGATGTTTGAGCTATGTCTTATGAAGAAGAAATGTCAAGATTCTCCTTTAGTGACATAGTTGATGATTCTTCAAGAAATGGAAGAGGGGCAGGATGAGAAGTAGCTGGTGGGGAATAGGGAGGTCCTTTAGGAAACAAATTTTTTGAGGTAGATGTAGGAAATACGAAAGAAGTTAGTTTAAATGTTGTTATTACAATTTCTTCTTTAGCAGGGGTTCTGGGATGGTGGGAATAATAGCTAATGATGCTATCATACCATAAATTATTTCAGAGACAACTTCCAAAATTAGAGGATTATTTGTTCTATCTCTCCTAAATGGATTTAAATTTATAGCTAGGTCACTCCTTTCCCTTGGGCATTCGTTACTTTCTCCATTTTTAATGACATCTTCTCCCTTTCCAATTCTAATGTGCATAATTTCCTTCATCATTGAATCATTAAGGAAAAATTCTTGACTATTGAACCATTTAAGAGTGTATAATAATACTTTTGATGTTCTCTCCATGATTGATTTTGAATTTTGAGTAACTTGAAGAAAAAGAGTACTATCACCTCCTTTATCATTATAAGCATTGGCAATTATTTTTCCCTCATCATCCAGTCATTCAAGAATTTTATCCAAACCAAGATATGGAATCTATTTTACACTCAATTGACTATAATCCCTTAATTTGACTTAAAATTCATCTCTGAAATCAGCCAAAAAATATTCCAGTGCTAGAAAGTGTGCATAATTCAAATAAACTAACTTTGTGTCTATATTTCTATAGTAAAAATTCCTCTTTTAATGAAAAGAAATATGCTTATAATGAATATACATTTCCTTCTGAACATCTACTCCCTTATAAATGTTTGTACTATGATAGTTTCCAATCACAATAGGAAAACACACCACTATCCTATGAAGACCTTATTACAAATCATGTAGTACTTATAACTGTCTACATAAATCCAACAAAATTCACCTATCACTTGGGTACCTAAGAAAATTTAACACAAAATTTGAGAAACCACATACTCTCAAATCTGTAAAGTGAGAAAACTGAATAAAAATGCACCCATAAGGCTGAACTGCATTCCATGCATCATTAGTCAATCTTTACGCTCTTAATTCTGGATCTAGCCTACAAATGACTTCATACAAGAAGAATTTATTAACTAGTTTATATTCATTAAAATACTCAACCAAGGCTAATTGTGGATAATGTTCATAAAAGGGTTTATTATCTTTCGTTCCAACAATTCTCAATATGGGAAAATTCCCATGTGTTGCTATAGCATAGACAAGATAAGAAATCAACTTAAAATATAGAGTGTGAATAATATTTTTCAAATGAAAATGAATATTATTGCCGATGATTTCAGACCAATTAATTAGAGTATTACATTTAGCATTCTCTATTACTCTTAGAAAGTCATACATCTATCTATAAAATAATTTTGCATTCTTATCACCATTAATTTCCTGCAAATAAGTTGACTAATATCATTCACTTCGTGGATCAAATTAATACTCAAAACTATTTTGGGGAACCTAGAAGCTTGTTTTGATACCTTTAAGTAATGAAAATTCATGATTTTTATAGAACCCTTTTTTAACCCAATAATATTTTGCATTCTCCATACTGATACTCAATAAATTTGGCACATTTGGTATCTTCAAGAAAGGATTGAAGAAATGAACATCCAATCTTCCCACAAGATCACCGACATCATTCTTGATTGTTCTAGTCTGGGAATCATAATGATTGGCACATTCTATCACAAATTCTATTAACTGAAAAGTACTGAGAAAAGAAACTTATTTAATTAATCCACTCCTGGTTAATGCTTCCATTAAAGGTGTTTTCTATTTAGCTTTTGACCTTTCTACTAACTTAAGCACTAATACATGATCCATATCAGTATCAATTATTCTAACAAGTTTTTAAGTAATGCAAGTCTCCACATGATACCTCTTATAGTCATATTTCATTTTGTCTCTCTTGGCTTTGATTTTTCGTTTTCCTTTTCTACAACCTGATATTTTTTTAATATCCAAATTTGGATCTGCTCTTATTATATTAGCTTCTTCTTCCCCTATTGGAGTTCCTTCCTCCCCTGATTTATGATATTTGTTTTTTCCTTTTTTGCTTGCACCAATTTTGAATTAAAAAATTCCTCTACTCTTTAAATATAAATAATAAAGTTAATGCACATGTTCCTTAGTTACATGCATGAATTTAAGACTTAATTTACTCTTAAAATCATCTTACAAAAATATTAGAAGTCATGTTTAGAGAAATAGATTGAAATAGTTCGATATGCAGTTCATTGCGAGATTCTGGGGTATAACTTCTTAAGACTAGTAGTTAACAAGTATGAGAAACTCAGTTTAGCATAATTCGAAGAAAACAACAACAACACAATTCGAAACGGAACTAGGAAATCAATTGATAATCATTTTAACACAAATCATATGTGGAAAGCAATGGCAATGTCTTTTATCATAAGAAGAAGTAATGAGGGGTTGTTTTAAGTAAATGAGAAAAAGAAGAAATAATAATCTAAATAAATGTAAGACCTGGAAGTGGTGAATAAACATTAGTTCACTTCTTTTATACACAAAATAAGTGAAGAAACCCAAAATCAACACAGTGAATAGAAGTTCTAATTTGTGGATTTTTAATAGTACACTTTATTTAAAACAAAGGTAAGCAGTAAGTCATCAATTTGATGCAGCGAATAGAAGGCATGCAGTTAATTACTATTACTTTACTTTCTAAAAAAATTAGTAAAGTAAACCCAAATTGATGCAATGAGTAAAATAAGTAAAGTATGTTTGAATTGATGCAATGAATGGAGGAAGAAAAGCATGTTGGAAATGACGCAATCAACGGAAACATAGAATTTTGTGATTAATTGTTATTTTACTTCATTTAAAATAAAATAAGCAGAGTATGTTTGTAGACACAAAATTATGCACTTTACACATAATTTAGCCTGGTCTAATACTAATATTTATAAGGTTCTCAAGTGGATAAAGTTATAATTAATCCCACCTTTTGGCCATCTTTTTCTTTTATTTTATTTCGTCTTTCTAATAAATTTTCTAGCACCTATCATCCCATTTTACAACTTCCCTGACATTAAATCTCGAAATCAAGGCACCCCAGCCTATACTGGGGTGCCCTAGGGCTCCCTAGTCCCACTCTAGGTGCCTCAATCTATCCAAATCCCCTTTCACTCCTTTTTGGGTCATTTCTAGATGTTGGTCATATTTATATTTTTCGTAGTTAGCCTTATTGGGATTTATTATTAAATTAATCTTGAGAGTCCTATAAATATAGAGTTATAAGACCATAATGAGGGTCTTAGGTCAAAGCATTATACACTACTACCACTCCATATAGATTTGCATCCATTTCATTTCTTCCATCCACATAGCGCCATGCGTCAAGGCTATAAGATCTGTATCATACACAAATGATAGGGGGAAGTATTCTATTCTATTCCATGCACACATACTATTTCCATTTTTTATAGTTATTATTTCTCACTACTTCACAATGTGTGCATGGCATGAGAATAGCTAGGGAATGACATCTACACACACACACACCAAAACCACATCCGATTCTGAAATTTAGTGCATCACTCAGTGATAAGACCACTAGTTTTTTGGTTAAGGTTAGTTCGACTCATTCATTTGTATACTTTATTTTTCTATGGTTTGATACTTCTCTTTGCATTACAGGAAGTTTTCCAGCTAAGTCGGAAGATCCAGTGCAAAAAAAAGGTAAGGTTCGGAACTAACTTGTGACCATACATATTATAGGTTTTGAACATTTATAGTAATTAGAATTCCCAGATTGTAGACCAGGGAACCATGGGGCACCTCAGTACACTTCGAGGTGCCCTAATAATCTCAGATCTTCCAAATATTTCCTTCGTAGGGTCCCTGATTATTCGTTTGCACCTCAAGATTTTATTTTAAGATCTGTGACACTATATGATAGACTCTTCAAATCATCTAAGCTATTCCTTTTCCTTCTCTTGCATATTTAGGATTTTATTTCATTTAGAATAGTTACTTTCATTTACTCCATATTATTCTAGTTAAATTTCTACAACATTAGTCCTCCTAACTAGATTAATTAGGATTATTATTTCCCCACACAGTTATATTTTAGTTAATCATTTTGGTGAACACAACATCTCCTCATACCACATTCGAGTTATTTTTATTCTACCACCATGAATATATTTGTCACTGAATACCTTCTTACCCACCCTAATTTACTTCGAGTTGAAAACCTCTTTTCTACTACCAATGTTTCTATCGAAATGCATCCATATTCCATCTATGATATGTTTGCAGATGCCTTTTCCCAGTATATTGCATTCCAAACAAATCCTTCAGCCGACATTCACCGCTTTGAGAATGACCCACCAGTTTACATCATATCTTGCATCTACAATGTTGCTATCAAGTGTACTCTTATTGATAATGGATATGAGATTAATCTATGCCCTATGTCCTTTCTCCAAGCCTTATTTTTTTCTACTCGTGACATTATTTCATCTTTCATTTTTATCCATGCCTATGATGTTTATGTTTTCCCATGTCTAGGCCACCTTACCTTGCCTTTAACTATAGGACCTAAGACTCCCTACTATTTTCTTTGTCATTAATTTTCTTGTCTCGTATAATTTCCTGTTAGGTACACTATGGCTTCACATCATACAAGTTTTTGCCTCTACCATCGACCATTGTGTCAAATTCATACATGAGCGTATTTAGTATACTATATTCCTAGATAATGATCCATTCCAATATTATGTCTATTACCTTCATACCAACATTCCTACTCCTCGCATTGATACTACCGATGAACCTAAACCTATGGATGATCAACTTCATTTAGAACACCTGAGGGCACTATTTGTTTACTAGATGTTATCCCTTATACAATAACTCCCACTACCATTATTCTTCCATATCCAACTGTACCATTCATACACAATATCCTTCCCTTTTCATCTTCACCATTAGCTGATCCCCTTTTTACATGTACACTTTTTATTCATAACACTTATTGGGAACATGTTCCGTTTGACCCCGTATGCAATGAAACCATTGATTCTTCTATTGGTCTATTTTTTCTTGGGTTTACTTTTGAGGAATTTTAGCCTTTTACTCACATCTCTCATCTATATTATGGATTTTTCACTATCATTGCCACATATTTCCTTCATGGACCTTTGATCTTTTAGTCTATCTCTTGCATACCTCTTGTGCATCTCTACTCACATTAGGGGAATATTTTCTTACTTACATCGGAGGTACCTTAGACCATAGTCACATTCATATTTCATTCGATATGCTTTTAGTTGTATTTTCATTTCCAATAGTTCCTTTCTTGGATATTCACCTAACTAAACTTTATGGTATGCGTAGGGTTTCCCACATCCCCCACTCATAGGTGAATAATATGCTATGGGAATGTATCATCTATGACTTACCGGCTCATTACACAATCAACCTCGTACTATAACGTACCATGTTGCCAATCCCAATCCATTTAAATTTGACCCAGAGAATGATAATCTCAGATTGTCTGATCAAAATTTATGTGTGAAGTGTTTCACAATCAAAGAGTGAAGCGGTTTGACTGATTCACCCACCCAATTCATTGGATGATCCCTCTTGGGATTGATTATCTGATTGACTACGACAACTATGTAAGCTTGTATTAAAAATAATAAGTTGTCTATAGCACGGGCTGATTAACTAAATGTTTTCAACTATTGAACAACCAAGAGAGAAAAATAGATTGCAGATTAAGAAATATCTAAGGAGAGAAGTGGGAGTGCTAGGTAAAACTGTATTAGATTCTTAATAATAGACAATGCTTTTACACTGATTTTTTCCTTTAGGTTTCTCAACTTATATTTGTTGTAAGGTGTCACTAGTCTAGTTCTTAATATTTTATTTCAGATCTTCCTCATTATTTTTTCTTTAAGATTTGTTATTCTCTCTCTAATTCAAGTTATATCCTAGTCTAAATCAATTTTACATCATTATCTATAATCTTCAGCCTTTAATGGAAAATTTGCGATCTATAGATCGCATTTTCCTTGCTAAATCTAACATGGTATCACATCTGGGTGATTGTGTGTGTGAAGGATCGATGTAGAGGTATTTTTAATTGAATGATGAATCTATGAGACCCACAAATTCCGCAGTCGTGTTCAAGCTAACCATGTTTAATATTCCAATTCCCTCTATAATTTTAATTGAAATATTGGTGAAATATGGGCTAAATGGCTATTTAGATTGTGTTTGAGATTTTTTTTGGTTAAATGTTTTCTTTTTATTTCATTTCAGCCATTTACGACATGATTTCGTTATCTGGGAGCTATTTTTCTATTTTTCCCATTGTAAATAGCCATTTGAATCATTTTTTGAAAGTGGATTTTCAATATCTAGTTAGATCAAGTTTTTTCTAGGCTTTTAAGTTTGGTTTAGTGGTAAAAATCCTTATGTTTCACTAGTTTTTTCTTTCCAAAGCTTGGACAAATAACTTGGTGCCATCTATCTTCACAGTTTCTATTTTTTATTATCTTTTTCGCATGTTTTTCCTTTGTGAAGCCCGAGCCAATTGTTTTGTGCCATCCGAATTCGTATTTCAAGTCTTTTTCAATTTTGCAAAGTTTGGACCAATTAAATTTCTCCAAGTAGCTTCATACTACTTCATTTTATGTTTGAAGAGCTATTTCCAATCTTCTAGTGCCATGTGGCTTCACCCTGAGAGGCTTAATTTAGTTCCTTTGTATGCAAACTTGAGCCAATCATATTGTTCTAGTTAGTTTCACATTTTTAAGTTTTTACGCAGCTTGACCCAATAAAAAAGCTTCATCTTGCCTCGTGGTGATAGTAATATTGTTTATTTCATTAACAATTACAATTCGTGAGCCAATCATAGATTTATGTGTGTCTCCTTCTTGTCAAACTTGACTAAGCTATTCTCTTTCATTTGCAAAATATGGTCCTATAAAATTTATCCTAATATATTTTTCTTGTCGCATTTTTCATATTTGCGAAATACAAGCCAATACAATTTCCCTAGATTTCACATTTGTCAATATTTTATTTGTGGCAATAGTTATACAATTAAATTTTTTTACCTTATCGCATTTGTCATATTTGTTAAATGTGAACAATTTAAAAAGGCTCCACATGTCTTTAGTCTTCTTTATTCATTTTGGTTTCACTGTGAAGTACGATCTAATAGCTTTTGGAAACGCATATATCTATCTATTTTTTGGAAGACTTGCAAAGTGTCAGCGAGTAAAAAAGTGGCACATATATTTGTTTTTTTACGGTTTCATAATTTAGTTCTTTATTTTGCGGGCTTACTAACTTTTATTTATACCACAGGATCTCTAATTTTACCCATTCCACTGGTTTTTTAAGTTTGTGATCTGTGAAGTCTAAGCTAATTAAAAAAATGACACATATTCTTATTTTTAACACATTGCAGACTTTGTTAGACTTACGAAACGCGAACCAATTACTTTTTGACACGTATTCTCATTGTATTTTTCTTTGCAAGTGTCAAGGTTTTAGTATTTTCTTTGAATTTCCAAATTAAATCATGACACTTGTCTTAAACCTTTTATGGACCCAAACTTTATTTAAAGTTTGGTTTATAATTGTTTAAGCCATTAATTTTTTGACAAGTAGCTTTATTGAATTTGTCTTTTCTTTTACATTATGTCATAGTGTGAAATGCAATCCAATTTATTAAAGATGTGTCTATACAGTTCTATCTTTTAATCGCTTGTTAATTTGAATTGTTAGCTACAATACGAAAAATTGAGATAATTAAAAGGTGATACATATATTTTCTTTATCTTTTCGTATTGATACATGTTTGTTTATCTTTTGTTGTAATTTTTTAATCGGTTTCATACTTCAAGAGGCTTAAACTTCAATTTTTTACAACGTCACATCCACCCAAGGATCATTTTTAAAGTGGACACATGAATTTCTTGGTATTTTTCATCTATGCCATATGTAGTCCCCAACCTTGACTATTTTTTAACTTATTTTTAAATATATATCTTTTGTAGCTCATTTTTTTAGCTCACCTAGTCGAGTTGCTAAATAACTCGTCGAGCTACTCTATTGTTTCTCACTATGAGATCATATAGCTCGTCCTTTAGCTTGTTGAGCTTAGTTATGAATGAACTTGCCCAATTCCTGTAACTTGACCCCAAATCTGTTTTGTCAATTTGATCTTAAATCAACCAATTTAATCTTTTTTTACCAAATTTAGATATTTTTGAAAATCTTAGAAACTTTGTTATGATATTAAGATCATAATTAATTGATTAGTTAGATGGTTTTCCTATTAAAATATTATTTAGCTTAAATATGACCTAGCCCTATTAAATTGATCCAAAACTTGACTAATTCAAGCTATTTTTTAATCAAATTTGGGTTGTTTGTTGTCATATAACAATTTAAAAGATATGTAGCTTGTCTTTTTTTCTCTATTTAGCTTTTGTGAGTCTTTTTATTGCTATATCTATCTCCATTTGATGTCTAAGAATAAAAAATGGCTAGTTCTACTTATTTTTCAATGGATAATTCTCTTCTCTTGAATTTAACTAATTATAGCATCTCAAAATTACATTTGAAAGCCTATTTTATGGCTAGAAATCTTTGGGATCTTGTAACTAGTGTTGAAAAATATTTCAGCGGAAGATAACCCTCGTGAAAATATTATGTCCTTTTCTCAAAGATCTCAAGAATCTCTACCTATCTTGTTGGAAAGCATCAATGATGAGTTCTTGATGCATGTAGGCCATTTAGACTCACCTTCAGCTACATTGAAGCAATTAGAGAATATACATGAGTTAAGTAGGTTGTCTAAGATCATTAATCTTATTATAGAGTTGTTTACAACACCCATGAAAGGGGATGAGAAAATTGTAAAGTATCTAGATAAAATTAACAACACTAAAGCTCAACTAGATGGCTGTAACTGTGAGTTGTTTCAATACAATATACTGTAGTTCATAATTCAAATCAACATTCATGAAAAATATAGACATTACATCTTAATTATTAATTCCAAATAGAAAATTGAGAATTATTTATTTGATCTAAAAACATTGGCTTCTTTGTTTCTTCAAGAAGAGAGATTCATGAAGAACTTTGATTCAAAAGCGACTGATTCTCAAGCATAGTTATCTCAAAATCATAAGCCTTCTAGTACTAGAAATTTTAATCCAAATCAGAATTCTAGTATTAATATGTGTAGATACCTGATTTTTTTTCCACAACTGATGGAGATCAAATATTCAGCTCACACTACTTCACCCAAATCATAGGTGACAAATCTTCACAAAAAAAGCTCCACAATCATTCAAAAATTCATTAAACCCTTTCTCTCATGTTATCTACTTTTTCTCAACCTACAACACCTTAATTTCAGATTCAAATCATCCTCAACATCCTTAAATGACTCATCAACTATGTCTCTCAACCTAGCACACACTCAGCTAGTTCATAAAAGCACTCAAAACATACTTTTTATATGCAATTCATATTTCAAACTCAGGCTCAAAATTTTCCCTAAAATTGGTTCGACCAATACATTAAGGAAAAATAAAAAATTCAAAATGCAACAGCTACATATGAACCATATAGGTAGGCCTAGGAAAAAACATCATTTCATGTTCCAAAAATGGCTTAAAACCCCATGGGCACAATCTTATAAATTCCCTAACACGAGTCCCACACTTTTTCATGACCCATGAACCTTTAAATATTAATAAAAAATAATTAAACATTCATATATGGTCTCACATTTAATCATCCGATCAAAATATTTAGTTTACTGGGACCATTAATCTTTGTAATTCTCAAAACAGTTGTTTCTTACAACCTTGAACAACATGAAAAATTCATACTACTAGAAAATAATTCATACTAAATGAAAACATGCCATGATACCACTCAAAATAAATTTCAGAACATGTATAAAACTTATAAGCATGTTAGAATTCATGAAACAAACTCTAGTTCAAATCACAACAAGATTTTCCTTCACCAAATCAACCTACTAAAAAATATGTCTCCAAAGGTTAGTTCACAAAAAAATATGCATGAATTAAATACTTCAAAATAGATTCATTGTATTCCAAATTTATATTCACATTATAGGTGATATGAAGCATCACCCAATCCATCTCATGCTTTAACACATGTCAAACTTGCACAAAAATAGATTGTGTCTTGAACTACAAAAAATATTCCTACTCAAAAAATGCCCTAAAAATCCTATAATTTGACATCATCATGAGAGAAAGAATACACCATTTGAAATCCCTATTAATCCTCTTTCCAACACAACCTTAATCATATATGGAATTAACCTAAAACTCTAGATATGGCCAAAATACTTAAGACTGTTTTTTGAGATCCCAAAACTGCCCTTTGACCAGTCAACCTGTTTGGACCTCAAAACCTCATGAACCTGCAAAAATGAATCTTAATCCTCCATTTTCATTAAAAAAACTCACATTCATCACACAAAATTAATTTTTCATATCACTCCTTTGGACCAACTTATCCAAAACTAAAATTCTTCAAAAACTATTGTTTTTACGTGGGGCACACATATGGTCAGGATTTCCAACACACCATTATAGAAATCCTAAGGATTATAATAAAACATAAAATATTTAAATTTTCACTATTAATAAAAATTGGGTCATAATTCACCTTCTTCTATCAATTGCTCCTAGCTAGGGTTCAACTAGGCGTTTCTACCATCTTACCTTCTTAACATTCATTCATAAAAATCTGATCATAAAATGAACACATTCTTCTTTTGAAACCTTATTAAATCACCTTATAAAAATCCTAGAAATTTACAAGGTCCCATGAAAATCACATGAGTCCAAATGTGCATCTAAAGTTGCATTTCAAGATGGAAATGCATTAGATTTGTACCCTACTTCACCAAAACAATCATACCTTGCAAAATTCACATCACGGGAAAATTAAATTTTATAGAGAGAATAATAACTTATCACTCTAACATATCCAATCATACAAACATCAGTGACATGTACCAATCTCTCTATTTATTTAGACTTACATAAGAAAACATGTTTGATCCTCACTGTAACAAATAGGAGCAATTGAAAGACAATAATAAATGAATATCGAATCTTTGAAACTTTCCCCAAAAAACTTCATTTTACATAATATGGATTATTATATACTTTCATGAGCTCATCTAGCCCCAATGGACTCTATCATACCTCCAAGAAAGCATACATGTCGCCAATAAGCACCTGTAACATGGGGAATCACCTATATTTGTACCACATAACTGTTGTGAGTGCTCAATTACCCTCAGAACCTTCTATGGATAATTTCAACATGCTTCCCAATCATCTAGGAAGCTTACACTGTCAAGCTACACCTCCTAGGCACATGTATGGGCTTGTTAAAGCAATCTTGCATCACTAAATTTCACTGTAACAACTGAACCACATCTGAATCGATAGGTTAGAACCTCATAAATCATTATGGAATCATCCTACAACATCTAATTTTTCATTAATGTTGGTTTGAATCAATGAAAAATCCTATTAGGACTGTATGCCAACAATCTCCCCTTTTTTCATTAATGGAAAACACCTTAAACTTATCCCCATTTTTACATTAATGACAAAGGCTACTATAAGTTACCTATTTCACCATTATCAACTTCAAACCTGCATGATTTGGTTCGAAACATCAATCAAAGGTCTAAAAAAATCCCAATTTCTTCATTTTTTCAAAAAATATGATTCTAGGCATCATTTCAAGCATGTGAATGCCAATCTCCCCCTAGAAAAGGAATCTAAAACATCTTTAAACCATTAGTAATCATGTAAATAACATCTTCATACCTTTCCTATATCCAAGAGTTCATACTTCAACCTCTTAGGCATGCAAGAACATCAAAATTAATCATATACCCTGTTTAGCCTCCATGAATAAACTTTAGCAGTCTTGAAACTAAATTTACATCACCTTATCATGCCAACAATGTTAGAATTCACACATATCCAATAATTACTTACCTTTCTTGGCCAAAGATAAATCATTTATAGGTCTTATTTGAACATTTCAATATAACTCTTAGGTTTTCATACCAAGCATGCTACAACAGTCCCAAAAAAGTCATTTTAGTACAAATTTGACTAATTTCAACATTCTCCTATAGGCAATCAAAGCATTCAATCATCTAAAAACCACTCCCCGTGGGCTAAATGCCTCTTGCACTAGCTAGTAGGAACAATATTGAGTTGTTATACTTTCTCTCATACTTTAATATTTACTTTGCAACTTTGACCATGTTCAAAAGCAACTTTCCAATCTACAACAGTCTTATTTGAATGAGATAAACCAACACATACATTCTCCATATTGATCAAGTATAAAATACCACCATTTATCCTGAAAGGCCCTATCGAATACCATAACCTTTAAGAGTATCACAAAAAGTTACTCCCCTAGATCTTGAAGGCCTGCACGCACCTTTGAACAATTATTTTTGTCATGGTGACACTCAGTCACAGTCAGAGGACAGTCAATAACTTGTCTTTATCAATATTTCCAGCTTGAGTGAAAAACAAGGTCATAAAATTACTAAGAATACATTCATCATTTAGTACATTGAGCAAAACTCACTTCCCCTATCATTTTGAACCATGACTTGCCTTTTACAAGTCACATCACTGTCATAGTCCAATGTTCTACTGACACAGTCACCTCAAAAGAGAGGTAAGAACCATCAATTAGCCCTAGGACTTTGTCATTTCACATCATATACAGTCTCCACTATACCTATACATCATGTAGAACAAACCAAAAATATTGAGGAAGATACATTTCACTCCATTCCCTCAGACGCCATGTAGTACTTAAGCCTGTAGAGAGAAATTTTGGGGAACCAAACTATATTCATCCTTCTAGACCTCAAAAACACCAACTTCATGTATCCTTTCAATACTAATTATGAGAAGGTAACTAAAATATATCTTTCAACCAATAATTCGGCATGTCATAGCTTATTCACTGTGTAATTTTTCTTACCATACCTGTAGGTATCAACTTTATCTATTTGAGCAAATTGACTTCTTCAATAATGTTTATCAGCTGAGATGAATAGAAATTTCATTCCTAAGCATGTTGAGTTCCTTAAAATTCCTCTTGGAATACTATCAAGATGTAAATTTTCTTGATCGAAAACACTCATACCTCTGCAACTATTCAATACTGCCCTTTAGGCTTGTAGGTGTCAATTTGTGAAGTAAAAAATCATTTTTTTAAGCCTTGACAAACATAAGGACCTTCATCATACACAATTTGTGATTGAAACTTTGGAAGACATAAGAATATGAACAATGCATACCTTTCTTCATGAGAATATGTTTTGGATCACTGTTCATACCTTTGTAACTGGGAACGCTACCTTTCTAACTTGTAGAGACTTCATCTCATTTACTGAGCTATAAGAGGATTTATTAAAGACAAGTTATTTTTATTGACAACATTAGATGAATTTATCAAGACCTTTGAAATACTTATAAGTTTCAATAAATATTTTTGACATGTAAGGACATGATAAGAAAAATGTTTTCAATACATGGAATGTAATACTCTATCTCTACCTATAGCATACATTTCTTGATACTAATTATGATGAAATACCAAATAATCCTCTTTGATAAAAATATCATAGAGAGACAAAAATTATATCATTTTTTATACTTATTACTCCATCTAAACATATTTCATGTCATTGTTATCTCCAAATCACAACACCCATCGGTTTTCACAAGTGTCTGTGCTTGAGCTCGCGGTGTGACTAGATAACATGGGTACTATCTCCAAGTTGTGGGAATTTCTACTTGAGATAGACCTCTAGAGAAATTTGGTTCTTTCTCCTAAAGTACCTGCCACAATCTAGTCTAATGCATGATAAACTATCTTTTACTAGTCTAAGTTTCCAAGGGACTAGTCTAAATTTCCCGCTTGTCCTTGTGTGTCTTGGGCTGATTTTCTCCTTGTTACTTGAATCCGGATTTCCTGTCCTCATGCATCCACCTTTGACTGGGCCATGAGGGCCATTAACTACCAACTTCCCCGCATTCAAATTTCCTATTGGTGTTTTGGGTTTTTCAGGTCCATGTGTCTGATTACATATTTATTACAAGGTTATTGGTCACACTGAACGTGCTTGAAAATCATATCATCTTTTGAAGAAGTCGACAGGAGGAATACCATCTGAGGCTCAAATCATCCTAAAAACTGCATGTGTTCTTGTATCTTCTCATTATTGAAGGATATGGATTTACTTGATTAGCCATATTATGCGTTCATAGTAGCCTTGACTCAAATTCCCTCAAGAGTTGTTTCCTGTCTTTTGGCTTGTTCACTAGGTCCTTAGAATTCTAGCCGCGAAATTGGTAGGAAAAAACCTTGTACAACTCACCTTGGTTCTAAAGGTGAGGCTCCATACCAGGCAATGTCACTAAAATTTGAAACTTAGGACTATCATTGTATCATGTTATTTTATTCCCAATGTGGACTATCTTCAGTATTCCAGATTCAATTGATAAAGGCTTGCGCTGACTCCTTGTCATATTTCCTAGACAGCCGATGAAAACGTTAGATGTTATTTTAGGTAAAAGGGGAACCCATAAATCCAAACTTTGGCCTTTAACTAAGGATATGCACCTAGGGACTCTAGATAAATTATGCAAGTTATCAAAATTACCTTGAGGAGTGAAAGGTATGGATACCAATCTAGATCATCTCACAACTTGGTAAGAGTCCTAGCTAAGTAGGGTTTTGACAATTGCAGCGTCATGCATTATTTAAACTAAGAATCCATCCTCTTATGATTATCAATCATTTCTTATAAGGCCTTGAACATACCAAGAGTGGGATCAACATCACCTTCATCATTTATCCACATAGATTATGGGTCAATGAAGGGTACACAATTTCCATACTTCAACATATCATATGGTGTTAATGGATCATCTTCAGATCACTTATAAGATTTTTTTAAATACAGAGTTGATGTGGTGAGAAGTACCCCACTAGGCCCATTTGGAATAGTGAGGTTGCGAATGGTTGCCCCATTTCATCCATATTAGAGGGTGGTTGACTAACTAAGACATATCCTTCTTACATTTAGATGATTTGACCAGTAGTGGATGATTATTGTTGGTTAACATTTTTTCAATGAGATAAAGAATAACCATTGGTAGGATCATAGTTGGAGACCTTCATCTTTGCTAATATGAGAACCCTATTTTTTGCAAATTTTACTATAACAGTTTCTTAGCCACTATCTTCTAAGTTGTTCGGAGATGAAATCAAGAAGGATTCTTGCTACGAATGTCTTCTAACATCTGCCTTCAAGATAACTTGGAGAACCTGATAGAGGACATTTTTGAATCTCTAGAGGATGGTCAAAAGACATCCAATATTTTTTTTCTTACATCCTCACCCTCAAGAAGATAGGACTAAGACCATTACATGGGTAGAAGGATTCTTAGGCACATAATTCTCTTATGATATAGGAAGTCCTGTTCCTTTACACACATTATGGAAACTTAGTTTCATATATCGTATGTTTATGGACCACTTGTTGGCACAATAGAGTTAGAGGTCCTAAGTTTCAGACACTTTGTGATGTATGTATTGATCTAACTGATTAAAGGTGTGACATATAAAGGCTAGTGATCATAAAATCAGCCCCCTAAAAATGTCCACACACCAGGGTCTGAAGGTGTCTTTGAAGAAGCATATAGTTAAGATAGAAAGGATAACAAATGTAGAGAGTTCATTACATAGGGGACAAACGTATCTTAAAACAGGTGATAAAAAAATAGTACAGAGTTTCCCATTGAATGACTTGCAGTGTCATATACATAGTAGGTTTTAGATAATTTTATATGGATTTTTGGTTTTTTACATATCACATGACTCAAAATGAAGACTATGGGTTGTTTTAACAAAGTCCACTCGATACCTCAAGGTTTGAAATATTTATGTTGATTTCACCAGAGAATTTATTTAGTCCAAAATGTGTCTCGACAACATGTACATTCTTACTTCATCCGTTCAATTAGGGTACACCTTCAAGGAATCATACGTAGAGGTACACATGATCAATGAAGACGTAACATATATGGAGGCATACCTAAATAGGATATAGAAAGCCTTCTAGGTCACATATCTATAGGGAAGTCCATCTCCTGTCTCATGCTCTGATTTCTGAACTACAAGGGTCTTCTCAAGGCTCGTGAATTGTCTTTGATGAGAAAACATTGATAATTGTAGTTGGGTGTAGAGAGGTATAAATAAACAAATAAGTATAACCTAAGCATGCAATAAATAAAATGAAAGTTAATTCTCATTGGATCTATATTTTATCATTCAGTACTAAGATAGCTAGTTTTAAAGTAAAACATAATCTTGCCACATGACCAAGTTTCATAATACACCAGTGGAAAAAGAGATGAAATAATTCCTTTGAAAACCTTCACTTAAACTAGGTATATTATGCAGAACAATGCCTACTTGTGTCCCCTATAGGGTGCATTTCAATTGCATGCATACTATCTCATCTTAAGAAGAATTCACAAAGACATATAGTCACTCCATTAGGGTGATAATCTAGGAGAAGACCATTCATGTCTTAGACTTACTATAAGATGACTTAATAGTTACCAAAACTCATTACTATGTAAAAGGGGTAGTCAAGTACATGTTATCCAAAATTCACCCCTCAAGGTAATTTTGATAACATGCATCAAATTCTTTAGTCCCAAGCAATTATATTGATTCAAGGCAAAAAATATTGTTTCTACGGTCCCCTCGGCTTCTTTCTAACTCTCTTGTCCAAGAAGAAAACCCAGCAAGTTTTAAAAATGTGAAAAAATTGCAGAAGGCCAAGCTTGGTGCCAGGAAATATCATGAGAAAATCGGCTAAGTCTTAGTCCTAGCAACGGTCCTTGGGACATGTTGGGACGCCTGGACGCATGAATCGGCCAAAAGGCTGCCAGGCGGTTTGTAGCAGCATTTGGGACAGTTCGGCACAAAGGTACGAGCAGGGACGCGAAAAAGGCGAACCGGCCGAAAAGTGGAAAAAATCGACTAAGTACTGTTTTCATGCGTAGTTTGGGGACAAGCCGGGCCAAAGGTACATGCGAAAGACGTGGATCGAACCGGATTGGCGCAAGTCAATCCATTTCGGATAGTTTGGAGACATTTGTCCCAGGCAGTCCGGGACAGATATGCGACAAAAGTACGCAGAGGACGTGAACCGAACCGGTTCGAGCTGAAACAGAGGAATTGTCAAGTACTGGGACATTTGGGCCAAAAGTACGTAGAGGACGCGAAAAGCCGAAAGAGCCGAGAGCGAATGGAATCTCGCCACGTGTCTTCACCGCAAACATGAACAAGGGAGCTTTCGAATCGGCCGATAGCAGTAGATTTTCATCTTGGACATCTGGGCCAAAGGTACGCGTGGGACGCGAGGGACACGAAAAGCTGATGCGGCCAACAGGCAAAGAAGAAAAGTCAACGTTTAATCCATGAAACTTCAAACAGCCATAACTTTTGACTTCGAGCTCTGATTTTCATAAAATTAGACTTTCTGGAATGAGCATGACATCCTCTACGCCACAAAAAATGGATTTATTATTTTTAATGAGGGTAGATATATTTAAATAAAATAAAAATATTCGGCTCCAGTCAGTTAATGCTCATTCCCGTCAAATGACAGAAAATGCCTGCCAGATCCAAAATAGCTGCCCGCACTCAGAAGGCCATAACTTTTGCATTTCTTAACAAAATCACACACAATTGGTACCGTTGGAATCGTGGCTTTGATCCCGACGCAAAAAAATCAATAAATTTCTAGAGTTGGTTTTGAGATATTGATGGATATTGTTTAAGAAAACGTGGCCGAGTTCATAACAGTATGTTTCATTTGGTGGTTGGGAGTGCAATTAAGAGGCATGGTCATCATTATTTCTCTGGCTGCAGCACCTGGGATATTATGGGGATCCTTTTTCAAGTAATGTAAAATTATTTTTCTCCATTTAATGCCTCCTACAGGTGGTTGAAGGATAGATTTCGGGATTTCCATTTTCCCTTCTCTTTTCCTTCTCATTTTTTCTATAAATTAGAGTGTTGGGCTCATTGTAAAAGAGAGGGAGTCCTTTCAGATAGAAAAGCTCTGTAAAAATTTCTTTGTGAAGCTAATGTAATGCAGGCCCTTGTAGTGGACTCCTTGCATGGTGATCCAGGCCCTTATCCTGTAATAGATTGAACTGTGCATATCATGAAGCAATAAAATATCAGTTTGTGGATATATCTTCCCCTGGTGTGTTTTATTTCATTCTTCTTGCCCCTTTAATATTTCTACAAGAATATTGTGTCTATTATTGTGTTCTTGCAGGGATCCATTATCATTGTGTGTGCTTGGAATATCGTTGTGAATGCATTTTGCTATATTATGGAGAACTGTCATCACCTCTTCTAGTGTGCACTTTGCCTCTGTATTTCACGCATTTGGAGACTACTCTCACACCCTCCTTTTCTGGTGTATCACCGCTTTAGTGTAGGATTTCATTTTATGCATTCTCTCTCTTTGGTCCCTTGGAAATTTAGATTAGGATAGTTAGTTTCCCCTTCATTAGAGTAGATTGTGCTAGGTATTTTAGGAGCAAGAACCAGCTTTCTCTGGAGGTCTATCTCAAGCAGCAAGTCCCAGAACTTAGAGATAGTACCCGTGTTATCCAATCACACTGTGAGTTCATGTATATGCACTTGTATAAACATAGGGGTGATGTGATTTGGTGATAATAGTAACCATTGAAAGTAATTTCATACCTTGAATCTTAGGTCTGTCTAATGATCCTTGTTCTTTCATTATTCTTGATAGGAGTCACCTTGTTTTCATCTTCCACAGTGAGTTTATTTGATTCCTTGATCATCACACAAGATTCTAGTTAACCTTATTTGTATTTAGACTCTTGTTTGAGGCTCAAACAAATCCTATGATTTATAGCCCTTTGTTTACTAAGTAGGCCATCGAGATATTTAGTACTATTTTCAAAATTTTGCAAGGATGTATTCTTTTTACTGATTTCTAGCAGCTCATCCCCTAAAAATTCTATGTTTTGTTCATACTTGGTGAATATATTCTCCTTATCCTCTAGATTCAAGACAAGAAAATTTACCTTGTCTTCCAGTACTATGTTTGCTTCAATTAGCTTAGTGGAGTCAATCTCATATTACACATCCATCTTAAGAAACTTATGCTCATATTCCTTAATCTACAAGGGTAGATTTTGATTTCAGATTTCTCAAGTTCCCCTTTTATATTTTCTTGACTTCCTATGTTTTCTTCACAATCTTTACCAAAAATGTTACCATAACAAGAAATGAAATCACTAAAAAGAGAGGAACCATCACCTAAATATCTCATCACTTCTTTAGTCATGAATAGATCTTCATTACCTAAGCTTTCATACTCATTTTCAGATTCATAATCGGATACACCACTTCTAACATCTAAAACATCATCATCTTGATTTGAATAAAATGTTATTTTCTCTCTTTTGTATTTAGGCTTATTAAAAATTTTCTTAACTGTTCCAATCTTTTAATTCTTCTTCTTGGATTATTCTTTTTTTCCTTCATCATCATCATTTTATTTCTCATGCCTAGGAGGAAACTTAGTAGTAAAACAACCTACTCCTCCACAATGAAATCATTTTAATGGAATTTTATCTGTATACTTACCAGAACATAGCTTCATTCTTCTAGTCAACAAAGAAAATTGATCTTCATCTTCAATTTTTAGAGTGGTGTCAACCTCCTTTTATTTTGACTTCATTTCATATTTGAAAGTAATCTCATTATTAGGTTATTTTTAATCACCTATTCTCATCTCATAAGCAATCAAAGTACCATGTAACTCATCTATGTTAAGCTTAGTAGATTCTTCTATAGCTGAAACTTTAGATTCAAACTTGGGAGTCAAATATCTTAGCACCTTTTCAATAATAACTTCCTATTTTAGATATTATCATAACCTTTTCATATTTCTGATTATCTTATTAACTATAATGAAACAAGATAAAATGTTCTCATCATCATTCATCTTAAGAGATTCAAACTCATTTCTAAATTTTTTGATATTAGAAATTTTTACCTTTGAGACTCCTTCATAGAGTACTTGAATTTTGTCCCATTCCTCCTTTGCATTATTGAAATGTATCACCTTTCCCATTTTATATTTCCCAACTCCACCTAAGATAGCATAGAATGCCTTTGATTTGTTGGTTTAGTCCCTCTTGTCCTCATTAGTAAGTGTAGAGCAAGTAGAACCATTATAACCTCCTTCAATTTGGTTCCAAATAGCATACCCTAGAGCCATGATATACGCTTCATTATCGATATCCAAAAGGTATAATTCACACCATAAATATTGGTATCTTTCCAACCACATTGTTGCCTACCATTTTTTGCTTTAAGGATGTCCTTTCAAGTTGAAAAACTTCTATAGAAGGACCGACTCTGATACAATTTGTCAGAAGCACAATGGAATGAGAGGGGACTTAAATTAGTCCTTATAAAAAATTTCAAATGAAACTTCAGATCTTAAACTCAAATTATAATATTCAAATAACCACAATAACAACTTATTCAACTTTTAATGTGTGCAAACCATAAACCATCAAAATGCATGAAACCATGAAGACACAATAACACTATAAGACCACAAGTTTGAAGTTGGAAATACTCAAGGTGAATAAAACCCACTGATAAAATATACTATATTTACATGTTTCACATTTAGTGAGTCACCAACCCTACAAGGAGAAGCAACCGCTAGTTTAGTAGAGCACCAACTGTACAAGGAGCACTAACCCCTATTTTAGTTATGCACAAACTGCACAAGGAGGCTAAAACCCCCCAAGATGATTAATAAGCCACTAAATCACCCTATGACTATAACAAATTATGGAGATAAAATATTCAGCTTCGACTCCTTCACTCAAACCTTAGGTGACAAATATTCACAAAACAAGCTCCAAAATCACTAAAAAAATCATCAAACCCATTCTCTCATGTTCTCTATTTTTTCTCAACCTTCAACACACATTCTTAAGATTCAAATAATCCTCACCAACCTGTAATTACTACTCACCTATGTCACTCCACCTTGCACAAACTCAACTAGTTTATAAATGCACTAAAAGCATGATTTTTATATGTAATTCATATTTCAAACTTATGCCCAAATTTTTCCGTCCAATTGGTTCCACCAATACATAAAGTAAACATTAAAAATACAAAAAAAAAGCTACATATGACCCACATAGGTCGTCCTATCCAAAAACATAATTTCATGTGCCAAAAATGGCTCAAAACCCCATGGGAACAATCATAAAGATGCCCTTATCTGAGTCCCATAATTTTTAGTTGCAAATTAACCTTTAAATATGAGTAATAAATCATTAAAAATTAATAAATAGTCACAAATTTAATCAACCAATTATAATATATCTTTTACTGGACCCATTAATCTTTATAATTCTCAAAACAGTTGTTTCTTGCACCCTTGAACACCCTGGAAATATTACCACCAAATAATTCATAATGAATTAAAAAATGACATGCGACCACTAAAAATAAATTTAATAACCTTTATAACACTTCTAATAATGTTATAAGACATTAAACAACATCTACTTCAAACCAAAACAAGATTTGCCTTCACAAAATCAACTTGCCAAAAACTTTGTCTCCAAAGGTTAGCTCATAAAAATAAATATACATGCGTTAAATAATTTAAAATATATTAATTTGATGTAAATTGTATCCCTTTTCATATTACAGGTTATAGTAAGCATCACAAAATCCATCTCATGCTTGAACAACTATCAAACTTGTACAAAAATAGATGATGTCTTGAACTGAAAAAAATATTCATGCTCAAACAATGCCCTAGAAACCTTGTCATTTGATCTCATCATGAGAAAATAAATATACCAATGTAAATACATATTAATCCTCTTTCCAACTCAAATTTAATCATCCAAGGAATCATCTAGTAACACAAGATATGGCAAAAATGCTGAAAACTACGTTTTGAGATCCCAAAGTGCCCTTTGACTAGGCAACCTGTTTGGACCTCAAAACCTAATAAAAATGCATAAAATTGATATGAAACGTCCATGATCATAAATAAAAACTCATATTAATCAGACAACATCAATTTTTCACATCACTCCTTTGGACCAACTTATCCCAAACTGAAATTCTTCACAAACTATTGTCTCTAGGCAGGGCCCACATATGGTCAAGATCTAAAACATAACTTTTTGGAAATCGTGAGGATTTTATTGAAACATAAAATCATAAATATTTCACTATCAATAAAAACTAGATCATAATTCACCTTCTTCTGACAACTTCTCCTAGCTAGGGTTCAACCAGGGTTTTGACCTTCTTACTTTCTTAACATTCGCTCATAAAAATGTGACAATCAAATGACCTAATTATTATTATAAAACATTCTTAACTCACCTTAGAAACATCCCTAAAATCCACAAGGTACCATGCAAATCACGTGATTCAAAAACAGCATTTGAAGTTACATTTCGAGAAGGAAATGCACTACATTTTGACTTTGCTTCACCAAATCAATCATAACATGCAAAATTCACATCATGGGAACCTGAATTTTTTTAATAGCATCATAACTCATACCTCAAACATATCAAATCATAATAACATCAATATCATGGCCCAATATTTCTAGTCACTGAGAGTTACATAAAAAAACAAGTTTGATCCTCATCGTAACAACTAGGATTAACTAGGAGAGTGCAATAAATGAATATGGAATCTCTAAAATTACCAAAACATACCTCATATTCCATAATACAACTTATTATATTCTTCTACAAGCTCATCTAACCCTAATGCACTTTTTCACACCCCAAAGCAAGCATACCTGCTCCCAATGAGCATTTGTAACATGGTTAATCACATGTACCTATACCATATCACTATTGTGAGTGCTTAAGAACCATGAAAAATATATTTGAATCATGAAAATATGCTTCCGAATCATCTAATAATATCATACTGTCAAGATAAACCTCTTAGAAACCTATATGGGCTTGCTAAATCAAGCTTGCATTACTGAATCTCAATGTAATAGTTGAACAACACCTGAATAAATATGTTAGCACCACATTCATCATCATGGTATCATACTACAACATACACTTTTTTTATTAATGTGGTTTTTCATCAATTAAAAAACCTATTAGATCTACATGCCAACAGGAAGTTAATATTTGCATGCACACATCTATTTTTATTATTTATATCTCGTTATTGCTTTCTATCATGTGTGTCTTATGAAAGAGCCAACTCGGGCATGATTCTACAAAAAAACACATACAGAAATACATGGAATCTGAAATTTATTGCAATGCCTTCATCATATGTTCACTCACTTGGATGATCTTTCGAGCCAATATGAATCCCCATTCGCATCTCTGTTTCTTTACGATTTGATGTGTTTCAGGGTTTTGTACGTAGTATATTCATTCCAAGTTGTTAGTGATATTTGTAGACTAGGTATAACATACCTATGATATATATCGAAGCATTGTGATAAATCAACAACCTCGTGAAGATCATTTTCTGAGATCCTCTACACACTTTAACACCGAGAGAGGGATTCTAGTCCTCGAGTGCCACAATGCTGCTACGGGCACCCTAGTCCCATTTCCTCCTATACTTCTTAATTTTTATTTCTTCGTCTATGACCTACCGTATTCCAGTTTTACTAGTATTCCACCTTTGCAAACTGTCTGGAATATTGTGAAATTAGCTAAGTATTCTAACTCTTCATTACACTTAGGTTTTCAATTTATATTATTTATTTCTTATGTCACTTCATGTAATTTATTGTTTAATCTATCACTGTGACTATGAAATATACCATTAGGGTTTAACATACCTGGCATAATTTTTTTAAATAATTTTCGAACCCATCCATTTCTACACTACCTTTCTAATAATTATCAAATTCTTACTCATTCTTATGAATCCATGTATCGATCTTCTTATCCTATTTTTTTGCACCAAATATTTATAACATTGTTACTTATACTTATAATTTTATGTAAGCTCGAAATTAGTATCCTTTTCACTTCATTATTCCTATATAGGATCTAATTATCAATGTCGTTACAACTTTCCTAACTCACCCTCCTATCGCTCCACCGGTTTCTATTCCACCACCTATTACTCCTACAATTACTATAACTACCAGTGAGGGGTATGACATTGTTGAACAAATTTTTAATGTACCATCAAAAATATTGGTTTGTGATCTCTTAATAAATACACCTAAATATCGTAATACATTTGAGGCCACCCTTCATTCTATACACATTGAGAGTGTTAATTCCTCGGTTTATTTCACACAACTTATTTAATATCTCAAAAATATAAATAAAAATACTGCATGCTATATCATTTAATGATTAGGACATACCTACATCTATTATTGATGTCCCATGTGTTCAACTATTTATCACTATTCTTATCTAAAAATATTTGTTGCAAGTGAGTTCTCATTCGCAATGGATCTGATATAAATCTATGTGATCATTCTCTTCTTAAGAAGATTCATATTCCCGATAATCTAATTGCTAATAACTTTACTCTCATTCAAGGCTATGATTCTGCTACTAGCACATGTTTTTGTAATGTCACTCCACCCATCTAATTTGGCCCTAATATTGTACGTACATTGTTCTTTATTCTTAATGCCTTATTCAAATTTAATCTCTTACTAGGTAGACCATATATTCATGACATGCATGCAATACCTTCTAAATTTATTTGGTGTGTCCAATTCTTGCACGATGGTTACGAGAGTATAATTGTTCTATTTTTATATCTGTTCAAGGATTATCTCATAAATCCTGCTACTACTATTGCTATCCCTCCATGACATCCTATCCCATTCCAAAGTGTTGATACATATGATGTTTTATAGCACATTTATCCACTATCTTGATCCATATCTATAATCGTAACGTCCATTGCTACTCATACTACTAATATTATATCACCAACTCAAGATACCACTACCGCCACTATTGTTACATCTTCCATAGAGGCTATCACTACTAAAATTGGCCCTACATCTAGCACTATAAAGGATCTAGTTATCATACAAGATAACGTCAACACTGATGACTTTGATGATGAGGTTGATACTATCAAGATTACTAATGATAAATTCTGTAGTCTTAACTTTACTCCTATTGACATTGATGAATCATATTTTGATGTTACTTTTGTTCAGTTTTCCCTAGTGAATATCAATTTTAAAAACCTCCCCCTATTACTAATGTTATGGTTGTTTATCGATGGCATGTTTATATATTGGACATCATTCTACCTTCATTATATTCTCATGAGCAACCTGCACTAACATGTTCTCCTTTCACATGCACTCTTTATATGAATAATTCTTTTTGGCACCATATTGTAATTGATCCTAGTTTATTAGGTATTGTATACATGCATGGTGGCTTATATCTATTAGGATTCACAATGAATTATCTTATTCCTCCACCTCATTCTCCTAATCTATACCATTGATGTATCACATCATTTTTTCTTATGGTATTCATATATTCCATCTTTCAGTCTTTCTTTCACGTAGTTCTTGTGCTTCTCCACTCACATGTGGGTAGTCCTAGCTTGACTACATTGGTGGCACTCTATATCTTTATCATATTCATATCTCATTCCCTATTTATTTTTTCCCTATTTTTATTTGAAATGAATCACTTCGTAGCTATTCTCCAAATATTTCCAACTAGTATGCACATAGTTATTCACAACCACCTATCACTGATGAAGAGTATGCTATGGGCATGGGAAATTCATGTCACAATGGCTCCTTATATGATCTGCCTCATTCTTTTTCTTACCAAGTCTCAAATGTTACTTAATTTGGTTTTTATCTTCACGATGATGACCTCTTAGATGATGTAACTTGATTCATTTCATACTTATACAATTTGGAGGAATCATGTTTATTTTTTTCCACCCTTATAACTTCATTAAGATATTGCCATTTATATCCTACCACTTCATACTTTGCATGTATTCTTTCTTCTTCTTCATATACAGCTTGATACACTACTTGTATCGCTATTTCCCTATGACACATTCTTATGTTAAGTTTCACACTTGACTGTTGAGGTTGTACTACATACATGAACCTCACACACTGTGCTTCTAAAACACCTTTTTCTGACATCTACTATTATAGACCAGACCTATTTTTCATTTTCTACACCTTTTTTCCAAGTGCTAATACATATGCTACACATCGTTACACTCAGTACATTATAAGAACATATTTCTAGCACCTTCTATTCGTGCATCATACTATTCTATTCTATAATAAATGTTGTACGATTGTATCTTTCTATCATACAACACTAAATGAAAACATATTGTACTTGCATGGTTCATACTCGTTTGTTGATGGTCTATATCTGAATTTAACCCAACTGAATCACATCATTTTTCATCTAGCATGTTGTATATCAATCATATATATTTCTATATATCTTAATAAAATATTCTACATTTTAAGGATCAATATTTATTGCACCGCATTCACACCTTTCTATGATCAATTATTCTAATGTATCATTCAATATTCTAATATTACACATCACATGACACCATTATACAATACATGCTCCGCATTATATTGATCAAATATTTGTAGTACACACTTGATTGAAACCCTTTCTTGATGATGCAATCTTGTTCTATGGTTCATTCTTGATTTTTAAGGGGTCATTTATAATGAAACCTTATCTCACTCATGTATACATGCACACTCAGGGGACATGATGCTTCTATCACACTCACACTTCGTATCATTCCCTCACATAGATTCACATCATACTGCATATCTCTGTTGGACATTATTCTTAATTTATTATACTCATATGTTACAATTTACTTACTATGTTAGATTGATACATTATATGTCATCATATTTTCTTTATAAAGCATGGATGTTTGGCATTTTACCTTTTAACAAGTCCATAACAGGCTCTTGAGGAGCATCCTCTTTGTACACATTAAATTTTTATTGTTTCATTCTATTTACTTCTTATTTGATTTTACACTAATATTATTAATCATACACACTTTGACATACTTTATATCTTTGTAACATGCTAACGGTGCTTCATGTGTAGATTTTTCCTTGCAGGAACTATTATTCAACCATATTTGTGTAATAATTTGCTTACAATTGCTTTATTATTTGCTACTATATGGAATTATTGTTGTATTTTCCCTATGTCTCTCTTGTTCACTTCTTTTATGCTTTTGGAAACATTCAGCCCAAATTTTATTTGATTTTATGAGTGATTTCCCATGTTTGCAACCCATTTTCATTGTCTACATTGTCTTCTTGTTTGTTTATTAAATTTTTTCTATATGATGTTTAATGGTTTGCACTAACACTTATCCTTCAACATGCACTCTTTATAGAAGAATTCTTTTTGGCACATATTGTTAATTGATCCTAGTTTATTAGGATTGCTACATGCATGGTGGCTTAGATCTATTAGGCTTCACAATGAATTATCTTATTCCTCCACTCATTCTCCTCATCTATACCATGATGTATAACATCATTTTTTTCTTATGGTATTATATATTCCATCTTCAGTCTTTCTTTACGAGTCTTGTGCTTCCCACTCACATGTGGAGTCCTAGCTTGACTACATTGGTGGCACTATATATCTTTATCATCTTCATATCTCATCTCCTATTATTTTTTCCCTATTTTATTTGAAATGAATACTCGTAGGCTATTCTCCAAATATTCCAAATAGTCTGAACAAGGTATCAAAACCACCTATCACTGATGAAGAGTATGCTTTTATGCGCATGCGGAAATTCATGTCCACAATGGCTCCTTATATTGATCTGCCCATTCTTTTTCTACAAGTCTCAAATGTTACTTTAATTTGGTTTTTATCTTCACGATGTGATGACCTCTTAGTGATGTTAACTTATTCATTCATACTTATACCAATTTGGAGGAATCATGTTTTTTTTCCACCTTATAACTTCTTAAGATATTGCCATTTATATCCTATCCACTTCTTACTTGCATGTATTCTTTCTTCTTCTTCATATACAGCTTGATTACATAACTTGATATCGTTTAGTTCCCATGACACATTCTTATGTAAGTTTCACACTTGAGTGAGGTTCGTACTACATACATGACCCTCAAACACTGTGCTTCTAAAACTTTTTCTGACATTCTACTATATAGACCGACCTCTTTTCATTTTTCTACACTTTTTTCCAAGAGTGCTAATTACATATGCTAACACGTTACACGCAGTACATTATAAGACCATATTCTAGCACCTTCTATCGTTGCCATCATACTATTCTCTTCTCTAATAAATGTTGTACGATTGTATCTTTCTATCAACAACACTAAATGAAACTATTGTACTTGCATGTTCATACTCGGTTGTTGATGGTCTATATCTGAAGTTAACTCAACTGAATCACATCATTTTCATCTAGCATGTTGTACAATCATATATATTTCTATCATCTTATACAAATAATTATACATTTTAAGGATCAATATTTATTGCACCGCATTCACACCTTTGTGTGATCAATTATTCTAATGTATCATTCAATCTTCTAATATTACACATCACATGACACCATTATACAATACATGCTCCGCATTATATTGATCGAATATTTCTAGTACACACTTCATTGAAACCCTTTCCTGATGACGCAATCTTGTTCTATGGTTCATTCTTGACTTTTGAGGGGTCATTTATAAATGAAACTTATCTCACTCATGTATACATGCACACTCAGGGGACATGATGCTTCTATCACACTCACACTTCATATCATTCCCTCACACACATTCACATCATACTGCATACCTCTGTTGGACATTATTCTTAATTTATTATACTCATATGTTACAATTTACTCACTATGTTAGATTGATACATTATATGTCATCATATTTTCTTTATAAACATGGATGTTTGGCATTGTACCTTTTAACAATCCCATAACAGGCTCTTGAGGGAATCCTCTTTTGTACACATTACAAGTGTTATTGTTTCATTCTATATTACTTCTTATTTGATTTTACACTAATATTATTAATCATACACACTTTTGACATACTTTATATCTTTGTAACATGCTAACGGGTGCTTCATGTGTAGATTTTTCCTTGCAGGAACTATTTTCAACCATATTTGTGTAATAATTTGCTTACAATTGCTTTATTTATTTGCTACTATATGGAATTATTTGTTGTATTTTCCCTATGTCTCTCTTGTTCACTTCTTTTATGCTTTTGGAAACTTCAGCCCAAATTTTATTTTGATTTTATGAGTGATTTCCCATGTTTGCAACCCATTTTTCATTGTCTACATTGTCTTCTTGTTTGTTTTCTTAAATTCTTTTCTATATGCATGTTTAATTTGTTTGCACTAACACTTATTTCCAAGCCATTATTTTCATGTTCCTTAGCTTTTACCAAGAACATTCCCTCCTACATACTGGTATCATTTCAATATGGCGTCCTCATGCTGGATGCATCCTCCTAGAAACGTTGCATGCACCCCAAATGAGGGGGTATCTATTGGGTGAATCAATCACCTAATCCAAAAGTCTACAGTCACCGTTCAACATAGTTTAGAACAAAGTCAATAAATTTTGTAGTCTTAGTCAAGGCTCATAATTAGACTTTGGTCCTTATTCCATCACAAACACTACCTCCCATATTCAAAAATTGGGTGCCTAGGCACTTCTATACCTTCTTGGGTTCATAAGACCAAGGGGAAGATAATTTTTTTTTATCAAATGAGCACGATTGTGAAAAATTAACATAATAGTTAGGACAATACATGATAAGTACTCCAAGAATCAATATAAAGTTTATCTTCCTTTTAGTTTAGACCTAATTTGATGGAAATGGATAGAACTTGAGTAAGATAGGATCACACCATTTGCAGTGGTGTATAAATTTATGGAATCCTTAAAAGGATGGACAATAAAACTAGACCTATCTCAATATAGTTTTTCTATCGCGGTGTGAGATCACCCAAAAAAACTCACAATTGGTGTTAGATCACCCAAAAAATGCATTCTTCTACAACATTTTAAGGATCCTTTCTATCTCTTTCACTCATCACGAATCAGGTGCGCATGTTCCTTTTTCTATTGTTTAGAATTTTTCACACTTTTTAAATGCATTTCATACATTTGTATCAAAACTTTTTGATATAAACTTATTTGAATACTTTTCGGTTCTTCTCTTTTGTAAGTCTATCCTTATGAGAATTTGTATTCATATCAATCACACTTCAACAATGACAATAAAAAAGGTACAATGTGACATCTACACATATGATTTCACACCTAGGGTAATCATCACTTATTAATTCCTCTTCTCTATCTTCCATGCTTTTCTTGTCTCTCACCATGCTCTTCATCATCAATCTACATGGTTATCAGGTATACAACTCTATCTACTTTATGTTACCAAGTTTTCGCACAACAACATAAAGTGGGGGAAAATGTAGACACTAAATCACACAATTTGTTACATTTCTAGGTCTTAATCATATGCATTACATTCATATGTTTCCTTAAGGACAAAAGTACTAATTTATCACTATATTTGGCCACTTATCTTCCATTTTAGTCTCCTTCTTGGCCTTGCACATATTACTGCCTAGTTTGATGTTTGATACTTCACCTTTTATTGCTTTTGAAACTAGGGCCCAATAAGGACGCCATTCCTAAGACACTTTTGTCCCTTCTGGGCATTGTATACCTCTTTATATCTCTCTTTCTTATTTTGGATCTTTTCTAGATTTTGGGCTTCCTTATCTCTTAATGGTTGAAATTTTAGTGATCAATTAAGAAATTCAATTAAGGGAATCATACAAATACAATTTTATCAGATTAAATTAAATGACCAAGCTCTAAGAATCTACTATTAAACCACGTAAGGTTGCATGCACAAGCATCTAAATAAAATCATTGCATTCATCTAGTACCATCCAAGGGAAAATTGATTCTTAATTTACATACACGGATCGGAGGGGAAGATAATTTTTCCATGCACACATCTATTTACATATTTAACATGCAGTTATTGCTGCCAACAATGTGTGTCACGCAAAAGAGCCACCTAGGTTTAGGATTCTGCACAAACACACAAACAAATTACATGGAGTCTTGAATGTAGTTCAGTTCCTAGATTGTAAGTTCACTCAGTTAGGTGACCATTGGGGTCAGTCTTACTCTCCATTTACATATTTTTCTTTTTAGGATTTAATGTGTTTTGGGGATTTGTATCTTAATTACAAGTTATCATCAACATTTTCACACTTCGTGTGATATACTAGTGAGTTACAATGAAGCATTACAAAAATTCAATAACCCTACAAAAATAATTTTAGTATCTCCTCTACTAGATCCAGTGCCCAGAGAGGGATTTTAGTACCCAAGCGACACAATAATGATCCACACACCATGGTCAAGATTAATCCTTAATTTTTGCATTTTTTTGGGTTCATTTATGACCTCCCGTGTTATAGTTTTACTAGTCTTCAACCTTTGCACACTGTCAAGAGTATTGTTATTTCAGCACTGTATTCCAACTCTTCATTGGACTTACGGTTTCAATGCATATTTCTTATTACTTGTGTCACTTCATGTAATTTACTTTTTTATCTTTCCATGTCACTCTGAAATATCTTGTTAGGGTTTAACATGCCTTACTTATATGTATCTATATCATGTCTATATATACATATATATGTGTGTGTACGATCATATATATATATAGTAGTGTGTGTGTGTGTGTTTATGTGATAACATAAACACACATCATTATCATAATTTTATACATTATAATTGTAGACACCTATAATTTACTGTACATGATCTTATTACTAAGATCATACTAACTATCCTAGTCTCAGTCAATTTGCTAAACTATGATAGTAAATCACCCTTTTTAACCTCTTCAAAACACCCTAAACTTGTTAATCTCTCTCTAACCAGCTTCTCTAAGCTTGTTTTCCCATTAGTTAACCTTGTTTAGGTTAATTAACCCTCTTATTGAATTTCTAATGATAGCTTGAATTTCTAAACAAATATATCACCTTTCCAAATAACCACTTAGCTTTTTAAATCCAGTTCACACCTCCTAATGTGCTTTTCTAAAAATCACCTTTTTCGCTCCTTTTTAGTCCCACATGCATCAAAAACACCTTTCTCTCCAAACCAAAAACTATAAATAGAAGGGTACCGCTCCCAAAGTTTCCTAAGAACTCTATCTCTCTCTCATATCATTTCTAAATTAGGTTATGCTTTATTCTCTTTAGAGTCATTTCATATCATATTTGATTTATTTACTTGTATTTGATAAATCCTTTCAAATATTTAGGTAGATGGAAGAAGCCATTAATGGTGAGAACTCGTTCTTAAGATTTTGAAACATCAATGAACACATAATTGATTGCTAGAGATTTAATAGGTTCATTTTATAGATAGTTTTCATGGAGTAGAGAACTGATATAGTCATGTTTAGAGGTTGATTGTTTGTTTCAAGATTAATGTATGCATGCAAATAGATAGCTCTTGCTTAGCACTAATATGATAGTCATTTCAGTTTTTTCTCTCAAATATTTTTAGGTTTCTTTATATATTCCTACCCTATGCTCATAGCTTTAACAAAATTTTCATTGTAGACATTTGGCATGCTCAGTGGGACACTCACCATTTTCCGCTAGGATCATTTTTCAAGATTTTTAAGTCCACTTTCACGTGTTCTAGGTGAAAGAGCTTGTTATTTATTTTATTTAATTTTTTAATTGAGCTAAATCATCCTTTTTCATGTATATTTTATGGGTTTCAATTTGAAATAGCTTTCTTTGAATAACAACTAACTTTTCTGATTTTTGAAAATTTTCATTTCCGTGACTTTTCAAGTGTTTCAAGGGGTACGCGTAATTGTTCTAGAGGGGAACATCTTTGTAGAAAACCTAGCACATGCATCAAACTAACCACACATCCATCTGGTTGTATTTTTTTTTACAGTTCATTTACATCAGAACATGTACCTATCAAACCATAGGCGTCTTCATTAACTGTCAGGAAAACTCATTCCTCTAGACGTGTTGGTGTTTTTTGGCATAATGTGTGTATTTTTATTCTAGATTGCAGGCATATTCGCCAGACCATAGTCATTTTTGTTTCCTTTTAGGTGTACCCATTCCTCTAGACGTGCTAGTGTATCTTAACATACTGTGTTGATTTCCATTTTTACTTTCAAACGTATCCGTCAAACTGATGGCATCTCTATTGAAACCCAAGCACACATGTCTATTAGGACTATGTAGGTGATATACCCCACTTTCAATATTGGGTGCAACTCATCCATGTTGGCTAGGGCACGTATCCGTTGGCCAAGGTGTGCAGGTGTCATTCTGGATGTGCAGGTTTTTGCATTAAAAGTTGAATGTTTCCCTCCGAGCTGTAAGATCATTTATTTGGAATTTTTATGGGTTTTTTAGGTTCTAACAAAGTGATTGTAGCGTTCTTTTGACTTATTTAAACTAATGTAGTTTAAGTGTTTTATTTTTTTATCTAGTTCTAGGTGATCTTAGAGATAAAAAACACTTCTAAAAACCTTTTTTCACTTTTGAAAAACCAATTATTTTACACTACTTAATTAAATTAGGATTTCAAATTTGGTTAAAACAAATTCTATCTTTTACAAACATGCTTAAAAGTATTTTATATAAATTTTTGTTTTAAGTGGAGTTTTTCACGTTGTGTATGTGCTTCCTTCATGGCTTTTAGTGATCTTAGGAATAAAAAAAAATGCGGAAACTCTTTTTCTTGATATCATTATCTGATGGAAAATTACTAACTCCATGTGTATAGGGTGTAAAATTCTTGTGAAAGAAAGGAGCTAGAAAAAAAAAACCATCTAATACACGTGTTTTCATATAGGTTTCCAAATTATGCGCTACTTAAATATCCATCTTAAGTTAAGCAAGATTAAAAACACAAACAACTTCACATCACAATGGATTAGAGGTTTTGTCAAAGGGTACATCCCTATTCAGTCAACTAGAACATAACCTCTTTCGCATAATGCCTTAAGATACAACAATGGGTGTTCTTTTAGGAACCCTAGAGTATCCCACTGCTAAGTAACCTCGTGGATGAAACAGGAAGCGCTCTACTTACCCACTTGCCTAGATCTTACACTACAAGTTTGAATTCGATTTTTCCATATTGGGACCCCAGTGAGAATACACATGAAAGAATTTTTTATGCTCATCATATTTGAAAGGGGTAAAGTAAAGGAGAGATACTCCCAAATCAATCAGTCTGAATCTTTGGGTAAATCGTGCTTGCATTAGAAAAACTATTGACACTTAGTTTAGCGATCTTATTTGGGAAGTCATTTTGTGTTAGAGCCCATTTTTATAGTTTTTCGTTACATCAAGCCATTAAAAATTTATGACTTACTCAGATTCTAATCCTTGTTTCTCTAACAAGGAAAAGAACCCAGGTAAGTTAGATCTAAGTGTCTTTTGTCATGAAATTTAACATCTCACTTAGCTTGGTTTCATTCTCACCTTCAGCTGAGCAAAAAATATCCCTAAGAGGCACTCAGTTTCATATTTCTTGATCTATACCCTTCAATTCTCATTTCCCATATTGGGGTGAGAAGGAGGCATACCTTGTGAGTATTATGAAAGATGATATTCACAAAAAAAAATTCCATTTACACCCATCCATGTTTGCAGATAGGTTTTTAAATGTATAAAGTGTGCACGTACGTTTTCGTAACTTCTATGGTACTTTAATCTTGATTTAAAGATTTTCTTAATTATTATGATTTCGATTCATCATTTATCTCTGCTTAATTTGATATTTTTTCTCGCATTCTAGTCACAAAATCTTGATACTTATATTATATTTTCAATTTCTTGAGAAATTGATATAAGTCCTTTTATTGTGCGGTTACGCTGCTCACAGAACTAAAAACTTATTTCTATAATCATACTTAATTTAATTTCCAACATCATTTAAGTCCTTTGATAGTGTCAATATTTCCTTATATATATCGTAATGACATTATCCTAATACTAACACCTTGCTTGCTCGGTTAATATATCAGGATAGTGTTGTTATGCTATACATATTCACATCTTCCATTTTTTAGAAAAGTAAGCTTTCATCAACATTTAAACTAGTTTTAGTATACCTCATTGAGAGATTGCATTCAGACCACTTTAATATTTAGGCCTTGTTAGAATTATAAATTGACCTACATAAATTGTCACTATCTAGTTTGGACCCTTCATCTAAATCATAGTTTAGGGTATAAGCTTGGTCAATGAAAATTTGAGTGGCCATTTCATTAAAGTGTTCATATGAGTGTTCTTTTTATGATAAAAATGACTGTAAAATATTTCATCTAGAACACATTGTGATATTTCAACATCAAATCAAATAACTGACATAAACATATGCCTAGGTTTCATCTGAACTTCGAAGACATCTAGGTGAAACCTCATATAATTGTGACTAGTGATGCCTAGAATCATGAAGATGGAATCCAAAACAAATGATCATGACTTAGGAGAAAACCATTTTGAGTCCTTCCCATTTAGTGGAAAGAACTTTACAACTCTCTTTTCACAGGTCAAGGACATAGAGTGATTGATTGATCATAGTGGAGAATAGTCTGACTCTTCTAGAGAACAACATAAGTTAGACCAAGGTCGATTTGATGAGATCCTTTATTATAATAGAGATCCAGTACTCGCAAGAGTCATAAAATTAGGAGCTAATATTCGACACAAACGAGAAGTATAAACCAAGATCATTAATCATAAAATGGAAGAATGAACATCCCTATTAGAAAAGGATGACCCCTTTGATGGAGGGTATTCTTCTACTTCCGGGAAACATCATAACACCATTGAAGGAGACCCATCAAATCTACTTGGTGATTCATGACGACCTTATTACAAAGCTTCACGTAAAGTGATGATTGAGCACAAAGCCTCGCCAGCTCAAAATTTTAATGAGGAAGTTGATACTTTAGTTGAAGATGAGATCCTTCAGAAAAAAATCTTAAAACTGAGCAAAAAATTAAAAAACTTAGTTTCTTAGAGTAGGAAACTATAAAAATCAAAACTCAAAGAAAAATTTAGTGAGTTCCACTTTGATCCATATAATAACATGAAATTTAAAGTAGCTAAAGAACATACACCAATGTCACCTATGAAAGACATGCTTACTATGATACAAGAAGGAAAGGTAGGACACAAGAGGAAATAATTTTATGAAGTACTATCCCCTTATCCCTTCGATAAGTACATGTTATGGAAACCCTTCCCAAAAACATTTACCATTCCTAAATTCAATAAATATAAAAGAAAAGGTGATCCTCATGATCACATCATAGACCTTGTTATGGCTTTCCAAGAGGTTTCATACTGTGATAATTTCTTAATATGACTCTTCCCTCACAGCCTAGGGGTACTAGAATTAGAATGGTTCTTTACTATACACAAGGGCTCTATTACAACGTGGCCCACACTAGCTGAACAATTTTTATAGAATTATTCTTTCAACAAGGAAAATGATATCACAATGAATGACCTTTGCAATGTAAATTAGAAACCCAAAGATACCTTTGTAACATTTTTAGAATGATGATGAGGGTTGGCAAGTCGTTTGGCTTGTGCCTTGCGAAAAAAATAGATAGTAAGCATACTTGTACCTAACTTAAACCCAAAGATAAACTTCCATCTACAAATGAACTGTGGCTCTAAATTTGAAGAAATCATAGAGAAGGGTAGTCAAATAAAAAATTACCTCATCATAAAGGGTACACTTAAACAGGTTGTCAAGGAAAAACATGAAACAAAATCCTTAGATAAACAAAATCTCTTCAATAAGAATATCCATATCATTGGTGATGGAGTTACAGACTCCAAAATATTCAAAATCATGCAGATTATTCCACTTTTAATGCTCTCACAAGGACCTCTTCCTAAGGCACCCACTAAACATACATTTATGCCATTAACAGAATCCCTATATACTATACTAAAATAGTTAGATGCGGCAAACATGGTGGAATACCCAACTGCAATAGTACCATATTGAAAAGATAATCCAAAACCTTGTTTGTTCAAAGAACATGAGTACTGTGATTTCCACCATGTTAAAGGACACACAAAATATAGGTGTTTGAGACAACCTCATTACATACAAGACCTCATTGAAGAGGGTAAAATCGTCATAGATTCCACCCCTAACTTAGGACAAGGTCCGAATGATAAAATGGGTATCTTCAAAGATCCCTTCCCTAACCATGCTGAAAAAGAAGAAAAGGGAGCCAGATCACGGGAATAATTCTAATTATTATAGGAATACTACTTATGTTTATCCCAATAATGATAGTCCGTTTGATTCCTTCATAGGATGTATCTGTTCATCTGATGAATAGGTCAATACTGTTAGGATATTAGAAAAAATTTGTGTAGTAGGGAGCCAATGCACTCATTTGATCATACTATATCCCCTACCTGTCCCTCAGGAAGGTCAATAAAATTTAATAGAATAATTAGAGAAGACAACCACTAGGATATCAATCTTACATCTCCTCAAAATCTCTATTTCCCAAAAAAAAAAATTGTATAAAACACTAAAGAGTTTAGGAATCTCCATAGATGTAGAACCCGCACACCTCCAAGGCATGATTTCATACCTTGATTACAACAAATCATATCACTTTTGATCACACTGCAATCCCACGTAACGAACCAGAACAACTTAGCCTTATACCTAGAAGTAGTTATTACCTATCATAAGATAAAGAGAGTACTTGTGGATAGTGGATCTAGTCCAAAATTTTTTACTTTGAAGTTAGTTAAGCAGCTAGGCCATTCAGAAATAGATCTAGGGGCTAAAACTATTACAATCATAGCTTATGATAATGAGGAGTGAGATTCATGAGGTACTATAGTAGTTCCAATGGAAGTAGGGACGAATTGTCATGATAAAATGTTCCTTGTCCTTGAATTGGATCTTCCATACAACATGCTCATGGGAAGCCCATGGATCCATTGCATGCAATAAATTACTTCAAATTTCCATCAGTGTATCAAGATTTGTCATGAGGGCCAAATAGTCACCATTCAAGATGCTCCAGAACCATTCACGCATTGTAGAGCATTACAAAATTTTTATGATGCATCTTATGAATGTCCTCATGTAGATATTGTTATCTCCTTATAAATAGAAGCTATTAAGAAACACATGGATTCAGATTCACTCACACCTTGTAATCAATAATTTCCTTCATTTGTCAACCCTTTCACACCATGGGAGGCAACATCAGAAAATTATGGTCAATGAGAGTCATTCACTATTGAACATGATTTATTAATATCATATTTATTAGTGTCTCCCAGGACACATGGTAAACCTTACTTTTAATTCGAGAGAACTGAGGGTAAATGCCCTAAACCATTGGATAAGTTCATCCCTAGCATTATCCTATCTGATAAAAATATGTTAGAGGATCCCACTGTCAGAGTGTCAGAAGGTAGCATGGATTCATGCCATCAGGCCTCCAGTTTATCAAAGGACACTGCATGATGTTCGTCATGGGTTACAATGGGTTCAGATGTGGTATCAATGCACAAGGATGGTTATAACCCATTCTTATCCCTCATTTCAATTCTAATAAACATGGTCTTGGGAAAATACCTCATGATGATCCACCCTTTGATATTGATACCACCTCTTCTCAACATGAGGATGAATCATCTCATTTTTATAGTGACATAGATTCCCAATGTAGCCTCTACAAGGATATTGCCTCCACTCACTTATTCCCTAATTCAACTCTCCTTACCTTATTCATATATAATCCTCAAAAAAATTATCAAGTAATGCTTGTGTATCCTAAACTTATAGATTGGGATGAACAATTTCATGTGCCAAATTTCCAATCAACTTCTATGAGAATAATGAGGAATTTTTAGAATTTGTGGGACTCATGGATTTTATTCCAGTCAGGGATCACAAAAAAAGATTTGCAATTCAATTAGAAACTTATGCATATTATAGAGAAGATGTGGAGATGTGTGGAAATTGAATGGGAATGCCATAAACAAGAGTAATACCACTTCAAAGAAGCTTGTTGAAAGGATAAACGCAAGTCTCATAGTGACAAATTGTATGAAGCACTAGTAGATTAGAAAAATTAAGATAATATGGATGAAATGGTATACTCATTACAACATAATGATAAGAAACCTAAGGAGGTTGCTCTCACCCTTCCCCCTGATCCTACGTAGATGGAGGATGCTTCAAAGATGCTTGTTGAGGAAACTATCGGTGTCAACATTGGCTTAGAAGAGGAACCTTGAATAATAAAGTTGGGATATTCACTCTCATCTCAAGAACATAATGTTTTTGTTGAGCTATTGTGACAATATGTAGATATATTTACATGTTCATATGACAATATGCCTTGTTTGGGCTAAGACTTGGTTTTGTACAACCTCATTGCCAAACCTATCAAGCAGAAGTTGAGAAAGATGCACCCTAAAATTACACTCCTTGCCAAATAAGAACTGGAAAAGTTATTAACTTCTGATTTCATTAAGCTCGTTGACTATTCAAATTGGATATCTAAAATAGTTCATGTTCATAAGAAATTTTTTGGCATAAGGATCTACATCAATTTCCACAACATCAATAAAGCATTCCCCAAGGATTACTTCCCATTTCCTAATATTGATATGATTGTTGATTCCACCACTGGTTATGAAATTTTGTCTTTAATGGATTGTTTTTAAGGTTATAACTAGATCCGGATTGCAGAAGAAGATTAGCATAAAAACATTTTCATCACCCCTTGGGGGACATTTTTTTACAAGGTCATGCCTGTTGGACTCAATAATGTTGAGGCCACCTATCAACACGCAATGAATATCATATTCCATGACATGATGAATGACATCATGGAGGATTACGCTGATAATATCTTAGCTAAATCCAAAAGTAGAGGAGAGAACCCTGAAGTGCTGAGACATATTTTTCAGCATCTCCGAGATTAGAAAGTATGCTTAAACCCTAAGAAATGTGTTTTTTTACAATTTGTCAAGAAAACTCCTAGGTTTTATTATTTCATAGAGAGCAATAGAGGTAGATCCTTCTAAGGTTAAAATTATTACAGAAATGACTCCACCTAAAACTCTTAAACAACTAGGAAGTTTACAATGAAAGATTCAGGAAATACCTAATTTTATTTCACAACTTGTAGATAAATGCAAACCATTTACACATCTCTTGAAAAAAGATGTTGAATTCAAATGGGGACAAGAATTTCAAAAGGCATTTGTACTACTTAAATAGTACCTTGTCAACCCACTTGTACTCATGCCACCTACCCCAGGTGAAACTCTCCTCGTGTACATTTCTACTACCTGGTTTGCTATTGGTGCACTGCTTTCCAAATATGACCTAGACCATAGAGAAAGGGATGTTTATTACCTCATACACACCTTGATTTCCTATGAGTTGAATTTTCCACAAATTGAAAAGGACTTCTTAGTAGTCGTCTTCACCATTAAAAAACTTCGCCACTATCTCCTTAATAATAAAACCAAACTTATATCCAAATTTGACCCTCTAAAATACCTCTTATAAAAACCCACCACCACAAGATGAATGGCTAATTGAATCGTTCTCCTAAGTTAATTTAATATTGAGTTTGTGAATCAAAATTCATTAAAAGGACATGTATTGGTTGATTAGTTCACAGAAGCTCCTCTATCAGGGATAGAATATTTTTGTCTGGATCTGCCCGATTCATCCATGATGTATGTTGAAGAGTGTTTGGATTGGAAATTTCATGTTTATGGATCGTTCACCCTCACATATTGGGAGTAGGTGTCATACTCATCACTCCCACAAGTGAGGTTATTCCAAGAGCATTCTGTTTAGGATACCCTTGCAATAATAACATTGTAGAAGATGAGGAACTCATCACTAGCCTTAAGTTATCTATCACTTGAAATATCAAACAACTACGAGTCATTGGGAACTCCCAACTTATCATTAAATAAGTTATTGATGATTCTAAGGTTAAAGATGAAAATATTATTCCCTACATAAAATTGGTTGAAACTTTCAAAGAATATTTTACATAGATTATATTGGAGAAAAAACAAAGGTTACACAATAGATCAACAAATGTTATGGCTACGATTGGGTCTCTCTAATTCATTCCACCTTAGGAAAGAAAAATTCCCTTCTTTGTAGAGAATTTATAAGTACCTGCATATGATATATCAGAATCGTGTTTGGCATGTGAAATTGTTGGCCCATTCTCCCCTTGGTATGAACCTATATTTAGGTACCTATAAGATGGCACATTTCCCCAAGACAATACCCATTCTGAGAAAAAATCCCTTATCCACCATATAGCTCATTTTACCCTCCTAGGAGGCACCCTTTATCATCTTTTCTATGATGGGAATATGATTTATTGTTTTGGATGTTATTGAATCATTCCATGTTATTAAGGAAGTACACATTGGTATTTATGGAGTGCACATTAGTTGTATTGTCTTGGATAAGAGGCTCTTAAGGATAGGTTATTATTGGTTTACCATGGAAGAAACTATTGTAATTTTGTGAAGAAATGTGATCTATGAAAAAATTATGAAAACTTGATACATGCACCAACATAGGCTTTGTAAACTATTGCGACACCTTGGTCATTTTCTAAATGGGGTCTGGAACTCATAGGGAAACTCCATCCTTATGATTTATATGGCCACACCCACATTATTATCACCACCAAGTATTTTAATAAATGGGTAGAGGTTGTGTCTCTTACTTACGTCACTGGTGCAAAAATTTCCAAGTACATTATGAATCACCTCATTTTTTGTTACGGTATCCACTTCGCCATTATCACTGGTAATGGTAAATCCTTCAAACTAAAAAATGGTTAAGACATTATGTCAACGCTTCCATATTAAAATCAAGTAGTGTACCCCCTATTAGCTCCAAGGTAATGGAAAAGTAGAATATACCAATAAAACCCTTGTATAGATCATGGAGAAAATGGTAAGTAAGACTGACCATAATTAGCACTTATAGATACATCCTACCCTCTAGGCCTAACAAACCTCCATTCGCAATCCTATTGGTGTGACCCCTACTCACTAGTCTATGGTACTGCATCCATCATACCCTTGGAAGTGGAGCTTCCCTCCGTTAGAATATCTCTCTGGGACTATCTTAATAAGGATGAAAACTATAGAGTTTCTCAGCTAGTAGAGCTAGAGATGTAGGATGAAAATCTTATGAGAGATCTTAATCACCTAAAGGTATATAAAAAAAAAGTATCAATGACATATAACAAACTCATCATTCATCATGAATTTGATGTAGGTGATCTAGTTATAAAATAAATCATAAGAACATCGTCAAGGATAGAGAAAAGAAAGGTAAGTATGGATCGTGAGCTTACAAACCGGCATACACAGATGGTGAACAGATACTGAAGCCTATGAATACCATGCATCTCAAAAAATTCTATTCTTAAGCATGGCACGAATATCATATTAGAACTAAAAAATATAAAAAATAAAGAAAAAGTGAGCGAAACATGAAAAATTTGATAAAACTCTAAAGAAAAAATACATCATCCATTTGTGAAAACAATGCATTTGTGGCGCAGTGGGCACGCATTTGGGTGAAAAATGTTTTCCTACTCTTAAGGAGGATTTTTTGGCACTAATCTACTCTCGCATTAGAATGAGTAACTCTCATCACTTGTTAGGGTTAGTTCCCTTTCTTAGGTCTAAGAACCCTACCAAATCTATCTTCCAGGGTTGTGATCTTTCTTATTTATTCTTATAACTGCGTGAAGGATGTGCCTTTGCATATTCCCATATAACATTGGTGGAACCTTTGCATTCCACTTTCCCATACATATACATGTGGCATTATGCCTTCTTGTATATTCCCACATCATGATAGGGGCATCCACGCTTCTTTTTCCCTACACATTGCTTTCAAAATAGGACCTTAGAAAATACAAAAACATTTAGAAAAGGATACACAAAAACCTAAAAAAATTAGAAAATCCCCTCTTGGGGGTGAAGATACACCAAATTCGCAATGTTGAGTTAGAAAAACCTCCAAAACGATGCGAATAGTGTCCTTGAAAGCTTCTATTTCAAGATAACCCAAAAACATTAGAAAATATATCAATATTGTCCCACAAAAACAAGGTAGTGATTAAATTTCTTTTAGTTGTTGGTTTATATGGTTTTGGTTGTACATATCTTTTCATGATTGTTTGATTTTAGAGAATGGTTCATTTAATTACCTTAGATTGAATCTTGTTTTATTTAATTATGTGTTGTATTGAGTTCATTCGTGGCCTTCATACTTATAAAATATTGATGTGTTTTTTTCTTGTGTGCACATCTATTACGATTAATTTTACTTACTTACATTGAATACTAGTTTAATCTGTTGTTAGCATTTGTATGAATTCATTTTAGTTGCGTTTTGTTTTGTTTTTTTGTATGTGTATGTTTTTTATTTTTGTTATCTTTTGTTTGTGTATTTGTTTACTGTACATTTTTTGGTTATCACATCAAGCGTCTATCATTCATCACATATAAGATCATCAAATACATAATCTATAGAAAATGCTAGTTTTTACATCATGCATGTATACTAAGCTAATCATCACATATCGTATCATCAATCCAAAAATGAGGGGTTGCGCATAATCACAAGTTTATCCCTGTTCCCGCTCCAATCTCATCTAGTATCATCCCAAGTATTAGCATAAGGATCATGACATCCCATAATAAAAAAACATATGATATTATTTATGGATATATCATTAGTACAAAACATGAGATACAATATCTCATTCAAAAAATGAAATATATGCTCATACACCTACGAAACATGAATCATCATCATAAGGGCATATAAAAACATGACAAGTATAAACCATCAAATGTCCATATGATACACATATAAATGTTTGTCCAAAAAAAGGATATACATCATCGATATAAATCTACCATCTCAATGGCATGAATCAAAACTTACCATTCATCAAGAGGCATAAAACAAGGATACATCAATACATACATCGATAAAAAATCAGCCTTCATAATAGGCATGAATACGTGCATACATCTATACAAAAGAGGAAAGTTAACCATAGTTCTCTCCCTCTCTGGGTCTACCTGGTCTACATCCTAGGGGATGAAATAGTGGTGGCTATGATGGGCTAGCTCTAGGAGTACCACTCTTCTGTCAATATCATTGTTGAAATGCTTGAGACTGATCGACCTAACCACTGCTATCTGGAGCATATCCTACTCATGTCTAACTGATCAAAGGGAGCCACTCAATACCCCACTAAAACTACTTTGTAATAGGTGACCTTATAATATGAGGCCTACGCCGCTAGATCTCATGATATCACGGATAATCTATGTGTCACTGAAAGTAGTGGTTTCTTGTACAACAACATCCTTCTACCCTATCAATATGCCCCTATCAACATGGGCCTATCTCATAGTAGCAACATTCTAGTCTCTATCTATGGTAATTATTTGAACCTGGCCTCATGCCCGATCTCTCTGGATAATATAACCCTGCAGTTGGACCTGAGCATAATCTTGTTGAGCAGTGACACATTATACATGAGTTTGTGCCTGGTGTAAAAGGCTTAATATTTGAGCCTCTTGTGCTACTAACTAACTGATCTGGTGTTTTCATGATGCATCATCCCCACCATGAGTGTCCTGGGATCTGGCCTGATATCTCTCTACTATCAAGGCATATACCTACGCCCTAGCCTAGTTTCTCTTACTTGTCGCCTGAAGCTAAATGCATATCATGACCTATACCTACTATTGAAGTGCAACTAGTTATCCAGAATCTCCACGACCCCCTGGAGCACAAGGTGGAAGACCTTGCTATGTAAATACCTATAGTAAAGGATCATATATCTCCATTGGAATACCTACTAGAGGAACCTCTATATCCTGAGCCCTGGGTGAATGTATCTGTCTTGGCCTAGGCCCCTATCTCTATGGTTGTTGTAGTGGAGGACCCTATCCCTCATCCCCATCATGAATTTAACCATTAAAAGGAACATCATCATCATTGTTGACATCATCACCATCACCTCCTCCCTCATCACCACTAGGAGGCCCCATTTGGGGTTCCCTCACTCTTACATTATAGGTAGCTCTAGAAATAATCAAATAACAAGGTATCACTTTTTAGTACTTTTGGTCATTCAAAAATTCATCCACATGTCAGATCCAGAGGGATCGAGGTGTTTGAGACAAAAATGGAACTGTCCCTAAGTTGTGGGACCTTGCGCTCCTAGGACGAATCTGTAGAGAAGTCTGGTTCCTCTACCTATGTATAACGATACTGTTACTCCTAGTGATGAATAAAAATCCTAGACCAAGCATTCCAAGGGACCAGGGATATAAGATGTGATTAAAGGAGAATTCATACAATAATGAAGGCAATAGCACTAGAAATAAAGGTTCAATCTCTTTCCACAAGTGGCAAAGGAAACCAGAGGGCATTGGAGAAGAGGGAAAATGAAGCACACCACAAATCAACATGTGGTCTCAGCCTTCTAACCCCTGAAAAACATGAACATGGGGACTGTAAGCACATGATTACACACAACATGGAAGAAAATGTAAACAGAGAGGTGAGATGTAATGAAAATGAGAGAGGGAAGAAAAAATTTTCACAAAAAATAATTTTATTACATAAGGGATACATAGTCAAATACATTCATGGAAGGAGGTGAGAATACATTACAGATACCACACCAAGGTTTGAGACCCATTGGAACTTAGCCACCTTTTTGGCCTGGTGTCATTAAAAAAAAGAGGGATCATTTTTTACAAAGTATAAATCTGCTATTTATAGAAGAAGAAGGAGAGAAGAGAAGGAAAAAAGGAGGAAAACTCATATTCAAATCTTCAACCCTAGAAAACTAGTTATAAAATCCTGCAAATCCACCTACAAGGCTATTAGATGAGCTTTCTCATGTTTTTTTGGCATGTAGACGAAGGATTAAATGAAGATCTTATAGTATGTTGTAATTGACGTTACCTGGATGTGGTCATTGATGAGTTGAGAAATGTTTCCCTATTTTTTGCGTAAGAAATTCTACCTACATTTGAATTTGAATTATGCAACATGTATCTTGTGTTAGTAGCTCTCTGACAAGTCCAAGTGTGCACCGATTGGAGCTCTGTAGTAGAATATACGACTGTCATAAAATGTTAGAGATGTTTGAGTGTGTAAGACATGTGGCATGTAAAGATTGAATAAAGAAATAAAAAAAATATTGATTTGTCTTGTCTTTTCTAAAAAAATTCATTCATATACTAGTTGTAAGGATTTAGTACCCTTCTGGTTTGTTTTGATAAGCTATGTGTAGCACACTCAAGTCAGAAATATGATGTGGCATATTGACTAGTGTAGAAGAAGGCACAAGGCATGTAAGGTAAATAGAGGGAAGGCCCACGCATAGGTGCATGTGTAGGAGGATGGAATACTTACAGAAGGAAATTATGGAAGTAAGGCATATGAGAGCTCAACTGAAGGAGGGATCGTGATGTCAGAATGGAAAGAGAGCATGCGATAGAACAATGTGTATGCAAGCATGTAAGAGGAAGACTAGGGACAGAGCCGATTTGGATGGAAAGTATGAAGAGGTGTGTGAAAGGAGTGCGTGACAATATAGGAAAGAAGGCGGGTGCAAGGGGGATATGGAAGAAGATAATAGAATACAAAGTGAGAATAAAGTAGGTGCAAAAGGGTGCATGAAATACTTAGCAAGGAAGCAAGGTGCATGGGGTGCATGGAAAAATTATAGCCATGCAAATAATGCCAAGTGAGCAAGCTTGAATGTGCAAAAACTAAAATGTGAAACATTAGAGTCAGAATGAAAACATAGGTTATCCAAATAAATAGGAGAGCTATTTGGATAAATATTTAATCAACATTCAACAGAAATTCTCCCATTAGATGAAGAGAATAGTAGCCTTAAAATTCCATTAGGCATGGAGTCGAGCGTTAGTACTGGAGATCTAATCTAAAAATTTGAAGAATATACTTGAAGTCACTTGAAGCTCTGTATGAACTCTGAATTAAACTATTTTTCTCATCTGAAGATATTTTGAATTGGATTGATGAGAGTGAAATCTATGCACTGACCGTTGGAACTACCCTTTCCAAAATTGAATTGTCATCCCTAGAAGAAACAAAAGCGGCACGTGGGTGCAACAAGAAAGGAAAGGCACAAGAGGGAACATGCAAGAATAAAAGCACAACACTATGTACAAAATCTAAAAATTATACGTGTCCAAAATGGAACCTGCAGAGTGCACACAAGCACTTGTGTTGCTAAAAGAAAACCTAAACTATCCTAAACTAACAAGAGGCACGGGGCACTCAAGTAAATCTTGCAACATGCAGGGAGAAGTAGATTCCCTTTCTCACAACATGTGACCATTTAGTTGGTTTGATGGTAGAAATGGTCAGAAAAAAGAGTGAAATACTACCTTGAAGATGGTGTTTCACCCTTGTCAAAGTATAAACAAATAGAATATACACCTCTTGGAGTTTTTATGTGCTTGGATCTGGGAGTCCTTGTTGCTGACCTTTGGCGCGCTGAAGCTCTACCTCATGTTCTGAAATGAGCATGACCAGTGGCTACTATATCTTTGGCTCTACGCTATCCATATATCTAATTGGGCATGGTCTTATCCTTGTGATTTTTCCATTACTTTGAAGCTAAAAAGCACAGATGGGAGTTTCTTGTAGAATTTCCTCTTTAAGGGGAGCACTTTTAGGTAGGGGTGGGAAAAGATGAGGGATGCATGGTTCTGCCTCTAAGAGAAAATAAGTCTCCTTCAGGAGCACTACCTATGACACTAACTATTTTTCATTTTAAACAAGCACCCATATGATCTCCTATTCCTAAACGAAGTTGCATGATTCATACACTTCTTCAACTATTTTGTATTCATCAAACATGATGACATTATTTTAGAAATGTTTGTTGGTAGGGGGAAGTTCATTTTTGTTATAGTTACACAAAGTAAACTCAAAATAAGATTGAAGGATGGGTGAAAAATGTGTGGAAGGCACATAAGATGAAGGAATAGATGTTCCCGTAGAACGAGAGATGGTGGAAAAGTGAAGGTGAGATTGAGGGGGGACAATGTGTAAGAAGTTCAGCACATGTGCAATAGGCTACGATGATGTAAGTTTACATGGAGGAGTGGGAGGGTTTTATGATGGTAGTGTAAGGTTTCCCCATTGATACGGTTACCATACGCTAGGTTTTTGAGACACCTTTTTTCCTACCCACTCTGTAATTTGGGGTAGCATGTTAGTGATAAAGTGCAACTTTTGTTGGGTGTTAAAACAACCTAGTACAGGGCCGAACCATGGACAAGGGACCTTGTAGCCAACTTTAGCTACATTTTTAGAGCACTTGACTCTAAGGTGCATCATGTGCATCTCCATATTTTGCACCTGCCTCTCAAAATCAGCTTCATCCAAGGAGTTACCACCATCATCTGCATAAACATGTTCTTTATAAACATTTTTCATAGAAAGAGGTGGGTTGTATTCATTTGCAGGATAATGGGGCTTACAAAATTGATTTGGTAGAAGATTTTAGAACTATGAGGATGGAGGGAGATAGTTCTACTACTATAAATGATAATTCCATGACAAGAAAGAAGTCGTCATTACACAAATTTAAAAGAGGAAGGTGGAATGATGGAGGAAGGAAAATGTATGAAATAAATAGGGAAGATTGGTCTGCACATGAGGTAATGGGTGTGTTTAATTAGTGGAGTAACCAAATGTGTTGAAAAATTCCCTCAAATGTTAGATTCTAGTAATAAAACATTGTACTTGCTGAGATGAAGATGTAAATTTCTTCAAACGTGTCCCACCAGGTGTGCCAAAAAAAATTTGTCATTCAAATGTTTATCCGCATCTCGAATCTGAAAGGATCAAGGTGTTTGAGACAACAATAGTACCTTCCCAAAGTTTTTGGACCTTGCACACTTGGGACAGATCTATGGAGAAGGTTACTTCCTCTACCCACCTATAAAGGTACTGTAATACTAGTGTTGAATGTAGATCCTAGACTAATCATGCTAAGGGACCAAGGATAGAAGGATGTGTAGAAAGGGGAAATCCTATGCTAAGGAAGGAAATAGTGCTAGAAAGAAAGGGTTGATCTCTCTCCACGAGCATCAACGGAAACCAAGAGGGTGTAAGAGAAGAGGGTGGACGACGTATGCCATAGATCAACATGTGGGCTTGGTCCCAGCATGCACAGTAGATGAACATTGGGATAGAAAGCATTAGAGTACACACATCCTACTAGAAAATGCAAAAATATATGGGAGATGTAATGAAAATGAGAGAGGGAAGATAAGAGTTCCAAAAAATAGGATTTTACTTCTTAAGGGACACACAGTCAGTTATATTCACAGCAAGAGGTGAGAATACATTGTTGAGAGCACGCCAAGGTTTGAGACACATGGGAAGTCAGCCACCATTTTCGCATGGTTCCATTACAACAAAGAGGGATCCTTTTTAAAAAATTAGAACTCTTCTATTTATAGAAGAAGAAGGAGAGAAGAGAAGGAGAAAAGTAAGGAAACTCAGATTCAAATATTCAACCTCCAATAACCAGTGATAAATTCCTACAAATCCACCTATAAGGCTATCAAATGTGCTTCCCCATGTTTGTTTGGCATGTAGAAGAAGGAAGAAAGAAAGATCTAACAAAATATGGTACTTAAGGTTGATTATATTTGTGTATTGATGAGATGAGAGACATTTCAATTTTTTTCACCTAACAAATCCTACCTACATTTAAATTTGAATAGTCCAACATGTATCTTGTGTAAGTATATATCCAAAAAATTTAGGAGTGCACCGATAAAATATTTTTAGCATAAGATATGACTGTCGATAGATGTCTGAGCCATATGAGTGTGTAATACACGTGGTAAATGTAGATTGACAAAAGAAATCAGAAAAATGTTCACTTGTTTTGTCTTTTCTTCCACATATCATGCATCAGTTTGTTGCAAGGATTGGCACCATGTTGGCATGCTTTGATAGGCTATGTGTATCAAACTCAAGTTTGACAAATGATGTGGCATATTGACTAGCATGGAAAGGAAATGAGGGAAGGTGCATGCATAGGTGTGCGCGTAGGAGTAAGGCATACTTGCAGAAGGAAAGTGTGGAAGCGAGGCATGCGAGCACCCAACTGAAGGAGTGAACATGGCTTCAGAAAGAAAAGTGGGCATGCAATAGAACAACATGTATGCAAGTGCGGAAGAGGAAGACCAAGGACTTCACTGATATGGAGGGAAAGTATTTAGATGTGCACGGAATGAATGTATGATAAGATAGGAAAGAAGGAGGTTGTAAGGGGGAGATAGACAAAGATAGAAGAATACAAAGGGAAAATAAAGAAGGCACGTAAGGGCACATGGAGGAACTAGTAAAGAAGCAAGGCACGTGGGGTGGAAAGAAGAATTATAGCTATATAAATAATGCCAAGAGAGAAAGCTTGAGTGTGCACAACATCAAATGTGAAACGTCAGGGTCAGAATGAAAACATAGGTTATCCAAATAACTAGGAGAGTTATTTGGATAATAGGTACCATGGGGCATGCTCTATAGTGTCGCCTAGATGTCTAACTTGTCTCCAGGGTACCCACATAGCTGACACCTCCTGTAAAAATATGGTCACTGCTCTGTCTCAGGTAATCTGTGGCCACATATAAAATTACTCTCTCGCCCTGCGAGCATACCACATGTCTAGTGCAAGTACATCCTGGGTGATGTCAAACTATCTCTAGCACTGATCCACCCTATAAATCTCCCACACATATATGCGGATCCCCAACATGAAATGTTCAACTGTCACTGTGATAAAGCTCTTGGCCACCTTGAGGCCAATGAAAATGTGTGTATGGCCTCCATACTACTATGTCATGATGTAGATCATTTAGATCATGGTTGTAATGGTATGAATCTCCCATGTGTGTCCGCACGTCATCCCTAATTATAACCTAGCCCATAGAAGAAGGTTACTCTAAAGCTCGAACACTCAAAAAACCTATAGGGTGACTAATGGTAATGTGGTCTCATGCCCAAATCTACAGTAGCCTAGATGGTCCTACCATATTCTGAAGGTAGTATGTAATCAAATGAAGATCACAATATAAGTGCACTAGTATGCATTGGCCCCAGCAGTAGGTCTAACCATAGATCAATCTACATATCACTCCAATGAGGCCAAGTGGAAATGAAGCTCCTATTTTTTCATGGAGTAAAACTCCACTGACAAAATCCATCAAATAAACCACAACCCAATCAATCATAGGATCTTTTATACACTGCAACAATATAACTATCACCCCATGGCATGGTATAGATGGGATGTAAAAAAGCTCAATAATACACTCATCAATGTCTGGCTGGTAACTCGTCTAATGAATTAGCTCACCCTTGATGGAGACAACATAATGTGCCATATGTCCTCCAATGTGATCATGATCTCACTAGTAGGAAGCTAATAACGCTGACTCTCAGAGTGCCATCGCTTAGCTAGGGCTATCACGAGCCCGTGATCCAAGGTAATTTGAAGCATGTTAGCCACATAGGATATCATGTATTTTTCAATATTCCTCATCAAATTTTTCCTCTATTGCCGCCAGCCAGCCATATCTCTAGTTGGTGTGAAGGATGGGTAGTATCCACTACGCATAGACAAAGATACATGCATTAGGGTTATTTTTATCTACTTCTATCTAGTTTTATAGTAAATTCTTCTTTTATTCAAGTAACATACTAATTTTTCAGTTTCTTCTACAACAATGTAGTCTATTTTCATCTATACTTAGCTAATAATTTTCTAGAGTAAGTTGTCTCCTTACCCCAGATGCATACATGCCTATCTTAGCATGTACGAGCCTAGTGTATGTGCACCTCAGTTTTGACACCTATGCCCCTAACCTTTTCCTGTTTATCCACCCTATCTACCCAGGATGCATACCCATCCAATATGATGCATGTGCCCACCCTTCGACACGCGTGTGTGTGTGTCCATGTTTTCCCCCTCCTGATGCATATGTGTCCCCTTTAACAGATAACCATGTGCATACCCATTCTTCGATGGATATGCATGCATGTAACCATATTTTTGAGACATGTACGCATGTGCATATGTAAAAATTCCCCTAATCTAGCCTAAAAAAACCTAAAAATGACATTAAATTCTCAAATGATTAAGTAGGGTTAGGGAAATCACATTGAGTCCTGAAGGTACTCCTAGATGTGATCTTCTCGTATCCTTCTTCTTGGTAGCCTCTCCATCTCACTCTAGGTCTCTCGCACTCACTCATAGTGAAAATTTGCAATAGCTCTGCTACAAATGAACTGATCATGATTGATTTATCCCTCCGGATGGGTATGTTACGCTGTTGCGATGCCCCTGGGGTATGTTTTCTCCTTCACGATCACTCTAACTCTTATTTCACTCACCAAAATGATTATTTTTATATTAAAATAATTGGTTTTTCTAATTTTAGCATTCTGGAGCACTAACTGCCACCTAGTGGTCACTTCTTCACCCTAGAATAATTTATTGGTATCCTAGGTGCTTGTCTTCTATCCCTTTCTTATATTTTCTATCTATTTTACCCATCACAATGATTTCTTGTTAAAATAATTATTTTTAGCTCATTTTTCTTCTTGCTAGGGCATTTTATTGCTATCCAATTCCCTTCTCGTCATCATAGGGAATTTACACGTAAATTTAGGATATTTTCAATCTCTTAAATTATTCTACTTGATCAAAAAAAATAAAATTATAAAATCTTCCAAAAATCCAAAAAACGAAACATGAAAACTTTGAAAATTAACTAAAAATTGGTAATCAATTGATTTATGGCTGAAATTTTTCTTTCACATGGCATTCATCCCAGATCTTGTTGGAATTTCCATGCATATTGAAACAAATAATTAATAATCTTCTGAATCTCCAAACAATTTACAAAATATACATTTCTTACTATGTCGATACTCTGGGGTAGGAATTGTCTGGTATTGTTTTGTTGTGCACACTAATTTTTTATTGGACCTAACTTTGATCCATCCTTTCCTTTGTATATACAAATTTCTTGTGGCATCATTTTAAACCATTGTCATTTTTGAAAAAAATTGGGATTGCAACTCGGTAAAAAAATATTTGTGAAACCTTCTTAAGCATTGTTGGTTTGAGCGTGTGTGATTGTACTTATTTCCCTGTTAAGTGAGTTTGGTTGCTTCTTGTATTGCATTACATTCATGTATGTTGCATGGAGTTGGTTCGTTTTAGCAATGGAAGTTTATCTATATCTTGGATTTTCATGTCATTTTATACTTCTGTCGCATTCTTATATCTTAATAAAGACCGATGATGAATAAATAATTGTTTGTATAGAAATGGATCGTGCATAGCTCAAAGTACCTTCTTTTTGTTATTTTTCTCTTCCATCTCGACATTCTTCACACTTTTCTTTCTTCCTTCCTCTTTTTGATCGTCGATCACATTCTTCCATCACCCCATCAAAACTCAAGGGGGGCATCCTTCATCCTACTAATTTTTCTTCTTCCCGTTCAAAATTTTTACTTGTGTATGCTTGTCTACTTCCTTTGAAGTAACTTCGCACACGTTACCTCAAAGAGGGGAAAATTTAGACACTTGTAATTAATTCTACATGATATTATTACTAAGATCATTATAACTATCCTAATCTCGTGTCATTTTAATACACTACAATAATACATCACCCTTATTAACCTCTTCTAAACCCCATAAATCTACTAATCTCTCTCTAACAAGCTTTTATAAGCTTTTTTTTCCCTTTAATTAACATTTTTTAACTTAATTACTCCTCTTATATAATTTCTAATGAGATTTTTACTTTCTAAATGAATATCTAACCTTTTCAAATAGCCACTAGTTCACACCTCCCAATGTGCTTTTATAAAAATCACCTTTTTGCCTCCTTTTTAGTCCCACATGCGTCCAAAACACCTTTTTCTCCAAACCAAAAACTATAAACAAAAGGGTACCCCTCCTACATTTTCCTAAGAACTCAATCTCTTATCTCATTTCTTATTTAGGTTATGCTTTAGTATTTGTAGATTCATTTCATTTCATATTTGAGCTATTTACTTGTATTTTCTAAATCCTTTATCTAGCTTGAATCTTATATAGATCTTATACATGTTGTACCCATGATATAGTAACCCAGTTAAGTCAATTGTCAAACTCCATTACATCCCTACATGACACTTTTATAAATAATGGAGTTTCTTCAACTAATTTTTGGCACAATATTTGTTTCATAACCTCTAGACATTCAAATTTATTTATCTATCCTTTGACACTATTGGTCTTGGCATTACATATTTGCATGTACAAATACACCCTCTTCACCCTTACTTAGCAAAACCTAATAGATTTTCATCTACTTTCTTATCTTTGCACACCTTTTTTTCATTTGGTACTGAGGTTTTATAGTACAGAATGATTACAAGGACATCCATACTAAAAAAAATGAATTGTGATTTGTTTCTCCAAGTCAAAACTACCAATTTAGGTCATATTTTCTAAATCTACAACCTAACCCTAATTTATGGTTTTGGACCAACACATCATGTAATAAAAATTTCAACTCAATCATCTTCATATGGACTAATATTCCATCTTAGTAGTCCTTTCATGAAATAGTAACCATAAAAAACCTATATAAAAAATTCAGTCATACCTCATTTAAGGTCCTAGAACTTTATCTTCTCCTCATTTTTAAGTAACCACTAAAGGAACTTATTACTCCGTAAATAGTGAAGTAACTAATGATAATCCATTAGGGAAGAATGATTTTATTGTTTTAACTCTTTTCCTAGGTCCATGAGCCTTAATGTTCTCTGAAAAATGAATTTAAGTGACCCTTGACATGTATTTGAGAAAGTGTGAAAATCAAGCAAGGTATTGTCAAAATATGTTTGTCAAATTTAAATTTCACTATGATAGATATCATATGCTAGGAGACAAACATATTGTTTGATCCTAATTCAAATTAGTGGTGATGTAATTTGTTCATAGGGGTTCCCACAACCCACCTAACATTTTTTTACAAGAATTCCATTATGCACTACCAACGTTTAAGGGTTTGACAAGAATTTTTAGAGCCATTTCAAAGGTGAATGAATAGTACCAACATACGACAAAATTTCTAAGTAGATCAAGCACTTAGTAAGTTTTAGACTGATAATATGAGAAGTTCCAATACCATACAGTAGGGACAAAACTGTGTGGATGGTCTTGACCTCTTTATGTGGTTTTGACCATATTTAGTCTCAAGTTCTAGTTTTACAAAGAATACATTTCAGTATAATATTCTTATTTTTCTACACTCATATCACTCAGAATCCTTCACATCCAAATAAAATCTGCTAAATGTAATGTTTTCTTTTTGTTTTGATATGTTCTATATCAATGATAATTTTGTAAAGCATTATTCTACTTTGGAAAATAAATTTTGGAACTTAATTAAATTGATATATCAACCTGTTGAATTATATTATCCTTTTTATGGATATTAATATTATAAACATACTAAATATTAAAAAGAAACAAAATAGGAATTCAAAACATAGTGAAATAATTTGGTGAACCTGACCTCTAATCAAACATTGTAGCCCTAACCCTCACAGCCTTAGGGCTTCATTTGCTATTCAGGTGTGATTTTTTGGCATTAATGTCTTGTCATGTTGTTAATTTTAAATATGTGTCCATTAATCACACTATCCCAAGTTCTTTCCCATGAGTATATGATGATTTCAAAAAAAAATCTATGGTTTCCCTATTTGGATATGAAGATAACTGAGATGATGTTTTTGATCCGCAATATTATGTTCTTAACATATCATCTAGTCATATCCTTACTATGCACACTAATACTATCGAATGCCACAATTCTAATAGTAAATTTGACAATATCAACAAGACATCCCCAAGGATTAGAAACAATATTTATAACATTTCTTGGATTAACACCTTAATCAAATTGATATTCTCTTATATGTTGTTATAGATCAACATAAGAACACCTATGTCTAATCATATATTGTATCCACATATTTTTTTCCTAATTTTTAGGAGCACCTAACATCCCTATGAAGAAATATTTCTATGCCTATTCCTGCAGCTAATATTACTACTATATCTCGTATCTATCACTGTAATGGCTCATATGGCCTTGAGCAATTTTTTATTCTGGACAAGAAAAACATTTTCAATTGTAAAAAAATGTCTGTCATATGTCTAATGCTATAAACTCTTATCAATTATTTCATAACCTACTTGAACAATATGTTGTCTAATACCATTTTCCAATTAGTTTCACTGCATCTAAGCTTCCTAGCTATGATGGAAAGGGTAATCTAAAAAAACATATTTTATATTTTCGCATTGCTTGATTTGATTATGCATCCAATGTCATATTTATTAATAATATATTATTTAGAATCCTTAAGTAATTTGCATTATAATGGTTCTATAATCTCTCCACAAATTCAACACAATCTTTTACCACATTGGAAAATCAAGTGGAAAAATTTAGATCAACGTCAAGGATAAAATATCTTATGAAAAACATTCCAAAATAAAATAAGGATCTGAAGAACATATCAGTGAATATTTATTTTGTTATCCGATAATGCTAACTACACTGAGAAAATATTAGCCGACAAAAAGGTATGCAACCTTTTTGTTCAATCTTTTCTTCCTTCCTTACAATAATTTGTCACATTCAACAAGTTTCAATTTTTTTACAGTGTATGTCATATCATGAATGAGTGTAAAGATACATTATTACATATAAATAAAATCACTTATGTTATGAGAACCTATAATTATTCCAAAACCAATTTTCAAATAAAAATTACTTTCAAATGTAAAACTCATGACACAAAGTTTACTTGTAAAGACACTGTCAACGTTGTTTCTTAAGCTACTAAGCTATAGTAACAACATACAAGGTGAAAATTTACACATGTTTCCCTATCATCCACAAATAGTTCTAAATAAATTACTTGAATGCAATATCATGCCTCTCCCTTTTCCATTTAGGTTACTAAGAGTAACCCCCAAAATAGGAGTTTTGATACTAATATCTAATGTGATTATCATAGATGCATTATTCACTCTATAGATCATTGTATTAAGTTGTAACACATCATTCGAGATCTTATTAAAACCAATGTAATTTAACGGGATGATGCCTTTAAATATTCCAAGCCTATTAATAACCATGCTAAGTTGAAGCTCTTGAATGAACGTCTTCGAAATAATTCTAATGATACATCTACCTTGAAATTTTATAATAAACGTCATATGGTGCCACCACCAACTTCTTATTATAACCCATTTGATATTATGATTGACATTTTTTCTTACACATACCCTTCTACGAAAATCATATTTATTTTAATAATTATGATATAGATTATACACGTATCTCTAATGCATTCTATAATCTTATATATATTCATCACAATCATATTCAACGTGTTTTGGTTATTCCACATTATTAAGATAACATTTGTACATAGCCCTTACTTTAGTATCTTGGTATTTATTATTATATTTTTATAGTTGATTATGATGCAAACTAACAAAGAATTATAGTACCAATCACTATTGGATCAACCTGTACACATACTTCATTCTTAGTTTTTAAATATATAACTATTGGGGTATTATATTTAGTTCTCCCTTGCCTTATCTATTTTAGGGTTGTCCCGTCCATTGTTAACTAGTGCATGAATTTTATTAGTCATCAACAGGTTGTCACCATCCAGGGTGTAACTTTTAGGTTTTTCCCTCCTCATGTTCCCCACTCTTTTGAGGTTTCCATCTTACTTAATAGTGCATATATATATATATATATATACACACACACACACACACATACATACATAAATACATACATACATACATACATACATACATACATACATACATACATACATACATACATACATATATATATACATACATACATACATACATACATACATACATACATACATACATACATACATACATACATACATACATACACATACATATGCATACATACATATGCATACATACATACATACATATGCATACATACATACATACATACATACATACATACATACATACATACATACATACATACATACATACATATATATATATATATATATATATATATATATATATATTCATATTGGTTCACAGTCAACCTCCCATGTAACTAATCCTCCTATGTCTCATCATATTCACATGATTAGACATATAGGTTCCCATCATTATAGGTTTCTTGATGGGAATTTATTTGCAAATAGGTAAAAGCATATAACTATGTCCCACCTTTTTCAAGTTTTTGTTCTTTCAAAAAAATATGTCTGACAACCAAAACATGGCCAAACATGTGTTTTTAAGAGCTTATAAATAACAAGGTGTAGGGCATACAAAATTTTGCTGGTTTTAAAAATATATATACTATTTTTAAATAATTATTTACTATTCAAATTTTAAAATATTTTTTACCACAAAGTGGAAAACAATTATATGCTTTAAACCACTATATGTTATGCCACATAGTTATACATCCTCTATGTCTATACCTACGCCTTTATTTTTTCACATTATCTCTCGTCGCTCACATCCTCATCCCATCTCAAGCATATATTTTATCTTTATGGATTATAATATTTCTTAAAAATTGTCTTTAAAGAGCTCACATCTTCTATTCTTCCTTGCAAATATGACACAATGCCTTCCACTTTTTTTTTCTATTTTATTTCTCCTCATAGGAATTTTATGGCACATATCACCAACATCATTCCACTTACACTTGATTCACATTATATGATGCATTCAAGGCTTGACACTTTTTATTCTTTAGTAGTTTCTTTACCTCCTCACACGGTTCTCTTTTTGTAAGTTCTCATAATATACCCCACTAGTTTACTAATTACATGTTATGTTTTTAGGTTCAACTTGACTGTTGAGGGAGTGGTTCCACATTGCACACACATATTAGGGGGTATAGTTATTCCCATCCTTCAGTTGTATAATTTTTATCCATTCCCCTCTATGGGATTCTTCCTTGATCACCCATCCTTATTTTTGGAGAATAAGGTTTCACCTATACCATCATGGAAGGCCTAAAATATAAAAACACTCAAATATTGGAAAATATACAAAATTAGGAAAAAAAAATTTAGAATAAAGTTTTTAAAAATTACATTATAAATATATATATATATCGTTTACTCCATTGGTTTGTTAGATAAAATATCTTCTTTATACACGTATTCACTTGGTATAATGATGTAAGAAATACACATAACAATACATGATGATAGGTGTTGACATGAAATTTATCTTAACTACTAACTTCTGGGAGAATCTTATATTTACATACTACATCAAGATGTTATATTTCCATTATAGTTTCTTTATTTTAACATTATTCTTGATTGCATAGATATATTTTGTAATTTATATCCTTCATAATATCATAATGATACATATTCCTTGTGCAACAGATACACTAATTTCTATATACTTCTTATATCATATGTTTGTATCATATTTTTCTATGATTTATTATCCTAAATGTTTTCTATTTGTGTGTGTATGTATTTTATTTTTATTTTTTGATTGTATCCTGAGGGCCTTAAATATCTTGTGGAACTACAACTTTTCCTTGATTAAGGTGTACTACCTTATGTGTGGTTGTGTATCTCTTTTTTGCAGGGTCCTGAGCCATTATTATCTTGTGACACAATGGGTGTCCCTTATTGGTAGGAACTTTTACCTTTTATATGACTTTATTTTCCTCACTTGCAATTGTTTCTACATTGTATGAGCTTATTTTTATTTTAGCACACCATATTCTATTATTGATAATATTTTTTGTTGCATTAACACTATTATTATTAATGTGCTTCTTATTCTTATTATTGTTTCATGTCATGGTTTCTACCGTGTGCATCCCCTTTTGCAAGTGTATTTTCTTTTTGGTGGACACAACATTAGATTTTTTGAGGTTATGTACAGGCTACCACAATATCAGAAATGGGTATACATATTTCCTTGTAAGATGCATAGTAAAATGATTCATGACACACTATTGAAAAGTGGGGACAAGCATTCGAGTGTTTATTCTACATTTCCAATAGGAACAAGTATTTTCTAGGAACAGACATACAAAAATAAAGGTAAATATTACTCATATTTGGATTAATGCACAAAGACATGGGTAAAAATATTCACTATCAAGAACCTATAGTATGGTTTTGACCGTAGAGATGATCCTAAACCTATCTTATGGTATTTACCAATGGGAAATTTATCTAGATTTTTCTCCATAGTACATAGTCTCACTTATATTTTTTGACACATTGAGGTAATTGATATCCTTTTATTACTAATAATTTGGCACACAATCAATTAAATTATTTTTCTATTCAATTTACTAAACATGGGAAGAGTATGGAGGCACTTATTTACTTTTTATACTATATGTTTTTGAGTTAAAAAAGTATGCTTTATATCCATTGAAGTTGTACGTTTTATGGGGTTATGGAAGGAAAAAAAGATAGTTGATTTCTTCATGGGAAGGTGCTTCATATCGTATTTGTACTCAAAGGTAAGATATAAAATTTATTGAATTGATTTGATACATGGGTTTTTTCCTTGGAGGTGTTTTGGTTCCTTTTTTGGTATTATATTTGGATTTTGTGTTTCACGTTAGTACCCATAGAACATAAACCTCTCATTGGAACAATTTTTTATTTATAACTTAAATTTCTTTATCAGATTCAAGAAAATTCAAAGCACAAGAATAGGAGCATATTCCCTCCACAAAAAATAGGTGTACTCCTTCCATGTTTTGTATGTATTTTGGCATTTATTTTTGCACATTTATATACATAAATTTCATTTTATTTTGAGTTAAAATTATGAAATTTTGTCCTTGGAATTGACTACAATATATGTTTTAGGATTCATTTTGGAGCATGCAAAAACCAATACAAAAGGACAGTGTGAAATAAATATATTAACAGAAAAGATAAAGTGTTTCTACACATTGATGTATATTTTCCTTTAGAAATGTAATACTGATTTCATAATTAAAGGAGGGAAATATATACAATTATATTTCACATTCTATATTTTGACACTATTTATTTTAATAATGCATGCATTCGTGTACAAATATACCCTCCTTACTCTTACTTAGCACACCATGATAGCTTTGTGGCTATTTTATTATCTTTGTGTATCTTTATTTCAACAATTCATGATTTTATAACATACGATACATGTAAATAAATCCATCTTATGATAAAAATCTAAATTATTATTTTTTCCTCTAGGTGAAAACCATTGATTTGGGCCATCTTATCAAAATCTACAACCTGGCCTTATTGTATGGTTTTGTATTGACATATATTGCACTACAATTTAATATTCCATCATCTTCAAATGTAATAATATTCCCTCTTATTTATTAATTCATGAAATAATAACCACCTTAATCTTATATTATCAAAGTCAAACCTAACTCATTTAAGATACTAGCTCTTTATGTTCTCCTCGTGTTAAAGTAAACACTAAAGGTACTTTTTTCTTCCTAAAAAACAAAGTAAATGATGAAAATCCAATTAGGTAAGTACACTATATGGTTATTAATTCACCACACATGTCCTATATTCTCTATAATTTCTCCATAAGTAAAACAATGTTACCCTTGTCATGTATTCAACCAATTGTGAAACATAAATAAGATATTGTTAAAGCATGTTTGTTAAATTTTATTTAAACTACAATATATATCACATGCTAGGAGAAAAACGTGTATTTTGATACCTCTTCAAAGTAGTGGCAACATTAGTGGTGCATACCCAGCCTTGTTTTACAAGATCTCTATCTTGCACTATGAGGGTTTTATGGTTTGAGAAGATTTAGCAGATCCCTACCAATGATGAGTGAAGAAGACCGACGTATAGTGAGAGTCATTTCTACATAGGATAAAATAAATCACACCATAATTTTTCTTGGACAACAATAATCACTATTGGTGGTACACTTTTATAATTCGTTCCTCACTCTTATACTAGATGGTACAACAGAAATATTACAAACACCCTGAATTGGCAATCCAAGAAAAACATGAACATCTTGTTGCCATGTATGTTCTTGTGTTGTCATTAATTTATAAAAGGTACAAGTAGATTAATGATAAATTTTCTTTGTTAGGATTCTAAGAGGATTCTTCTAGTTATGATGTCATGTGAAGATGACAAGAGGCATGGTTGTAAGAGTAAATAAGGTGAGAGTTGATTTGTCTAGAAGGCCTTATTAGGAGGCCTAATTAGCATGGGTGATGGTATATAGAGGTTTGAGATGCATGAATGATTTAAAATAATTTTAGAGTCATTAAAATCATCTTATTGATGTGTTGAAACATTTATATATGTCTCGAGAGGTGATTGCAAGATTTGAGCATGTTTATAGGTCTTTATCTCAACCTCGTCTAGTTGACTTGTTGCCTAATGGAGTATAATTATTAGGTGAATAAGTGTTTAGGCCCATGAGGGAATGAAAAGGTGTGATAGATGTTATCTCAAATGTTCTAGTTCTATTTGGAGGGATTTGAAGAAAATGTATGGTGTTCTCCTCCATATAGGTCTGAACCAGACCTAATTTTAGGACCTAGTTGTACAAGCCGTGTTCATTAAGAAGATGGTGAGAAAATTATGATTAGATGAGATTTATATAAGTTGAGATATTTTTTCCTTGTGTTATAGGGAAAAAATACCAGGTCTTTATGATGATAATTTTGTAAGATAAGAGGTTTTTGGTCTTTTCCATCTCTTAAATGCATGTTTATTAGCTCGATATAAGAGAAATCATCTTCGTCAACATGTGAAAATTATTCAAGGGGACCTAATACTTTCTAGGATGTTTATTATGAATTTTATAATATATCATAATTTAAATTAGTTCAAGTTCAGGGCTACGATTTATTAATTCTTGTTAAGAACCTAAGGAGATAAAACACCCTAGTCAAACCCTAGTTCACTAGAGATGGATGAAAAAGTGATCAAATGAGATGTAAATGAACTGAATCATAAAATATTATTATTGAAATATGTAAAGGAATCTCCTAGATTTAATATGGTGGTGTTTTGAGAACTTGACAATAGGTGGAGCCAACTCAAATCATCTTGTTTTCAAGGAAAGTTTTGATTTATCTTAGGTTTTCCATTTTACCAATGATATAAAATATTTTTATTATTATATGGGGAGATTAGATACATTTTTTCAGTGATTTAAGATCTTGGTGAAGTAACTTGGTGGTTTATATAAGTCTAAATATGAAGACTAGTTTTTAGGGATATAAGGCAGTTTCAATAGTCATGAAGGAAAATGGTTCATAGGTATGTAAGGAATAACTTGATGAGTATAATGGATATTTAGCTGTATTAAACATCTAATATAACATGATGAGTTATTTTTCTTGGTTTAAAATTCAGTTTTTTTAGAAAGGTTGAGGTCACAAGTTCACCTAATCGAGAGGGTTTTAGGACAATTTGGGTTTCCTTTATGATGATTATTTGAAATAAAAATATATTGGATTTATTCATGATGATTATAAATTGTGGAGTAATAATATATTGAATTTTATCATGTTACATGAAATTATAGGTCTCAAAAGTGTTAAAAAGGTGTAATAACGCCCTACTTTGAAGACTGGTTTCTAGGTAGTTCAAGTTGTTTGGAGGGAAAATTTGTTTTGATGGATTAAGGCTAAGTCATGATGTATAACATGGTTTGAAGTTTTCCATTTTTTGGTTTCTTTCTATTGAGTGTTTGCATGCCATAGTTTATGTTTTTTTTAGTGTTAGGTCTCTATCTTTTAATATTGGTGTGCTTGAGGTGCCAAAATTGAGTTTGAAACAATCGTACATTGTGGTGTCATGAGAAGAGTGGATGATATAGGAATTCCTAATGTAGAAGGAATTTTTAAAATATTCAAGAAATTTTTTGAGCCCTTTGATTCATGATGTATCTTGTTGGTGCCCTTAAAGTCTATGGAGTGCTCAGTGGAGGTGGATTTAGTATTCTTTGCCTAGTTGTGCTTGTTATGTGTCTTAGTACAATTCAGACCTATATGGGCCTTTCATATGATTTTTTATGATGTTGTAGTTTTATTTTTATGATGTTATTACCTACCTTAATTATCATGGCTAACATATTATGTTTGAAATAAATAATCATGTATTTAAGTGAGTGTATTTTGTCATTATGAACTAGATGTGGGAGAGAGAAAATTGTGAGCTAAGAGAGAGTGTGAAAGAGGTATGAGGGAATGATAACTGAGACAAAAGAAGGTATGAAGTATTTATGGTAGTTGAGAATCTAATTTACAATTATATTAAACGTAATCAGCTTATGAATAATAAATATTGATTGGAGTAGGAGAGAGTGTGTTTGAAGAAATTTTTGAAGTGTGCGAGATGAAATTGTGATCACCATCTATTCTTAGATTAAAACTACATATGTGGTCTTTGTATTAAGTTAGTTGAGTTAGTTATTTGTAACACTAATGGGTTGTATCATCCTTGCAGTGTTAGTGCTCCTTGTGTGGTTAGTGCCTTATTGAAACAAATATTATGTGATGTGTCATATTCTTGCAAGTATTTTTGTTTTATTAATATAATGAAAAAATTTAGTGTGTTTCTTCCCCTTAACAATTTCCTCTTCAAATCTTGTGTTATTGTGTACTCTCATGGTTTTCATTCTTATGAATCGTTGTTTCATGTTGTTAAGATCACACTAATGTCTAGTTGAATGGTTAATGGTCTATGCAAGTTAAATATATATGGATGAATTTTTTAAAGGATTTATTCACACCCCCTCAAACTATCGTGCTTATTAAAATTTGTATCATAGATGGTAATTTTGCATAAGTTAAATCACTTGAAGGAGATCCTTTAAAGCACTAAAATTTTGAGTCAGCTAAGTTGCACTTATACGAGTAAACCTTTCTTGTTTGATGGATCAAATTATACCTTTTGTAGCATCAATAAGAGGACTTGTGTCATGTCCTTATGGTTTTATATTTGGAATTAAATGATATATGGGTGCATTATCATCACACTCCTCCAACCAGTACTGAAGATAAAAAGGTTAATAATGAAAATTCTAAGGAAATGAATGCAATTATCTATTGACTAGATAAATCAGAACCTGTTAATGTCATGCATTATACATCATCTAAAGCTATGTGGGATAGTTATGTAGGGTCATCATTGTAAATATGTAATTTTGGATGTATTTTAGCATTTTAGGTATGTGTGGAGTTCATATAGAGGATCAAATAATGTAATTAGTCCATTTCAACTTATTTTTCTTGAAATAAGATGTTTCCCTCCAAAACCTCAAATTTGAATTTTTAAATGTCTTGTTACTATTTCATAAGCTGGATTTTAAGTATATGGTCATTCAAGGGTGTAAATTGGTCATGGATCATACTCTTCACCAAAGGATATGCCTACTTGATGTTAACTAAGGTGTAAATAAATAAGGTGTAAACCATCTTGTTAGTGTAGGTTATTATTTATCCTTTTATTTATTTATTAGGATAATTCTTACACTTGTGTTATCCCTATGCTTGTTGGGTTATCTTTCTTAGGTGTACTAGTTGTGTGGAGTTAGCTTCTCAGTTAGGTCGAGTTAGCTTACTAGTCTTTTGGAGTTAACTTAACTACCAGTAATAGTTGGTGGGAGTTCTTCACCACTGATTTAGGTAGTGGTTTCAATTCCCTCCTATATGTACGTATTTCTTATTGAATAATTCAAGTCATTCTCCTGTAATGTATTGAGCATTATGGATTATGATGGATTTCAATATATGGTATTTTATCTCTTCTGCTTTGCAAATCTAATGTGGTGTGCTATTATCATCTGAGATCCCAGCTTGGAACAATATTCTTATAATTCCTTTCACATCCTAGGTTAGTTCTATAGTAGTATAGGTTGGTGATTTGAAACCCTAACTAAAACATTTCTTACATTTTCTATGAAATAATTTGAATTGAAGATATGGTATGAGAGAGGGGGAAAATGGAAGAGAGTTAGAAGAGTTTCTATTCATTGTTCTACTCCCTAATGGGTCTAGGAGATCTGTATTTAATTTGTTGATCTAATAAAAATTATTTAAATAGGACCAAATTGAGTATCATGGTTTACAATAATCTTGTTATTTAATTATATAAATCAATTACAATCATAAATGTTTAAATATTGGTATTGGAGGTGTATGAATATGATACAATCAATAAGGATAGTACTAAGGATTATTGAAGATAACATGTTTAGGGAATGATCTTGTGTGGAAGTTATGAAACTATATACATAAGGTAATCCATAATTGAACAATAAAAATAAAGTGGCTTATTTTAATTGTTAGTAAATAAAACTCGTTTGAAAATATTTAAACTTAATTATCAACACCATGGAATGATAACAGTTTGATGTTGTGAGTTATATTATTCTTTGTAAATATGTGTAAGTGCCCTGACTGTGCATGTTAGTAAATAAGCATATGATAAATTTTAATATCATATGAGCTTGGTTAATAAGTACTTGTAGTGAGTTTCATGTTTTTTTATGAGCACCAAGGTTTAGAATAATATTTTAGCACAAAAGGAAACTCAGAAAGTATGTCAAGTGAAATCAAAACTAAAAACACATTGCTTACTAAGTACTCTATTTTGCGTCAAGAAGATTGAGTTAAATACTAAAAATGAGACCTTGAAAGTTAAGATGACTTAGAGTTGAGGAATTTTTTAAGTATCTCTCATGCACATGTGGTCCTTATTTCTTAAAGGCCAAGATTTAGACTATAACTTTGAAAATCAAGAATATTAACTGTGCCCATTTTGATAAGTCTACAAAGAGATTATCTATTGTCACAATGTTTGTTCCATAATTAAAGAACTCAGTGAATTCATCACATTTGAGAGAATATTTTAGAATTTAAGGGAGGTTTATTAAAGAGTATGAAGGATTTAATATGTATTTACATGCATAAATTCTATATATGACTGAGACTAAGACAATCTTAGTAGAGAAATGATAAATAAGTACCATTGTATACTAGTTGACAATATGTATAGCAGGACAAGTATTAAGAGTCACTTTAGAAAAAAAATTAATGATATGGTGATTCATTTTATATTTAGGAAAGGGCATAAGTAAATTATTAAATATCAATAATAATTTCTTTCTCATTCAAAGAAATTTGTATACTTATATTCCATGGTGTATACCAAAGATTGGAAGAATTTTGAAGGAGATTAGTTAACGTGGGAATCATAAACTCATGTTCTTTAGATCTCTGAGGGGTTAGATATTAGGTATTAATTAGTATGATTATACTTAAATATAAGGTTTGAAAGGTTCATGATGTTGGAAATTATAACGAAAGTAAATGCATAGTCAACACATGCACTTTGTGAAAATCACTCAATGAGGAAGAAAGAATAATCTTATTCATCTTCCGTACAGTGAAAATGTGAGTAAAAAGGTTAGAAGGTGTTCGTAAATGTTGGGAAAGATTTGGGAAAATTTTTTTACATTCTATAGAATAAATAAAATCAAAGATACATTGATTATTTTGTAGAGATAACATGAAAAGTCTAGAGTACAAAAATTGGGTAAGTGACAAGAACTATGTTTCAAGGGGAAAATAGATTTCAAAAGTAATTAAACAAGTATAAAATAGGTAAATTCATGATTTATAATGGTTGAAATAGTGGGAAATATACACACCCTAGTTTTTAGCTTCAAGCCCTAGCCTAGGCCTTATTGCTTTAGCTTATAAGGAGAAGAGTGAACTAGGAGAGTTGTGATTAGAGTTAGCTCATGAAAATCAGTTGAAAGAAATAATTTCCAAATGGGTTTTCATGTTATATTATAATTTTTCATGAAATATTGAGGTTTTTTCTAGACTTATTGAATTGTAAGAAACCATCGACAAATAAGATAATTAGGCGAAAAAGGTAAAGAGATAATAAAAGAAAATTTACAAAGTGTTGAGTGGTGAAACTTAATAGGCTCTTTAATGAGCTTGAAATATAATTGAAAAACACATTGGTGAGTCTTAGTTACCATAAATGTGTATATTAGATCATAAAATACACGTTTGAAGGTCTAGTAGACTAAATGAAGGACTAGAGAGAGATTGAGTGAATTTGATGGTTTGAAACATTTTCAAGCATATTTAAATTGCTTATAGGTGAAATAAAGTAGGTTCAAAGTATTTTATAATTTTAAAAAGTTATATATAATTTTTGGAGAAGAAATGAAAGTTTTTTCGTATTGAGAAATGTGAAAAAATTGTATGGTTTGACTCATGCTTGGAATGTATTTGTTCTAACATTTGAATTTTTTGTCTTTGCATCATTTTCTATCAGAGCAGACATATGTTCTTAAGATTGAAAGAAGAAAGAAGCACAAAAATAGAAGAAGTGAAGAATAAAGGTGTCGTGAACAAGAAATGTAGCCTAGATGGATTAAAGGAGATAAGAAGTGAGATATTAGAAATACAAGGTGAAACAAAAATGGAGTGATGAAGCACCGACACACTATGTAAGATTTAAAGGTGAGGTGTTGTGAAGAAGGAAGGTGAAAAATAATTTCTAGATGAAAGAATAAAAGAGTGAGAAGAAGAGAGTAAAATGAGTGGTTTCTTGACAAGTGATTACTAAAAGATGATAAAAAAAATGAAGGAAATATTATAATGAATGAAGAACAAATGATGAAAAATATCAGAGAGATAAAATTACATATTAGGTATACTTCACCAATGTTATCCATCCTAACGAAGTTTTGAGTTGCCCATTCTTGCACAAGTGCAAAAATTGTCAACATTTCTGGTGATCTTGCGGGGAAAGTTGTGTGCTAGCTTATATACCATTGCCTTGCTCATGTCCATTGGGCATGGAGTCTAAAGCATACAACCAAAATTTGTCCTTCCCAAAGGTCCAACCATTTGCAAACAAACTAAAGCTTGGAAAGGTTCTGGTAAAGTAGATCACGTGCATGAATGCACTTATTGAATTGAAAAACAATGCTATGTGCACAAACTACACTTATTGAAGGGAAATCCTACTTTAACAATCACTATAATATTTTCAGTAACAGTGTTTGAGAAACATACCATTCATAGGAATGGGAAGTTCCTCTCCATTCAACTTCAAAGGTCAAAAATCGTTGTGTTCCTTGCAAGCTGAAATCATGTGAGGACCACTCCAGAGTGTATCAAACTTTGAGTGTCTTCCTGGATTTGCACGATCAAAAACCCACTTTAACATAATATCTCCTTCATTGAAGACTCTAAATTTGTCTTTCTTGTCAAAAGTATTCTTCATTTGTTCCTAATTATTTTCCATATTTAAATTAGCTTGATTTCTTAGCTCTTGTAATTCCATTAACTCTGCATAATGTACCTGCAATGGTTCATTCTCAAGTAGCTCCATTTGAAGAAACAAATATAATGCAGGTAACTCAACTGAAATAGGCATTCTTACTTCTTTTCCATACACAAGCTTGTATGGTGAATTGCCAAATGATCTTTTAGGAGTCACTCTGTCAGCCCAAAGTGTGGAATTTAACATCAAATGCCAAGCTCTTTGATTATCCTTTAGTGTTCTTCTGATGATTCTTAACAGATTCTTGTTAGTACTTTCATCTAAGCCATTACCTTGTGGGTAATAATTAGATGAGGAACTTAGATATATTCCATGTTTGACAGCCCAATCTGTTATCTTTGCACTGAGGAATGCTTAAGCATTGTCTAATATGATAATTACTGGAACACCAAATCTATAAACTATGCCTTCATAAAAGGATAGTATCAAAGCTTCGTTAGCATCTTTCAAGGCTATTGCTTTAGTCCATTATGTAGAATAATCTGTACCAGTTAAGATCCACTTATTTTCTTGTGATGAAGGTGGGTTTATCAAGCCACTAAAGTTAAGACCCCACTACATAAAAGGTTGATCAGATGAAATAGGTTATAAAGGAAATGAAGCAAGATGTTCTTTTCCAATAAAGAAATCACATTTCTTACACTTTCTAATCCATTCAAAACAATCTTTGAATATCCTAGGCCAATAGTAACCTGCTTTCATAATTTTTAAAGCTATAGTACATGCTGAGAAGTGACTTCCTACAAGTCTTTCATTGAATTATGATAATATTTTCTAAATTTTATCATAATCAACGCATTTCAGCAAGATCCCATTTATATCCCTTTTGAACAATACACCATTAACGAAAAGATAAGGAATAGCTTGTAATCTGAAATATCTTCATTTATTCTTATCCATACCTTCTCAATAGGTGCCATGCTATAAGTATTTAACCAAATCAGTCATCCATCTTGATTCTTGGATCTCTTGAGCAAGTTCAGGTTGCTAATTTCCTTGTTGGACCATGATATTTGATTGTTGATATGCAATTTTAGCATGTTGTTCTAAATCTTTGGGTTCTGCAGCTTGTTGTTTTTCCATATTTAGCAATTATATTTTCACATAAACCTTTACCTCGAACCATCTTAGCAACCTGGATATCAACATCATATTATGTAACCTTCGTTATCTAGCCTACTCTTTTCTCATTCAATTCTTTATTTAAAAGGAAAGATTTCGCAATTGGATGAGAAACAAGAATGTAAATTTTATTGTTTGAAAGCATTAACTTATAATTCTTTAGTCCTCTTACTACTGAAATTACTTATTTTTCAAGAAATGTGTACCTTGTTTCTTAATCATGCAAACTCTATCTAAAGAAAGAAATTGGCTGCTCAAAATTTTCATCATTAACTTGAGTCAAAAGCTCCTGCAAGTGCATAAATTGTAAAATATTTATCGAAATTTGGGTTTACAAGAGTAGGATCCTGAGAGATATCTGATTTAATTGCTTCAAAACCTTCCTTTCCTTCACTGGTCGAAGAGAAAGTTTTCTCTTTGTTTAACATAGTTGTTAACAGTTTGACCAATGCTTTGAAATCTAGAACAAATCTTATAACAAAGTGGATTTTTCCAAGAAAACTTTGCAATGCCTTTTTATGATGATGCAATGATAGCTATGATATAGCTTCGATTCTAAAAGGATCAATTGCTAAACGTTGCTTAGAAACAATATGGAAAAGTAATTTACCATGATGTATTGAAAAGATAAACTTCAGTGGATTCAAAAACATTCCAAACTACCTACATAGATGAAAATTCTACCTTAAATGCATGAGATGTTCTTCTATATTATTTGAGAACATGGTAATATCATCCAAATAAACAGGAATACATTTATTTAACAAGTTCCAAAAATCCATGTAGATTGCACGTTCAAACATTTCTCCAGCATTTGAAAGACCAAAAGGCATTCTTTTATAAGGATAGGTACCCCACTTGGTAGTAAAAATTTGTTTTGTATCTATCTTATTCTCGGACTAAAATATGATTATAGCCATTGTAACCATAAAAAAGAAATATTCTATCTGAACCTGAGACTGTTCTCAAAATCTGATCCATATTCAGAAGTGGGTAATTATCTTTTAATGAATCTTTATTAAGATCTCTGAAATCTACACATAGTCTGATTTTCACCGTTCTTCTTCCTAATAGGAACAAGATTGGCTACCCAACTTGAATGCTTAACAGGAAAAATAATACATGATTCGATCAACCTGGATAACTCTTTCCTCGTTAGAGGTTCTATTTTTGGATTTACAGGCCTCTGTTTATGTCTTACAGGCTTAACATTTGGATGTAACTCGATTATATGTTGTGATAGACTGGGATCAAATCCTTTTAGATCTTGGTATTTCCAAGAAAAGACATCCTTAAACTCTTTGTAAAGATTAATAAATGACTATTTTTCAGCTGAGCAACATACCTTTCCAAGAAATAACTTTTTCCCTTCATCAACCAAGATATCTTTGTAATTATCCGAGGGGGTTGACATTTTAGTTTTCACCTTTCTTAACCAATCGTTATTGTTGAAGATTTCTTCCAATGTAATGAGACCTCGAGGTAGTTTATTTTTCTCCAACTGAACAATCTGATCACCATATAAATGTTGTAACTTATCCTGATTAACTATAGAGAATTTAAGTTCCTGTTACAAAAACCTATAGATTTGATCATCACTTTCAAAAACTTTCCAATTTGATTCATTATTAGGTATAGAAGGCCTGACAATTAGCTTAATATGAGGCTGAATTTTTTTGTTTTCAATATCTTCCAGCACTTCGAAACTAGCACCAACTGCTACAAGTCTATCTGCATGTTTGTTTTCAGCTCTGGGAATAGACTGAAAATTAATAGCTTCAAAATCCTCCATTAAGTCTAAAAATATATGTCTGTAAGACTTCATTAGTGGATTCTTACAAACATTGAAGTTTTTTACTTGATTGATAACTAACTCAAAATCACCAAAGATATGTAATTTGTTGATACCTTTCTTTTTGGCCCAAAGTAAGCCATAAATTAAAGCTTCGTATTCAGCTATGTTACAAGTACATGAAAATTGGAGACTCAGAGCTAAGAAATACCTTTCATTTGTTGGGGAAGAGAGCATTAGACATGTCCTTGTCCCTTTTTGTTCTTAGCTCCATCGAAATGAAGCTTCCAAATTCCTTCTACTGAATCTTCTGTTTTGGACAACAAGGGAAGTGGTGTATTTTCTTCATGCATATAATGCACACTAAAAATATGTTCTTCAACCTCCTTAAAAGGATCATGAGTGTGTTCTTCAACTATATTTTCATCCATAAACAGGTTAGAAACACCATCTAATGTTGAAACCTGAGCTATATCATCAAAATCAGATTGCTCTAAAGCTGAGTAATTAGCTACTACATTTGGAGAATGAGGCTCAATATGAAATCTAGCCAATGGTTCTGAATTGATGGTAACCTTAGTTCCATAACATGTGGTGAAAAATAAGGACCAATCTGAAGAGAGATAACCTCCTATTTTTTCTGTGAAATCTCTAGATAAGCACAAAGCAAAATATGGAGGTAGATCCATAACAGTAACATCTAATAGGGTAGGGTTTCACCCCTTGCATTTAATAGGGTAGGTGACATTGAATGTAGTTAATTATTTTGATCCTTGACCACAATCCTCGGCCTTTCATCTTCATCCTTGATGCTTTATTATCGTTGATCCTTGACCATGGTTGAGTCCTATTGACTTGTCTCTCGAGTTTCCATACTAAAGGATGGCTTTGACCATAATGATCACTTCATTTGGTTTTTGTGATGCAGGTGAAGCCCTGGTAAAAACTTTTCCTTCAACACCATTTCCATCTTCCTAAGCTTAGGACCTCTACACACTAGTTATCTGAGTTTGTGAAGATTTGTGAGTAGAAGTATTTGATCTATGAGCTCGGTACTGCATTATATTTAATCTTTGTTTTACTTCGTTGGATGACCGCCACTATTATTGCTTTTCGATTTTCCTATGTCTTCACTTTCTGCAGAGTTGTGCGAGCTTCTAGGTAAGCAACATCACTGGCACTTGAGTTCATGATTTACTTTCGGCTTTTGATCTTTGTGACTGGTAAGTCTAATTCCCTTCATGGGTGTTTGGTAAAATGAAAATAAATCCTTTATTGAACTAGATTTTTAGCTTATTTCTTTTGAGGTAGAAACGTGAGGGCTCCTGTCGTAAAATAATGGCCTTTATTTCTATATGAGTTTTGATGGTAGAAACTTTCTGATTATCAAAATTTTAACTGGTTCTAAAGTTTCTATGTTGCTAAGAGAGCTCAAATGTTGTGTACATTTTCTTTACAATTACACTTGTGACAGTTTCTTCAACTTTGTTGTGTCATGTGACTTCCGCCGCCATTAATGATATATGAACCTCTCTGCCTTTGGAAGATTTGCATTTTTGAGCTCAACATTCATTTGGATCTCCATTATTTCATTACAGTATTTCTCCTCCCTTAACTCCAGGTCTGAACGTTTCTTGATTTTGGGTATTCGAACTTCATTTCGGCCCAATTCTGGACATTTCCTTGAGGGTTTATTGAATATCTATGGATCGGCCTTGCTCATCTTGAGTTTAACCTTGTTCTAAGCTTTATCTCCTTTATCTGAAATTTAATCATTCCAATTAATGTTTTTATAAATTGTCAGGATCTGTACACACTCTTATAACGTAACTTTAATCTAATTTTCATGGGAGTAACAAGCTCTAAAATACAGTAATGTTTCCTTGATTTGTATATGTGTGAGTTTTTTCATTCAAAGTTCCCCCACTTGATTTCGTGTCCTGAATAATGTGTCAAGCTCTTTTACATGCTACTTGGATCCACTCCTTATAAAATTATCCTTGGAATGTATTCTATGGAACTTTTCTTTTGCAAGAAAAGGCCTTCTTCTAATATGGGTATTCAGGTTTGTGATTTTATTTTTTGATTCTGTCATTAGTTTTCAAAAAATAAAAAGGCCTTCTGAAGGATTGAGATTTACTTATTGTTACTTAAACATTGAGTTCTTTGGTTCTGACCAGACTTTGTAATTTTAGCATTTCATCCTTGTGCAGATTCCTTTACCTCAATGTTTAACACCTTAGGTTTTGTACTCTGTTTGAGCTTTTGGTGTCTTCCATAATGAATAAGATCTCTTTAATTCTTTGTGTATTTCCTTAGTTTTGTTTAACCATGAATCTTGTATTGAAGTTAGTTCTCAAGTATAATTTAGAGTGTTGTGTACTTTGATCTTCTTCTGGTTCTGTTTAACCATGAATCTTGTATGTGTTTTCTGGAAATTACAAGCAATTCATCTGTTTTGAAACTATAGATAACTTTTATCTTTGTCGTTGTAAATATTGCATTCAATTTTGATCTCTTAAGCTTGTTTCTCTCTGATAAAGGATTTATTTATTTTATAGTAACATTTCTGGCATTTTAAAAAACTGTAAAATGTTGATTCTTCATGGCGAAGCCTTGGCAAAATTTTTCCATAATTCTATCTTCCATCCATTTCCATCATGGACATGTTCCTTTCCTGCAAGAATCCCCTCTGTTCTGAAAAAGATGAGCTCATGAAGACCTGTAGCTTAATCTGGTATTTGATTGTATGGCTACTATATGATGATCATTCATGCACTTTGTGTCTTCGGTAGCTTACTTTAAATTGTTCATGTATCTACTTTTAATATCATCATGAAATAGATTCTTTTATTCACCTGTAATGGCTTCTGCTTATGTTTTAGATGAGTACTACCATGCTTGAATTAATGTACTTCATTGATATTGTGGTAATTTTTTGCTCTCATATCTACTTTATTTTGAAAACTACAACTTAGAAAATCTGAAATTTGTAAGATTATCTTGGAATTTCAATTCACTTTAGTTGTTTAAGTTATAAAGAATTCATTTCTACATTATATATTGTATTTCCTTTAATTAAAACTTTGATATGTATGCTAAAAAATTTAAAATGTTGATTTGATAAGGTAAAGCCCTATCAAAAAAATTCAGAATCTTCTCTCTCATCCTATTTCACCTGTAATCCTTTATGCTTTTAGCTTCATCTTGTTGAAATCTGATTCTCCCTCTTCTTTGCAAACTGAAAAAAACATACTTTTTTCTTCCATTCTCTCTTCTGAGCTTTAACCTCTTCCATTTTCAGAATGTTTAATGAATTTTGAGTTGCACTTTTCCTTCTTCTTAGCATGTACTTATGACTTATTTATTTCTCTCTTTGATTGCAGCCTGTACCTGCACACTTAGGAAAATAGTTAGGAAATATTTAGGCTTTTTGGCCTCTCTTATGTTCATGTTTTCTTCTTTCTGTTCACTTTCTTCTTTCTAAGTGATTAAAGAATGCATGTAGTTTTTCGTTCAAGTATAATACATCTCCTATTTAGGGGAAGATTCATATGCACGAAGTAGGATAGTGTAGGAATATGGTTTGATCCCTGAGCTTGTAACTGATGGTTGACTTAGTTTTGCTTTTCAGCTACCATGACTTGAGGATGAAGGAGTTGCCAAGGAGATGCTCTGCACAACAAACAATATACAAGGAAATTATGGGTTCACCGTCATAATCCTTTGCTTTCTCCTTCATGCATGTGTATCTTTCTTTTCAGTAGTTGTACTTTACTTTTCATTTACATCCCACAACTTGTGTGGGAAACATTTGACTCTCCTTGTGAATAAAACATTGAATTTTGTAAATGAGTTGTATATCTCTTTCTACATTTTTACTTTCTTTATGGATTGTTTAATGAACTAAATAAATCAATAACATAATTGAATGTATTAATCATAAAGGAAAGAACATTGAATAGAACTTGTAACATTCAGTAATGAACTCTGATTTTCTAGGATCTGCACTTGTGTTTGTTATTCCAAAACTTTACACTTCACCTACTCTGCAATTGGACGTCCTCATCAATAAAATAAAACTATCCCTTGGGGCTTGTGTTCTTTTTCTGAGGATGCTCATGAAATTTTCGACTATGTGATCTATTACATTTTGTAACAGCACACATAGCTACAGATTTCATGTAATCTTTTAAAAAAATCAGTAGTAACGACATAATCTGATGTGATCTACCCTAGCTTAGGTATACTTCACCAATGCTATGTCGCAAGTTTTTGTTGTAGTTAGTAATTCAAAAAATAATCAACAATTACAAAAATACTAAGGCAGTGTGTCCTTCTAAATTTTCCAACAAATTCTATTCTCGAGGCTTTTAACACATTTAACATTCAATTAAAAATAACTATAACCAAACTGATGAAAATTTTGACAAGTTCCTTTTTTTTTCTATTCATGGAATCCATCTGCACATTTATTACCCTGAGTCAATTCATGAGAACAAAGCATTATATGAACTACACATTAAAACAATATGCTACTATTTAACAATATCATGAAAAGAAACCTTCTATTTAATGAAATTTTTTTAAGTTCTAAAACTATGATAACTCCATTAAGCATGCTAACATTTAAACAATGTCAAATTAAGAAAGAATTCATATATACCCGTTATAAACATTGCTTGAAAACAAAAATAGTTTAACAATAATTCATGTAGGTGTCAATCGCCTTATAAGTCTGGAATAGATTATCGAGTGTATTGGGATTTAAATCATGTAATCATATATATTATTGATTGAAAACAATAATCAAATCATAAATCAATTATTCCTTAAATAATTTAATATATACCAGTTACGAACATTGTCTCTAAAATCACAAAAGTTTAACAATAATTCAAGTAGATCCAATTTCCTTATAAGTCAAACACGTTTTTTCGAGTGCATTAGGATGTTAATCATGCAATCATATATATTGAATTATTTAAATATAATACTCCAACCATCCATCAAAATTTCCCTATCTAACAAGTTCTTTTTAGGTAACCATCGTTACCATACTTAGTGTCACTCGTATATATACATGTATATGTACCACCAATGTCTTTAACAACTTAACATTAATTTCCATCTTAATTAAACTATATATATACTATCATTCATAGAAAAATCCATAGTCAATATTAGCTAATTTGTATGAACTGAACTTTAAGTTGAGTATACATTTGATTTATCCATTATGTTTATTTTAAGTTCCTCGATTTTAATATCTCAACTTAGATTCTACCAAACCATGTCGACTTAAAGAAACTGACATGTCACCACATGACGAGTCTCAGTAAGTTGATTTTCTCCATTTAAGTTGGGTTTTGTAATGGCGAGCTAATAAGTAGCTCGCCCATCCTAGAAACTCCATTAATAGATTGGATTCCGTAGCGTCAACTAACAATGAACCCAAGATCTCTATTTCTACTAGCAAGATGGGTTTCGTGGATACATTTTGTCATCTATGGACCAAACAAGGAATTCACAACTACCCAGAGTGTTATTCTAGCCAACCATTATGGCCCAAAAACTTAAATATGCAATCCTATGAGATTAACATATATATTTATAATTTTATAACCCACGCTACCCTCTTATATTTATAAAATAGAAAATTTCCATTAATATTTGTTATTTTTGCTCAATCTCATGATCAGATTTACCATTATTGATTTATACCAAAATCGACAATCATTTCATCACTTAATAATAACCATATATTTTTACAAATTATATAGACTACGTATTCAAGTTAATCACTTCTAGTTTGTAATGCAATATAAAGAGGTGAAAGAATATCCCATGCACAATAACCCAGAATCAAAATGCCTGAGAATGCTCAGGGAATAACCTACAAGGTAAAATATGATAAAACAACCACCACAAAATCCAACTTGAAAGGCCATTTCAGAAGAAAAGAATGATTCCATTCATGAGATTGAACATGTTATCATAAAAATCAAATGGGTAGTGATTATCATGCATGTTATAAGCTTCCACACATTGCCGAAAATATGTCTACCAGGGCCCTCTCAACTGCAACGTCTGCCAACATTCTTATTTCCTTTTTGCTTGCTGGATGTCCATACTCTATTCATGGCTCACATTATTGGACAGGAAAGGAGTATGTGGTAAGGGTAGGAGGCTCTATACCTGTGAATTGCATTTTATTTGTATTTTTAAAGCCTTTTCTACGAAATCCAGTCTGTACTAATTGTATAGCCACTACTATTTAAAGCAGCCAAATTATTTTTGGAAAATATTCAAACCTATCAAATGGAAAGTGCATGCTCCCTTTAATGCAATAAATAACTGACAAGCAGCCAACAACTCCACCTACTTTCCAAAAAGTAACTATAGTATGAGATCAAATGTTGGAAACCAAAACAATGCATATTATTTAATTTTATTGGGTAAAACACAATCCAAAGTGGAGAAGGTCGCTGCCAAGGACAGCTGAGTGGGGGGGTTTTACAAATAAAATTCAACATTAATTTTAGTATTCTCCCCCTTAGGGATTGGTGCCACGATTTAACTCTTCCACACAATGACAAGGAAAACAATGGTTGCCAATGGTTACATCTTAGGTTAGATCAATGAATCCTTGGTTAGTTTAGAAGTTGGGTTAAGAGATAATATATTTTTACTAAAACATCATTGTCATCAACCATGGCCTAAGGCCCAATTGATTGTCTTTTGAAGTCTTGCCACATGTGACTATCATCTAAAATCAATTATAACAATAATAAAATTATGTCTTTCCATGTCAAGCACCATGACAGTACTCTTAAAATAAATTGTTAAATATACTCCTCATCAAAATCTTGTTGAACAACAACCAGCTTACTATCATTTCCTTTATATGGTAAACTCGTCATTACATTGTAATACTATCATAGAGGCAATAAGATTAAAACACCTCTATATCAAATTATTATAAATATCATTATTATTGTGTTTATTTATTTATTTATTTAAATTATTTCGAAGCATAAAAACACCCTTCATTTAGACTCTTATATTATTTTCATTCTATTTCACATGAAAATGAAAGGGATTACCCTCCAACAATATCCTTGTTACCCTAACAAATTAACCTTCTAATAGGATCCCACCACAAGTTCATAGGCCCCAAGAATACATACAGAAAATGGTATACAGGGCATGGAACTACACTATAATTAATGCATTAATTAGGGGGTGTAAGGATGTGACCTTAAGAAGAAGGAAAGATGATTTATTTTGAGATTTATGGCTTTCATTTGGTAAAAAAATGTCAATGCCTTGAGAGAATACCCTTTTATTATATAATATGTGAAATGATACTGCATTATAAGCCATATTTCAATGTAATATTGTCAAATTATTTTTATATCCACCAAACACATGCACGTAACATGCATATTGATGAATTAAAAGAGAAAAATAAAAAATGCATGCAACAGATAAAAGTATGCAAAATATTTTTGAAATAATAAAAAAAATTTAGAGGCATAATCAAAATTTACTTTCCAGTAAGGAGATAATGAAATTTTGTATGAATTTTCAAACACAATTAATGCTCACATGTTGACCAACGCTTTCACACTTGATATATTTTTCAAAATACCTACAAGTGATTAGGAGTGGTATGTGTAAAATAGGTAAAGAAATTAAAGTAATTTTTTGAGACTAAGACTAAATATTCATGGAGTTTCATGAACCAAGCCGATACTAGTATTAAATTAAGGAAAGCCAAATCATATCATGATGATCTAAGAAGCCCGTGAATTACTGAACCATGTTTGTGATGACATCAAACATAATAATAATACGGCTATAAACTATTATATGAGAAATTTATAACTACTGTATCTGTAACAAATGTGAAAGTATTTTTTTCAATGAAAAAACCATATTTGAAAAACTTCAAAATGCCAATGAAATAAAAAGTATTATGATAACAATGGAAAATTTATGAAATAAAACATACGAAACCACAGAAAGAAAAATAGAGACACACTTCAATATGACTAACCTATGAACTAAACTTACAAATGAACTCAATTTACTAGGTAGGATGATAAATTCCTCTAATAGATGAAGCACATTTTTTTTTTCATGTAATGGGACTTTTATTGTTATCCTGAAGTAGCTTATGTTGCTTTGTTGTTAATGTCAAATCTTGATACTACACATGGATGTTGACTCATTGTTGATTTGGGTATATTTTCTTCTATTCTTTCATATGAAGGCCTTAAAACCAAAATAGATGAAAGGAAAATAAATCTTCAAAACTAATTTTAGATTTTCGTAAAATTTTACAATTAAAAAAAATAGATTTGAATATTTTAATTTGGGAGATCTATTTTTGGTTTCTTGAATGCTTTGCTTCATTTCTTACTATATTTTTTATTTTGAAATTTTTAAAAAACAAAATCAGGAATCAGTTATAAATCTATTGAAGAATGTATTAATCAGAAACAAAACAAAGTTTTATATGTGGAAACATTGAATGTATCCAAAGGGAGTTCAAATTGTGGCAAATAAAAGAATAGTTTCCTACTCGTTGAGGGTATTTGGTAATTTAATGGTCAAAAAGTAGGAGATATTCTTGATGCAATCTAGAAAATTATAAATTTTCAAGAAACTAATTCTATAGTTCCAATGAAGGGGAAGCCCAAAGATGATTCAATCGAAAATATATTTATAAATTGACTAATGGAAGTGAGGAATAATGTATAATCTAAAAATGATTCAACACCAAAGTTTGGATGAAATTGGACATACATTTGAGGAATCGATATTTCATAATCTTGGAAAGTTAGTGGAACAGAAAAAAAATAGGAATTCATGTGATGAATAATATGGGAAATGACAAGTGTAAAGTTATTTTTACCGTAAGGAACATTGTAGTGCCCACTTTCCTTTGAAACCTTTTGTTATTTATATGATACTGTTAACTATACTTATGGACATTATTGTAGCTTTTGATTTGGCATGATGTTAGATGCTAGAGATCATGGACTGTTCTTGATTTTGATTCATATATGGTTCATGTGGTATTGGAGACATTTTATAATTATGTTGTTATGATTTGGACATGGTTATGTGTGTGTGTGTGTTCTGGACATGTGTTATTTCCTCATATTGAGTAGACCTAGATAATTGAACTAATTTTATGATCATATGGTTATTGATGAAATTGTAAATGATGTTGTTACTTGCATGATGATGTTTTGAATTTTATATAGATGAATTTGGAGTTATATTGTATATTTATTTTGGGTTATTTGATGTGGCCACAAGGCCAAAGGAGGTATTTTTATTTTCAAGGTAAACATGTCACTAGAAACATTGGGGGATCGGAGACTAACCACATTGGAATCCTAGATGAATTCAACAAGGGTGACCATGGCAACGTGTATTTTTTGTGTGTGTGTGTTTGTATGAATTGTTGTTAGGGGTTCCCATGGGGTGGATCACCTATGAATGTGACCAAGGGGTTATGTGTATTCTTTTATTTAGTTTCTTTTGTTTAATTTTAGTATGTGATTTTTAGTGATGTATTTTCCCCTTTATTATTTATTCTATTTGTGTCTAGATTAGTGAGCAATCATGTTGTTAAATAAATTAAAATGGGTCAAAAGAATGCATTTATTAGAGATTATGGATCTTGGATTATGTGTTATAAGTAATATGTAAGTAGCTTTGAGTGTGAAACACTCCACTTTCCTTTCAAAATTCGGATCTGTCCATAGCGGCTGATTTGGGAGGCTTGTGGGACAAGTTAAACTTGTCCCACACCTCTTAAATTATTACACCAACCCTACCTATGGGTTAGGGAGTCAAAATTAGGCCGTTATGTATTTTGGGAAGGAAAGGTGTAACTTTTTACTGCACCTTCTTGCATGAAATTAATTTTGGTCCTTAAGGGTTGTGGGCTTGGATTGTGTGTATAAGTAAAATGTCATTTATTGACCCACTTATTAATTGTTCTTTGGAGTTTGAAGTTGACTTGAGGATGAGTGATGTGGCATCCTACATGGAGCCACCTCATCCTCCTCTCTCTCTTTTCTATTTATTCAAATTATTTTGTTGTTTTGAGGGTTTTTACTTCAGGGGGTTACTTCATGCTGGTTTGGTGCTCTTGTAATTAGCTAGAGAGTTAGAGGATTTTTTATTCTTGTGGATTTTTTGGTGCTTTGGAACTATTTGTATTTGAAGAATCTTATTATTGAACATTTCAATCAAGATCTTTCATGGAGAGGTAGGATATTGACTCTTTTAAAATGTGTTCTTTTTTATTTTATGCATATGTGAATGTTGTTGAGTGTTTGGTATGTTTGTTGGTTGGATGGGTAGCTTACCTAGGTGTGGTGTAGGAGAAGACTATGGCGATATTTTAGGGGGAGGCATAAGCGTTATTTGTGGAGGGATTTTGGTTTGGGTGTTCAACCTTCGACAATAAATAGCTTACATTTCTTACTTTTGAGGGAGGCATAAGAGGTACTTGGGGGAGGCATAAGAGTATGTAGGGGTTTGAGATGAATATTTTGGTGGGTTTTTAAGGTGGTCCCCCATTCCTCATTGGGAGGTGTAAGTAGTTTCCCCCATAGATATTACTATTTTGGCCTTTGTGTGATGAGGCCTTGTATATTTTGTTATTGTCCCTCTTCTAACTATAACTACATTTTATTTTGGAATGTGATATGATTGTGAAATCTATTTTGTGTTGTGGAAGCTTATCTTGTCGCCATGAGTTGAATCCATTTCCTATTTTAATGTGGTTGGGGCTTGGGGGCCAATGAGGAGGATGACTTCTCTTCTTCATTTGAATTCTTGGTTGGGTGGAGAGGGATGCCTCTCCCCCTTTTCTTTGTTGTGACCAAATGAAATCTAGCGGATCTCTCTTGTTGCCATTTCTTGGAGATTTGTATGAAGAAAAATCTTGCAATTCTCCTTGGGTTACCTTATTGTGAAATTTCCCACTTTAAGTGGATGGCATTGTAATATTAATTGTGGTGAAAAGCACCTTTGTTTTGGATATTAAATTACTTTTGAATGAGAAAGATTGGTTTTGTAAGTTGTCTTTTGGTGAACATAAAAGAAGTTGTAAAGGAAATTATTTCAGTTTGATAGAAGTTGATTTACTTTATACAAAAATGGAGTTGCTCCTATTTTTGAATGTGTTGATTGAAATAAGTTTTGAAAACTCTCTGTTTGAAGGAAGGAAAAGTCTTTGTTAGGAAATATTACCTTCATATGTATTGCTTGAAAGGAACATTTGGAAAATAGAATTACAATCTTGTTTTTCACGTATTGATTTAAGGAAATTTGAACATTGTAAATTTAGAATGGAATGAACCTAAATGTTTAAATTATGGAAAATGAAATAGATAAATTTCCAGTTTGAAATACGTAGATCTTTGTTAGATTGTTTCAAACCTGCAATAAATATCAGAAAAATATATAGAGTACCCTACAACTATGAAAGACAAAATGAAAACTTAAAATGAACTAAGGATGATCAAAACACATCCCAAAATAGTTTTTATTGGTCAAGAAACTTACTTACAAATTTATTAATCGAGCTAGAGGAAGAAAAATGCCTTTACAGAGAAAAGAAAAAGGAAATAAATCTATTTTGAAATCAAAAACCATAAATAATTAATCCTCACAAATCCGTCTAATTTCTATCAAGTGTGATTCTCCATGTTAGTTTGGCATGTTGCAGAAGGAAGAATAGTGGATGGTTTTAGACCTTATCACTTTTGAAAAAGATTTGCAAAAATTCCTAAGTTTCTCTGTCGTCCCGCCTTCCCACATGTAACTTTTGGACTAAAACGTGCCTTCTCTAGGCATTGGTGGAGGTGCAAGTTATTTTTAACCTTACTATTTTTTAACATAAAATATAACATTTCTAATTTTTCCCCGATGGTCCACTTCCCCACTTGAAATTTTGGTTTTGACACGTGGCATCCTTGGGCATCAGTGGAGGCACAACTCGTTTTATAACTTTTTTCCCTTTCAACAAAAAAATCTAAAACTCCTAAGTGCCTCCGGTGACCTACCTTCCCACATTGGCTTAAAGATGTGCCACGTGTCGCTTGTGGCTTGGGGAAAATTTCCCTCCTTTGGTGCAAATCCCCACGGCAGACTCGCGGGTGTAACTTGCACTTTTTTCCAAAAGTGCAAAGAACCAAACTACCTCCCCTACTCTATCGGCTAGAAACCTTCTCAAGGAAAAAAACTCTTCCCTTGTTCTACAGGCCCACCTTTGGGAAAAATTTCCTCCTCAAGCCCACCGACCTATAACTTAAGAAATATGAGGATTTAGGAGGACTTATTTATATCATTGGAAAGGGGAATAAATTTCCTATCTAATGGAAATGTTTTCAGTAAACCTTAAGTGCATTAAATATGTGAAAATTCAGGTTGAAGTGCAAGGATGATTCTGAGAGTGGGTAAGGAGGATATTACCCCGTTTTTACTTAAATGTGTAACTCTAAAGCATGGGTTGACCTTTTTAAGGGGTCATGTTAGGGGATAAGAGAATATTTTTCTATCCCATATAAATAAGAAACTTGGTTATTGTTTAGATAAAGTGAAATTAAAAATGTTTGGCATTTAATTGCTTTGGCCCCTTTGACCCTCTAAAATTAATTAAGAAATACTTAACTATAGTGTTAATTTAATTATTTATTAAGTTAACACCTAAGAGAAATTTAACTATATTTGGATTAATTATAATCATTAATTTTGTAACGTGGATCTAATGTTTGTTACAACGGGAAAATTTCATTTATTAAATTATAATTGACTTTGAATCTTTGTTGTGACAACTGTTGCTTGAAGCCTTGTAGTGGTCACGCTTTTCAAAACAAAATTATTCCATAAGTTTTTCTATCTAAATCGAGGTTGTTCTTGGGTCTCGAGTGGTCGTATTAGTGGGTGTTACAAACATGATGTATATATCAAGTTTAAGCATAGGAGAAGATGTCTCCCCTGATACTCAACATTTTGAAATATGGATAACTACTTATACTTGCAATATATGTTTTACGTATATCCTTTACATCCATAAGCCCAAATAAAGGAATAGGAATAGGAACAAGACCCAAATATTTTTCATTGCATTCTTTTGCATGTGGAGGAAGGAAATCAATTAAATTATTTTTAGTGTTGGAATATTGTTGCACCATACTTCCAAACATATAGTATTATTCCATTGAATTATATGTTGTATTTTGTAGTTGTGGGGTCATGTGGATTGAATCAGAATCAATATTGTATGATAACATTGTATACTTTCAAAAATTATAGGCTAGTCAACTTCCTAATTGCAAGCACCCACTCTTGAAGCCTCCCCTAAAATGGTATATAGTAATCCATTCCCTGCATAGGATTCAAATTGAAACCCACAAAAGATGAGATCTTTTTGAATTGTTGGAATACCAGTGCAACCATAAATATTATGGATATCGAGTATGCAAGGAGTTGTATGATAGCATTGAATCCCTATATATGTACTTACAAATATGTACTATTATTAACTACTCATTGTACTTATTTCGTATTTGAAAAATCCATATCAGTTTTATGGGTGTATCTGTGATAAATATTTTAGATTTAGTGACAAATTCCAACATGATCCTCTACACTTTGAGAAAATGTGAGGGAAAACATTGCATTCAACACACTATGCAACAAAACTAGTAGCATAACTACTGAACAATGAAGCCGATGGAATGACACATCTAAGTGGTTGTGATGGAAAGTTATTAAATTTGAGTTTCCCACAAATAATAACAATTGCAGATCATGCAATTACTATCATGGTCAAGTAAAATAGTTCACATGCCAAATGTCTCACATGCTCAAGTTACATGGCATAAATATATTAATAACGTGCAATTAACCAAACTTCACCCCTAGTGAAATGATGGAGTTAAGCAAAATTTAATATTTTGTAGTGGCATTTAGGTATTTATAAAATAATTAATAAATTAATTTTTTTAATAATAATAGGTATAATAAAAAACAATAATAATAATTGGATGGAAATTTTTAATTGTATACTTGTCATATAAAAACAACTTGTTAAGTTTACAAAAGTATTTTTTACAGGAATGCGATACACATACAAATCTACTAATCTTATGTATATGTATATCAATAAATTTATTGTTATATAAATGAAGTTTTATAATATCTTTTATTTGTATTTTATTTTTTTAATTATTTTTTCAAATAATTAACAAATATTAAATTTTTATAATATATTATTTTTATGTTATCTAATTTCAATATTTTAATATTAATATAAGATAATATTAGTCCTTTTAAAAAAGTTCATAAACATAATGTGGTAAATTAAATTTTATTATAATTTTTAGTTTTATTTATGAAACATTGATGATTTCGATAAAAATGGATTAGATATGTGGATTATTTACAATTTTTTATTATAATATGTACATTGTAGAATATCTACAAAACCTAAAAATCAATAAAAGAAACTTTTGTAGAGATGCAACAAATATTCTCTAATTCTTGTAAATTTTTAAAATTTAGTGGAATAATTGTGGTAAAAAGGCTTATTTGTTGTAGTACTTATCATCATTCACCAGATCTAGAGGAAGTTATGCAGGGCGACGAATAAAGGATAAACATTGGTGGCTACATCCACATGTGAGTTTTATATAGAAGATATGCCACCCACAAAAGTATTTATGAGACTCTGATATTTTCTTCACATCCCCAAGAAATTATCTTCGGAGCAGTGCCACCAGGATGTGAGTGAGTGCAAAAAAGGACTATGTCAACATTGGCATCCATCATGTTGAATGAGGGTATAACTTGAGTTGACGTAATTTCAAATAATTGATAAATGTTTGTGGGAGTGCCGCCATTGATGACTGATTCACCTCCTATTCTATGGCTATGTGGATCTCTAATGGCATCTTTGGGTGAAGCTTATTTATATCCATTTTTACCTTCCTATGAATTCCTAACAACCTAGTGTTTTGGGATCATGGAGAAGCTATAGCCGCCACCACCCTTAGAAGGAGGAACAAAGTAGCCATGGACACCACTATCCTTAGCGTGAAAAGTAGAGCTCAAGTTTTTGGTTAGGGTTTGATCACTGTGCATAGAATAATCTCAATTAGGAGCCATTAGATAGAGGTAGTATTTTTTTTATCTAATTGAGTATCCTTTGAGTCAAACATTATTCTAATTAAATAAAATATATTTTTCAAGGAGATGGTTGACACACCACTCTGTTTGATATCCTCTATGCTTTTTGGCACCACAACCATGGGGTTTTTTCTTCTCAACCTACCACCCACACAAGGTAAGAGTATGTTTTCAAATTTGTACAAGTTTCTTCATGCAAATTCATACACTCTAAATAGGAAACATCTGATATGAATTTATCTATCAAAAACATTAAGGAAGAAACCTTTCAAATGGATCCTAAAAAGCCTCCAAGTATTAATGATTTCCCTTCTAAATTCTATCAGAACTTATGGGACACTGGATAAATAATCTACATAATGTGCACCTTGAAGGTTTAGATTCCAATTCTTTTGTTGAATTGATTAATCAAGGAAACAACAAGTTTATCTCCAATTTTTGTGACTTCGAAAATATTTCTAATTGGATTCCCACTACATTTTTTAATATCTTGCAAAATATTGCTAAGTCTTTGTGTAATAGAATTTCTAATTTCCTTCCTCTTATTATTACAATTTATCAGACTAGTTTCATCAAGAACAAGTACATCTTGGATAATAATATTATTTTTTGGGAAGTTATGTAGTGGGCTCGACTATATAAGATAAAAATTTTATTTATTAAAATTTACATCGCCAAATATTATGATCGAATTGAATGGTATTTCATTTTGGCTATTCTTCAAGATCTTGGATTTGGGGTAAGATTTGTTCATACTATACAGATGCTCTTTACAAATGATGGGTTTTACATCTCCATTAATGTGGATAATTCTCCTATTTTTTTTTTTTTTAGATCCATCCAAAAAGGTTATGTATTATCCCACTTGCTTTATGTTCTTATAGTTTAAGCATTTAGTTATCTGCTAGTTGGATGTGCTTCTTAATGTTTAATTAGAGAGATTTATCTAAGTGCCTTGGATAAAGAAAGTCATCAATGTCAACTCCATTGATGATTCCTTTTTCAAAATCCTTGAGGACTAATGATTTATTTAAAAATATTTTGAGTATTTAAATAATTTCCTACCACTTCTTCTATTCAATGAGATAAAACCCAATGTTATCGAAATTCTCAATATGAAAATTCTCCTTGGTTTGAAGGCATGCAGTGGAGATGAATTGATTTTGGGATTCAGTTTAAGTTTCTTAGCATTCCCTTTTCCTTATATGCTTAGTCACAACTTTGGACTTATGTTATTCAAAGAGTTTAGCATAATATTTCCTTATAGTACTAATACTCTTTCTTTGGCATTGAAGTTTAAAATTTACTCCAATATTTTATTTTTTACTCATTCCTATTATTCTTCTTATTAGGTCTCTTCTAATGATGTTTATTCAAAACATGAGAAAATACTGCATGAAATTTTATGGAATAATTTGTACGAGTAGAATATGTTTCAAAGGGTTAATTGGGACATCTATTGTCAGCGTAAATAAGTTGGGTCGCCATTTGCTTATACCTTAAACTCAAATGACGTGTTCTCTATGTAAAGTTTCTAATTTATATCCTTGAAGGTAATGGGGCTTGTGTTATAATTTTCATTGATATTGCATTTTTCAAGGATCTCTTTTGGCTAAGAAAGTCTTGCAAAGTTTCAACTTCTAGTCCATTTTGTCTTCCCTATTTAATTAAAACTTGATGGGACCTTCATTGCCCAAAGTATAAGGAAATTTTTAGACTTTCTTAAAACACACCCAATTTATAAGGGAGATGGTATCAAATATGGTATATGTATTAATTTTCAGCCTCCTTGGTTGTCTTATATTTTAAATTTTCATGATGGCCCTCTTGCGTTGGATCCCTGGGCTAAAGGTATTAATCTTTAAAAAATAATCAAGGTAATGGGTGATTTATTTTATAGACACGCTATACCTTGGATATTATGGGGTATTATTGCTACCAAATTCAATCTTTAACATCAAGATGAAGAGCCAATAACAAACATATTTTATTAAATACTTGATGAATATATGCAAGAAATTACTATCACCTCTGGTGTTCCCTCGAGACGGGACAAGATCTTACCCACTACTACATCTTTTGTACATTACAAACCCCATTTGGAATATGTAATAATAACCCCTCATTCACCACTGATACTCTTAATCATTGTTGGAATATTGCATCACAGGATTTAGTTTGGATTCACTGATTTTAAAGGGTTTTAGAAGGTTCTTGTTCAACCCCAAAAATAATATTTTTTGTGTTGTTATTTATGCTAGAGCTTCTAGGTAGGGATAAAATAAACTATATGGTTCTTAGCATCACTTTCCTCATCTTTCATCAACCGTAATCTATCAAACACATTTTTTCTTTTTTTCCTCAAGTGTAATCTGGATGGAAGCGAATTCATACTATGTTTCAATTGTTTTCTCTATATTTATTTACTCAGAAAACTATTATCTTCCGGGACTCGACATTTTTACCTACCATTTACCACATATTTTGAAACACCTTAATAATTGATATTATTTTTCATCTTTGGAAAGAAAAAAATAATTCCATTTTTAATAATGATCAGATTGATATAATTATTTCTGTTGTTAATAAGGTGACAATTATTTCCATTGTGATACTCTACATTTAGAACTAAGATGAGAATTCTTTGCTAGAATTTGAGAACCTCCAATAATTTCTTAACCACTGGGCCATCGATCCTTTTGTGGTTAGTCATGTGCCTACAGAAACTACTTCCAGTGTAATGTCCACTTCACTTCAACACTAAATGAACCATGATTATCTTTTCTGAAATGTTATAATCGTAAACCTTGCTTCTTTATTCTAATTAGCATATTAATAAGATGTGCAGGGCATCATGACTCCAATTTGTTTTGGTTATTATTATTCTTAACTATATGTCATACTGTGGACCTGGATAGGCATTTAAGGATAAAATAATTACCTATAATGTTTGCATTGTCGTAATTTGATTATGATAGCATTACTCTTCGATATTGTTTTGTTGTATTTGGTTTATCTCTGTGACTAAACACATAGACACTATTGTGCATTATTACCGGTTGGTATTAATAGACGAATGACATTAACACATTGTGATATGGGAATTGAAGGATAGACATTACTGTAACTGAATTGATTAAATTTTGATAGACATTAAGTATGGAAGAAAATGATGTGTTGTTAGATAAATATATGTCGATATTTTGAATCATTTCGTATTGATGTTTATTATGAGGTTAAAAGTTAATTTTTTGTGATCTATTTGATATTGCAGGATTGACAAAATTGGGAATGAGTGAAAGTATTGCTAAAATCTGATGATTCGGTTAGTTTTTAATCTTAGTTTCAAACTAAGGTATGAGTAGAATCGGAATGTTTAAAATTGGAATAATTGTAAAATTACTTGGTCTTAGCAATAGTAGTTATGATATTTGATGTTGAAATTGATAGTTGGATGTAAGTGTTTTATTACTTTGACGTCATTAATATGGCTATAATGCTAGAGTGGTATTGTGTTTTTTGTAGGAAAACATATCACAACAAACACCAGGGGGATTGGAGACCAACAAGGGTAACCATGGCAACATGTATCTTGTTGTGTGTATGTTTTAATTACTGTAAAGGGGTCCCCATGGGGGGGGCGGATCACCTCCAATTGTGACCAAGGGGTCGTGTGTTATTTATTTTATTTAATTTTGGTCTGTGACTTTATAGTCATGTATCCTCCTTTTCTTAAATTTTTTTTTATTAAGAAATTAATATTTTTACTAAACTAATTATGGATGAGAAAAAATAATTTCAATTATTAGATTTGATGGCTCTTGGGTTATGTGTTGTAAGTTGATTTCCTGGGATCTTGAGTGTTGTAAACTCTAACCCTTCATGGAAATTTCGGATTTGTCCTTAAGGGCCAATTTTGGAGGCTTGTGGGACAAGTTAAACTTGTCCCACACCTCTTAAATTACTATGCCAACCCTACCTATGGAATGCAGGGTAAAAAATATACCCCATCAAGTGTTTTATAAGTCGAAAAGTGACATTTATTGCACTACTCTTACAAAGGTATTAAATGTTTTCCTTAGGGGGGGTGGGCTTAGATTGTGTGTGTAAGAAGTTTGTCATTTAACTCACCCACAAATTTATTGTGAATTGGGGTTGTGGTTTAACTTGTGAGGTGGAGTTTAGGATGAGTGATGTGGCATCCTACATGGAGCCACCTCACCCTCCTCTCCCAATTTTCTATTTATTCAAGTTCTTTTGCTTGGTTGGGGGTTACTTCATTTTTTTGTGCTCTTGCATATTTCAGTTAAAATATTTTTAGAATGCTTGTCGATTTTGTTTGAGCTTTTTGGTGATTGTTTGGGCTTGAAGAAGATTGGTGTGTGACTCTTGGATCAAGCTCTACCATGGAAAGGTAGGAGATAAAATCTTTTTAAATGTTTTCCTTTATATTGTGAATATGTGTATGTTTTTGAGTGTTTTGGTATGCTTGTTGGGTGCTTGGGTGAATTTCCTAAGTGTGGTTTAGGAGAGGACTATGTAGATCTTACATGTAGGGAAGAATAAGAGTTTATTTCATGTTTTTGAAGGATTTGGGTTGGGTTCCCCACCTTGGACATGCAAATGCTTGCATTTCTTACTTTGTTTTATGAGGGAGACATAAGAGAATTTGGGAGGCATAATAGGTTCTTGAGGGAGGCATAACAGTGTGTTGGGGTTTCGAGGTGTATATTAGATATTTTTAAGGTCAAGGAACCTATTTCCCATTGGGACGTATAATTTACCTCCCCATAGATGTTTCTCCTTTGGCTTTTGCATTTTGAAGCCTTGTATATTTTTTTAGTTACCTTCTTGAGATTGCAGTTGTGTTAATTGTGTGTTTTTGCTATGGTCGTAAAATATTTTTATTGTGATGTGGAATCTTGTTTTGTTTCCATAAGTTGGATCCCTTTTTCATTGAAATATGGTTGGGCCTTGGGTGCCAATGAGGAGAATAGCTTCTTCTCCTCATTGGATTACTGGTTTGGTGGAGAGTGTTGCCTCTCCCCCATTTTTTGTTTTGATCAAATGAATCTTTGTGGAGCTCTTATTGGTGATGTGAAATTCAGAGCCTTGTTTTTGTCCAAAATAAATCCTTCCTTGTGAGAAAACCTTCTTGTTATTCCCACTCAAGGTGGAAGACTAGTAATATTGTGTTTTGTTGAAAATAAATGTTGTATTGTAAGTTGTAATATTATTTGAAGGAATCTCATTAAAGAGTTGTAAAATTCCCTTTCTCTTTAAATTTTAGTATGGAAAGAAATGAATCCAAATAGAAATCATGTTTAAAAATTTAGTTAAAACTTGTTTGTAAGAAAGTAAGTTATTTTCTTTAAAAGGAATGAGCAATGTTCAAGAAAAAAAAAATTACCTTCATTGTTGTAGTTGAATTATTGTAAATGAGAAAGAAGAAATATAGAAGTTGTAAGATGCAAATAGGGTATGCAAAGAAAAATTGAATGTGGCATAAAGTGTTTGTAGTTATTCAAACAAATAAGTTGTAGTGGAAATGAGAAAGTGGCCACAAATTGAAGTATATTGCTATCTTGAAATGCTGCATTTCGTAGTAAGGAAAAATAACAATATTAGAAGTAGATTTAGTTCCGTTTTCTTTTGGACTTGAAATAAAATTTGTTGAGAAAAATGAAAATGATCTTGTAGTTGTTGTTACCATTAAAATAGAAAATTATTTAAAATAAAAAGAGTAATTTTACTATGGAATGAATAGATGAGTTAAATCTTACAACTGGAAACTTTAGGTGCATAAATTCAAGTTCAAAATGAATTTTAAAATAATTTAGTGAATTTAGTTTTTCTGAGAAATCTCGAAAATGAAAGTAATGTTTCTAAGAAACATGACCGCCACCTTATGCAGAGCAGCGGTCTTGTAACCACAGCTCAATTAAGGCGGCAGTCTCAGAACTACTTCTCTTGTAAGGTGGCGGTTTGTGAATTGCCACCTAGGTGGGGCAGCGGTCCCAAGACAATCAGCCTACTTTGGGAAGTGGTTCTATCAGTTACTGTGGAAAATGTAAATCCGCGCCTGTGTAAATTTTATCTTGTTCTAATTGAATTTTAAGCATGTAAAAAGAAAGAGGAAATATCCAGTAAGAAAATGATGGTTAAAATTCATTGTAAAAGAAAGTAAAACTTTAAATCGAGAATTGAAGAGTGCTATATCTCATTTATATTAATGGAGCTAGGGTTTTCCCATATTAGAGAACTCAATATACAAATAGTTTTGTAATAAAATCAGATTTTTATAGGAAATCCCTTCAATCCTTAAATGAAAAAAAATACAATAATAAACCTACAATCTAAAACTAAACTAAGCTTGATTTCTTTGTAGTCTCCTCCATAGTATCTTCCTTCCTTACTCCCATGACTTGCATCTCTCCAACCTGAAAATTAAACAAAGGAAAAGTGACCAAATGAGGAGACTTAGGTAATGAAAGGGAGTAAATAAAAACTCGTAAGGATATTTAGGTTTAGTTTTGAACCCTAGGAACTAGTGGCCACAATTGAATTAATCCACGGGTTGAGGATCAACCCTACTTTTGTTTTTTAGGAATGTATATTATATATGTTTTAAATAAAAATTAAATGTATGGGTAGATAGATGAATGAGGCCTTTTAATTACCTTGGTGTTCTAGTCATTTATTTAGTTCCTAGTATGTTTTTAGGAAATTACTGAAATGGAATTTTAAGTTACTAAGATTATGGAATTAAAATAACTAAGCATAAAGTTGATTATTTTAGGTTTTCATTTGATTAAAGAGGCTAAGGAATTTAACCAAGTAAACTAAATTATGGCACCTCCCTAGTTGAATCTTAATTATTTGACCTTATATATAAATTAAGAAATTTTAATAATTTAACCAAGACCTGGTCCATCCTTGGTAAAGTAAAGATTATTGGTGAAAATCAATTGAATGCATAGTAAGGGTTGACATCCTCATAACATTTTAAATTAAACCAAAAAAAAAATTCCACAACTTTCAGGTTAAGTGTTTAGAGTTTTTAACGTGTTCCTAGAATGTCATTTTTATGGGTGTTACATCCAGTCAGTGCTCTCCACCTCATCTGCACCACTCTCATCTTGCACCTTGGGGCCTAGGGTTTCACGGATGTCGCTCTAGGATCCAATCAAACCCTTCTTCCATTTGACGATGCTATCATAAATATCTCCCCTTCTTGTACTCATGGTGCAAACTTTGTTCTTCTTGTTTATTCTAGTAGTGCTAGGTTGAATGTCCATTACTATGATGAATTCCCAAAGTTAGATGTTTCCATTTTCCCCTCTCGATCATATACTGAGGTTTCTGAGAAGCAATGATAACAAAAATAGTAAGAAAATTAGTGGATTCTCATTCCAGAATCGGGTCTCTAGTTCTCAATGGGCTAACAAACATGGCATTTCTTTGCCTCTTCGTCTGTCTTCCATGTTTGCAGTTATGGCCAAGTTTTTTGGGTTCCTTTTTTGTTAAATTTGTTGACTAATTATCATATTTCTATAGTTATTTTCATGTAAAATGTCCTCCTTCTGGATACCTATCTATCTTGATGTTTTTTCTAATCTTCGGTGTGAATTTCTACACCTAGATTTCTTATCATAAGTTTTATATGTATCTTATATATATCTATATGTATATACACACACACACACATAATTATCAATCAAAAACTATTTTTGTGGGTGTTACATACAGTCAGTGCTCTCCACCTCATCTGCACCACTCTCATCCTGCACCTTGGGGCCTAGGGTTTCACGGATGTCGCTCTAGGAGCTAGTCAAACCCTTCTTCCATTTGATGATGCTACTATAAATATCTCCCCTTCTGTACTCTTGGTGTAAACTTTGTTCTTATTGTTTATTCTAGTAGTGCTAGGTTGAATGTCCATTAATATGGTGAATTCCCAAAGTTATATGTTTCCATTTTCCCCTCTCGATCATCTACTGAGGTTTTCGAGAAGAAATGATAACAAAAATAGTAAGAAAATTGGTGGATTCTCATTCCAGACTCGGGTCTCTAGTTCTCGATGGGCTAACATACATGGCATTTCTTTTCCTCTTCGTCTATCTTCCATGTTTGCAGTTATGGCCCAGTTTTTTGGGTTCCTTTTTTGTTAACTTTGTTGACTAATTATCATATTTCTATAGTTATTTTCATGTAAAATGTCCTCCTTCTGGAGACCTATCTAGCTTGATGTTTTTTCTAATCTTCGGTCTGAATTTCTACACCTATATTTCTTATCATAAGTGTTATATGTATCTTATATATATATCTATATATATACACACACACATAATTTTCAATCAGAAACTATTTTCATGAAATTACTCAAGGTATATTATGTAGTCATCTCCAATGATCATTTGAATGAGAATTTAGAATACAAGGAAGATTTTTGTAGGACTACATGATATATTAGTTCAACATTACACAACATTATGAAATATTTTGAAATGCATAGTTACAAATGTATCTAGTGAGTAAGCAAAGTTTTATGCAATATTTTATAGTAAAATCAAGCAAAAAAACATCAACAAAAGTGTATTAATGCCTGATTGTTTTTTTTAATTATAGTAGAACTTAGGTTTTTTTGTAGTTATGAATTTTGTGGAGTACTATTTTCTAAAGGGGGTTCTAGTATGCTGCATAAAGGATATGCATAATGTTCGAGTACATGATGAATATAATTTATAAGAGCATTTTAGATGATTGGAGGTTAAAACAGATTTTTTGAGGATGCTGAAGAATTGTTAATAGTAATTCTACAACTTTGTTAGAAGTTTAGTTAGGATTTTCTTGAAATCATATAACTATTTTAAATATGTAGATTCTTAGGCATAAATTCGTTACAATTTATAACAAATATTCTTATCTTATATGTTATAAATAATAAAATGGTTTTACATAATTATGTACCCTAATGTATTCTATTTGAATACTATAATACTATAAATAGAGTCTTGTATATTTGTTGTTATACCACTGGTTTGGATTAAGTGTAATAAGAGGTTTGTATTGGTGTATTACTCTTATTTTATAAAATCAGTATATATAAGACTAGTTTAATTTATTTCAATGAGGATTTTTAGAATCGGAGAGACAATTCCAAGATGGACTAAGCAGATTTATCAAAATTTTGGTAATAACGTATGTATCAAGAGGTAATTTTACATGATATTTATTTCGGAATATAATTTCATAGAGAAATATATGGGAAAGAAGATAAATAAATCATACTCATCCAACAACCAATCAGCCATTATGTTATTATGAGTGCCACTTGTATTATTTTCTCACACCTATTGGAATAACTAACATGATATATTGGGGTGTTGGAATGTTTAAGAAAATTAGAAAGATTGGGATTAATTTTTTTGAATCAATGAATATTTTAAGAGACATGGAAACAATTAAATGATTAACTAACTATGTAATCAAGGATGTATATAGAGATAAAATATCATAATATTTCCTTTTGGATTACCAAACCACAAAGAATATGATGAAAAGGTAGAGCAAGAAAACGGACTCATCCAGAATGTAACGCCCACATTTTACACACATAAATATAAAAGTAAAAATATCAGGATAATTTTTTTTTACTTACATTGCTCACTACACAACACCACAAGGGCTCCAAGAAGAGAAACTCAACAATGCACAAGACACTTACATAATTCATCGAATAATATAGACACAGGACAACACCATATACATCTCAATGCCAGACTTTCTCCAATGAAAAAATGCTCGCAATAACTTAGCCACAAGAAAAGGGACCCAAGGATTGGAAAACCCACAACAAATCATTACCATGATTACATCTTTTCGTTACAATTAACATTCCAATAACATTACTACGTAAGTATAATTTTCTCCTTCTTCCACCTACATATTCATAAGTTCATTCCATGTTAAACTTACAGTTCGACCATTTAAGTTTGCTATTTTCCACATTTTAAATTGCATATGAGGTTCCTAATTCTCTCATTCTTATGTTAAAATTTTGTTTCTTAAAATATGTTTAGTTGATGTTTAATCTTACCCTCATTATGCAAGGGGACCAACCATAAGTTTTCAAGGGAAAAAATAATACGATTCCAAGAAGGTGAAGGTTAAAGTTTCCCTTTCCTATAAACTTACTTACATTAGAAGCACACTTGTTCTCGTATTATGGTGTTTTTAGTTTGAAATTTAGTTTTCTTCCTTGTGGTCATATTGTATCAATGATTTATTTTTTTAAACGACATGTTTCATTATTGAATTTATCTCCTTCCTACCCTTTGAAATTTAGTTTTCTGTCGCATTCAGAATGATGCTCTTTAAAGGGGAGGGAAATGAATAGTTGTAATAAAAATTAAGAAAATAATTTATTTATTTTAAATGAGAAAGCATTAAGCGAGGAATAAATTGAGAGTTAGTGGAAGGAGGAGTGACAAAAGGAAGAGGCATGGGACAAAATTTTTTCAGGAATCTGAAACAGGGTATGGGCATCCATCATTCCAAGAAAAAATTTCAGATGTTGTAGGATACCTCCAATTTTGGTCACTCCATCTCTCAAGCATCCTCCCATCCTATGCCAAATCAGGGGCTTTGAAGACATGGTTTTGCACCTGTCAATATATCTAAGGCACAAGGTCTTGCTTTGTATCGAGTAAGTGTGAAGAGCCCGCCTCGAGTGAAAATAAGCGTATAACAAGAGACATTAAATTTCAAAAAAGTGCAGGATAAGGTGAGCTACAACATGAGATTCAAAACCATTATAACATCTGCATCCTCAACTTATGTGTTTGGAGAGATAAGGATCTCAACAACATTATTTCATTTTCGGTGTGGTCATCCACTTTAATTATATATGTTTCATGTAGTTCCCACTTCCCTTTGACACCTTTTTGATACTAATCATGATACTACCGATTATATTATAGACATGATTATGGACCTTATTATAGTATGATGTTAGATGTTAGATTATGGATTATTGTTGAATTGATTAAGTTATGATACATGGTGATTATTAGAGACATTCTGGATATTTATGATGATATACTGTTTGACATGGTTATATTATGGATGTTGTGCAGACTTGTGATATTTGGATATTGTGAGTAGACCTAGAAATGGAAATTATTGGATGATGATATAGTTGTTGATAAAACCTTAAAGGATATTGTTAAATTTCTTTGATGTTGTTGTGATTCATAAATCTAAATGATTTTAGGAATTATATATATATTATTTGGATGTTTTGATATGACCATGAGGCCAAAGGAGGTATTTTTGTTTTGTAGGTTAAAATATCACAACAAACATCAGGGGATTAGAGACCAACTTCATTGGAATTCTACATGAATTCAACAAGGTAACCATGACAACTAGTTTTTTTTGTGTGTGTGTTTGTTAGTGTTAGGGATTCCCATGGGGAAATCACCTTTAAATGTGACCAAGGGATTTTATGTATTTATTTTATTTAATTATTTTTGTTCCCTTTTGTTTAACTTTTCCATTTGTTATTTTGTGGTGCACTTACCCCTTTCATTAATTATTTAATGGTGTGTAAATATTGTGAGTAATCATATTGTGTAATTAATTAATTAAAATATGTCATAAGAATGTAATTAATAGAGATGTTGCCCATGTTTTAAAGTGTTGTAAGAGTGTGTAAGTAATGTGTAAATTACCTTGTAAGTGATGTGTAAGTTAACTTTTGAGTGTGAAACACTCTACCTTCTTGGAAATACTAATTTGTCCTTGGAGGCTGATTTTGGAGGCTTGTGGGACAAGTTAAACTTGTCCCATACATCTTAAATTTACATACCAACCTTGCCAATGGTTGAAGTGTTAAATTTAGACAGTTTTTATGCATTTTTACAAGTCAAGTTGAATGTTGTAATTGCACTTTTAATACATAATTTAATTTCAGTCCTTATGGGGTATGGACTTATTTAAGTGTGTAAGTAAATTTGTCATATTATTCACCCACCTATTTATTATTGATTGGAGAATGAATTTGAATTTTTGTTTAGGGTCGAGGATGTATGATGTGGCATCCTACATGGATCCACTTCATCCTCTTCTTTTCCCTCTTCTATTAAATTTGAATTCCTTGTCTTATTTTTGGTTGCTTCACTTTTGGGAGACTTCATTTTGGGTGAATTTTCTTGTTGTTTTGGGAGCTCTTGCTTGGAGAAGTTTTTGGAAGATTGTTGCATGCTTATGTTCGGTTGATTTCTGGATTGCTTACATTGGAAGGATCATTATTTTTTTATATAGGAAAAACTCCTTCATGGAGAGGTAAGATCTGGGCTCTAGAAATTCTCTTCTTTTATTTATGTAAATGTTCTTGTGTGAATGTTTTGGTTTACATTGTGGGGTATTGGGTAGATGGCCTAGGAAAGGTGTAGGAGAAGACTATGGGGATATTTTGTGGGAGGCACAAGTGGTTTTAGGGAGGTATCAGAGTGGAGGGAGTTAGGGATTTGGGTTCCACCTTACAAAAAAATAGCTTGCATTTCTTTACATGTTATGCGGTGTCATAAGAGGTTGGGGAGATAAGAAAATATGAGGAATAAGGTGTACTTGGGGGAGGAATAAGGGCATGAAAATTTTTGAAATGATATTCATATTTATATATATATTTTTAGTGGGTTGTACTCAGGTGGTGATACCAATTTTCCCCTTTGGGAGGCATAAGTAGCATCCCCCATAACTTCTTGCTCTGTTGGCTTGTTTAATGAAGCCTTTGTGTTGTTTTTCATGTTTAAATGTAGTTTTTAAGTACATTTTGTTTGAGAATGTGTCTCTTTGTGAAAATTTACATGTGTGTTTGTGGAAGCCTATTATTGCCATGAGTTGAATCGCATCTTTTATTGCTTTGTGGTTGGGGCACATGGGCCAATGAAGAAGGATGGATTATCCTCTTCAATGGATGTCTTGGTTGGGTTGAGAGTGTTGCTTTTCCCCTACTCTTGTTGTGATCAAATTAGAGGAATGATAGGAATGCATGTTGTTGTTCTGGAGCTGAGAAAAGATAGTTGATTGTCCATTGCTAAATGAAATATCATTGTAGCTTTCCAACATGAAGTGGATGATCTTGTAAATGTTTGTAATGGAAAGATGTTGTATAGTTTTGCAAGTGAAATTTGAAATGTAAAAGAGTTATAATATGTATTCTGTTTAGAAAGAATGTGAAAGAATGATACGTGTTTAGTATACTATATTTTGTAATCAAATGGAAAGGAAGTTGTAAGAGTTCATTTGAATTAATGAAAATGGTTTTGTCTTGTGCATATGATGTTATTCCATTGGAAATCTATGTTTTGAATACTCTATGAAATCTATGTTTGAAAAGTGGTAAAGTGGAACACGTGAAAATAAAATGTATTGTCTTCCCTATATACAATAAATGATTTTAGATGAAATGGAAGAAGGAAGTTGTAAGTTGTATTTTGGAATCAATAAATGAACGTAATGTTTTTCTCAAACTGCATTGTTGTATTGAATCTGATCATATCAATGTATTGAAATCTCGGTTTGAAAGGGAGATATGCGTGTGAGAAAAATACAGTATTTGTCTCTGTGAAATGTGAAAAATTTGGAATCAGTATTGCATTTTGGTCTTGAATAGTTTGATTTGAATCAACTAGTTTTTTATATTAGAATTGGAATGAATTTTAATACTCAGAAGATGAAATTGGCAAATAGATCCTTTAAATTTTGATCCATGTTAATTATAATTTCAAAACTTGCAATTATCTAAACCAAAAATGCACAGTTTGAACCTGCAAGTAAGAAATAAAATTGAAACAATAAAATTGAACATGCCAGGGTATAAACAAGTTCAAATAGACAAAAAAACTTCAAGGAAATATGTCAAAACTTATCAAAATCAGGCTCAAACCGTGTTGCAGTCATTTTCTGTCAAGAAATAAAAATGTTCAAATTGCAAATAATTTAGACAAATTGAACCTTGAATCCTTCCTTAAATCTATTTAGGAACAATCCTCCATGTCTATTTGACATGTTGAGAGAGAAGGGAGATAAAATTGAATAAATCTCATAAGTATAAATTTACCAGTTCGCACTATAAAATCCTGCAGGCCATTTTATTCAAATTGACCCTTTAAACTTTATCAAAATCTAAAATTAATTTTCTTTATGCAAAGAGGATGTCGATATATTTCTATAAAGTCCTCGTTTGCCAAAAATCGAGCTCTCTATCAAAATTTATGGCCCTCTAAAGTTGTTCTTTCTTGGCGTCAAATTTTTCGCAAAAAATTTCCTTGGTGGGCACGCGGCCCAAATTTTTCCCTTAGGGATTAAGAATTTTTTCTTTTGGGAAAATTTTACAAATTTTCTCTACCACCCTGCCAGCTTGTATCCAATCAGAGGCTACCATATGGCACAATGAGGTGTCAGTGGAGGGGTGGATCCCCTTTTTAACTTAGCGCTTTTGGAAAGCTTTGGGAAAATTTTTCAAATTTTCCCCGCTGACCCACAACCAATCAGGTGTTGCCATGTGGCATCACGAGGCATCAGAGGAGGATTGGGTCCTTATTTTTCTTTTGCATCTCAAAAACAATTTGGACAATTTTTAGATTTTTTCTTGATATTATGTCATCCCGCAACCATTTAGGGGCTACCACATGACATCTCGAGGTGTCGGCGGAGGTACGTGTCTCTTTACCCTCTTAGCCCTTCGAGGCATTAATCCATTTATCACCCCACTGCCCCACCTTCCCCACATTGGTTCAAAAGACTCCATGTGTCCCTTACGGACTCACAGAAGTGCGGGCACAAATTTGGCTCCTCGCCCATGTGGGAGAATTTTTAAAATATCTCTTGCCACCCTGTTCTTCCCGTGCCAACTTGTGAAGTGCCACGTGTCCCTTGTGGACTTGCAGACCCACGGGACTATGGGTACAAATTTGATTTTTTCCCCACATGGGAAATGTTTTCCAAAGGTCTCCCCGTAGTCTGTCAACCCATCCTTTGGGTAAATTTTCACCCTTCAGCCCACGGGCCCTCTCTTGGGAGAAACGTTTCACCCCAAGGCTCACCAGCCCATAACTTGAAAAGTATGAGAAGTTAGGAGGACTTCTTTATATCAATGGAAAGGTGAGGAAATATCCTATCCAATGTGAATGATTTAGGAAACTTTTTACTATGTTAAGTGTGAGAAAAATTAAGTTGAAACTTTAAGCCTGTTAGAGAGTGGGCTTGGTGAGGAATTTCCCTCTGAACCTATTTGAAAATTATGACCCTAAAATTTATGACCTTATGACCTCTAACATTTTTTAATAAAAGAAAATTATATTCTAGTAGATTATAATTATTCTGGAACCTGTTAGTGACAATTGTTTTCTTGTAACATGGTTGTAGATTCTTTTAATCAAAAATAAATTATTCCATATTTTTTCCTTACTAATCCTAGGTTGCTCTTGGGTCTCAAGTGGGTTGTTCTAGCAGGCATTACACTTGGTATCATACAAGTGGTTCAAAATCTTAGACCATTGGGCACACTAGAAAAAACACTTAAGACATGAAACTTAAATCTAGCACACTTTAAAATATAGAAAACAAGTTACTTTAGAAATTGCATATTTTAGTAAACATGGAAATTGAATAAAGCTTAGAAAAATGAACTAACTCTCACCTTGGTTTATGCAAGAGGTAAGGATTGGACAAGAGGAATTTTCACATAGACCTAGACTTACCACCACTAGATCATGGTGTAGCATCCATCCTACCCTAGATTTTATAGACTCTTACGGATGTTAATGCCGCTCTACACGAAGGATCAGTAGGAGGAAATGCAGCCAGACATGACAGAGTCCCTTCCATTGAGGGTCAGGTATCTCCTTGACCTAGTGAAGACCATGCAGGAGAGAACTCCCATGTAGAATTAGCCAGGGTAGAGTCACCACAGAGGGGTCAGGGTGACCAAGTTTCAGGACATAGAGAGAGGTATCAGAGCCCTAGGCTTAGGGATGAGCATGGAGAGATACCTAGAAGGCATTAGACCATAGTTGAAAATCACATCAGGGACATCCTGAAGCTTTGGCCATCACATTATTTTAGTGACATAAGTGGATTTCAGGTAAATGCCTAGTTGGTGGGCTTGAGTCGATGCTTCAAGCTCTGTCCTTAGTCTAGCAACACAAAATCTCATGTTTCAATCCATCTACTGAGGGATGGAGCTGGTGTCTGGTGGAGCACAGAGGAGCAGAAGCTCTTTGTTAATTCTGAGATAGTTACCTGGGAGATCTTCGAGGAGCATTTCAGGAAAAAATACTTTTCATGGAGGTTCAAACAGCAGTGGATAGATGAGTTCCATGACCTTCGATAGGAATCTCTTACAGTGCTGAGTATGAGTGTAGATTTTAGGATCTACTCCATTATGTTGGTTACATACAGGATGAGCAGGTGTGGATCGACAGGTTCATCTAGGGCCTAAACCCGGACATTAGAGGAGGACTAAAAATTCATTATCCACAGACATTAGCTGAGGCCATTGAGAAGTCCTGTATAGCAAAGGATACTTGGGGAAAGACCCAACAGGCTAGAGACCGAGTCCGGAGCCACATACAGAAGATGTAGGATAACAAATCGAGGGGATCATTACCTCTTCCTCGTGGTTGATAGGGTCCAACACAGTCATATTTTAGACCACAGAAGCAGCAGCATTAATAGTCTCACCCACCTTATAGACCTTCATGGAGATTTGATGCACAGAGAGGTCAGAGTATGTTGCCTCCTCGTAGAGGTCCCATCAAGACACAGGGTGCTCAGAGAGCTCACTTAGTAGGAGCTCGCTAGTAGAGACCTCAATAGACTGCACCTGAATCATTGGGATCCACACCACAGACCTCTAGAGTACTGAATAGATCTACTACATAGGGGAGAGGATCAGCCGGTTGTTTTGGTGTTGGTGTTACTGGACATTTTTGGAGAGACTACCCATAGAACCCTAATAACAAGGGTAAGACACAGATCTCAGAGCCTACTATTGGTGATATGGGGTAGAGTCATAGGATGTATAGAGTGGTCGAGAATATCCAGGTAGAGCATCATAGTATAGTTCTTGAGGCTACAGGTAACATTGATGGTATTCCAACCTCCATTTTGTTTGATTCTGCTCCTTTTGATTCTTTTATTGCACCATCTTTACTAGAGCGATGTAATCTAGTGGAAGTTAGTTAGGGTCATAGTTGAGATGTTTTGATGGATTTTGGAGCCAAGATCTTTGTAGAATCCTTAGTCAAGGAGTGTGTGGTGAATTTCAGGCCTTTCACCACTACCAAAGATCTCCATATCCTTCCTTTGGGATCTTATAGAGTCATCTTAGGTATGGATTAGTTGTCTGTGCACATGGCCAGGATGGATTGTTACCATAATATTATATTTTGTGTAGATTATTGGGAGTCGAGTCAGTGATTTCAGGGGGGTCAGGAGACCCATTTCTATTCACAGCATCTCTGCTATGTATCTTAAGCGGTGTGTGTGACAAGGTTGTCAGATGTATGTTATTACAGTCAGTGACAGATCAGAGGATGGGTCTAGTGGACCATCACTAGATGATCACCGCACTTTGAGAGTTTTTTCTGATGTCTTTCTAGGGGAAGTTTTATGGTTTCTCACTAGAGGTAGATGGCCTTCTTAGGCACAGATGTTGGATATATGTTCCTAGAGATGGAGGCTTGAGGTAGGAAATCTTTGTAGAGGCACATCATGCACCCTATCCATCCCATCCTGGGGTGAGGAGGATGCACACCACTTTGAGACAGTTGTATCATTAGAGAGGACTTTGTAGAGATGTGGCCCATTTTGTGTCACGATGTTTAGAGTGCCAGAAAGTGAAGGCCAAACATCATCATCCAGCTGGCCTTTTTTTCCCTCATGCTATACCGGAATGGAAGCGGGACACCATTTCTATGGAATTCATTGTTGGGATACCAATGTCGAGATATCACCATGATGCCATCGTTGTCACAGTTGATAAATTGAAAAAATTGGCTCACTTTTCCCCAGTTAAGACCACTTATATAGGTAGTGCAGTGGCACATATATACTTGGATGAGATTGTAAGGTTGCATGGGATTCTGTGGAGGATCATTAGTGACCGTGATCCTTTGTACACTTCCCATTTTTGGACTACCATGTAGCAAGCCCTCGGGATGAAAATCAATTTCAGCACAACATATCATCCTGAGACAAATGGACAGACTGAGCGGGTAAATCAAATTTTAGAGGAAATGCTTAGGATGTATGTGATGGATCAGCAGTCAAGATGGGAGGAGTACCTGTACTTGGTGGAGTTTTCCTACAATAATAGTTTTCAGAGTTCTATAGGCATGGATACTTTCCAGTATTTCTATGGTAGAGAGTGCAAGACACCTCTTGGCTAGGACAGGTTAGAGGACAAGGTTTTTTTTTTACCATATTTTTGCAGCACATGGAGTAGTAAGTGGTTTTGATCAAATAGAGATTACAGGAGGCACAGGATAGACAAAAGAAGTATGCAGATCAGCATAGGACCGACTGTATTTTTCATGTGGGGATGAAGTTTTTCATTCGTGTTATGCCACATAAGAGCACTATCCATTATGGAAAATGTTCTAAGTTAGCTCCTAGATTCATGGGACCTTTTAAGATCTTGAAACGTATCGACCCTTTGGCTTACTGTCTAGCATTGCCACCCAGCTTGTCTCGCATACATTATGTGTTTCATGTTTCAGTTCTTAGGAGATATGTTATAGATCCTTCTCATGTGTTAGATTGGACATCATTACAGGTGCAGGATTGAGGAAAGGTGATGGTGGATCCCATTTGTATCCTAGATTACAGGAACCTAGACCTTCGAGGAAGAGAGGTTGATCAAGTCCGGGTGCAGTGGGCCAAATATGATGAGACTAGAGCTACATGGGAGGATGCTACTTTGTTACGAGTTCAGTTTCTACAATTGTTCCAGTGACTTCTAGGAGGGAGTCGATTCTAAAGGGAGGGAGATGTAGTGTCCACCTCCCTTTGAAACCTTTTTGATACTAATCATGATACTGCTCATTATATTATGGACATGATTATGGAACTTATTAAAGTATGATGTTATATGTTATACCATGGATTATTTTTGACTTTATTCAATTATGATGCATGATGATTATTACAGAAATTTTGGATATTGATGATGATATACTATTTGACATGGTTATATTATGGATGTTGTGCGGACTTGTGATATTTGGGTATTGTGAGTAGCCTAGAAATGGAAATTATTGGATGATGATATAGTTGTTGATAAAACCATAAAATATATTGTTAAATTTCTTTGATGTTGTTGTGATTCATACATATAAATAATTTTCGGAATTATATCTATATTATTTGGATGTTATGATATGGCCATGAGGCCGAAGGAGGTATTTTTTTTTTTCATGTTCAACTATCACAACAAACATCAGGGGATTGGAGACCAACCGCATTGGAATTCTAGATGAATTCAACAAGGTCACCATGGCAACTATTTTTGTTTGTGTGTGTGTTAGTTACTGTTAGGAATTCCCATGGGGGGAATCACCTTTAAATGTGACCAACGGATTTTATGTATTTCTTCTTTTTTTGGTCCCTTTTGTTTAATTTTTGCATGTGCTATTTTGTGGTGCACATACCCCTTTCATTAATTATTTAATGGTGTGTAAATATTGTGAGTAATCATATTGTTTAGTTAATTAATTAAAAGATGTCATAAGAATGTAATTAATATAGTTGTTGGCCATGTTTTAAAGTGTTTTAAGAGTGTGTAAGTAATGTGTAAGTGACCTTGTAAGTGATGTGTAAGTTAAATTTTGAGAGTGAAACACTCCACCTTCTTGGAAATTCGAATTTGTCCTTCGAGGCTGATTTTGGAGGCTTGTGGGACAAATTAAACTTGTCTCATACCTCTTAAATTTACATACCAACCTTTCCTATGGTTGGAGGGTTAAATTTAGACATTTTTTAATGAATTTTTACAAGTCAAGTTGAATGTTGTAATTGCACTTTTCTTACATTATTTAATTTCAGTTCTTATGGGGTATGGACTTGTTTGAGTGTGTAAGCAAATCTGTCATATTATTCACCCACCTATTTATTATGCATTGGAGAATGAAGTTGAATTTTTGTTTGGGGTTCATTATGTGTGATGTGGCGTCCTACATGGATCTACCTCATCCTCTTCATTTCCCTCTTCTATAAAATTCAAATTCCTTGTCTTGTTTTGGGTTGCTTCACTTTTGGGAGATTTCATTTTGGGTGAATTTTCTTGTTGTTTTGGGAGCTCTTGCTTGGAGAAGTTTTTGAAAGATTGTTGCATGCTTGTGTTAGGTTGATTTTTGGATTTCTTGCATTAGAAGGAGTTGGATGTTTTGAACTAGGAACAACTCCATCATGGAGAGGTAAGAGCTTGGATCTTGAAATAATCTTCTTTTATTTTTGTAAATGTTCTTGTGTGAATGTTTTGGTTTACATTGTGGGCTGTTGGGTAGATGGCCTAGGAAAGGTGTAGGAGAATACTATGGTGTTATTTTGTGGGAGGAAAAAGTCGTTTGACAGATGTATAGTGGTGGAGGGAGTTCGGGATTTGTGTTCCACCTTACATAGAAATAACTTGCATTTATTTACGCATTATGGGGTGCTATAAGAGGTTAAGGAGATATAAGAAAATGTGAGGAATAATGGGTAATTGGGGGAGGCATAAGGGCATGAAATGGTTTGAAATTATATTCATATATATATATATATATATATATATATTTGGTGTGTTATACTCAGGTGGTGATACCCAATTTTCCCCTTTGGGAGGCATAATCAACATCCCCCATAGCTTCTTTCTCCTTTGGCTTGCTTGATGAAGCCTTCATGTTATTTTTCATATTTTAATGTAGTTGTTAACTACATTCTTTTTGGGAGTGTGTCTCTTTTTGAAAATTTACATGTGTGTTTGTGGAATCCTGTTATTGCCATGAGTTGAATCACATCTTCGATTACTTTGTGGTTAGGGCTCAAGGGCCAATGAAAAAGGATGGCTTCTCCTCTTCATTGGATGTCTTGGTTGGGTGGAGAGAATTTCCTTTCCCCTAATCCTGTTGTGATCAAATTCAAGGAATGAGAGGAATGCATGTTGTTGTTCTGGAGCTGAGAAAACAAAGTTGACTATCCCTTGTGAAATGAAATCTCATTGTAACTTTCCAACTTGAAGTGGATGATCTTGTAAATGTTTGTAATGGAAAGATGTTGTATATTTTGTCAAGTGAAATTTGAAATGTAAAAGAGTTATACTATGTATTCTATTTAGAAAGAATGTGAAAGAATGATACGTGTTTGGTATACTGTATTTTGTAATAAAATGGAAAGGAAGTTGTAAGAGTTTATTTGAATTAATGAAAATCGTTTTGTCTTATCCATATGATGTTATTCCATTGGAAATATGTGTTTTGCATACTCTATAAAATCTTTGTTTGAAAAGTGGTAAAGTGGAACACGTGAAAATAAAATGTATTGTCTACCCTGTATACAATAAATGATATTGGAAGAAATGGAAGAAGGGAGTTGTAAGTTGTCTTTTGGAATCAATAAATGAAAGTAATGATTTTCTCAAACTACATTTTTCTATTGAATCTGATCATATCAATGTATTGAAATCTCTGTTTGAAAGGAAGAAATGTGTGTGAGAAAAATACAGTATTTGTCTCTCTGAAATGTGATAAATTTGCAATTAGTATTGTATTTTGGTCTTGAATAGTTTTATTCGAATCAACTAGATCTATAGATTATAATTGGAATGAATTTTAATACTCGGAAGATGAAAGTGGAAAATAGATCCTTTAAATTTTGATCCCTGTTATTTGTAATTTCAAAACTGGCAATTATCTAAACCAAAAATGCACAGTTGGAACTTGCAAGCAAGAAATTATAGTGACACAACAAAATTGATCAAGCCAGGGTATAAACAAGTTCAAATAGATAAAAACACTTAAAGGAAATATGTCAAAACTTAGCAAAATCGGGCTCAAACCGTGTTGTAGGAATTTTCTGTCAAGAACTAGAAATTTTAAAATTACAAATCATTGAGACAAATTGACCATTGAATCCTTCCTTAAATCTATTTAGGAACAATCATCCATGTCTATTTAACATGTTGAGAGAGAAGGGAGATCAAATTGAATAAATCTCACAAGTTAAAATTAACCAGTTCGCACTATAAAATCCTGCAGGAAGTTTTCTTAAAATTTACCCCTTAAACTTTATCAAAATCTATTAATGATCTTTGTATAAAGAGAACATCGAGAGCTTTCCATAAATTCCTTTTTTTGCCAAAACAGAGATCTCTATCAAAATTTATGGACCTCTGAATTTTTTCTTCCTTAGGGTCAAATTTTTTTAGAAAAAATTCCTTGGCGGGCCCGCGGCCCAAATTTTTTCATTAGGGTTAAGGAAAATTTCAAAAATTTCTCCACCACTCCTCTATCCTGTAGCCAATCAGAGGCTGCCACATGGCACCATGAGGTGTTAACAGAGGGGTGTATCCCCTTTTTAACTTAGCACTTTCAGAAAATTTTGAGAGAATTTCCCACATTTTCCTCGCTGGCCCACAACCAATCAGGTGATGCCACGTGGCATCACGAGGCATCGGCGAAGGATCGGGTCCATGTTTTTCTTTTGCATTTCAGAAAACTTTTTGAAAAATTTCCAATTTTTTTCCTCTGTTCCATCGGCTTACAACCATTACGGGGCTGTCACATGGCATCGCGAGGTGTTGGCGGATGTGCGGGTCTCTTTACCCTCTTAGCGCTTCAAGGCGTTAAGCCAATTTTCACCTTCCCACCCTGCCTTCCCCACCTTGGCTTAGAATATGCCACATGTCCCCTATGTACTCGTGGAAGCACAGGTGCAAACTTGGCTTCTCGTCCGCGCAGGAGAATTTTGAAAATGTCTCCCACCACCCTGTTCTCCCCACGATAACTTGTGAAGCTCCATGTGTCCCTTATGGACTTGTGGACCCCTGGGACTGTGAGTGCAAATGGGATTTTTTCTTTGTGTGGGAAAATTTTTCCAAAGGTCTCCCCACGGCCCACCAACCTACCCTTTGGGCAAATTTTCACCCCTGGGCCCGCAGGCCCGCTCTTGGGGGAAAATTTTCACCCCAAGGCCCACCGGCCCATAACTTTAAAAATATGATGACATAGGATGACTTATTCATATTAATTGAAAGGTGATGGAATATCCTATCTAATGGGAGTGATTTATGGAAATTTTCATTCTGTTAAGTGTGACAAAAATCAAGTTCAAACTTTAAGCTTGTTAGAGAGTGGGTATTGTGAGGAATTTCCTTCTGAACCTATTTGAAACTTCTAACCCTAAAATTTTAGGCCTTATGACCTATAAAATTTTTTAATAAAAGAAAATTATATTCTAGTAGATTAGAATTGTTCTAGAACCTGTGAGTGACAATTGTTGTCTTGTAACATGGTTGTTGATTCTTTTAATTAAAAAATAAATTATTCCATATTTTTTCCTAACTAATCCTAGGTTGTTCTTGGGTCTCAAGTGGGTTGTTTTAGTAGGCATTACACTATTGAAGGATACCTCTAATTTTGGTCACTGTACCTCTCATGCATCCTCCCATCCTGTGCCGAATCAAGGGATTTGAAGACATGGTTAAGCACCTATAAATGTATGTAAGGCAGAAGGTCTTGAATTGTATCGAGTAAGTGTGAAGAGCCCACCTAGAGTGAAAATAAGCGTGTGGCTAGATACATTAGAGTTCAACAAAGTGTAGGATAAGGTGAGCTACAACATGAGATTTGAGACCATTATAGCATTTGCATCTTCAGCTAATCTGTTCAGAGAGATAAGGATCCCAACAACATTATTTCATTTCCAGTGTGATCATCCACTTAAATTACGTATGTTTCCTACACTTCAATACATGATATTTTGAGATTTAAGTGAAAAAATATATAGTTTTTCTCATGATAGAGTTCGGCTTGGTTCATTTTTCTTGTGATTGCATTGATTTCTCAATCGATACTTTTAAAACGCTAAACTTCAACATAGGGAGGTAAGCACAAAAAAAACACTTTGAACAGTTCAATACATACTGTTAATCTTCAAATTATTTCACAGTACAAATTAAAATATTTCTATAGCTTTACAAATTTCATTTTATCATTCATTGAAGAAGGAAGGGCACTATTTTTATTTAGAGTAAAATTTTCATTGTAAAATTGTCTGTCAGAAAAATGCCTCTTAAAATATCTTCTGACTAAATTTTATATGTAGAAACCTAACACTTTTAATGTCACCGATCAAATCCTCAATCATTTATAATGTCACATTTTATTATAATGTCTTTATCAAAAGTCTCCAGACTAATGAAATGATCTCGGGTAAGAATAATCATGTATCTTTTATCAAATGGGCCCCTTCCAAGAAAAACCAAAACTCATGTGTTAATTATAGCTGGAACAGAAGACGTGAAAGTTTGTTTATATGATATGGCATCTGAAGAATTTAATCATTCATTTTCAGGTCACTGTGATGGATTTTGGGTTGTGGATGCATGCAAAATTGTTATATGTTATTGTTGCTCGTGACCTGGAAGACTAGTATACCAAATATTTAGAAGATTTCCTTTGAAACATGATTTGTTTGACAAGACAAACAAAGGATTTTGGTGGCTTGGATAGTCACCTCGGAAGCTTTGAAAAATTTAATGAACCGCTTGATGAAATGCTGGTGGATGTATGTGGAGCCCCTCTTTAACCTCCTCATTCATGGATAGGCATGGTCTTCCTTACCTTATCTCTTATAATTTTCATAATATTTGGCTATCCATTTTTCAATAAAATAAAAATATGAAACCATTAGATACAATACAATTGGATATTATATTCAAGCAAGTAGCGTAAAACAATAAAACTATTCTTGATGATTTACCTAACCGACCTACAATTTTCTCTTCATCTATGTTATTACCACAACCTTGTACGTTGCTATCTAAGGTATCAATATTAAACGCTCATGTACACCAATGTTGGTGAGCGTTAGATGATTCGTTTATAAAATTACCATTTTTTTCTACCTTCTAAATTTAAAAAAAACAAAAAAAATGCAATATTCCAACACTCGCAAAAGACCTTCTAGATCTCATAAAAGAGAAGTGAAGTTTCGTCCTTGTACCTTGGTTTGTAGGGAGTCGACTTAATCCTTAGATTAACTTCGATCAACTATTAGTAATCCCTTTGCCGCTCCCCTAGAAGCCCAGTTATCCCATTTTTTGCACTTTTAGGAAGCTATCAAAACTAAAAAATTGGCTTTCATTTTGACCCACCATTTGAACCCACAACAACAAAATGCCTATCTTCCTTCGCAAAACTCTAGTATTTTTACTAGAAAATTGCCTAGAACCTTCAGTTTGGGGAAAAAATCTCTTCTTGATAGTTATGAAAAGGAATTTTATAGGCCTCTGATTGCAGTTTGACTAGGTCAAAATGGACCAATTATGATCGATGGCTCTAGAAAACCTGTTTCCGTTTGAAAACCATTTGCTAGTTCTCAGTTTTGTTGACTATGGTGAATTATCCATAAATAGGGGAACTCGTAGGAAGTTTCTCATTGCACATTCATCCATCGAATTTTATTTTGGGAGGTGGTTTTGTGAGCCCTCGAGATAAATTTTCATCATTTTCAACGAGGCCAATTATGACAAATGACCTCGAAAAACTGGCCACCAATCGTAAACCATTCGGTAGTTCTAAATTTCATCAATTCCTGTGTATTATTGGTTTATAGGAGGAAACGAATAATTTTACCTTTGGTATGTTTTCTATTTGGAAGAAAATGTTTGAAAGTGGTTTCTTAGCATCCGAGCCTGATTTGAACATTTTTCTAGCTAGAAAGAAAATGTAAACAGAAAGTTGTAGGACCCCTGTCGGATTACCAAACCACCGTGGAAACTTTTGACACATGTAAAAAACTGTTTGAAAACTCCATAGTGTAACTTGTTGTGTGAAATAGGACTTTTGACAAAATGGTGTTTCTCTCTCCTTTCTCTTTCTCTCTCCTTGGTTACGAAATGAAGTGAAATGAAATGAAATGAATTTATGTTTCTACTCATTTTTATTTTGAATGTAAATTATAATTATTATTATATGTAAATGGGGAACTGAAAAACATTAATTATGTTAGATTAGGGTGGATCCCATGCCAGCGATTTATCTTTGATTTCATGCTCACCTGGTTTTGCAGGATGTAAGAAAGATGGCAAAAAGGTGATGTGTAATTCATTATTTCTTATTTTAATTTATATAGTTCATTGTAAAACGAATATATGTATAATGTAGTCTTTTGTTACAGAAAAGTTATATTTGAAAACTGGTAATATGTATGAGATGTTATTTTAGGGATATCTTAGGAAATGTGCATTAATCATAGGTTCAATTTGATTTATCGTTGTGTATGGTAAAAGGATTTGATATATATAGTAAATGAATTTGAATTTAATATATTGTAATGCATTTTCAGTGTTTATTAAACGATTAATTAACTACTAGTTTGTATTCTAACCTTGTAAATGTAGTAAAGAGATTCAATCAAAATAGTCAACCCTAACATAAGATTCATCCATAACATGTCTTCATGTGGGATCCTTCTTAGTGTGGAAGAAATTGAAATTGTAGAATGATCTTAAACTTTGTTCTGAATGGAACCTCCTATTTTAGGTAAATAAAACCCCTAGTTTGAGTTCCATCATCGTAATAACCTAGAATTTGACACTCATTTTAGAAGGATATTTTTATGCGAACAGACCTTCCTCTGCATATATAATTCAGATAGCTAATTAGGCTAACTAATGCAACAAGTCTTATCATCTTAATATCAAACAGAAATTCCGCTGCATAATTAAATCAAACAAATAACTAAGGCTAGCTTATGCAGCATGTCTCAATTAATAAATCCATCTTATAACAATGTGATAACCTTGTGCAGATGTAAGCTGGGTTAATATATCATTGATCTCCACGATTACCCTTAACATTTTTTAGAATGTTCATATTTAGCCTCTCTTGGTTTTACCGCACTACAGTAGTGAAAAAATGTGACTGATCCTATAGTGTCTACCTAAAGTTTAACTTAGTAAACTCTATCCGGCATCCTACACTTTGGGATTTGAGGAATTGCGGTGATTAGACAATGTACCAAGCTAGCACATTACTTTGGCCAAAGTTTTAGCTAGACTATTTACGCTTAGAATAAATGCTTGCACATAGAATCTAAACTTGTCTTCCCATCACCTCCCAAATGTCTCATCACAATTATCTCAGATTCATTAATCTTAGTCCATTAACTTACTGAATTAGAGTTTATGTGTTTAATTACTTAGGATAGAAGGATAAAGATACGAAGTGGTTATCACCTCATTTCCCCCTTTCATACATTCTAAAATTTGACAAATAAAGTGTCTTTTAATCTTAGTCAAGATTACCGAGCATCTGTTGATTTGTCTTACGGGTCCCACATTGCATCCTCGTTAACTTTAAACCGATATGTTTATATTAATGTTGCTGTTTGCTCCACCTGACCCTGCCGGCCGGGGGAAAAAAAATGAGTTTTTGATATTCATTAATGAATCCCAGATTTTTGTCTTTATTATGGCACAATTGGCACCTAGTCCACTCCATTTCAGTTATTCACTACACGTGGTTTTAATTCTTCTGTGCAATGGGAACTCTCATGAATCTTTCCGCTTTCCACAAACTTCGCTAAAAAAATAAAAAAATCATTAAAATGTTTTTCACCCAAATATGAAATGCCATAACTTTCGTTTTGGAGAAAAAACTAACTTTTAATAATTTATTAATAATGTCTACCTTTTTATTTTTAATGTTAAATTAATCGAAGTGCATTTCACCCTATTAAAAGGAATTATCTTTTACATAATTTTAAAAATTAAATTAAAAATATATAGGAGGCATTTTATAATGGTTATTAGGAGATTCGGAGTGGATATAATATAGTGTTCATGGTAAAAAAATATAATATATGTGTTATTTGAGTAAACATAATAAAAAATAGTATCAAGAATATGAATAATGGTGTACTACATATACTTGAAGCCATATACAGGTGCCTCTTAGTCAATTTCATCAACATATCCTTTAGTTCTAGGGTACAGATAACTAGAACTTACGCAAGTGAAAGAAATTGAAATTTTTGAGTAAATATGAGGGAGTTGGGATTTTCTATTAATTTATTTTAATTTTCACACTGTCAAGTTTTGTATTAGATAAGGATTAATTTAAGATAAAGACATTCGAACTAAAAGTATGAAATAAAAATATGGAACGTAAATGTGTCAATTAAATACCTACATATGCCACTACTATTGTGCAGCTTAAATTATTCCTACCAAGATATGATATGCTATATGTGTGCCACTTTATCATTTACGAGTGCAATTTGTCCATAAATTGGTCAAAATGATAAAAAGAGAAATTATCCAATACATGTAACATGAGTGAAATTAATAAAAAATCAGTAGGAATATTAACATACGGGAAAATCTAATACGTTCCATGTTCGAAACTTAACCTAAATGTTAGCTTGTTATTGAGCTTTGTAGCCCCAATTTTCATTTTTAAGCTTGATTAATTACAGAAAGATAAGGAATGCACGAAAAATGAGTTTGACTCCTGAAATTTCGGAGTTTTTTTTGTCACTATTCACTCCGAAGAATTCGGGTCCGAAGACTTGGAGCTCGTCTTCGCCTTGCATTATGCCATTGGCTCAGCCTTCTCATTATTTGTTGCCCGTGTGACGTAAACAAATAAAAAACTGCAAACAATAGGTTTAATATTGTTTAACCGCGTTACATCGCAGTCAGTCTTCAGATTCCAATTTAATATTGTTTAGTCGCTCCAATTTTAACACGAAGGTATGCTGTGAATTTTGAGGCGGCCAGATTCAATTGTAAATGAAATCTATAAATACATATCTAAGTGGCATTGTGAGCAGAACAAATTTGATTTCTGGTAGTTGAGATCGATTTTGTGTTTGTGCAATGTCGAATTTGAAAGTGGTGGACTTTTTTTACATAACTGAATTCTTACATCATAAATTTGAACGATTATATTATCATTAATATATTGATAATTTATTTATTTGTATATCAGATGGTGGATAGATTCAGGTGTCTCTAACTTGATTAAAATTAGAGTAGAGCGTACAATTGAACTTTTTTATTGTGGGCAATTAGTGAGGCGGATGAATTGGAGTTTTCCAAGAGCAGGATTGCTATAGCAAAAATAACAACCCTCATTACAATTTTTGATGACCTTTTTGATGATTATGCATCACTTGAGGAACTCAAAATTATTACAGAGGCAGTTGTTCAAGGTTGGGATGTTTCTCTTTTACAAAACATTCCGAATTTTTTTAAGGAAATCCTTCTATTTATTTTTAAAACAGTTCGTGAGTTTGCAATCCAACTATTTATTTTTAAAATAGTTCGGAGAGTTTGCAAGCACAACTACTGACGTGACATGATGCCACACATTACATTCAAGTGGTATTTATGCTTCTTCTGTTTTTTATATTGTTAACATATTAGTTTTATAATGTTAGCATTCATTTCAATTAACTTGAAAATGTATATTCACATTAAAACATAGTTCGAAAATTTAAACTTATTGTAACCTATCCAATGTGAAGGTATAAACTAGGGTATTTGTATTAATTTAAACATGAGTGACTTCAATTTATTTCCTTTTTTTAAATATTAAACATGAATTAAAGGTAGTAAATAAGCATGATTTTTAGTCCAAAAAGAATAATTAAATGGGAGGTTTTTTGTCAAATATCATCCCTACAAAAGTGTTGTACCGTTGTGTATAAAACAACCACCCTAAAGACGTTAGTGTTGAATAAAAATTTAGTATTTTGTAATCATTAGAACGATATTTGTGCCTATTATATAGAATTTTATGAAACTGATGCATTTTTTACGATTTTAAAAAATCAAATTAAATGTTGTATGATTTGCATGTATTTGTTTCTTAGTGGGCAGATTATATGATGAAAAACTTACAGCAAGCACAATGGAGGATAAATGGAGTTGTACCCAAATTCAAAGATTACATAAAGAATGCTTCAATTACTACAGGATTCGAACATATTTTTGCATTCTCTATTTTTAGTGGCCCCACTTTTAATAGATGACATTATAGAGAAAATATATCTTCAAAAGTCCAAATTTTATGATTTGATATCGTTATCTTCCCAATTTACAGAGGATTTCAAAGACTATGAGGTATTTTACGTTCCATATTAGTTTTTATTTTTTTACTATAATGTAAATAAAAGTATGATTAAAATATTGACACTTTTCATTTGGTAATGAAGGAAGAGAAGCTCCATGGACAAAAGGCCTCAACAATTTCATCGTATATGGAGGACAATCCTGAATGTACACAAGATGGAGCATTAAATCACATAAATAACCTTATTGATGGTTTCACTTAAAGAATTAACATGGGAATTTCTCAATCCAAGAAATGAATTTCTTGATTGTGAGAGGATATGCTTCAATATTAGTAGAGGAACACAATTTATCTATGTATTTGGAGATGGATTTACCCATTTTGACAAGGAGATCAAGCATCAAGTATGTAAAGTTCTTATTGATCCTATAAAAACTCTGATCAAGATAGATCTCATATCATAAAATGGTGGAGCCTATATCTCAGGGAGGTTTGTGGGGAGATAGACAGATTTTAAACGGTGACCTCCAAATTAATAGGGAGGAGGCCCACCACTGTGCCACAACATTTATTTAGTTTGGTTTTGACTATTTTTAAATAAATATCCCCCCGCAAATGTGCATGAGGGATAGGTAGAACATGGTAAAATTAGTACTAGCCACTTTCTTTGGATTCTCATTAAAGTTTAGGTTCCTAGGAAAAAAAATATCATCTCATATTTTTTACATAATTCCTTGCTCAAGAGTATAGTCTTTTGATATTACTTCATTTAGTCTATTGAATTAAAAGGTGTGCAAATTTTTTATATTTTTTATTTTATCCTATGAAATTCAAAACGTTTGCTAAAGTATACAATACTTGACTGAAATTTATTATGTGATTTTTTACGTAAAGCCTTACATAGAAGCATAATTTTTTTTATAGTTAAACAAGGGTTGATGTGATCATTTCATGTAAATACTTTTATCGAAGTTATGAACTAGGTATATAATAATAACCTACCGCGACTGACATTACAATTAAATACATACAACCACAATGACAACCTGTCACCATCAACACAACATTCAGAGAAGATAATCCAACATAAAAACTCCCACCAATGACACAACATTTAAAGAGGAACGACCACCACGAGCACTACACACATAATCCATCCTCCACAGCCAACACATTCCAAACCATCAACAAAAACCACCATGAGTGCAATAACTAAGAGCAATCCTCCATTTTTTCTTGGCATGTTGAGAAAGGAAGGAGGTCAAATTGAGCATAATTTTATAAGTCAAATGTTACCAGTTTTCATTTTAAAATCCTGGAGATTATTTTCTCAAAAATTCCCCTTTAAATTTTATCAAAATTAAAATCGTAATCTTCTTGTGCAAAGAGGAATTTGAGATATTTCCAATAAGTCCTCGTTTGCCAAAAACCAAATCCCCAATCAAAATTTATCCCCTTCTGAATTTTTACTTCATTTTGGCCTAAAAAAAATATAACTGCCAAAATTAATTAATAAATTATTCTTGGGTGGACCCATGGGAAAAATATTTCCCTTTTGCACTTTTTCCCAAAAGTGCGAAAGGAATTATATCCCCCGCCACTTTGCTGACCCAAAAAGCTTTAATTTTACCTAAAAATAATCTAAGTTCGAAAAAGAAAATTTGGAAAAAATTTCCCTACCACCCCACCATTGCCTTTTGAAATATATTTTCGCGCGCGCGCAGGCCCACAATCCTTAACTTAGCTTTTAAAAATTTTCAAAAAAAATTCCTAACTTTCCCTGTTGCCCTGCATCAAAACAGGTGCTGCCACATGGCTTCACGAGCTGATGGCGAAGGGGCGAAATCTCTTAAAACCTTAGCACTTCAAAAAATTAAAATATGAGAAAACATTTCCAAGTTGCTACGGTGGCCCGACGACCCACAGCCAATCTGAGCTTAACACGCGACATCGATTAGAGTATTCGGAGGTGCTAGTTAATTTTAACCCTTGCGCTTTTTTGCACAAAAGTCTAGAATTTCCAAGTTTCCCCGCAATTTCGTTCTCCCTGCACCAATCCAAGCTTAACATGTGGCGCCTTGGGCGTCAGCGGAGGCACGGATCGTTTTGATCCCTTAACACTTTTCGGTAAAAGTATTAAATGTCTTAAGTTTCTCCAACGACCCAAATTTTTGTTGAAGCTGAGAAATGCTGACACATGTCCCTTACGGGCTCACAGGCGCGTGGAGATAGATTGCGCTTTTGTATGTAAATGTATACACGTATTTTTAAAATAATCTAAGTTCGAAAAATAAAATTTGTATGTAAATGTATATGTATGTATGTATACAAGTATATATATGCACACACAAACACATATGTGTGTGTATATATATTCGCATATATATATATATGCATATATATATATATATGTGTGTGTGTGTCTATATATATATATATATCTATTTGTGTATATATATATATATATATATATCTATTTGTGTGTGTATGATATATATATATATAAAACCATATAATATATATATATATATATATATCAAGTAACCTAAATTACATTCCATAATTTATAGATGTTCAATAAAATTCTATAAAACCATATAACGATGAAACAGTTTTCATGTAATATGTACATAATATTTATGTAACATGTCCAGAATAATTATATTGCAGACCGTTTTACTTATTTCTGTCATAACATAATTTAGGAAATGGCAGACAAAGCTAACACAATTAAATATTACATTGCATTCAACTTTGTAGCTTCTATTATCATCATGCTTCGCAGCCGCACGATTTTGAGGATGGAGAAGGACGAGCTTTGAAGCAGCCATCTCAATTCTTGCTCGCTCCTCATTCGTAATGCGTTTACACGGGCAATCATAATTACATTTAGCAACTCAGATTGCTCCATCGGATCCGCGGTCGTTTCTTCTACAATTATTACTTTTCCATTTTCAGGCAAAGCCTTGTGACAATTTTGAAGTAGCTTCATGCAACTCTCGTCGTCCCAGTCGACCAATACATTCTGTTTCGCCAGATCATTATACCCAATTCCTAATATGTTATATACATTTATCCCATAACAATTACAAAACAAAAATAAAAAGATGGTTTACAAACAATCATTTACCTTGATAAATACGGCGTTTGCAGAGGGTATGCTGTCGAACATACTTCCGCCCACATGCTCAATCCCTGCATACCAGACAAAAAATAAATTCATTTCTAAATGAGAGCACACCTGTGTGCTAAATCCTAATTAGCATGAAAATTTTGATTTTATAATTGACTTTCGAAAATACTTAGCACAACGCACTTCTGTTATCTGGTGAAGAATGGAGAAAAATAAAAACCTGGAATAAGAGGAGCTGTTGCGATAACATGAGGGAGGTCGAAATTAATCCCATGTATGTGAGGATATGCCTTCACTATTCCTCCCAGTGCCGTTCCTTTCCCCCCGCCCACATCTACTATGCTCTTCAGTTCCCTGAAACCATCGTAGAAGTGCACAATCTGATCAATTTTCGTCAAGGTATTGGATGTCATGCGATCATTGACGATGATATTTAGATACGGATCATCCTTGCAGCAAGCATATAAGTTTTTCCCGTGAGCCTTTTCGAATGGATTGCAACCTTCAAGCACGCTTTCATGGAGATGGTTCCACCGCGCCATTAACACCTCGTGAGTCTGCATCAGCGCAACTGGTACCAAACTGCATGGATTTTTCTCCTTGACGAAGAAAAGTTTTGCTGTGTCTGTAAGGGAATATTGAAGCTCATCGGCGACCTGGGATTGAATGAAAACGCCCTTGGTAGAGAGATATCTGAGAATGCGAGAAAGGTAATCCAAGTGGGGTTTATCTGTTGGAAGGCAGGAGGCAATTTGATGAACAGAAAGGGATGCGTTGCCGCCATGGCGTGCAATAATGTCAGGAATTTCGAGGAGCAGAGCGGACTTGAGAACCAATGCCGGTACAAACGAGAACACTGTTTCCAATGCTTCCTGCTTCTGCGCGTCAAATTTCTGACCCTCTTGAGCGTCCCTTTCGATGATAAATGTTACTCCAGAAAGTATATGGAGGACATGACTTTCCGAGCACAATTATGTCTTATTAATTACTCTGATCAAAAGGGACGCAAAGAAAGACTGGAACGTGTTGTAATCACCACCTACCAAATTTTGATTTATTTGGACTCATAGTTCCCACTCACCGCCTCTTTTTGATTTTTTTCCACAGTCACGATTACCACCCATCACCTCGTCTCGACTTTACTTGCTCCTATGATTGGAAAAGATACCTTTTATTTTTGACTTATGCATATGTTATTTTTGTGTGGATAACTTATTCTAGATTGTGAATTGATTTTTATGGACTCGACGCACACATAAAAATGTAAATTCGGTTATGCCTATGTTACCATAAGTCTAGATTAATGTACATATCTTTATTTTGAAATTTATTATAAGTTTAGGATGAAAATCATTTTTTTAAATTTACTTTGTCAATTTAAATTGATGAGATTCAACTATACGTTAGTGTAACGTCCACAATTTTCTACGCTCAAAACCATATAAATAAATCTTATTAATTTAATGGGAAAATTTTGTGGATTTTTGTTTTGTTTAGAAAGTTGCAAGAATAAACTTTATTCACAATTTAATTAATTTCTCGATTAAATTGTCTACACAATCTTGTTGTATTAGGAAATAAATTAATATCTAAACACTTTTAATTTATTTATCGTTACGATTTAAAAAGACTTACCAAGTTCCATTAGCTTATTAAATTACACCCTTACTAAAATTATTTAAAAATTCCCTCCTTTTTTTGTTTTTTTAAAAGAAACCATGCACATTTACTTTATTAATTCCTAGCAACAAGACCAACCACTAAGTAGCCCCATTCACCCCATTATCCATGCATTTTTTAATTAAATCGCATTCCCATAAAATACCACCTACTTAAGTTATGTAGGATCAAATCTGAGTCATTAGATTAAATTTATCCTAGCCATTAGATCCTATGATTTCTATATTCTCATTTTTCCCCAATCCCATTTCATTTTTTTTAGCAGGTTTGGATAAAATAAGGAGGACAAGCCATAAAGTCCATGAGAGCTATGGAGTGTTTTTCTCTCCAACACATTTTGTATTATTTTTGTGTTAAAAAGATATACCTCCCATTTCTCTTTTGTGGGTAATATTTACCCTATTGTATGTATGTTATTTGTTATTTTTCTCTTGCAGGTTGAGTATATATACATTGTATATATACTTATTTCAGGTAAAAAAATATGAAACCTAAATGTATTTTTAAGATGCGTATATATTTATATATATACATATATGTGTATACCTATATGTATATCTACATTTTTATTCTATTTTAAAAGAAATTGATTTTGCAATAAATAAATAAATATATATATATATATATATATATATATATATATATATATATATATATATATATATATATATATATATATAATACAAATATATACAATTTAATATTAGTTTATAAGTGGAATAGTGGATTAGCGGAGAACTAAAACATGGTACATATAAAAGTTAATTGCCGCCCCATATAATAGAGCCATGTTATAGCATTTTCCACAGTCAACAATTCCAAGGCACCACCCCACCCCATAGGTTTTATATTAATAGAAAGGCATTGGGGTGGGGAACCGCCCCACCCCACTAAGTTTTATTTTATTAAAACTAAAACATTGGCCATTCAGCCCAGTACTCAAATCTACTTTTTTTGTTTTATTTAAACTTTGTCACAGTATAAAACGTGAATGGTTCACAATTAATTCAATAATCCTTAAATTTTCTTTGTAATATATATATATGATTAATTTTATAATATATTTTATAAAATAGAGATATATGGATTTCTTAATACATACATACATACATACATATATGTATGTGTGTATGTATGTATCAAATGAATATTTTATTGAATGTTTAAAACTTTTTTTTAACAAGAAATTAATCTAATCTCTAAGCCTCTATAATTGTGTATATTCAAGATTATATAAATAGTTTTTTTTTTGTTTTTTTATTTTTAAACAACCTTTCCAACTCAAGTTCATTTGAATAGAAAATATATGGTATATTAAATTTATATAAAATTATTTACATTTAAATTTGTGAGATAGTTGAGCCAATAATACAAAAAGGAAACAACAATACAACATTCTTAATAGAAGTCTAGGTTTGAGAGAGTTTCATTTCAATAGCTTCAACATTTGACACACTAATTCTTACAATAAAAATGAGAAAGTATCACTTCTATTTTGTTTGCAATAACACTTTTATTATCCAAATAATACATATTGTAAGCTTTGAATAACATACAATTTTAATAGAGTTCCATTTTCAACAAACCATACAACTTAATCTTTTTCCTTTCACTATAACATTACAAATTTGAATAAATGAAATATGCAAGGCCTTACTTTGATAATACAAGATTTACAAAATTGCACTTTATGTGGAAACAATATAGACAAATTACAACATAAAGATTCTTCCAAGGGATCAAACACAAGTCTTTATTTCAATGTCTTTTCCCCAAATTCATAGCTTCAATTTTTGAACCTCTTCAACTCTTCAAATATTGAATCAAACTGTAAAGAGAAAAGGATAGGTGTCACTCTCCGCCCAACCTATAATCCAATAAGAGGAGAATCCATCCTCCTTAATGGCCCCTGAGCCCCAACCAAAATACCATGAACTTCGTAGGAAACCTGACAACTTTCACAAAAATGGCTTCCAAAAAATAACTCAACACACATAAAATAAACACAAGCAAGGCTTTTAAACACTAAACACAACAACATAAACCACAAAACCCAACACATAGGCTTACATTAAAAGCCAAGGGAGAATAGAACAATGAGACCACCTCCTTATAGCTCTCAAATGAGTTAGGGGTTCCACCCAAAATACCTCCATGTGCACATCCAATCTACACAATTCAATTATTTTCCTTCCAATGCTTAATACAAAAAGTATAGAAATTTTATCCTTTTTCACTCCCCATAGGTGGAAATCCATATTCATTCTCCCTCCACAAGCCTAAAAATTTCGTTTACCCTCCCCAAAGGTCCCATGCTTCCCTCTCCAACACATCTTAAGGCCATAATACACCAAACCTACTCACAATAGACACACCCATGCATTTACATAAAAATACAACAAGCAAGGAATAACAAGTTGTAGACCCTACCTTTCCATAGTATCTTGTACAATCTTGGATCCAAAAGATTTAATCCTTTCCAAAACCAAGAAAGTACCAAATCAGTCCTTTAAGCTCCAATCAAGATTTCTCATGACAAAATTTTCAAATTGCAAATCAAGACAATGAGAGAAGTAACCCCCATTCCTACAATTTCACACCAATAAATAAAAAATAGGAATGAGGTTGTGAGGTGGATCCATGTAGGATGCCACTTCATCATTCCTCCACTCCAACACAACAAGTCAAACCCCAAAACCAATACAATTAATTGAATAAGGTAAGGTTATGGCATGCATACATAAACACTCCACATGCACCCCATACCTTTCAAGGACAAAATAAATGTGATAAGAAGAGAAGTGAATTTATTTTCCCTTTTACACTCAATGAAGAATTAAAATGGTCAAAACTAGCCCCATACTTCATAAGTATGGTTAGTGGATGATAATGAGAGACAAGGGAAAATGATTACTTGTCCCACAAGTCTCAAAATGTTCCTTCCAACTCAAATTTAGGGTTTTGAGAGGGAGAAAGAGTGCACATAACACAAATGCAATAAATTTCATTCATCATCATGCACATACAAAGAACTAACTACCGAATTTTCCCACATATTAACTCTTCTTTTTAGTTTAAAATTTAAGTTGAATTAGCTAATAAATACACATCAACAAGTGTTAATAAAGTGACTAAATTTTCCCAATTATTAAAAACATGCTCCAAAAAATTAAAACTCAAAAATAAAGAAAAGGAAAACATCACCACCCTTAGCCACATAATTGAGGTTCCCCCATGGGAAAACCTCCTAACCTAGCAAGAAATAACACAACACTCACAGAAGTTGTCAATTGGAACTTGTTGCAAACACACAATATCCTTCTAGGGTTGTTCCCTATATCCTTTTGATATATATATACCGATACAATTTTCCTTCAATCATAATAAAAAATACCTCTCTGGCCTCAAAGCCATAGAAATATGTCATGGAAATCAATGCATATAAAACATCCATCATACAATCCTCAACAAACATATGAAAATACAACACACACACACATACATCTATCAATTAACATCGTCGTATAACGTGGCTAAATTATTATCATCAAATTTACGAATTTTTATCAATTATTTGCAATTCACTTAATACTTAAATTCTACTCCAGTACATAATGTAAAATCATTAATAGTTGAATTTCACATTCTAAAAAGTCATAAAATTCCCTATATCTACTCTGACTCCTAACTACTAGATACACTCAACAATATATTGTTGATCCCTAATACCATCATATTGTTAGCAATCCAAAAAATCAATGAGACAACATGGTTAGTCTAATAATTTGAATATACTCAATACGTCAAGAATCCGATGTTAGTATATAACAAAGTGACCATTCTAGATTATCATCATATCCATAAATATGCATCAAGGTCCACAATACACCCATATATTTCAAAATAAAAATCAGAACACAATAGTAATCATGATGCCCTCGTATCTTATCAACATGCTAACTAAAATATAAAAATAAGTTCCATGTCTCTAATCAGTCGAAATAAAAATAATAGAACATTCAGTGTTGAAGAGGAGTGGGCAATACATCCCCCGCCCATTGGATTTGACTTCGTCCTGAAGGTCAGGGAAAGAGGTAGGAAATAAATGCATATGAATAAAAGTCACACTTTTCATGGGATTTCTTTATTTCAAGCAAAATTGGTTTCCTAGAACTGAAGTTTGGTCCAATGCTATTCAATAATGAGAAGGGAGATTATCAGGCATAGATACTAAACCTCCTCCTCCAAAAAGGTTACGAACTTTTAATTTTATAGATTAAACTCTACGAGGTTACTAAATTTCCAACATTTAGCATTTAAACAAGAATTTTCCAACAGTATCCCAAAAAATGACTATTAGTGCAGAATCATGGCAGCCCCAAATGGCCTAGGTGTGAAGTGGGGAATTCGATGTGATTGCACAACATGGGACCATCTCTCAAGCTATGGGACTTGCAAAACTTGAGATGGACTTTAAGAGAAATCTGGTTCTTGCTTCCTAATCTACATGCTACAAGCTACTTCAGTGTAGGCAAAACTTATTCTATCTTAATCTAACCATTCCAAGGGGACAAAGAGAGAGAGAGAGAGAGAGAGAGAGAGAGAGAGAGAGAGAGAGAGGGTGAAATATCCTACAGTAAGTGGTGATACATCAGAAAAATAAGTGGTTGAATCATAGATCCGAATGCTTGAAGTGGAGAGAGATGAACAGAGGAGAGGGTGGACAGAATGCACCACATACCAAAGATAGATTTCACATGGAACACCACTTCAAAACCCATTAATCACAACTCCCAGAACTTTCAAAAAACATCAGAGTATGCACAATATACCTTGCAATGATGAGAGGTAAGAAGAGACAACAAAATAAGCCAACGATGGACAGATGCATCGTGAAACAAATTTTATTTCTCTAAAATGTTACACGGTGCATCATCAGTGTGCAAGAGGCAAGAAAATGCCATTACAGAGCGATGGGAGGATGCTTAGACTTCGCATTCTACCATAAAGAAGAAAGAGAGAGGGGGCACATGAGAAAGAATGAAAAAACATTGAATATTCCCCTCCTGTACAATATATAGAAGAATGAGAGAGAAGGAGAGGGAAAATCAAACTCTATTCTAACCACCCCTGTGAAAAATTGAATCTTTCTCTGAAATATCAACCACCATCCCTCAATTCCCATTTTGGATCTTCCCACAATCTATGAAGTCCACTACTCTATTTTTGTTCGACGTGTTAAAGAGGGAGGAACGATGGATCAAAAAATCAAATCCTGGTGGTTGAAGCAATCAAATCCTTCATTAATAGCTTGCAAGATGTTTTCCTACTTATCACCCACCCAACCCTATCATAATTAAATTTTCATTCCTTTATAGTGTAGAGGATGTCGAGACCTTTCCAAAAAGTCTTCTCCCACCCAAATATGAGTTCCCATTCAAAAGATATGGCCTTCTAAAGTTCCTCAGGTCAGGTGCTTAACACAACTTGCAGTATGTAAGGGTCTGTTCATACACGGGACACATGGCAGCCCCATGCTTGTTTGATATTTTTCCCCTTACCTTCACTCTTAAAATTGTGCTAGATTGAGACACGTTGCATCGTCTGCGAGCTCCACTCTGTCTTATGTATTCTGCTTGAGTCTCTCCTACTGGTGGAGACATTGTGCCTAACCTAAGACACGTGGAGGCCTGGTGCTTGTTTAGGAACTACCTTTTGGGGGGCGCCTTTAATATTACGTTGATGAGACATGTGGTGAGCTGGTGCATATTTTTGGACTGCCTCTAGATTCTCCTCTTGAAAGTGCGTTGAAGAGACATGCGGCTCTTTTCATTAGCTTCCTCTTTTCTTTACATCTGTGTAAGTCTCTTTTTTTTCATAGGGCCATACATCTGACCTTGGGCACATGGAGGCTTCGCGCTTGTTTTGAAACTACTCAAAATTTAAGTTTTGAAGTAGCATCATGGTGGCACTTGGCTCCTTCCACTGGCCTTTGTCCTATTTTCACTTTTCAAAGGCTGATTATGTCCCCTTTTGGACCTGGGACATGTGGAAGGCCCACGCTCATTTGAGTCGTGCGTTTGAATTTGTGTTGATGCAACACATGGCGCCATCTGCTAGTTCTCTATACTTATTCAATTTTTGGCCCACTCTGTCTCCCTCTGTTGACTCTATTGGACCCTAGACCCATGGACAGTTGGCACTCATTTGATTCTTCACACTTTAGACCTAGCCTTGGTGTTACGCCGTCAAGACACATGGAGGCTTCTGCCAGCACTGTTATACTTAGTCGATTTAAATGGCTAGCTCTATCCCCTTTTTAGACCTAGGACACGTGGAAGTCTCAGGCTCATTTGTAAGACTCACTTTTGGATTTACCTTTCAAGATGTACCAAGTTCACGTGTGGCAACTTCTTCCGATTCTTCCATACTTAGCCAATTTGGGCCCGGTCTGAATCATTTGTGAAGCCCAAAGACTTTGAGTCTTTCCTCCCTTCTCTCCTAATAGCCTCTGGTTTCTCCATTTTTGAGTCCTCTTGCAACTTGACTATTGGATTTAAATGTGATCTCATAGGACAGAGCCGACCCTTAGGTTTTCTTCTGTACGGGGTCGTGTTTGATCAATTTTTCCGGGGGCAACATTTGGATAAAAATTTCGCAACTCAAGGGGACATCTTCTTTCTAGAGGAAGAGAATAGTGGCCTAGAAGCATCCATTAGGCATGGAGTCAAGAATCATAGTCTGATACTGATCCTGTCTCTAATCCACGAGCTCCACCATTTTCACTTGGTGACCCTGAACCTGCCTTGGAAATGGACTACCTTGAAACCCATTTTTAGTTGCTCTATATTTGTTTCATTTTGGAAATAGCAACTATTACAAATAGGTATGGGTCCTTCTTCCATGAATACTGAAGGGCTTGGCCTCATGCAACTTCAGAGAAATATGAACAAAACTTATGTACAAAGACACAAATCATACATGCCTCAAATGAGACATGCCGATTGTGCACAAGCACTTGTTCTACTGAAACAAACCTAAACCTACTTCTACACTAACCGGAGAGAAGAGGGACTCAAACAAATCCTGTAACTAACAGGGAGAAGTAACTTCCCTTTCTCACGAGGGGCAGCCATGCAAATGATTTGACACTGAATATGGATGCTTGTATGAGTGAAAAAAGGACAATAAGCTAGTCCTCCACCCAAATCATCAAGGTATCAAAATTCAACCAAAAATACCTGCTCAAGATGATTGACATTATACTCTTGGAGGTGTTGATGATGACCCTTGTTACTTTGATACTCATCCTTATGCCCTGAAGTAGGAATGACTAGTTTTGGCTTCTCCGTTGGCTTCAATGAAGCCAAGTACCTGATTGGGCATGGTCTGATCCTTTGGATGTGACCATTTCTCTGAACATTAACGCCAAAAATGGAGACTTCCTGCTGACCTTCCTAGGTGGATGGTGTGAGAGAGATCATGAAATCCTCTTGCTCTTTCCCTTCCTTCTCTTATGAAGAACATGGAAGACTATGATCCTACAACCTTGGTTCTAGAGGGCTATCATGAAGTGTAGGTTGTTGTCCTAGAATGCTCTCCTTCATGACAGTAAGCTCATGTTCTTGGATGGTGGATGATGAAGGAGAAAATGATGTGATCTCGATGGGATCCTCTCCATCAAAGCAATCTTCCAAGTCTGATAGATCATCTTCCTCCTTGTTGTCCTACTACATGTGTTCAACCTCCTCCATGGTATCCTCCAGATCTGTAATTTTCTCACCATGGTCCCCCTCATCTTCAAACATGAAGTTTTAAAGCTCAAACTCTTCTTCAACATTATATTTTGAAGGGGATGAAGTGGGAAGAAGAACTGAAGGTTCTCTTATGGCCTTCTCCACACTTGGAGCCTCTGAAACGATATAGTCCTCCTCCATCATGGGTTCATCAATCAAATCAGGCGCTTAAAATGAAAGTAAAAAATATTTAATGATGCTTTCTTCATTGAGTGACTTCAACTATGATTTGATCTCTCCCAGCTGCTCCTCTTCAATGGGACTTGGACCTAGTTGTTCTTCCTCCTTAACTAGTTGTGCATCTTGGGTTAGATCAGCATCCTCTTCAGACAAATTTCCATAAACAGATTGCCAATTTTCTTCCTCTTTTTCTTGCTCTTCTTCTACTGCAAACTCAGCCTTAGCCACTACTATCTCTTCAACCTTTACCTCCTCTGTTGGCTTAACCATCAAGGGGATATTTATAAACTCAAATCTGGCATCCCAACTCTTCATATTTTCTGTCATTTCTTCTTTGTTGGGATTCCTTCTTGCTGTTCTCCTTGACTTGATTCTTGAGTCTCTTCCTAACATGGAATTAGGAAAGAAAGAGGAGTGGCAGGTTGGGGTTCAACTAGTTTTTCTATTGTTTTTAGTGGAGAGGGGATTGGAACTTCTTATTTGTTTAGAGGGTACGACTGCTTGGAAGGAAAAAGGGAAGAAGAATCAAGATGAGGTTGAAGACTGGGAGATGAGGAAGGGAAGAAAACACTTGTGGAAGAAAGTGAGGGGCTTGACTCATGACATTGTTGAAATGATAAAGATTGAGGAAGAGGAAAAGAAAAGATAAGAGGTGGTGGACTCACCCATTGAAAAGTTTGTCTTGTGTCCAACTCATAAGCCTCTATATCCTCAATCCACTGTGTAAGTTGAGGTAGCACTTCAACCATGAAGTCAAACTTCTCTTGAGGGCTATAATGTCATGGAATAGGGCCTCCCCATGTATAAGGTCCCCTGAAACCAATCCTAAATGCCTTCATATATGTTATATCCCTAGAATGCACCATGATAGCCTCCATCCCTTGAATCTTCTGCAGCAGATTAACATCTTCCGTGTAGCTTTCACCATCATAGATGACCCCTTGTTCCTGATAAGCTTCATGGCCAAACTGGTTTTGACCCTGCTCATATGGGTAAGCATAATGGTTCTGGAGCTGATGATAATACTGATCTGGAGGATGTAGGAAAAATATTTGAGGTAGGTTGCACTACTGTAGGTGTGCATTCCATGAAGGGAATGAATTCATGATTGCAAAACTTCATGAAATGGAAGAAAAATGGGAGATATGGAAAGAAAAATGAATGAAAATGGGTGGAAATTGATGGAAAAGGTCTGTAACTTTAGAGATGGGGTTGTTGACCAGATGGAGTCACTAGATGTGCTTGCATGTGCATAAAAATCCTGAACCTTCACAGGAACACACCAACCTACTAAGATGAAGTGGTAAAGTGCTACAGACCTCCCCCACCTAACATGCTAAAAATGTTAGTGCATAATCATAACACCCCTGAATGGTCTGGGTGTGAAGTGGGGAATTCAGTGTCATTGTACATCATGGGACCATCTCTCAAGATGTGGGACTTGAAAAACTTGAGATGGACCTTCGGAGATATCTGGTTCTTGCTTCCTAATCTACTTGCCACAAGATACTCTAGTGTAGGAAGAAAATATTTTATCCCAATCTAACCATTCAAAGGGAATAGAGAGAGAGAGAGGGTGAAAGAGCATACACTAAGTGGTGATACACCATAAAAGGAAGTGGTTGAATCACAGATCTGAGTGTCTGAAGTGGAGAGAGGTGAGCAGAGGAGAGGGTGGACAGAATGCACCACGGAGTAGAGATAGATTTCACATGAAACACCACTTGAAAACCCATTAAGCACAACTCCAAAAACATGCAATGATGAGAGGTGAGAAGAGATAATAAAATAATCCAAGGATGGACATATGCATCATGAAACAAATTTTATTGCTTCAAAATGTTACACGGTACATAATTAATGGGCAAGAGGCAAGAAAACACCGTTACAAAGCTATGGGAGGAGGATTAGACTCAACATTCTACCCTAAGTAAGAAAGAGAGAGGGGGCAGAGGAGAATCAATGACAAAACTTTAAATATTCCCCTCCTGTACAATATATAGAAGAATGAGAGAGAAAAGAAGAAAAATCAAAATCTGTTCCAACCACCCCTGTGACGCGTTGAATCTTTCTCTGAAAGCTCAACTACCATCCCTCAATGCCTTTTGTAGATCCTCCCACAATCTTTCAAGTCTCCCGCTCTATGTCTATTTGGTGTGTTGAAGAAGGAATAATAGCGGATCAAAAAATCAAATCTGGGTGGTTGAAATAATTAGATCCTTTATTAATAGCTTGCAAGATGTTTTCCTAATTTTCACCCACCTAACCCTATTAAAATTAAATTTTCAGGCCTCCATGGTGTAGAGGATGTTGATACCTTTCCAAAAAGTCTTTTCCTACCAAAATATGAGTTCCCAATCAAAATATATGGCCATTTGAAGTTCCACAGGTCGAGTGTTTAACGTGACTTATAGTTTGCAAGGGTATGTTCATACAAGGGCCACGTGGCAGTTCTGCACTCATTTTATATTTCACACCTTTCTTTCACTCTTGAACTTGTGCTGGATTTAGACATGTGGTGTCGTCTACGTGATCCCCAATGTATTATGTATTCTGCTTGAGTCTCTCCTGTTGGCAGAGACACTGTGCCTGACCTAAGAAAGGTGTAGGCCTGATACTCATTTGGGAACTACCTTTTAGGGCACGCCTTTGAAATTGAGCCGATAAGACATGTGGCAAGATGGTGCATGTTTGCGGAGTACCTCTGGATTCACCTCTTGAAATTGCATCAAAGAGAGATGTGGTTATTTCCACTGGCTTGCTCTTTTCTTTGAATTTGGCTAAATCGCTTTTTCTTGGTGGGGCCAAACATCTGACCCTAGACATGTGGAGGCTTCACGCTTGTTTAGAAACCACTCTAAATTTTAATTTTGAAGTAGCACCATGCTAACACTTGGCTCCTTCCACTGGCCTTTTCCCTATTTTGACTTTTCAGTGATTGATTTTATCCCCTTTTGGACCTGGGACACATGGAAGGCCCATGCTCATCTAAGTCTCTGCTTTAGGTTGTGCCTTTGAATTCGCACTGATGCAACTTTTAGTGCAAAATCACAGCACCCACAAATGAGTTCTACAGATCTTCTTTTCTAAGGAAGAGGCATTTGGTGTGATCCGCATAACATTGAACTTTCCCAAAGGTGTGGGACCTTGTAAACGGAAAAAGTTCTCCAGATTAAAGGTTGTTTCCTATTCCTTTGTTTTGGTGCATACGTGAGAAATTTTAGAGGATCTATCTCTATACCTGATCTAAAATTTTCCAAGGATACAGGGATAAAAAGGAATGTAAGAAACAAGAAATAACTAAACTATAAGGTGATGCACTGAAGGAATGATGAACACTAGTTTTTCTTGTAAATACAAATCAGAAAAATACATGCAATAATGAAGTACATACAACCTGATCTATAATGAAAGACCAGATGTGATAAAAAGAGACAAAAAGGATCTAGTATCAATCAAAAATGTGTTTTATTACTCTACAAATTGGTATAATGCATTACAAAATAACCAAGACACAAGAACATACTTTAGTTTTAATGGAAGGATAGAACTCCATGAATCCCTTTGATAGAAGGAAAGGGGAGCTTGAAAAACAAAGAATGTCCAACCCTTTAAAATGAGTCTTGCCCCAATATTTATAGACTCGATAAAATAGAATAAAGAGAGAGAAGTGGGGAAATTAGGTTGAAGCTCAATCACTACTGTTAATGCCTCTGACCAAATCTACCCCAAAATCCGTCTTGATTGTATCAATCTTTGGTTTGGCACCTTGAATGAATAGGAAACAATAGAGAATATCAAATCCGATCTGGTTGTTGAGGCTATAAGATCCTGCATTAAAGGCCTAAATAAGTTTCTCATTTTTCCACCTACTACGATCTAAAAAAATGGTTTTTTATCTTTCGATAATATAGAGGATGTCGAGATGCTTCCAATGGTGTATGATTTGTAATATTTCGAGCCCTGAGTCGAAAGATATGACGCTTCAAAATTTGTATCGGGTCCGTACAAATGGGTAGGAAAATTATTCGAAAAAATGGGACTCCTTTTTAATATGGGGCATGTGGTAGCTAGATTAGGGAAAAATAGGGTTTGCGGGCCTGTGATTTATCTTTTCCCCTTTTTCTGCAAAAAATGCAAAACTTAGAAAACTCTCGTGGCCCTAATGCTTTGCTTTAACACGTCACACCCTTTGGTTGGCTAGGGAGATGCACTTCAATTTTTATCTTTGTGCCCTTTTGAGAAAAGGAAAATTGTCACCTTTTTCTCTGACTCCCCGCTTTGGCCTTGACTCAGGCTCAAACGCTGAATTTTTCCCTTGGGCGTAGTTATAGCCCATTTTGCAACTTTTACCCCTTTTATAATAACAAGGGGCTAAAAACAAATTTTCTCACTGATGGCCCGCTTTAGTGTTGTTCGTTTAGGCTTGCCACAGGGTGTTTTCCCCGCTTCCTATCCAATTTCTATGTTTTGACTAAGTTTTTTTCTTGGCGGGGGCATATCTCTTGACCTACAAAACGTGGCAGTCTATCGGTCATTTGGAAACTATCTCTCAATTCGATCTTTGAATTAGCATCGTTTAGACACTTAGCACTCTCTTATGATCTTCCCCATGCATTTACTATTCAACTGACTCTGCCCCTTTTTGAGACTAGACATGTGGAGGCACTGTGCTTGCTTGAAATCCCGATTCAAAATTTTCCTTTGAAGGAGTGTCAAGTTGACACTTGACAACCTCTGCAAGTCTGTGAACTTTTCAACAGTCTCTTTTATCCTTTTGGACTTTAGGCCACGTGGAGATCTCGCGCGCATTTGGGTCTCTGACTTTGGCCTAACTCTTGGAGATGTGCCACACTAACACTTGACATTCTCCACTTACCCTTTTATACTTAACTAATTTTGAGGTCCACTTTGTCTACCTTTTGACCCTATTTGACCATTTGCTACGTGGAGGGTTGGCACAAGTATGAGTCTCTACCCTAGGCTCCCACTTCAGATTTCTACCGAGCTGACAGTTGGCATGCTTTATCTTAGTTGAATAATTTTTAGTGGTCCCGCAACTGTTTGGGGATCTGGACGCATGGAATCCTATGGCTCATTTGGGATTTCCTTTCTTCATTCAACTTTGGAGAAGCACCACATAGATACTTGGTTCTTTTCACTGCCTCCTTTATACTTAGTTGGTTTTTAACTCTTTCTTGAACAGTATCGAGCTCAAAAAACTTCAAAACTTCACTTTTTTTTTTCCCATTCTTGCTCATGGTTCCTCTATGGCATTGGCCCTTCTTATCTAACCTTGTTAATCCACTATTGATTCTACCTATAACTTAAAAAATTGATTTAAGACATGGAAACAGCTTGACAGAGTCGTTTGATTTTTCATAGCATCAATTAGTCTTTCTTGGCCCCCTCCACTCTATTGTTGAGTCCTTCTATGAACAATTTTTAAGATATGAACAATTTTTCTCAGGTTCTTTCTATGCGGGGTTGTGGCCAATCCAATATTTTTCCTGGGGGAAAAATATGGATAACAATTTGGTGACTCACAAGGGTATCTTCCTGCTAGATGAAAAGACCAATTGCCTTGTGATATCCATTGGGCATGGAGTCGAGAACGATTGGCTGATACTGATTCTTCCTCCAATTCACAAGCTCAGATGTTTGCACTCCCAATTTTTATAAGAAATCTTGAAACAAAGGTTTCTGAGAGTAGAATGTTTTTTTAATTGGGGATTCATTTGTCTCTCTGAATGGACTTCATAAGAGAAACAAAACAACACCAAAACTATACACAAAATTCAAAATCATACATTCCCCAAATAGAACATGTAGAGTGTGCAAAGCACTTAGGAGAAAAGTAACCTAAACTATAACAAGACAATGTGAACAAGCACTTAGAGGAAAAGAAACTAAACTAATATGTACAGGGTTAGAACTTCCCTTTTAGTAGCAGTGTTTAAGATGGATTCCATTTACTCTAATTTACAATTCCTCACTATCCAACATAGACAATTAGAAAGCATCACTACTCTTAGATCTTGTGACCATGTAGGGGCCACTCCAAATCACATCAAACTTGGAATGCCTTCATGGTTTTTCCTGATGTGCATCCCATTTCGAAACCAAGTCTCCTTCCTAAAAGGTCCTTGTTGTTGCCTTCTTGTCAAAGCATATCTTGATTAAAGCCTGATCCTTTTCTATTGCTTGGAGTGCATGCTTTCTAGTTTCTTCCAATTCTTTCATCTCTACATACTTGGCCTCCATCACACATCTCTAGCTGCTTCACGAGCTCCAATGTTGGAAACTCAAGTTATATAGGAAACACTGCCTCTTTCCCATAGACAAGTTTGAATGGAGAGCTTCTTGTAGATCTCTTGTGTGTTATCCTATCAGCCCATAAGGCCGGTTTGATCTTAGTGTGCTAGGTTATCTGATTTTCATCAAGAATTCCTCTGATAATATTTAGTAGGTTCTTGTTTGTAGACTCAGCTTGGCCATTACCTTGAGGGTAATAGTTTGATGAAGTGCTCAAGTAATTCCCATTCTTAATATCCCATCCTGTGATCTTGAAATAAATGAATGCCAATTCATTGTCTGATATAATGGTGGCTGACACTCCAAATCTTGTCATTATCCCTTCATAGAAATCTAGGATATTAGACTCATTAGCTTCCTTGAGTGCTACTACCTTGTTCCACTTATTGAAATAGTCTATTGCTATCAGAATCCATTTGTGGTCTTTGGCTTGAATTTTGATTGATGACTCCAATGAATTCCAATCCCCATTTCATAAAAGGTTGGTCGATTAAAATTGGGTGTAATGGAAGTGCTACTAGCCTTGTTTTTCCTTTGAAGAATGCACAATTCTTGCACCTTTCGATCCATGCGTAGCAGTCACTAAACAATCTATGCCAATAATAACCTGACTTCATGATCTTGAGTGCTTTTAGCCTTGGAGAAAAATGGCCTTTAGCTGCTTCAACATGGAATTCTTGTAACACTCTCTCAACCTGATATGTCTCAATACATCTTAGCAAAATACCATTGATGTCTCTTTTGAACAAGACACCATCAATAAGAACATATGGGATGGCCTATAGTCTGAAATGTATCCTTCTTTCTTTACTCATCCCATGAAGACACATCCATGTTTGAAGGAAGTGCACCATGTCTTGAGTCCAAAAAGGAGTAGGTACATCATCATTTTCTTCCTCTTAATTATCCTGTAGAACAAAAACAACTTCCTTTTCACTGTTTGCTTCATCTTATTGACCTTAGGCTAGTTGTTCACACAAACCCTTTCCATGGACCAGCTTAGTGACCTTGATCTCAATGTCATATTCCATGACACAAGTCATCCATCCTGCATGTTTTTCATTCTAATCCTTCTTGAGAAGGAATTCTTTAACTCCTGCATGGGAGACCAACAATTGGATTTTATTATTTAAAACCAGATCCTTAAACTTATTTAATCCCCTGATTACTACGAGGACTTTCTTTTCGATGAAGGAATATATTAATTCATAGTCTTCCAAACCTTGACTGATGAAAGGAATTGATTGTTTTGTACCTTCTTTGTTCTGCTGAACTAAGATTGGAGAAATTGTGTCACTGCCACAAAAGGCATACAATATGAAGTCTTTAGAGAAATATGGGTTTATGAGAGTTAGGGATTGTGATATAGCTTCTTTGATGACGTCAAAGCTTGCCTTTCCTGTTTACGTCCACCTTAATGCTAAGCTATTCTTCAACATTGATGTTATTGGCTTAACAAGGGCAACAAATTTTGGTACAAACCTACAGAAAAAATTGATTTTTCCAAGGAAGATTTGAAGATATTTCTTGTGGCTTGGCAATGGCAATGCTCTTATTGCTTCCACTCTCTCTGGGTAAATTGTCAATCCTTCCTTTGATACAATATGGCCTAGAAACCTCCCCTCATGGGCCAAGAATATGCATTTTTTAAGTTCCAATGATACCCCAAAATGCCTGCATCTTCAAAACACCTACCTTAGGTGGAAAAGGTGGTTTGCTACATTTTTGGAAAACACCATAATATCATCCAAATAGATCAGTACTATTTTTTTTATTAGCCCTTTGAATTCCATAGCCTTTTCCCGTTGAAAATTGGCTCCCGCATTGGACAATCCAAATGGCATTTTTCTATAGGCATAGGTGCCCCATTTGGTGGTGAAAGTTGTTTTGAACTGATCATCTTCTTTCATCATGATCTGGTTGTACCTTGAGTAGCCATATAGGAGGGAGAATCTGTCTGAACCAAACACCACTTGCAAGATCTGCTCCATTGAAGTGAGTGGGTAGTGATGTTTGAGGGAATCTTTGTTCAAGTCTCAAAAATCTACACACAACCTAATCTCTCCATTTTTCTTCCTTACTGGGACCAGGTTTGCAACCCAGCTTGATTGTTTGATTGGAAATATGATACTTTTCTCTATCAGCTTGTTCAACTCTTTCTTCAGCAGAGGCTCAATGTGTGGGTTTACTGGTATCTACTTTTTCCTCATGGGCTGAGCAGCTTGATCTAGTTCTATTGTGTGTTGTGCTAGCTTTGGATTGAACCCTCTTAGGTCTTCATAGCTTTGAGAAAATACATCTGGAAATTCTTGGCAAAGTTGTATGAATTTATAGCTTTCTTTCTTAGTGGCTACTTTTCAAATTTGAAGTGTTTTTCCTTATCCAACTTGGATTGACTCTGAATCTTCTCCTTTGATCTGTATGTTAGCCTTCTCTTTTCCAAATTGATCATTAGGATTGAAAATAGACTCCAATGTAAATAAGCCTTTGGGGAGCTTGTTTTTATGCAGATGTACTATTTGATTCCCGTACTGCTGCTCTAATTTGCTTTGATTTCTAGCTGAGAATTTAGCTTCTTCTTGCAAAAAATTAATGATTTGATGATCATCTTCAAATACCTGCCAGCATGTGTTATTATCTAGAACTGCTTGCCTCACAACTATATGGATATGTTGCTATTATTTGTCTCTTTTGATGTTTTTGACCACATCAAATGTTGCTCCAACTACTGCAATTCTATCAACAACTTCATTCTCCTTCCTGGGTATGGACACAATATTGAAGGCCTCAAAAGCCTACATGAGATCGCACACCCTACTTTTGTAGTTCTTGAGCAGGTCATTCTTGATAGCATTAAGTTCTCTGACTTCATTGGAAACTAGTTCACTATCACCAAACACTTGCAAGTTCTTGATTCCTATCTTCCTTTCCCAATGAAGACCATGGACAATAGCCTCATATTCAACAGTGTTATTTGAGTAGGAAGACTAAAATCTAAAGGATGAATAATATTTCATACCTTTTGGGGACACAATCATAGCTCCTCCTCCAGCTCCTTGTCTATGCCTTGAGCCATCAAAGAGAAATTTCCATACCTCATTGTCATATTTATACTCTAGATTAATTAGTTCAAGAAGAGGATGATTCTCTTTATGTAGATAGTAGACACCTAGCTTAGATTCTTCCATCTCCTTATAGGGGTCAAAAGCATGTCTTTTGTTGGCCCCCTCATAGAGAGTCAAGTCTGGGATACATCCCACCTTGGTATCTTCTTCATAATTGCTTAGGAGGTCTTCTTGATCAATATCTGAGTAGTTGGCATTAATTGGGCTTGGCACATAAGATAAAATATGATAATCATCAATGGGCTCATATCTGATTGTGGCCTTTTACCCATAGCTTGTTCTAAAGAGCATATGTGACCAATCAATAGAAAGATAGCCTCTAATTTTGTTAGTGAAGTCCTTGGACAAACACAAAGCAAAATGTGGTGGAAAATCTATGATTGATACGTTTTGCAAAAAAATCACATTGGGACAGGCATGCAGAGTGAGGCTCAGATCCTTGATGATTCCAACAGTTTTCACTACTATCCCATCTAATTGCACTACCCTTCTAGAGATGAATTCATATTAGAGACCCATTTGGTCAGCTATTTTCTTGGGCATTATAGAACTACTTGCCCCAAAATCAGTCATACAATTGTGCACCAATTTGTCTCCAATAATAAATGAAACATAGAGTTAAGGAGGTCTCAGGTTCTTACCTTGTTGTTCTCGATGGTTTTCCCAATGTTGAGATGTATTGGTAAGCACATTCTCTTGCTGGTTATGGGTGTGATTTGAGCTCGACCAATTTTGTATACCAGTATGCAATAGATCCCTCTACCTTGGAATGGCCAGTGACTCCCATAGTGAAATATTCACACTTGTCCTCTTCATTTTCTCAATGATGTTAAATGAGCTATCCTTTTGTTGCCCCTTCCTAGCCACATTTATTTTTGCACATGGGTTGTTACAACCGGTGCTTGAGTGTATTTGGAAGGTGAATTTGATTGGTTTTGCACATTGGGAGTTGTATTTTGAATGCCAATACCTTGATGAGAAATGTAGGGCTGAGGGTCACTTAAGCTTGGTGAAAGTCCTTAGATATTTCTCCTCTTAGACCATGTATTGGTAGTTACACTTTGAGAAGGGAATTGATTCATCCCATAGAATGCCTCAACTTTCCAATTGACAAGCATAGTTTCACTTGGAGGTCCCTCTTACTGAGCTCCTTGTTGTTGATCTCTTTCTTGGTTAGGTTCTTGTGACACCATACTGGTCTACACCATCAATGCCTGGTTTAGTGCACCGTTAAAGAAAATTGATTGGTTATATGGCTGATTGCATGGGAAACATCAATCATATTCATGTGCCATGTTGTTATGTGCTAGAACCAATGCCCTTGATGTTGAAGATTTTTTTGGATCATATGACCTGAAAGGTCTAAGAGCTTGAGGTTGTCCTTGGTTTTGGATCTGATTTATAGTCTGAGATGGTGGTATATTTTATTGATACTAGGGTCTATCCTGATACTAAGCCTGAGGCTGATATGGCCTAGAACTCTAAGCCTGCTACATTTTGATGGTTACTAACTTGTTCCCCAGGTTCTGAAGTTGTTTCATGACTTCCTGGAGTTCTTTTGAAGTGTTAGATAATGAGGTGGAGGCTTCAGATGAGCTTTGAATCCTAGGAGTAGGTACACGGGCTAATGTGGGTGTTTGGATGGTATTTGGGTTTCCTAACTCATGATACAGAGGCATGGATGGCCTAGGAGTGAGTTTGACAGCCTAAATCAAATGATTCTCAGCCCCTATGGAAAGGCTATAGGCTGCAGGCAAGGTCATTGCCCCCATTGATTGAACCATCAAATAAATATCAGAGTTTAAAGCCCTAAGAAAGTATAAGAAGGCACCTTCATTAGTGGGCTTTACTGTTGTTGGAATCTTATCCCAGGTCCACTGAAATTTGAGGTTGAAATCCGTTAGCTGCTCATTTAGGGCTCTCTTTATTGTTGTTAGTTGCTCCAACAAATAAAAATTATAACCTTTTTCTCCAAACTAGTTGAGAAGAGATGTGCACAACTAGTTCCAATTTTGAATAGATCATGCTTCAAGGCTCCTGAACCATTGTGAAGCTTTCCCTTTGAGTGAAGAGGTGAGCAACTTGACTATAATGTCCATCTCATGGATTTCATAGATTTTACAGACATTTGCAATATCTTGGACATGATAACCAGGATAATTCTAGTTTTCCCTAGTGAAATATGGGATGTTGTTTAATGCTGCTATTGAGACTAGATTTTGTACATTCAGAGTGAGTGGCCTGATGCCAGGGAAATTGACATAGGGATTTGGCAAATCCATCCTTATTAGCCTGAGCACCCCTCTTGATTGAAAGAATGGCCTACCAGGAGGAGGTGTTGATAAGGATATGTTTTGTGGGGATAGATAGCTTTGGGATATTCTTCCTCCCATCCCTCTAACTGGGGATAAATCCAAATAGATAAATAATCCCTCTTTTATGGTTCTTAATTGTGTTTGTATTCTTCTCATGAACTTGCTTGGAGTGCTGAAAAAAGTGGATTTGTTTCTTTTGCATTCGCTAGATGTACAATTTTGAGGATTGTTAAAAGTTAGAATCAGAGCAAGTGCACATCAATTTTATCGTAATAAGATGGAGACTTTTCTATCCCACCTGGCGTGCCAAAAATATTGGTGCAAAATCACAGCACCCCCAAATTGGTTCTACATATCTACTTTTGTAAGGTAGAGTCATTTGGTGTGACCTGCATAACATTGAACTTTTCCCAAGGTGTGGGACCTTGTAAATGGAAAAATCTCTCCAGATTAAAGGTTGGATCCTATTCCTCTATTTTGGTGCATACGTGAGAAATTGCAAAGGATCTATATCTATACCTAATCAAAAATTTACCAAGGAGATAGGGATAAAAAGGAATGTAAGAAATAATAAGTAACTAAACTACAAGGTGATGCACCAAAGGAATGATGAACACTAGTTTTGCTGGTAGACACAAACCAACAAAATACATGCAATAATCAAGCATAAACAACCAAATTTATAATGAAAGACTAGATGTGAGAAAAAGGGACAGAAAGGATATTGTATCGATCAAAAACATGTTTTATTGCTCTGAAAATTGATATAATGCATTACAATATAGTGAGGAGGAAATAACATACTAGAATTTTAATGGAAGGCTAGAACTCCATGAATCCCTTTGTTACAAGGAAAGGGGAGCCTGCAAAAAAAAGAATGTCCAACCATTTACAATGAGTCCCGACCTGATATTTATAGACTCGATCAGAGAGAAGAAAGAGAGAGAAGAAGGAAAATTAGGTTGAAGCTCAACCACTACTGTTAATGCCTCTGATCAAATATACCCCCAAATCCATCTTGATTGTATCAATCTTGGGTTTAGCACATTGAAGGAAGAAGAAATAGTAGACCAGATCGAATTCAATTTGGCTGTTAAGGCAAGAAGATCCTGCATTAAAGGATTGAAAACGTTTCTACATTTTCCACCTACCAGGGTATGAAAAAATTATTATTTATCTTTCCATGGCATAGAGGACGTTGAGATGCTTCTAAAAGTGTAATATTTGTAATATTTCGAGCCCTGAGTCGAAATATATGCCCCTTCGAAGTTTGTATTGGGTTTGTATGAATGGGCGGGAAAATAGTTCAAAAAATTGGGTCTCATTTTTAATATGGGGCACGTGGCAGCTAGATTAGGGAAAAATCATGTTTGTGGGCCCGTTGTTTATCTTTTACCCTTTTTCCATGAAAAATGTAAAACTCAAAAAACTTCCACAGCCCCGATGCTCCGCTTGAACACATGGAACCCTTTGGTTAGCTGGGGAGATGAGCTTCAATTTTTATCTCTATGCCCTTTTGAAAAAAGGAAATTTTTGACCTTTTACTCTGACTCCCTGCTTTGACCTTGACTCGGGCTCAAACATTGAATATTTCCCTTGGGTAGAGTTATGGCCAATTTTGTAAATTTTACCCCTTTTATAATAACAAGGGGTAAAAAACTAACTTTCCCCTTGATGGCCCGCTTTAGGGCTACTCGGTTAGGCTTACCACGTGGCATTTTCCCCGCTTCCTACCCAATTTCTATTTTTTTACTAAGTCTTTTACTTTGTGGGGGCATATCTCTTGACTTGGGACAAGAGGAAGTCTAGTGCTCGTTCGAAAACCCTCTCCCAATTCGATCTTTGAATTAGCGCCTTTTGGACACTTGGCACTCTCGGCCGATTTCCCCCATGCATTGACTATTCAATTGACTCTGCTCCTTTTTGAGACTAGACACATGGAGGCACCACGCTTGCTTGAAAGCCTGATTCAAAATTTTCCTTTGAAGGAGCATCGATTTGAAATTTGGTAGCCTCCACAAGTCTATGGACTTTTAAACGGTCCCTTTTATCCTTTTAGACTCTGGGCCACAGGGAGAGCTCATGCTCATTTGGGTCTCCTCCTTTTCCTTAACTCTTGGAGTTATACCACACTGACACTTGGCATTATCTGCTTACACTTTTATAATTAGCTAATTTTGAGGTCCGCTTTGTCGACCTTTTGACCTTGTTTGACGATTTGCTACATGGAGGGCTAGCGTAATTTTGAGTCTCCGCCCAAGGCTCCCACTTCATATTTATGCCGAGCTAACACCTGACATGCTTTCTCTTAGTTAAATACTTTTCAATGGTCCTGCAACTTTTTGGGGCTCCTTTGGGATTCCCTTTCTGGATTCAACTTTGGAGAATCACCGCATAGACACGTGGTTCTTTCCTCTGTCTCCTCCATACTTAGTCGATTTTTGACTCTTTCTTGAATGGTCTCGAGCTCAAAAAACTTCAAAACTTCACCATTTTTTCCCCTTCTTGCTCCTGGTTCCTTTGCGGCACTTCCCCTTCTTATCTGACCCTATTATTCCACTATTGAGTCTACCTGTAACTTGAAAAATGGATTTAAGACATGGAAACGGCTTGAAATAGTCATTTCCTTTTGCATAGGGTCATTTAGTCTTTCTCATCCCCCACCACTCCATTTTCGAGTCCCTATGCGACCAATTTGCAAGATTTGAATGAGTTTTATCAGGTTCTATATATGCAAGGTTGTGGCTGATCCACTATTTTTCCTAGGGGTAAAATATGGATAACAACAACACGTGGTACCGTCCACTGGTTCTCTATACTTAGGTGATTTTGGGCACACTCTGTCTCCCTCTCTTGACTCTTTTGGACCCTAGACACATGGAGAGTTGGCACTTATTTGAGTCTGCACACTTTGGACCTAGCCTTGTTGTTGCACCCTCAAGACACGTGGAGGCTTCCGCCAACACTCTTATACTTAGTCGATTAAAACAGCTAGATCTATCCCCTTCTGGACCTAGGACATGTGGAATCCTTGCACTCATTCAGGAGACCTGATTTTGGATTTACCTTTGAATATGTGCTGAGATGATGCATGGTAGCTTCCATCAGTTCTTCCATACTTAGCCAATTTCAGCTTGCTCTGAATCATTTGTGAATCCTAAAGACTTTTAGCCTTTCCTCGCTTCTCTCCTAAGAGCCTCTAGTTTCTCCATTTCTGAGTCCACCTGCAACGTGACTATTGGATTTGAATGTGAGCTCACAAGACACAGCCAACCCTTAAATTTTCTTCTATGTGGGGTCGTGTTTGATCAATTTTACCAGGGGAAAAAATTGGGATAACAATAACAATCAATGTTAAATAAGTACATGTAGGGTTGCACACAAATAGTTCCATGTAGTCACACATAGGTGCAACACATGAGAAAAGGGAAGCTAAAATATCCATTTAGGTTTAATTATACTTTAATGTTCATTATTTAGACAAGTTTTAACAATTTTCAATCATGGCCCCCAATTTTTCATGAGGAAACACCCCTACTCATAGGTCTCTAAAATTTAGGACCACATAAGATGAGGTTTAACAAGGAAAACACCTAAATTAGAAAAATCATTTACAACGATGCAAACTATTCATTGGAAGAAAATTTATAACTTGAAGGGAGTCAATTAGATTTTCATGGTAATACTAAGCATAATTTTGGCCATAAGGTTTCTATAACTTAAATTTATACTCAAATATCAAACACACGAACACTAATATAGATTTAGAAACCCTAAACATTTAGACAACATTTCAACTTTTATGACAATTAATCCTTTCCCAAACTAACATATCAACACAAGATACTAATTACTTTTTGTAAAAAAAATGAATTTATTTATTTTAAGTATTTCCCTAGCTCGAAATAATCTTAAAACATTCATAGGTATAAAATTATAATCCATAAGAACATTCAAGTGAGGCACACGAACTAGGAAATAAGAGAGATGCAACTAAAATTTACGATAGCAATATACAACATTCTTGTAGAAATTTATGAAGAAAAGCTTACACCATTCTCTTATTTAAAGGATCAGGGTTCCACAAAAGGAAATACTATTCCAAAATTTCTCCATATCCTTATTATATGTTGCCTAGTCTTTTCAATAAGCATAGGTCACCAATGACCTATTGCACACATAAGGAGGGTTCCTTTCTTATAACTAGATATAAAAATACTTTTTCAACAGACCAAAATCATAAACTTGTCGAGATAAGATTGAACAAGGGTACGGAAACCCAAAAAAATCCAACAAGGGGAAAATAGACACACATATGTACAAGGAAGTAAAACTAAGCTAGAACACATGACTATCAACAAGGTGTGTCATTAGTTAAAGTAGGCGGTAGATCTAAAGGTTCAAATAATTACCAACTTTTCCTTGATGGGACGTAGTGTCCATTAATATTAATATAACTATTAATTCATTCAAGCAGGGTGATATAAATTTTAGACGTACCTACAAAAATGTACACTACCCATAAAGAGGTCCCAAAATGACCTAGCCTATACTTGTGTTATAAAATTTTTACATATGTTTACTGCATAATATAACAAGGAGTACGGAAAATAATCAAACCATAACACAACACAAAAATTTTAGTTTGAAAAAGAGATTAAGTAATTTTACAGTACCTCAAGGAAACCTTTCAATTAGCTCAAACTTTTCATATTTTTTCCTTAATAGATATAGGGCATGCACTAGCTATTTATACAATCAATGTTTCTTATTTACACATTCTACTTGTGTTCAATCTCATAATATTACTCATTCCTTAATCCAAATTATAAGTCACAAGTTATAGTTAGATTCTCTAATAACATTTCTTATAAGTTTCTTAATTAATGAATTAATTTTACTATGATATCCCGTATCTTGTGTCATTAGCGTCATCACCGATGTTGGAAAGATATCTTTCTATTCAATACAGGTGGAATTTTTTTTAATCCATTATACTTCTAGGGATGGTAGTATAAGAGGATCCTTTTCTATTTTCACATAGTGTAATTTCTTCTATTAATCTACAAAGCTAGAGTAAGGAATCATCCTCCCACTGTTCCAATTTATTTATTAATTTTCAAAATTCCAAGCCCCTCAATTAGAGTTCCAAAATGTTGCATTTTAAAACATTACCCATTTAATGTTAAATAGTAGGAAGGGGTAAGTATATCTTATTATTAATCTTATAGAGAAAATAGATCATTAACCAAATGAAACTCACCAATATTATAAGAGTTTATTAAATAATTACATGCATCCACATGTATCAATAGGATTTACAATGAAAGTGCAAATTAGAGGTACAATTTTTCTTTTATGAATTCAAGAACTCTAGATTAGTATGAGGGGAAAACAATACTTATCGTTTAAATTCAAATTAGGTTCACTGTATAAGAAAGAGAGAGTTTTCAAATACAACTTTTACCTCTACCAGGTACCACCAACCAAGCACTCAAGATGAAAAGGGGGTAATTACCCCCATTACCACCACACTTCCTCATCAAGAAACCATCAAACACGAGGAATTTATTTTTACCTACTTAGACATGGCCTCTATGGCCAAGAGATATAGATTGGATGAAGAACATATAGCCCTATTTTCACCACCTACACAAAATTCTCTATAGAAATTTTGGAGATCCATTTTATTAATAATATAGTCATTTAATCCCATACTATTTTTGATAAAATATCATGTAACTTATTTCACATATAATGTAGCACAAAATATTCCTCCATGAGATGGGTCCCTTATCATGACTAGTATGACCTACTTTCAGGGTGAAATAGAAATCATTTCTACATTCACTATCATAATATATAGGTGATTTTATCTAAATTTTATTTGTAATAAATTTTGTAAATGTTTACAAGATAAAATAATGGTTATAATTTTTTTTATTAGATAAGGTAGTAAAGGATATTTTGAAGGGATCATGAACCATGTATAACTGAAAGATAAACATTTAGGAAAAAAAGAGATACATAAAGGAAGGCCCTATAAGCCCAAGGTGAAGAAAATAGATATGAAAAAGTTCCAGAAGAAGAATATCTCCAAAAATGATAAATGGATCCATAAAGTAGGTAGGTCTAAGCTACTTCACCAACTACCCAAGGAGAAACCCTAACTGCCATGCTCTTTCCCCCTATGATATCTAAGGCTCATCTTAAGAGTAAAATTTCAAATTTTTCTTTTAATTTTATTGTTCACTACCTTCCATCCATCCCCCCATTAGGATCCAAATTCTCATCTAGGTAGATGGGTTGACAAATTTCAAGAACGTCCTTATTTTTAGGACTATGAATCTGTAAGGATGGTGTTGGTAATTGTTATCCAAAATTCACCCCTCGAGGTAATTTGATAACATACATCAAATTCTTCAGTCCGAAGCAATTAGAATTGATTCGAGGCCCAAAATCATGTTTTGGGGGTCCCTTTGGCTTCTCTCTAACTCCCCCATCCAAGGAAAAATCCCAACAAGTTAGAAAAACTTTTAAAAATCCAAATATTGAAGTCGTAGGCTTATTTTAATGCATTGTGGGTCTGAAGGTTACGGATTGTACCAAGGTTTTTTGTACTAGGTTTTGAGCTGAAATACAAAGGAATCAGATATTTCATCTTTTTGTGTCCCAGACCGCACAAGTTCAATAGGGATAAAAGTACACACAAGATGTGCAAAGCCGAAATGGCCGCAGGTAGTAAAAATCAAAATTTGTGGAAGTTTTTTTTCCTGAGTGGTCCACGGGACATCTGGAACACAGGTATGTGTGGGACATGAAAATCCAATTTTTCCACAAGTCAATGCATAGTGGGTGGTGTTGAGAAATGTGTCCAGGATGGTCAGGACAAAAGTACGTGTGGAGCGTGCAAAGGTGAAAAATCCGCAAAAGGAACCATATGTTGCGGAGAATGTGGAATTCAATGACTCTCATGGCCTAGAAAGTGGAAGACGTGTGGGACAAGGAAGTCTAAATTGGGTGATGCAAAGATTTTTCTCCGGGATAGCCGGGACACTTGGACCCGATTATGCCAAAATAGCCACAAGAAAGAGAAAAAGTCAATGTTTGACCTCTCGAATTTCAAACGGCCATAAATTTTGACTTTGAGATCTGATTTTCATAAAATTTGACTTTCTAGAATGAGCATGACATCCTCTACATCACAAAAATGACACAAAATTCATGGCAGACCAAAAATAACTACCCGCACTTAGAAGGTCATAACTTTTGCATTTCTCAACGAAATCACATGAAATTTGTACCGTTGGAATTGTGTTTCTGATCCCAAAGCACAAAAATAAAAAAAATTGGGATTTTATGAGAAATCAATTGATATATTTCATAAAACGTGGTTGGGTTCATGACAATGTTTTATTTGGTAGTTAGGAGTGCAATTAAGAGGCATGATCATCATTGTTTCTCTGCTGCAGCACCTAGGACAGTATGGGGAGCCTTTTACAAGTAATATAAAATTATCTTACTCCATTTAATGCCTCTTAAAATATGTTGAAGGATAAATTTTTGGATTTCCATTTTCTTCTTCTCTCTCTCTTCTCATTTTTCTATAAATTTGAGTGTTAGGCTCATTGTAAAAGTAGGTAGTGTTAAGTTCATGCATTCCCTCTCCTTTGTCCCTTGGAAAGGTAGATTATGAAAGATATTTTTTCCTATATTAGATTAGATTGTGGCAGGTAGTTTAGGAGTAAGAAACAAATTTATCTGGAGGTATATCTCAAGTAGAAACTCCCATAACTTGGAGATAGTACCCATGTTATCCAATCACACCGTGAGCTCAAGTATATGCACTTGTGTAAACATAATGGTGTTGTGATTCGGTGATAATAGTTCTGGAATGCCCGATGGGATAGAAGAAGTCATCATTTTAATTACAACAAGATCAATGTGCACTTGTTGTAAGTTTCTAGCTTCGAAGGAGCTTTGAAATTGCACATCTGGTGACTCCAAAATAGGCAGAATCCACTAGTTTCAGCAGTCCAAGCCTAGCAGATTTATGAGATGAATTCAGACCAGATCAAGAACTAGGGAAGAAGGATTGTTTATCTATCTCCACGTTTCTCTAGGTAGAGAAAGGAGAGGAATAAGATCTTGAATTATCCATCACCACCGAATAGGACCTTGTCAACACCTCCACCTGGAAGGCATTTCATTCAGTCAACAAGAGTTCTTCGACCAATCAGGATGGCATAACCAAATCCATATTTAAACTTCACTAGCAGTAGCCCACTCGTCCTAATTACACAAAATACTATCTCGATTGCAGAATTAAAGAGCATCCCGTATTTCACTAGGGAAAACCAGATTTCCCTTAGTGATCATGTCCAAGATATTGTGAATGTTTGTACAATCCATGAAATTCATGAGATGGAAATTGTAGTTAAGTTTCTCACCTCTTCATTCAAAGGGAAAGATTCCCAATGGTTCAGGATCCTTGCCACAAGCTCTATTAGGAATTGGAACCAGTTGTGCACAAATCTCCATAACCAATTTGGAGAGAAAGGTGACAATTTATCTTTATTGGAGTAACTAACAAGAATCAAGAGAGCCCTGAATGAGTAGTTGACAAAATTTAACATCAGATTTCAGTGGACCTAGGATAGGATCCCAACAACAGTAAATCCCACTGATAAAGGTTCCTTCTTATACTTTCTTAGGGCTTTGAATTATGATATTTATTTGTTGATTTAGTCAATGGGGGGCACAACCTTTCCTGTACCCTATAGCCTTTCCATAGGGGCTAAGAACCATTTGATTCAAGATGGAAAAGTCACTCCTAGGCCATCCATGCCTCTATACCCTGAGTTAGGAAACCTAGATACTAGCCAAACACCCACATTAGCTCCCATACCCACCCCTAAGAGTCAAATCTTAGCTGAAGCCTCCACTTCATCATCTAACAACTCCAAGGAACTCCAAGAAGTCATGAAAAAACTTTAGAACTTGGGGAATGATCTAGTAACCATCAAAGGACAACAAGCTCAGAGTTTTAGGCCATATCATTCTCAGGCTCAGTCTCAGTGTTATTATTAGAATAGACCCCAATACCAGAAAAATAGGCCACCATATCAGACTATAAGTAGGATCCAGAACCAAGGAAAACCTCAAGATGCTATACCTTTCAGGCTATTTGATCCTATTACAACTTCAACATCAAGGGCATTGGTTCTGGAACATAATAACATGGATCGGGAATATGACTAGTGTTTCCCATGTAATCAACCCCACAACCAACTTATGTGTTTCAATGGTGTTTTGAATCAAGCGCTGATGGTGACAACTAGTGTAGAACAAGAGGTAATCTAAGAAGCAAATCAACAGTAGGAAGCACCTCAGCAAGGGACATCTCCAAATGAAACTATGCTTGTCAATTGGCAGGCTGAATATTTTTGTGGTATAAGTCAAATACCATCTCAAACTGTAGAAGCCAATACATGCTCCAAGAAGAGGAACATTAGGGAAGGAAAATCATCCAACTCAAATGGTCCACAGTCTTTTATTACTCCACAAGGTGCTGGCAATCAAAGTGCATTTCTAAATGTGCAAGGTCAGTCCAAACCACCTTCTAAAACTTCCCAAGTGTCGGTTGTAACAAATCAGGTGCTAGAGAATAATGTGCAAGGCAAGGGGCAATAGAGAGATAGCTCATCTCCATTCAACATCATTCAGAAGATGAAGAAAATGAATGTAAACATCTCAATGTGGGAGTCATTGGCTATCCCAGGATAGAGAGACCTTTTGCAGGCTACTATGGCAAATTGGTCCGCATCAAATCAGCCACCCCATCGACAAGAAAAGGTTCTTACCAATGCAACTCATCCTGAAGGAAATCAAGAATGACAACAAGGTAAAAATTTGAATCCCCCTCCATTCTATGTTTTATTGATCATAGGAGATCAGTTGGTACATAATTGCATGATTGACTCGGGAGCAAGTAGCTCAGTGATGCCAAAACAAATACCTGATCAGTTAGGTCTTCAATATGAAGTCATCTTTAGGGGTGCAGTACAATTGGATGGGACAATAATGAAAATGGTTAGAGTAATCAAATATTTTATCCTCACATTACACGCGTGTCCCAATGTAATGGTGTTACAAGATGTGTCAGTCATAGATTTGCCACCAATCTTTGCATTGTGTTTGTTAAGAGACTTCACTGCTAAAATTGGAGGCTATCTTTTAGCTGATTGGTCTCACATGTTATTCAAAACAATGTATGAAGATAAGGCTCTAATCAGATCTTAGCCTATTGTATATTTTCACATTGAGCCCCATACACCGATTCCAATCAATGTAAATTGTTCAGCATTCGATCAAGAGGCTTATCCAAGCAGTCATGAAGCTGACACCAAGGTCGGATGCATTCTAGACTTGACTCTTGATGAATGGGAACACAAAATACATGTATTTTATCCATACAAATAAATGGAGGAATCTAAGCTAGGAGTTTATTGTTTGCATGAATAGAATCAACCTCTCCCCAGCATCACCAAGCCAGATCACAAGGGTGAGAATGAAGTATGACAATTATTCTTCAATGGATCAAGAAGTAGACAAGGTACAAGAGGAGGAGCTATGCTCATTTCACCATGAATTATAAAGTATTACTCAACCTTCCATTTCTAGTTTTCTTTCTCAAATAACACAGCTGAGTATGAAGCCTTAATTCATGGATTGCACTGGGAAAGGAAGAAAGGCATTAATAATTTACAAGTATTTTGTGATAGTGAGCTGATTATGAACAAAGTCAGAGGAAAAAATTATTCCAAGAATGATCTGTTGAAGAGCTACAAAAATCATGTATGGGATCTCATTAAAGATTTTGAAGCTTTTAGCATCAATTCCATCCCAAGGAAGAATAATGAAGCAGTAGACAGACTGGCTGTAATTGAGGCTGCATTTGATTTTGTAGAAAGTATAAAAAATGATAAATATCATCTTCATATCAAAGTGGTTGTGAGAGAATTTGTTCTAGATAAAAATATAAGTTGGCAAGTCTTCGAGAATGATAAGCAAATTGTCAATTTTCTACAAGAAGAAGTTGAGTTCTCCACCATAAATCGAGACAAGCTGGAGTAGCAGTATGGTGACCAAGTGGTGTAACTGAGAACTAAAAAATTACCAAAAGGCCTTATAACCTTAGAGTCAATCTTCAACCTGAATGATCAGTTCCAGAAGGAGAAAGAAAACATTCAGGTAAAGGGTGAAGATTCAGAGCCTTTTTTAGTAAATGAAGGCAAGACATTGCAAATTGTCATAGTACCCCACAAGAAAAATCTAAATTTATTTAGCTTTGTCAAGAATTCCTAGATGTATTTTCTTGGACTTACAATGATTTAAAAGGTTTCAACAAAAAATTGACACAACATACTATTGAGTTGGATCTAGAATCTAAGACTATCAACCAAAAGCAAAGGCCAATGAATCCCCATATTGAACTTCTCATGAGAAAAGATTTGAACAAGATAATTGAGGCTAGTATCATCTTCCCTATCAACATTCAATTTGGGTTGGAAACTTGGTGCCAGTGAGAAAGAGAAATGGAAAAATAAGATTGTGTGTGGACTTCTATGACCTAAATAAAGCATCACTGAAGGATCATTATCCACTTCCATCAATGGAACAAATCTTGCAGGTTATAGTTGCTTCAGAGAGGTTTTTGTTTCTAGATGGATACTCAGGCTATAGTAAGATAATGGTGAAAGAAGAAGACTAATTCAAGAAAACCTTCACTATAAAATGGGGCACATATGCTTACAATAAGATGCCATTTGGACTATCAAACGTTGGAGCAACATTTCAATGAGCTATGGATATGGCATTCAAAGGCTTAATCAATGAGATAGTACTAGTATACCTAGATGATATCACTGACTTCTCAAAGAATGCAGCAGGCCATCTCTTTCACCTTAAGAAAGTGTTTCAGAGGTGTAGAAGGTTTGGAGTTTCATTGAATACAAAAAATTGTGTATTATTGGCACAAGAGGGAAAATTGTTGGGCCACATTATCTCAAGGGAAGGATTAAAAATTAATCCTGAAAGGTTTGAAGCCATCTGAAAACTTCCATTGCCACACCATAAGAAATCTCTCCAAATCTTTTCGGGAAGGATAAACTTTTTCCACAAATTTGTGCCTAATTTTTCTACTCTTGTGAATCCTTTAACAATGATGTTGAAGAAGAGTCTTTCATTCAAATGGAAATCAGAGGGAAGAGAGAGTTTTGAGAACATCAATCACGTAATATCAAGAGCTCCAACTCTTATCAACTCAGAGTTTTTAAAGGACTTCATGTTGTATGATTTTTAAGGATCAGATACAATCTCAGCTATCTTGATAAAACTAAATAGAGAAGGTTTAAAACAGCCCATAGAATTCTTCAGTCAAATCCTAGAAGATTACAAAGTAAAGTATTCGTTCATAGAAAAGCATGTCCTTGTTGTCAAGATAGGATAAAGGAAGAAAAGAAGGTTTTAGAATGGAGTATGAAGAAGAAATTAAAATGGCATATATAGTGGCCTATGCAAATAAGAATGTGGAAAATGAAGGCATGGAAAAGAGAGGAAAGAAGGAACAAAAATTTCATGAAGATTAGATTATTTGATTCAGAAGTGGTAAAGGTACTTGGTGAAGATGAAGAAGGAACTAGTGAAGAGGAAAAGAAGATAGCTGAATCAAAAGAGGTCTTACAAGGAGCTTTTTAAGAGGCTAAATGGCCTCTAACGTTTCAATCTGATATATTATTAGTATGGGTGAATAAAGTAATTGTTGATGGCGAATCACAACACCCATGAATGTCTTCAACTCGATGGGTTAATACTCTTAGTGTGATTGCATAACATGGAGCTTTTCCCAAGTGGGGGACCTCGCGAATTGGAAAAGCTCTCTAGATGAAGGCCGGTTCCTATTCCTCTGTTCAGATGCACACGTAAAAAATGCAGATGGTTTACTCAAAACCTAAAATAACTTTCCAAGGAGACAAGGTAAGAAGATGCATAAAGTAAAACCTAAACTACAAAGGTGATGCACCGAGGAATGAAGAACACCTGTCTTGCCAATAAACACAAACCATAAAAATGCAATGCAAGATCATGCACAGATAACCAGATTTGCAGTGAAAGATCAAGAGGATGAAAATGAACACAGAGAGGGTTGAGAATCATCCACAGACATGCATTATTTTCTCCAAATATTGACACAATACACTACAAAATTCCAAGAGGCAAAATTACATTACAGTTTTAGATTGGAGGTTTGAACTCCACAAATTCACCTGCCAAAGAGAAGAAGGGAGGGGGAAAACAAGAATGTCCAACCTTTAGAAAGAATCCCCTCCTTACAATTTATAGGAAGAATGAGAGAGAAAAGAGAGAGGAATTCCAACTCTACCCCAACCACCTCTAGGTTGCATTTAATTCATCTCATTATGGTGGTAGGTGAGAACCCTAGCAAACCCAAAAAGTGGTGAACTATATTTTACATTTTTAAGAATTTGTTTTCACCCAATTAAAGATATCAGTTATAGTTGGATAGAGGACTTTGTAAGCTTTCCGAAAAGTCCAACCTTGCGTGAATTTGAGCTCCCTGTGAAAATTTATGGTCGTCTGAATATCTGGGTCAGGGTTTGCTTCCTGTCAGCGCTCAAAATGTTCCGCCTCCTTGAAGGTGCACCTTGGCGCATCCATCCTTATGTCGACATACCCTTACATGTGCACCAAGGCATGACTTTTGCTATGTCGACACTCTGTGTCATGCGCCCCTTACATGCACCAAGGCACGACTTTTGCCATGTCGACACTCTGTGTCATGTGCCCCTTACGTACGCCAAGGTGCGAACTTTTGCTATGTCGACACTCTGTGTCATGCACCCCTTGTGTGTGCCAAGGCCAAGGTGCGCGTTCACACTTTTTCTATGTCGACACTCTATGTCATACGCCCCTTTTTACGTGTGCCAAGGCCCTTTACATGACTTTTTACTATGTCGACACTCTGTGTCATGTGCCCCTTACGTGCGCCAAGGTGCAACACTTTTTCATGCGCCCTATGTCGACACTCTGTGTCATGCGCCCCTTACGTGCGCCAAGGCATGACTTTTTCTATGTCGACACTTTGTGTCATGTGCCCCTTACGTGTCATACTCCCTTTACATGTGCCAAGGTGCGAATTTTACCATGTTCAACTCTGCGCGAATTTTTCTATGTCGACACTCTATGTCATGCGCCCCTTACATGCGCCAAGGCATGACTTTTTCTATGTCGACACTCTGTGTCATGCGCCCCTTATGTGCGCCAAGGCGCAACTTTTTACGTCAGGCTTTGATTTTCTTTGATTTCCAGATTCTTCTGCTTGTCTATATCTACCTGGGGGGAAAGATATATACAACAATTTGGCGACTCAACGGGATCACCTGCCTACTAGGTAGAAGATTAGTGGCCTTTTAGCAATCCATTGGGCATGGAGTCATAAGTAATAACCTGAAACCAACCTGATATCTGATCCCAAGCCTGATACCGCAACTTCTTCTCCAATAGCACTCTGAACTATAGAAAATAACCTGAGAGCAACAAAACCTGTGCCAGAGCACTTAGGGAAATTGAAACCTAACTACAACAAGACAATGTACATCCACACTTAGAGGAATTGAAATCCAGGCTAATATTTACAAGGGTAAACCTTTTCCTTTTATTAGCAATATTTAAGATAGATTCCGTTAACTGGAATCCATAGTTTTTCTCCATCCAATGTAGACAATTGGAAGGAATTACTACTTTTACATCCCATGACCATGTAGGGGCCACTCCAAATGGCATCAAACTTGGAATGCTTCCCTGGTTTTGCCCGATCTACATCCCATTTCAGAACTAGGTCCCCTTCCTGGAAGGTCCTTGCTCTTGCCTTCTTATCAAACCATCTTTTTACGAAGGCTTGATCCTTTTTAATCATCAGAACTACATGTTCTCGTATTTCTTCCAGTTCCATCAACTCTGCATACTTGGCCTCCATTGGTTCGAACTCAGACAACTCCAACTACTTCATAAGCTCCAATGCTGGCAATTCTAATGATATAGGCAATACTGCCTCTTTCCCATAGATCAACTTGTAGGGAGAATTACCTGTAGATCTCTTTGGCGTTATCCTGTCAGTCCATAATGCTGATTTTAGCTTGGTATGCCATGTCCTTTGGTTTTCATCCAGAGCCCTTCTGATGATCCTTAGAAAATTCTTGTTTGTGGACTCTGCTTGTCCATTACCCTGTAGGTAATAATTTGAAGAGGTGCTTAAATAGATTCCATTCTTGACAGCCCATTCTGTAATCTTGGAACCTATGAATGCCAATACATTGTCTGATATGATAGTGGCCGGCACACCGAACCTGGTCACTATTCCTTCATAAAAGTCTAGTATGTTAAACTCATTTGCTTCTTTGAGCGCTACTGCTTCGGTCCACTTGGTGAAATAGTCTGTTGCTGTGAGAATCCACTTGTGGCCTTGGCTTGAGTTTGGGTTGATGACCCCGATGAAGTCCAATCCCCATTGCATAAATGGTTGGTCAACCAAAATTGGGTGCAATGGAAGCGCTGCTAGTCTTTCTTTTCCCGTGAAGAGTGCATATTTCTTACACTTTCTTATCCATGTATGGTAGTCAGTGAACATTGTCGACCAATAATATCCTGCCTTCATTATCTTGAGAGCTGTTACCCATTGGGAAAAATGTCCTCCAGAATCTCCATCATGAAAAACTTGTAACACCCTCTCAATTTGACCTGTCCCAATGCACCTCAATAGAACTCCATTGATGTCTTTCTTGAAAAAAAACACCATCAACAAGCACATATGGAATGACTTGTAATCTGAAGTATCTCCTTTTTGCTTTGCTCAATTTTAGAGGGCATAGGCCTACCTGTAGGAAGTGTATCATATTCTGAGTCCAACAAGGAGTGGGCACATCATCATTTTCCTATTCTTGACCATCCTGTAGTACCAAGACAGTCTCTTTTTCATCATCTGCTTTAACTTTCCGGCTCAAAGCTAGCTGTTCACATAGTCCTTTTCCAAGTACTAGTTTAGTAACCTTAATCTCGAAGTCATATTCCATGACACGGGTTATCCATCCTGCACGTTTCTCATTCAGATCCTTGTTTAGAAGGAAGTCCTTGAATCCCGCATGAGAGACTAACAATTGGATCTTGTTGTTTGAGACTAGGTGCTTAAATTTCTTTAAGCTCCTGATCACTGCAAGGACATGCTTTTCAATGTAAGAGTACCTTGTTTTGTCTTCCTCTAGGCCTTGACTGAAGAAAGCAACTGGTTTTTCTAATCCTTCTTTGTTTTTCTGTACCAAGATTGCAGAAATTGTGTCTCCACCACCAAAGGCATATAACATGAAGTCCTTGGAGAAGTCTGGATTGATGAGAGTCAGAGCTTGAGATATAGCCTCTTTTATTGCCTCAAAACTTTCCTTGCCATCAGATGTCCACTTGAATGCCATGCTCTTTTTCAACATCAGTGTTATTGGCTTTACGAGAGCTACAAAGTTTGGAACAAACCTGTGGACAAAATTGATCCTTCCCAAGAAGCTTTGAAGAGCCTTCTTGTGACTTGGCAATGGCAATGCTTGAATTGCTTCAACTCTTTTTGGGTCAATCATCAACCCCTCCTTTGAAACAATATGGCCTAGAAGTTTTCCCTCATGAGCCAAGAATATGAATTTTTTGGGATTTAATGAGACCCCAAATCTTCTACACCTCTGAAATACCTGCCTCAGATGAAAGAGGTGATCCACTGCATTTTTGGAGAATACAGTGATGTCATCAAGGTATATCAAAACTATTTTATTGATCAACCCCTTGAATGCCATATCCATTGCCCTTTGTAAAGTGGCTCCAGCATTTAATAGCCCAAATGGCATCTTCTTGTAGGCATAGGTGCCCCAATTGGTGGTGAAATCTGTCTTGAACTAGTCATCTTCTTTCACCATTACTTGATTATACCCTGAGTAGTCATCTAGGAGAGAGAATCTCTCTGAACCAGATACCACTTGTAATATTTGTTCCATTGAAGGAAGTGGATAATGGTCTTTAAGAGATTCCCTATTAAGGTCTCGGAAGTCCACACACAACCTAATTTCTCCACTCTTCTTTCTGACTGGAACCAATTTTACAACCCAGCTTGAGTGCTTGATCGGGAATACAATGCTTGCCTCTATTAGCTTGTTTAGCTCTTTCTTCATTAGGGGCTCAATGTGAGGGTTGACTGGTCTCTGTTTCTACCTGATGGGCTTAACATCTAGATCCAATTCTATGGTATGTTGTGCCAACTTCGGATTGAATCCTCTCAATTATTCATAGCTCCAAGAGAATACATCTGGAAATGCTTGGCAAAGCTGTATGAAATCTTATTTCTCCTGCTCAGTGGCCACTTTACCAATTTGAAGTGTTTTGCCTTCCCCAACCAGAATTGGCTCTGAATATTCTCTCTTGACCTGTATGTTAGCCTTTTCCTTACGGAACTAGTCATTAGGGTTGAAGATAGACTCCAATGTTACTAAACCTTTAGGAAGCTTGTTTGTCCGCAACTACACTACTTGATCACCGTACTACTGCTCTAGTCTGTTTTGATTCCTAGATGAGAATTCAGCCTCTTCTTACAAAAAAATGATGATCTGTTGATCGTTCTCAAACACCTGCCAACTCGTGTTATTATCTGGAACTGCTGGCCTCACAATCACATGGATATGTGGCTGTATTTTTTCCCTTTTGATGTTGTCAACCACATCAAACATTTCTCCAACTGCTGCGAGCCTATCCGCGGCTTCATTTTTCTTCTTAGGTATGGAATCAATATTAAAAGCTTCAAATTCGTCAATGAGGTCCCAAAACCTATTCTTATAACTCTTCAGTAGGTCATTCTTCGCAGCATGTTGTCACCTAACTAGATTGACAATTATCTCGCTATCTCCGAACACCTGCAAGCTCTTTATGCCCTTTTTCCCGGCCTAATGAAGTCCATGAATCAATGCTTCATATTCAGCCATGTTGTTTGAATAGGAAAACTAGAAATAGAAAGCTGAATAATATTTGATGCCTTGAGGTGAAACAAGCATAGGTCCTCCTCCTGCACCTTGCCTACTCCTTGATCCATCAAAAAATAACTGCCATACCTCATTGTCATCCTTATGGTCTGGTTTGGTGATGCTAGGAATACGTTGGTTTTCTTCATGTATGCAATAGTCGCCTAGCTCAGATTATTCTACTTCTTGGTAGGGATCAAAAGCATGTACCTTTCTTGCCCATTCGTCAAGAGTTAAATCTAGGATGCTTCCAACTTTGGTGTTAGCTTCATCTGTGCTCAGATAATCTTCTTGGTCAAAAGCTGAACAGTTGGCATTGATTTGGCCTGGAGTATGGGGCTCAATATGAAATTTTGCAATTGGTTTGGATTTGATTGTGACCTTAGTACCATATCTTGTTCTGAACAACATGTGTGACCAGTCAGCAGATAAGTAACCTCTAATTTTAGCTGTGAAATCCCTTGATAAGCATAGGGCAAAGAGTGGTGGTAAATCTATCACTGACACATCTTGCAAAACAGTAACGTTGGGGCATGCATGCAAGGTAAGATTCAAATCCTTAATCACTCCCACCATTGTTACTGCTGTCCCATCCAATTACACTACCCCTTTAGATATTACTTCATATTGGAGACCCAGCTGATCAGCTATTTGCTTGGGCATGACCGAAATACTTGCCCCAGAATCAATCATGCAATTGTGTACTAGTTTATCCCCAATGAATAATGAAACATAAAATGGAGGGGGTTTCAAAAATTTACCTTGTTGTCCTCCAATGATTCCCTTTAGGTTGAGCAACATTTGTGAGGGCATTCTCTTGCATAGGGGCTTGTTGGCTCGAAGTTGACCAATCCTTCATGGAAGCTTGTAGAAGATCTCTTTGTCCTGGGATGGATAAAGATTCCCACATTGATATATTCACATTTGACTTCTTCATTTGATCAATGATGTTAAATGGGGATGAAAGATCTCTCTGCTGTCCTTTAGGTTGCACATTCCTTTCTTGCGCATGGGTAGCAACAACTGGCATTTGATTTGGTTTAGAAGGTGGTTTGGGTTGTCCTTGCAAGTTTGGAACTATATTTGGCTTACCAACACCTTGTGAAGTGATGGAAGGTTGTAGATCACTTGGAGCCAATAACTGTCCTTCACCAATATTCCTCTTCTTTGATCTTGTGTTAGCTACTATACTCTGAGAAACTGTTTGATTCATGCCACAAAAATCCTTAGCTTTCCAATTCACGAGTGTGGTATCATTTGGAGACTGTGTTTTGCTGAGATGTCACTTGTTGCTGACTTGTTTTTTGACTCACTTCACCTTCTACGCCAGTATTTGTCACCATCAAGGCTTGGTTCAAAGCACCGTTGAAGCACATAGATTGGTTGTGAGGTTCATTGCATGGGAAACACCAATCATACTCTTGAGCTATGTTGTTTTTCACTAGAAATAATGCTTTAGAAGCATATGCAACATTGGGGTTATAGGGCTGAAATGGTCTATTGGAGGGAGGCCTTACTTGGCTTTGATTTTGATTTGCAGCTTGAGCTGGTGACCTATTTTGTTGGTATGGGGGACTAGCCTGGTATTCTGCGCTTGAGGCTAATACAGATCTAGCACTTTGAGCTTGCTGTCTTTTGATAGTCACTAGCTCATTTCCAAGGTTTTACAATTGTTTCATAACCTCTTGGAGTTCATTTGAAGCACTAGAGGATGAAGTAGAAGTTTCATTTGAACTTTGATTCCTAGGAGTGGGAATAGGAGCCAAAGTGGGTGTCTGACTAGTGCTTGGATTTTCTAAGTTTGGATACAAGGGCATGGGAGGCCTAGGAGCCAGCTTACCAGCTTGAATAAGACAATTTTCAGCCCTAATGGAAATGCTATAAGCAGCAGGTAAGGTTGTGCCTCCCATAGATTGAATTAACATAGAAATATCAGAATTCAAAGCCTTAAGATAATATAGAAAAGCACCTTCAGCTGTTTTCCTAACGGCCACTGGAATCCTATCCCAAGACCTTTGAAATTAGAATTTAAAGTCAGTCAGCTACTCGTTGGGAGCTCTCTTGATAGTTGTTAATTGTTCTAGTAGAGACAAATTGTCTCCCTTTTCTCCAAACTGCTCATGGAGAACTATGTATAACTGATTCCAATTTTGGATAGAACCAGCTCCAAGGCTCCTAAACCATTGTAATGCCTTCCCTTTGAACGAAGATTTCAGTAATTTGACAGAAACATCCATTTCATTTATCTCATGGATTACACAAACGTTAGCAATGTCTTTAACATGATCACTAGGAGTGGTATGATTTTCTCCAGTGACAAATGGAATGTTCTTCAATGCTGCAATTGGAACTGGATTTTGTGCATTGAGGGCAAGTGGGCTGCTGCCAGTGAAATTGACAAAAGGATTCGGTGGTAGATGTGCCATTATGATTGGCCTAAGAACTCTAGTTGATGCGAGAAAAGGTCTACTAGGTGGAGGTGTAGACAAAGTCTGGTTAGGTGGAGATGGTGATCTTTGTGGTCTTCTTCCTCTCCTTCCTCTACCTGGTGATAGTTGCAAGTGTAAAAACAACCCCTCTTCTCGAGTATCAGACCTGGTTTGAATTCTTCTCATGCGCCTGGGCAACTATTGTTGCTAAACCACTGAATTCTATCCCTTCGGAGTCGCCAGATGTGCTAGAAAGTGATCCTCAAAAGGCTAGATTCTGCCAAGTTACACACGAAACCTGACAATATTAAAAAATATAATTTAAAACTTTGAAGGATCCAAAAGATAAAGTTCCTCAATTCGGTTATCGGGTCATATTGTGCAGCTACAAATCCCCGAAACGTACAGGTGAAACTCAGATCATGCAAGGCAACTGGGAAAACCCGAAATACTAAAAACCATGAAATTTTGAAAGTCAAAATCTCAAAAATCTAAGAATATCCTTTTTAAGATTATCCCCCGATCTATCAACTGGTGAAATTTTGACTTGTTTTGAGCAAGTTAAGTCCTTGAAAATTGATTTCAAAGTTCAGCTTGGAAGGTGAAAAATCTGAAATTGTAAAACCTGCAATTTTTAGTCCAAATTATTTGAAAACTTCTTCAAATCATGTGGAATGACCTCTGGTCCCAACGGGCATGCCAAAAATGTTGATGGCGAATCAAACTACCCCTGAATGTTTGTAACTCGATGGGTTGAGACTCTTAGTGCGATTGCATAACATGGAGATTTTCCCAAGTGTGGGACCTCACGAATTGGAAAAGCTCTCCGGATGAAGGTCGGTTCCTATTCCTCTGTTCAGATGCACACGTAAAAAATGCAGAGGGTTTACTTAAAACCTAAACTAACTTTCCAAGGAGACAGGGTAAGAAGATGCATAAAGTAAAACCTAAACTACAAAGGTGATGCACCGAGGAATGAAGAACACCTGTCTTGCCAATAAACACAAACCATAAAAATGCAATGCAAGGTCATGCACAGATAACCATATTTGCAGTGAAAGATCAATAAGATGCAAATGAACACAGAGAGGATTAAGAATCATCCATAGACATGCATTATTTTCTCCAAAGATTGACACAATACACTACAAAATGCCAAGAGGCAAATTTACATTATAGTTTTAGATTGGAGGTTTCAACTCCACAAATTCACCTGCCAAAGAGAGGAAGGGAGGGGAAAAACAAGAATTTCCAACCTTTAGAAAGAAACCCCTCCTTACAATTTATAGGAAGAATGAGAGAGAAAAGAGAGAGTTCATCTCATTAGGGTGGTAGGTGAGAACCCTAGCAAACCCAAAAGTGGCGAACTGTATTTTACATTTTTAAGAATTTTTTCTCACCCAATTAAAAATATAACCATTTGTAGTTGGACAGAGGACTTCGTAATATTTCTGAAAATTCCAACCTTGCGTGAATCCGAGCTCCCTGTGAAAAGTTATGGCCGTATCAATATCTGGGTCAGGGTCTGCTTCCTATCAGCGCTCAAAATGTTGCACCTCCTGAAGGTGCTCGTTGGCGCATCCATCCTTATTTCGACATACCCTTACATGCACCAAGGTGCGAATTTTTCCATGTCAACACTTTGTGTCATGCGCCCTTTACATGCACTAAGGCGCGACTTTTTCCATGTTGACACTTTGTGTCATGCGCCCTTTACATGCGCCAAGGCGTGACTTTTACCATGTCGACACTATGTGTCATGTGCCCTTTACATGTGCCAAGGCACAAATTTTTCCATGTTGACACTCTGTGTCATGCGCCCTTTACATGCACCAAGGCGTGAATTTTACCATGTCGACACTCTATGTCATGCACCCTTTATGTGTGCCAAGGCGTGACTTTTTCCATGTCGACACTCTATGTCATGCACCCTTTACGTGTGCCAAGGCGTGACTTTTACCATGTCAAAAATCTGTGTTATGCACCCTTTACTTGTGCCAAGGTGTGAATTTTACCATGTTGACACTCTGTGTCATGTACCTTTTACATGCGCCAAGGCATGACTTTTACCATGTCGACACTCTGTGTCATGCGCCCTTTACATGCACCAAGGTGTGACTTTTACCATGTAGAAACTTTGTGTCATGCGCCCTTTACATGTGCCTTGGGCACGAATTTTCACATGTCGACATCTTCTTACCTGCACCATGGGTGCATCCATTTACGGCAGGCTTTGAGTTTCTTTGATTTCCATATTCTTCTTCTTGTCTATATCTACCTGGGGGGAAAGATATATATAACAGTAACATAAGGTGAATAAGAATAAGAAAGAAAAAATGCCTTGGATGAAGAGCTAGAGATTAAAAATGAAGAAAAATGAGAAAATGATATTTGTGAACAAACTTGTTATCCTGTAAAACTGACAAGGGAAATTTTGTAGATAACCATACCAAAATTTCATTTTAGTCCCCCTGAGAAGGTCTATTAACGTTCAAAATAGCTTAAAATTCCCTTCGGGAAATAAATTTTTAAGAACTTAGCCATTTTCATTTTTTTTGAACTAGGCGCAAGAAATGTTGTGTCGACACAACAAAATGTGCGCCCCTTTGAAATCCTTTGGTGCCCTAAATGTCATGTGAACATCAGAGAAGTTGCACCCCTTTGGCGTGGGGATTGACATGTCAACATGTTCAGACATGTGCTTGAGATGTGCGCTTAAGGCACTAGAAACCTTCATGTTGCCATCATGAAGATTGCACCCGTTTATACCTTTGGCGCTGGAATTATCATGTTGACATCTCCAAATGTGTGCTTAAGGCACTGAAAATTTCATGTCAACAATAACCAACTTGCACCAAGGTGCATCCAAATCCATGTCGACATCCTGAAAACCGCACCAAAGAAAAGTGGGTGGGATAATAAATGCCAAATTTTCTATATATAGGTTCTTAGCACCTATCATTTTCATGATTTGAAAATTGTGAGAAATATTCCTCTGCGCCTGTTAGCTATCCCTGTCACGCCCGCGTTCCACTTTTCGATTTTGTGTCCCCGAACATCATCCTTCATCCTTTATTAAACCAGGTAAGTGGTTTTTATCACTCTTATGGTTATTTGTGGTTTTGTTTCTTGGTTGTTATGGTTTTAGGATTGTTATAAAGGTTAAATCTAAAAATCTAAAATGAATAAACTTAACAATCCATAAACTATTTGAAACACCTTATCCCTCCTTCCAGATCTACAAATCTGAGAAGGCTCTGCCTATGAAAGAAACACAAACCCATCTTCCCTACCTACTGCCTTACTCTTTACTCTCTTGTATCATCTAAAAAACCAAATGCAAAATAAGAGAGAAATCAAAATCAAGAAGTTGGCCAAAAAAAACCCATGTAGCATACGCCCTTCCTACGCAATCCAAAACAAATACTTAGTAATTTCTTAAAAAGTGCAGGTGCTGACACAAATGCAATGACAATGAAATTATTTGTTGTGTAAACCAAATATGTGCCACATAAGTTAACCTTGGCGCACTGGCTCTTCATGCTACATACTCTACAGTTTCACCTGGTGCACCCTTCCTCCATGCAACATTTCCCATACCTACGCTTTGGCACACTTTGAAAGCATGTAACACAAAAATTTCTTAGGCCTCACAAAACACACTTCCTATGCCTCTAGGGCAACTTCTATAACACCAAAATTGCATGTTGTGTGTTGAAAATTCGTGCCCCATGCCTTTCTCCTTGGCACTAAGGCCTTTTTTGCAACACTCTCCAAAAGTGTGCCCCTTTATAACCCTTTGGCGTAGATTTTCCCCTGTCAACACTAGCTCAAATTTTTTCATGTCAACATCCCCCAAAGTGCACCCAGCCTTTTTAAGCCTCTGCAACATGATTTGAACCTGTGCCTTGCGCCTTAAGCCTCATACTTGGTGATTCTTCTTTCTGCAAGATTTTATTATGGATTACATGACACTTGACATGGCTCTTCTATGTTGTACCTCTTTGATTATCCTTGTAGAACAACAACAACAATCCTTGAGCTCACACATGTCTTTATCCAACAAGAAGCCCACTATGTCTAAAGGTAAAGTTAAGTTGACAGAAGAAGAGATGAAGTATAAATACCAGAAAGTTAGGATGCCTGACTCATACGTAGAGAGTGATCTCGACATTAGAGACTCTAAGCTTGGGCACATTAATATAGAAGACTTCTGGGAAAGAAATAACCAGGACACTAGTGGTCCCTGGATGAAAAAATTGGTAGGTAGTGGATTGCAGTTTGCAGCTGGGCTACTAGTAAGTGCTATTAATAACAAGTTCATCATGTTGGTGGCTTGATGCTATAACAAGGACACAAGATGTGTCAAAGATAAAGATGGAAAGATGGTTATCGACCTAACTACTCATCACTTTGAAATAACTCTAGGCATTCCTCATCATAGGCAGTACGTCGCCATCAGCCTAGAAGACTACAAGAAGGCATGGGATGACAATGTGGACAAGTGTATGTGAATGATGAAGGAGCTATATCTTAAGAATAAAAATCCAGTGAGCCGATGGCCACAGACCATCCACTGTAGTGACTTCAATTAGGAACTGAGTGATAAAATCACCTTCCTAAGTAGAGTATTTGTTCTTCCTAATGTCCACCATTTCCATAAATGGATGTTGAGGTACTTAGAGACCATGCGCAAGATTTTTCTTGAGCAGCATTTCGGCTGGGGGGAAATCATCAGCGATACCATCTTTCAGCAACTTCAATAGGTCATGACAACTAGAAAGTTCTATATTAATTCCAATGTTGTATACGTTGTAGCATCAGCGAGAGATTTCACATGCCTGACACGAAATGGATTATGGCCTCAGGTCAAAATATATGAATACTAACCAGAGCTTATGCTTGAGAACATCATCCCTCATTTCTCAAAAATCAATGACGCCTTCTTTTATGAGGAAATCTACCTATTGAGGAAAAATATGAGGCTTGGTCGAACTAGACCCAGTGTGGTCACTATCATGAAGAAGTGGGGGGAATTGTTCAATTAGTTTCCCACATTCACCTATGTCAGGGTAGTGAATTTTGAGGGTGAACCAACCAGGCTACCAAGGTATGTAGGACCCAAGCTAATTCTCTTAGATTTTTCAAGACAACTAATCATATATGATGAGAGATACATGAAGAGAAAGAAGGGAGGAACTCCATTCCCCTTTATAGTGGGCTGTTACACTTGCTCCACACTGGCCAAAGCACAGGAAATGTATACCGAGCTTAAATTGTTGAACCTAAAGCAAAACTTCCCATCTAGGCATACTTTTGATTTTCAAGGTTACCTCCCAAAGGAAAAAATTGATCCTATTCATGTCCCTGAGATTGAGGACATCTACATTGACTTGACAGAAGAAATAGATCTCAGGAGGAAGGATCACTCTAGGCTGGCCCTGGAAGAAATCAAACATTATGGCGTGGCCATCATTCCAAAAGGATTTCAAGAACCTAATCAAGAAATTGATCAACTTTACCTAGACATGGATGGGGATGATTGGCCATTTGCAGAAATTGACAGAGCCAAGGCACCAAAGACCATCCAAGAAAGGGTCAAGCACACGTTGCAGTGCACCGAACATTGGTGCAAAGAAAATGGTCTCGTCTACCTCGGGGTAGATTTCACTACTTCTCCTTCAAGAAGAGCACCTCCAAGGCTGGCCTAATTGCCGAAATGAAAAAGGAAAGACAAGGAGGGGGAACCAAGCAAAGAAGAAGCTCCTCAAATCCCTCCTTCTATTTCTAAGAAGCAAGTAGTCAACCTGATCTCTCCAACAAAAGAAGAACAGACCACCGAAGTCTCAATGGACACATCCACTCAAGATGTGGTCACAGCTACAACCACGGAGGTACCCACCATTTCTTCTTTTGCTCCTTCTTCTCCCCCTGTCATTGAAACATCTATCCCAATGGATGTTTATTTTTCTCTCTCTTTCTCCCTTCCATATCCCACCTCTTCCATATTCTCCAATCTCATGGATTTTTCACCTAGTGTTCCCTCCATCCCATTACAGATCTCTTCCACCTCCATGACCTTTTCTTCTCCTATAGTAAATCCAGACCCTGTAAGCAACAACATGTTAGACTACTTGTCGATGCCTGCACCAAGTGTCTAAACATTCTTCCCTATGACCTTTTCAGCTGCTTCCCCTTTCACTCCCATTTCTTCTTCCATTCCCTCTAACCCTTCTCCCATAAGTCCAAGCTAGATCTCTAACCATTTGGGTTAACTCAAAAGAAAGGTTCCCATAACACCCATGGAATTCTCTATCATTCTAAAGAAGGGACCGAAGAAGAAAAAGGCTATAACTCACTTCTCTAAGAGCGTATTAGGAGAAAGGGTCATGAAGATTGCATATCCTGATCCCACCAAAGAGACGAAAGATCTGTCTCCTATAGATTTTATAGTGACCCAAGTCATGATGAGAACTTCATATGAGAGCCTATAAGGAGAGGCTTTATCTATAGTATATGCCCTCTACAAGAAACTTCAAGAAGCAAAGGAGAAGAAGAGGATACTAAAGGAAAAAAACAAACATCTTCTCCAAGCTTTGAAGAGAATGGGCAACGCACCTCCTGTGACTTCTGCCAAACCTCTTGAAGTTCTCAATTAGGAAAAAATAAATGAATACACCAAGATTAGAGAACAAGGCATGGCAATTTCCTCTTGGATAGAGCGAGTCCTCAGAGATAGTGATGAAATAATCAAGAAATTCATAGGATTCTACAAGGGTATAGATCAGGAAAATAGGGAGTTACAGGTAGTAGCAGGATCCCTCTTTGAGGATTTAGATAATACCAAATTACAACATGAAATATTTTAGGCAATGGTCAACTACTCGGCTGATGACCTATTAAAATTCAGTCTCATTGATCACCCGCGGGCACACAAAAAAGCTCTCATCACTTTAAATTACTGGGTTGATCAAATGGAATTTATCTTGGAGAGGATAGATAAAATGAAGGAGGAAGCCTTGCATGTAAAACATCAAATGGAGCAGACGGTCATGAAGATGTCTCCAGGGATGCTTAGTGAAATGTTCACCTTGAAGGAGGCAGACAATACAAACTATCTCTTCAAGGATATTGCAACCCAAGGTTTGGCAGCAGAGGTCACTTTTGACTGAGAGTTTATCAATAACCTTCTAGCTTTCCACGATTTCATTAGATACTTGATCGAGGCATGCAACGAGTACGTCGGGCTACTTGACAAGCTCAAGAATGAAAAAGAAACTTGTGAATTCATCGAAGACCATTTCAAGGGTCCTAATCATAATTAACTTCATACCATGATCAGAAAGTTTATGGAGTATCAAGCTCGGTATCACATCGCCTCTCCGGATCAGAAGTAAGACACTTTTTTCAAACAAAGAGATGATGATGAATAGTTTCTCTTCTTGTCTATGCTTTGATCTTTTTGTAAAAATATTTAAAAATTAGGTTGGCATTTATGATGACATCATCCATGTTGCACCATGGAATGTTGTCATCCACAATCTTTCCTCGAAGTTAGATTTTGACTTTTTAGATATTTTGTAAATAGTGCTTGGCTTCTTTTTGTCTTCTTTCTCCTTCTCCTTCTATAAATATTGGAATACTAGTTGTATTCGGTGTGGACATTTTTTATGAAAAAATAGGTGAAGAGAGAAATACTTTGTGCCTTCTTGTAATAGAAGAGATTTTAATATATATGTTAAGAATTTTTGCTCAATGTATGTGTTATTCGCATCAAATCTTTCTTAAGTTAGATATGTGTTTTTATTCTGTTGGATTCATTCTTTTTATTGTCATATGTTCATCAGTATTTCTTTGTTTGTTTATGCAAGTAAGTTTGGCTCTGTTTACTACCAGCCAAAAGCATAAACCCTCTAACCTTTCCGCGTTTGGAATTCATTTCTTTTCTCCCTTCAAATCTACCTTCCTCCGTTCCTTCCCTCTTATATTTATGATCGCATTTGGAACTACCTCTAGTGGGATGAGATCCCAAACGCCTAAAGTTAGAATAGTGTAGATTTTCACAGATTCCTACTTAATAGAATAACAATAAACTAGTTTTGCTTTGCTGTCTCAAAGAGAGGCCATGCCCTGCACACTATTGGTTTGTTTCCCCATGAGTTATCTAACTGAAAGATTTTCAAATTGATAGTTTTTGGTGACTCCATTGGGGAATGAACTAAGTAAATCATTAAAAACTGTAAACATCACTACCAGTTTCCAAATTTTAACTTTTTTTTTTAAATTAAAATTTTTGCAGAAGTGATCAAAACTAAAAATTTCCTTAGGAAAATCCATAGATCTGGACCAAATCGGAGCTTTTAGTTCACCATGTTTTTAAAAACAAAATTATATTTCCGTAGATCTAAGAATATGAAATTTTTTGATATTTTCAAAACCTTGCAAAATTCAGTTCAATGATCTGAAAATCAGCTTTCTAAATAACCCACCTTTTTATCCTTCCTAATCTTTGTCAAAAAACCAAAATCGGTTGTTTTTAAAAGAGGATAAATTTAAATATTGGAAAAGTACATGCTGTTGATTTTTTCCATAAAAATCAGAAAATCAGTAAGTACAAACAAAAAATATTGTGGTAAATCTGCTCTTAATTCTTGCACATCTGAATGGCTACGTTGGCTGGTGAACAATTTACTCACGGGAGAAGAGCTCGTGGAGAATTTGAACCAATCTTTGATCTACTTCAAAGGCACATTTTCAGTATTACTCTAGCACGATTTACATCACTAAGTTCAGCGGATCGATCAGCAAGAAGTGCCTCACCCACACGAAGAAGCCGGATTTCACAAGGTGCTTCAACATCTATTTGCAGTGCTCTTTTTCTAAGCAGAACCATGCTCCCTGCTCATGGTCTTTTTCCATATTTTCAAATGGGAGTACCATGGGGAAATGCCATGGGCCCTCTAGCACTACCACACCCTATTCACACTCTCCCTCACAAAAATCACAAGAATTTCCTAAAATTTGATGGGAGTGGAAATAAAAGCACAGATGCACATATTGCTACATTTATTATGTCATGTAGTATTTTGGACATGACTCATGAGGATGTATATGTATGCCTCTTTCTCAAGACCTTGCAAGGGTCTGCATCAGAGTGGTTCCAACATTTACTAGCTGGATCCATCACCAGTTGGGCCACATTACGGACTGTATTTGAAGATAGGTATAAACCTTTAGAAGATGCATTTTCATTACTGTCAAAGATCACCCACTTGAAGAAGGAAGCCAATGAAACCATGTGCTATTTTATCACCCGTTTTAATTCATTGATCAATCGTGTGTTTCCTGCCATTTTTCCAACACCAGAGAATCAAAAGTGTTTCTTTGTGAATGCAATGAGTTCAAGAGTAAGTTTCTTGATTTTACAAGAACAAATCACCACCTTGGTCCTTGCTCAAGCTCTGTCCATTTAGATAGAGGATAACTTGCTTATATTTGGTGAGTTAAGATGAGAGCCATCAAAATCAAGGATTTGACTTCTTCTTAGGTCACCTCATCAGATCCCGTATTCCAAAAGATGGCGAATGATTTTCTCTCATTGAAAAAGCAATTATCTCAAGCTTCTTCTACCACTCCGTACTGGGATATCCCATAGAGGAACTTCACTCCCAACAACGCCCTCCAAAGGCCGTGTTTTCCTATTACTACTCTGAGGTTAGCACTTGAGGCCCCTCCGTTTAATGCCTTGGTTGAGATCAAAGAAGATGAGAAAATTTATGAAGAACCTTCGTCACAAGGTGAAGATGATCAAGATGTTGGTGAGCCGACTGGCAACTCTACAATCGGGTATTGGAATTTGATGATGAGGAATCTGATGAAGAAGAAGGTACCCAAGGGTATGCAAGTGGATAGTCATACACTATTTTCACCCACTCACAAGGAAAAGAATCAAAATTTGCTGCTAACATACAAAAGGAAAAGGTTGTGGTAACTCCACTGCCAACTATCGCTAAAAGAGGTAATCCCCTTCCTGCTCAACCTTCTGTTAAATCTGTTAGAAAGAAATATTTTCCTCTTATTTCTCCTCCAAATCAGCCTTCTTCCAATTCCATAAAGACCAGTAATCCTCCTCCACAAACACAAAATGAAGGACTCATTCCTTTGTTAGCACAACCCTTGGTCGCATTTGATATAATTGACCATGCTAAAAGGACCAATATTCAAATTTCTGAGGTTGAATACCTTCAGTCTAACCCCAAGTAACTTGTTAGATTAACTAAGTATACCCAAAACTAGGTTGCTTCCCTTCCTCCCGCTTCCCAAAAATGAATTCTTCACATGCCTCCAACGTCTCACGTAAACATTGCCTTGACTTCTATGTTGGAGGAAATTGAACCTTTTTACTTGTCTCTCCTAATCAATGGTCATAAACTGAGCAATTGTATAATTGATTCTAGAGCTTCTGATAATCTCATGCTAACAAAGGTCGCCCACGCTTTGGGCCTCATGCTTACCAAACCTTTTGGTTGATGCTACTCCATGGAAACCAAGAAAGTACCATTGATTGGTCAGATCAAAGATGCACAGTTCGCATTCGCAGCATTTCCAGAGAAGAGGGTGAAAATCACTATCCTCATAGTTGATATTCTAGCACCATATAGAATATTACTAGGGAGGAGTTTTTGTAGAGAAGTCAGTGGAGAAATCCATATGGATTGGTCCAAGGCCAGAATTCCTATCAAAGGAGTGATGTAGATGTTGGATCCTGAATCACAAAAGAAATATCTAGTCACCAACTCTGAAAACCATAAGGCCCAGATTCTCTTCGAATCATCAGGGATGGGGAACTACTTGTCCACCAAATCCGATAAGATGGAATTTCTCATGCAAGAGGACCTCAACAAGATATGGACACTGTATTTTGATGGTAGTTGTGCAATACGTGGATGCGGGGCTGGGGCCGTTCTGATATCTCCTGAAGAGGATATTTTCCCTCTTTTTTTCAAATTGTTGTTTTTTAATACAAACAACACTGCCAAGTATGAATATTTTCTACTTGGCATGCAAGCTACAAAGGAAATGCGAATCAAGAATTTAAAAGTGTAGGGTGATTCTGAGCTAATTGTCAGTTAGGTGAAAGGGGTATACGAAGTAAAGAATGACAGGATTAGACACTACTACAACACAGTGTGGGACAACATCGAGGAGTTTGATGCTTTCTCAATCAAATAAGTTTCATGAGCTTAAAACAACATGGCTGATTCTTTGGCCATCTTGTCCTCTCTCATGCTCACTCACCTAGGGTTAAAGACAGACACATATACCATTGATGTAGTTTTCTGCCTGAGTGTGCTAGATAATTCAAAGAACTGGTAGGTATTCAATGATGACAATTAGCTTATCACTTTTTGGGAGAAAGTTGATAATTTCAAAGAGCTCTACTTTAATGGATCGACTTCTGCATGTCGTGAGTCTCTCATGGGCCCAGAACATGAATCGGTAGAAGGTCAGGGCATATTTCATCTCAAGGGAAATAAGATTCCTAAAGTTTTAGTTTCCCTAGAACAATTATTTGATAAGCATGACCATTTTGTCAAGAAAAAGCAACAAACTAACCCTGGATCTTCTCCAGAAACTGAATCTCTCAATTTAGGTACTACAGAACATCCTCAGTCTATGAACAGCGGGAAGTGTTGTGCACATGAGGAAAAGTGGAAATTTGTCAAATTGCTTAAAATATATATGGATGTATCGGCATGGTCTTATGCCAATTTAAAGTCATTTAAGCCTAAGGAAATTCAACATGACATCCTGCTAAAGGATGATGTTGAGATTTTTCGTCAAAAGAAAAGGCACTACAACCCCAAAATCTTAGGCACCATCCAGGCTGAAATTCAGAAGATGCTGGATGCAAGAATCATTTTTCCAATTCATCATAATACCTAGGTTGTAAATATTGTTCCTGTGTGGAAGAAAAATGGCAAGATACACATATGCATAGAATTTCACAACCTGAACTAGGTGTCCTTAAAGGACAACTATCCACTTCCCACAAAGGATTAAGTTCTGCAGGTAGTAACTGGTTAAGAAATGTTGTCCATGCTTGATGGTTTTTTCGGTTACAATCATATTGAGGTCACGCCTGAAGACCTATTCAAAAAAACATTCACCACTCCTTAGGGAACCTTCGCCTACAACAGGATGCCATTCGATTTAACCAATGCTGGTACCACCTTCCAATGAGCGATGGAATTTGTGTTCAAATGTATGATGGGAAAGGTCATCGTAGTTTACCTAGATGACTTAATCGTGTTCTCTAAAAAATGAAGTGATCGCTATGATCATTTGGAGCAAGTCTTGATTAGATGCTGAGAAAATGGAATTTCTCTGAACCCTAAGAAGTTAGTTTTTAGGGTCACCAAATGCAAATTGGTAGGACACGTCATTAGTAAAGAAGGGACAAAGATAGATGTTGAAAGATTGAAGGCTATTTAGAGCCTTACCTTGCCCACAAACAAAACTAGTGTTCACTCTTTCTTCAGAAAGGTAAATTTTCTCAGACGATTTGTTCTTGATTTTTCTGAAAAGACTTGTCATATATCCAATATGATGAAAGGGTCACAAACATTCTAATGGAGTGAAGAAGGCAAGATGTCATTCAAGGATATAAAATCCTCCATCGCTCATGCACCTGTCCTTGTATGTCCTGACTTTTCCAAGGATTTCATCATGTACAGTTATTTTTCCATGCATAATGTATCGGCTATATTAATGTAGAAGAACTCTGAGGATGTTGAATACCTGATTTCTTTCATGAGATCTCCTCTAAAGCCTCATGAACTAAAGATGTCACAACTAGAAAAACATGCCTTCACTGTAGTAAAAGCACTTAATAATTTCTTCCACTATATCTTGAACTCTCATAAAGTAGTGCTGGTCCCTGACACGATAGTTAAGTCTATCCTGACTCAACAGGAGTTAGGAATTTTACGAGGGAATTGGATCACAAAGTTCCAAGAATATTATCTAGACATCAGACCAACCAATTTTGTAAGGGGTAAGAGAATGTGTCAGCTAATGGCTGAGAATAAAGACTCAGAGGTACCCGAGGAGCAAGCTGCTCATGTTGATGAAGAAAGAAATGAGTTGGAGAAAGTGGATTCTTTACCCATGGTTCTGTTTTTCGCCACCAACGATGAATGGTTTTCTAACATTTCTTTCTTTCTCACCTATGGAGAGTTTCCAGGTCACCTAACCATAAAGGAAAAATGAACGGTAAAGATCAGAGCCATGCGATATGTCATACGGGATGACAGGTTGTACAGGCGCAAAATTGATGGCGTTTTCCTACAATGTGTTGATAAGAAGCAACAGATAAGATTGTTAAGAGAATTTCATGATTCATCCTGTGGTGGTAATTTCTCCTCATCAGTGAAAGCACATAAAATCATTCAGGATAGGTACTATTGGCCGATGCTATTTCAGGATGCAGCTACCTGGGTAGCGAAATGTGAACTTTGCCAATAGTTCGTTGGCAAACCAAAGTTGGCTGCATTTCCCCTTAGGCCCGTCATTATTGACGAACCATTTAGGAAATGGGGAATTGATTTCGTTGGAGCACTCAATCCTCAATCGAGTGCTGGACATAGTTACATCCTAACAACAATGGAATACTTCACGAAATGGGTAGAGGCTATACTTGTCAAAAATGTCACTTCTGAAGTTGTTTGCAACTTCATCAAGGAAAATATTATCGTGAGATTTGACATTCCACACAAAATCATTGCTGACAATGCTTCCAAATTATCTTCACGAGAATTTATTGGTTTTTTCTATGGATACGAAATAAACTTGGCTCATGCCTCTGATTACTATCCTCAGGGAAATGGTTAGGCAGAATCTAGCAGCAAGAACCCAGTAACCATCATATGGAAGCTAGTTGATGAGAACGAGTAATCCTGGCACAAGTTATTATATGATGCCTTGTGGGAAAATCATATCAAGTTCCAAAAATATCTCTCAGCATGTCACCTTTCCATGTATTTTATGGGACTGATGCCAAAATCCCTATCTCTATAGAACATCCTCCTCTACACTTGGCTCGAGCAATCAAAGATGACAATTTTTAGAGTTCTTTGGAAAAGAGAATTATGTACCTGACAGAACTTGAAGAAAAGTGAGTGAGAGTGGTCGACAAGATCACGGAACATCAGAGTCAGGGAAATAGGTTGTTCGACAAGAAAGCCAGGTAGAGAGATTTCCAGGTAGGGGTCTTGATCTTCTTTGGGACAAACAAAGAGAACCGAAAGGTATGCACAAAATTTTTGACTCTCTTTGGAGAGGGCCATATGAGATCAAGTAGCTCAATGGAGAGAATAGTTTCTATCTCTCATATCTGGATGGAACTGAGCTCTCGCTTCCCTACAGTAGGAAACACCTAAAGATCTTCAAGAAGTAGAGCTTTCTCTCTTCTTTTTACAGGTTGATTTTGTTCTTTGTTTTCTTTTATCGTTTGTCTATTTCTTGTTTTTCACATGTTCCCTTTCTTCCCTTTTTGGGCACCCTTGTTTGTGACTCTCTGTAACCCAATCGATAGGAACATGAAGATTGAGATTCTCTACCCCTAAGTTTCACTTAAGGATAGTCCCAAGAAAGAGCCAACTATTATCCTGTAAAATTGAAAAGGGAAATTTTGTAGATAACCATACCAAAATTTCATTTTAGTCCACCTGAGGAGGTTTATTAACATTCAAAATGGCTTAAAATTCCCTTATGGAAATCAAGTTTTAAGAACTTAGCCATTTTCATTTTTTTTGAACTGGGCACAAGAAATGTTGTGTCAACACAACAAAATGTGCACCCCTTTGAAATCCTTTGGTGCCCTAAATTTCATGTCAACATTAGAGAAGTTGCGCCCCTTTGGCATGGGGATTGACATGTCAAAAATTTCAGACATGCACCTAAAATGTGAGCTTAAGGCGCTGGAAACTTCATGTTGCCATCATGAAGATTATAACCCATTATACCATTGGCACTAGAATTATGATGTTGACATCTCCAAATGTGCACTTATGGCGCTGAAAATTTCATGTCAATGATAACCAACTTGCGCTAAGGTGCATCCAAATCCGTGTTGACATCCTAAAAACCGTGCCAAAGAAAATTCAGCGGGGTAATAAATGCCAAATTTTCTATATATAGGCGCTTTGCACCTGTCATTTTCATGATTTGAAAATTGTGATAAATATTCCTCAGCACCTGTCAGCTATACCTGTCATGCCCGCATTCTACTTTTCGAGTTTGTGGCCCCCAATGTCATCCTTCGTCCTTTATTAAACCGGGTAAGTGGTTTTTATCACTCTTATGGTTGTTTATGGTTTTGTTTATTGGTTTTTATGGTTTTAGGATTGTTATAAAAGGTTAAATCTAAAAATTGAAAATGAATAAACTTAAAAATCCATAAACTATGTGAAACACCTTATCCCTCCTTCCAAATCTACAAATTTGAGAAGGCTCTGCCTCTGAAAGAAACAAAAACCCATCTTCCCTACCTGCTGCCTTGCTCTTTTCTCTCTCATATCATCTAAAAAACCAAATGTAAAATAAGAGATAAATCAAAATCAAGAAGTCGGCCAAAAAAAACCATGTAGCATAAGCCCTTTCTGCGTAATCCAAAACAAATACTTAGTAATTTCTTAAAAAGTGCAGGCACTGGCACAACTGTAATGACACCGACATAATTTTTTGTGTAAACCAAATCCGGGCCATATAAGTTAACCCTAGAGCACTGGCTCTTCATGATACATACTCTGTGGTTGTGCCTGGTGCACCCTTCCTCCATGCTATATTTCCCATACCTGTGCTTTGGTGCACTTTGAAAGCATGCAACACCAAACTTGCTTGTGCCTCACAAAACACACTTCCT